>OU612072.1:12445732-13645732 GCA_914767715.1 Membranipora membranacea
ATAGGTACGGTCCTGGGGAAATTAGCCAATAATTGGGCAGAATTCTTTACTCGCTTAGAAACGCTTGAAACACTGTTTTGAGGTTCGAAATGACGTCCCCATATCTCATATAAAATATTAGATCCCTGTGACGATGCGTATTCTGTCGAGGTATTTTTTGAGAAATCGACAAAAATCGATAGGTACGGTCCTGGGGAAATTAGCCAATAATTGGGCAGAATTCTTTACTCGCTTAGAAACGCTTGAAACACTGTTTTGAGTTTCGAAATGACGTCCCCATATCTCATATAAAATATTAGCTCCCTGTGACGATGCGTTTTCTGTCGAGGTAATTTGTAAGAAATGGACAAAAATCGATAGGTACGGTCCTGGCGAAATTAGCCAATAATTTGGAAGAATTCTTTACTCGCTTAGAAACGCTTGAAACTCTGTTTTGAGGTTCGAAATGACGTCCCTATATATCATATAAAATATTAGCTCCCTGTGACGATGCGTATTCTGTCGAGGTATTTTGTAAGGAATTGACAAAAATCGATAGGTACGGTCCTGGGGGAAATTAGCCAATAATTGGGCAAAATTCTTTACTCGCTTAGAAAAGCTCGAAAATCTGTTTTGAGGTTCGAAATGACGTCCCTATACCTCATATAAAATATGAGCTCCCTGTGACGATGCGTATTCTGTCGAGGTAATTTGTAAGAAATCGACAAAAATCGATAGGTACGGTCCTGGGGAAATTAGCTAAAAATTGGGCAGAATTCTTTACTCGCATAGAAACGCTTGAAAGACTGCTTTGAGGTTCGAAATGACGTCCCTATATCTCATATAAAATATTAGCTCCCTGTGACGATGCGTATTCTGTCGAGGTATTTTGCAAGAAATCGACAAAGATCGATATGTACGGTCCTGGGGAAATTAGCCAATAATTAGGCAGAATTCTTTACTCGCTTAGAAACGCTTGAAACACTGTTTTGAGGTTCGAAATGAAGTCCCCATATCTCATATAAAATATTACCTCCCTGTGACGATGCGTAATCACTCGAGGTATTTTGTAAGAAATCGACAAAAATCGATAGGTACGGTCTTGGGGTAATTAGCCAATAATTGGGCTGAATTCTTTACTCGCTTTAAAACGCTTGAAACACTGTTTTGAGGTTCGAAATGACGTCCCCATATCTCATCTAAAATATTAGCTCCCTGTGACGATGAGTATTCCGTTGAGGTATTTTGTAAGAAATCGACAAAAATCGATAGGTACGGTCCTGGCGAAATTAGCCAATAATTTGGCGAAATTCTTTACTCGCTTAGAAACGCTTGAAACTCTGTTTTGAGGTTCGAAATGACGTCCCTATATATCATATAAAATATTAGCTCCCTGTGACGATGCGTATTCTGTCGAGGTATTTTGTAAGGAATTGACAAAAATCGATAGGTACGGTCCTGAAGAAATTAGCCAATAAGTGGGCAAAATTCTTACTCGCTTAGAAACGCTCGAAAATCTGTTTTGAGGTTCGAAATGACGTCCCTATACCTCATATAAAATATGAGCTCCCTGTGACGATGCATATTCTGTCGAGGTAATTTGTAAGAAATCGACAAAAATCGATAGGTACGGTCCTGGGGAAATTAGCTAAAAATTGGGCAGAATTCTTTATTCACATAGAAACGCTTGAAAGACTGCTTTGAGGTTTGAAATGACGTCCCTATATCTTATATAAAATATTAGCTCCCTGTGACGATGCGTATTCTGTCGAGGTATTTTGCAAGAAATCGACAAAAATCGATAGGTACGGTCCTGGGGAAATTAGCCAATAATTAGGCAGAATTCTTTACTCGCTTAGAAACGCTTGAAACACTGTTTTGAGGTTCGAAATGACGTCCCCATATCTCATATAAAATATTACCTTCCTGTGACGATGCGTAATCACTCGAGGTATTTTGTAAGAAATCGACAAAAATCGATAGGTACGGTCCTGGTGAAATTAGCCAATAATTGGGCTGAATTTTTTACTCGATTGGAAACGCTTGAAACTCAGTTTTGAGGTTAGAAATGACGTCCCTATATCTCATATAAAATATAAGCTCCCTGTGACGATGCGTATTCTGTCGAGGTATTTTGCAAGAAATCGACAAAAATCGATAGGTACGGTCCTGGGGAAATTAGCCAATAATTGGGCAGAATTCTTTACTCGCTTAGAAACGCTTGAAACTCTGTTTTGAGGTTCGAAATGACGTCCCTATATATCATATAAAATATTAGCTCCCTGTGACGATGAGTATTCCGTTGAGGTATTTTGTAAGAAATCGACAAAAATCGATAGGTA
Source organism: Membranipora membranacea (assembly GCA_914767715.1). Lineage (NCBI taxonomy): Eukaryota > Metazoa > Bryozoa > Gymnolaemata > Cheilostomatida > Membraniporidae > Membranipora > Membranipora membranacea. The sequence continues at coordinate 12,448,054 of OU612072.1, forward strand.
CGGTCTTGGGGTAATTAGCCAATAATTGGGCAGAATTCTTTACTCGCTTAGAAACGCTTGAAACTCTGTTTTGAGGTTCGAAATGACGTCCCTATATATCATATAAAATATTAGCTCCCTGTGACGATGAGTATTCCGTTGAGGTATTTTGTAAGGAATTGACAAAAATCGATAGGTACGGTCCTGGGGAAATTAGCCAATAATTGGGCAAAATTCTTACTCGCTTAGAAACGCTCGAAACTCTGTTTTGAGGTTCGAAATGACGTCCCTATACCTCATATAAAATATTAGCTCCCTGTACACGATGCGTATTCTGTCGAGGTAATTTGTAAGAATTCGACAAAAATCAATAGGTACGGTCCTGGGGAAATTAGCCAATAATTGGGCAGAATTCTTTACTCGCTTAGAAACGCTTGAAACACTGTTTTGAGGTTCGAAATGACGTCCCCATATCTCATATAAAATATTAGCTCCCTGTGACGATGCGTATTCTGTCGAGGTATTTTGTAAGAAATCGACAAAAATCGATAGGTACGGTCCTGGGGAAATTAGCCAATAATTGGGCAGAATTCTTTACTCGCTTAGAAACGCTTGAAACACTGTTTTGAGGTTCGAAATGACGTCCCCATATCTCATATAAAATATTAGCTCCCTGTGACGATGCGTTTTCTGTCGAGGTAATTTGTAAGAAATGGACAAAATTCAATAGGTACGGTCCTGGGGAAATTAGCCAATAATTGGGCAGTATTCTTTACTCGCTTAGAAACGCTTGAAACACTGTTTTGAGGTTCGAAATGACGTCCCTATACCTCATATAAAATATTAGCTCCCTGTGACGATGCGTATTCTGTCGAGGTAATTTGTAAGAAATCGACAAAAATCAATAAGTACGGTCCTGGTGAAATTAGCCAATAATTGGGCTGAATTTTTTACTCGATTGGAAACGCTTGAAACTCAGTTTTGAGGTTAGAAATGACGTCCCTATATCTCATATAAAATATTAGCTCCCTGTGACGATGCGTATTCTGTCGAGGTATTTTGTAAGGAATTGACAAAAATCGATAGGTACGGTCCTGGGGAAATTAGCCAATAATTGGGCAGAATTCTTTACTCGCTTAGAAACGCTTGAAACTCTGTTTTGAGGTTCGAAATGACGTCCCTATATATCATATAAAATATTAGCTCCCTGTGACGATGAGTATTCCGTTGAGGTATTTAGTAAGAAATCGACAAAAATCGATAGGTACGGTCTTGGGGTAATTAGCCAATAATTGGGCTGAATTCTTTACTCGCTTAGAAACGCTTGAAACTCTGTTTTGAGGTTCGAAATGACGTCCCTATATATCATATAAAATATTAGCTCCCTGTGACGATGCGTATTCTGTCGAGGTATTTTGTAAGGAATTGACAAAAATCGATAGGTACGGTCCTGGGGAAATTAGCCAATAAGTGGGCAAAATTCTTACTCGCTTAGAAACGCTCGAAACTCTGTTTTGAGGTTCGAAATGAAGTCCCCATATCTCATATAAAATATTACCTCCCTGTGACGATGCGTAATCACTCGAGGTATTTTGTAAGAAATCGACAAAAATCGATAGGTACGGTCTTGGGGTAATTAGCCAATAATTGGGCTGAATTCTTTACTCGCTTTAAAACGCTTGAAACACTGTTTTGAGGTTCGAAATGACGTCCCCATATCTCATCTAAAATATTAGCTCCCTGTGACGATGAGTATTCCGTTGAGGTATTTTGTAAGAAATCGACAAAAATCGATAGGTACGGTCCTGGCGAAATTAGCCAATAATTTGGCGAAATTCTTTACTCGCTTAGAAACGCTTGAAACTCTGTTTTGAGGTTCGAAATGACGTCCCTATATATCATATAAAATATTAGCTCCCTGTGACGATGCGTATTCTGTCGAGGTATTTTGTAAGGAATTGACAAAAATCGATAGGTACGGTCCTGAAGAAATTAGCCAATAAGTGGGCAAAATTCTTACTCGCTTAGAAACGCTCGAAAATCTGTTTTGAGGTTCGAAATGACGTCCCTATACCTCATATAAAATATGAGCTCCCTGTGACGATGCATATTCTGTCGAGGTAATTTGTAAGAAATCGACAAAAATCGATAGGTACGGTCCTGGGGAAATTAGCTAAAAATTGGGCAGAATTCTTTATTCGCATAGAAACGCTTGAAAGACTGCTTTGAGGTTTGAAATGACGTCCCTATATCTTATATAAAATATTAGCTCCCTGTGACGATGCGTATTCTGTCGAGGTATTTTGCAAGAAATCGACAAAGATCGATATGTACGGTCCTGGGGAAATTAGCCAATAATTAGGCAGAATTCTTTACTCGCTTAGAAACGCTTGAAACACTGTTTTGAGGTTCGAAATGACGTCCCCATATCTCATATAAAATATTACCTTCCTGTGACGATGCGTAATCACTCGAGGTATTTTGTAAGAAATCGACAAAAATCGATAGGTACGGTCCTGGTGAAATTAGCCAATTATTGGGCTGAATTTTTTACTCGATTGGAAACGCTTGAAACTCAGTTTTGAGGTTAGAAATGACGTCCCTATATCTCATATAAAATATAAGCTCCCTGTGACGATGCGTATTCTGTCGAGGTATTTTGCAAGAAATCGACAAAAATCGATAGGTACGGTCCTGGGGAAATTAGCCAATAATTGGGCAGAATTCTTTACTCGCTTAGAAACGCTTGAAACTCTGTTTTGAGGTTCGAAATGACGTCCCTATATATCATATAAAATATTAGCTCCCTGTGACGATGAGTATTCCGTTGAGGTATTTAGTAAGAAATCGACAAAAATCGATAGGTACGGTCTTGGGGAAATTAGCCAATAATTGGGCAGAATTCTTTACTCGCTTAGAAACGCTTGAAACTCTGTTTTGAGGTTCGAAATGACGTCCCTATATATCATATAAAATATTAGCTCCCTGTGACGATGAGTATTCTGTCGAGGTATTTTGTAAGGAATTGACAAAAATCGATAGGTACGGTCCTGGGGAAATTAGCCAATAATTGGGCAAAATTCTTACTCGCTTAGAAACGCTCGAAACTCTGTTTTGAGGTTCGAAATGACGTCCCTATACCTCATATAAAATATTAGCTCCCTGTACACGATGCGTATTCTGTCGAGGTAATTTGTAAGAATTCGACAAAAATCAATAGGTACGGTCCTGGGGAAATTAGCCAATAATTGGGCAGAATTCTTTACTCGCTTAGAAACGCTTGAAACACTGTTTTGAGGTTCGAAATGACGTCCCCATATCTCATATAAAATATTAGCTCCCTGTGACGATGCGTATTCTGTCGAGGTATTTTGTAAGAAATCGACAAAAATCGATAGGTACGGTCCTGGGGAAATTAGCCAATAATTGGGCAGAATTCTTTACTCGCTTAGAAACGCTTGAAACACTGTTTTGAGGTTCGAAATGACGTCCCCATATCTCATATAAAATATTAGCTCCCTGTGACGATGCGTATTCTGTCGAGGTAATTTGTAAGAAATGGACAAAATTCAATAGGTACGGTCCTGGGGAAATTAGCCAATAATTGGGCAGTATTCTTTACTCGCTTAAAAACGCTTGAAACACTGTTTTGAGGTTCGAAATGACGTCCCTATACCTCATATAAAATATTAGCTCCCTGTGACGATGCGTATTCTGTCGAGGTAATTTGTAAGAAATCGACAAAAATCAATAAGTACGGTCCTGGTGAAATTAGCCAATAATTGGGCTGAATTTTTTACTCGATTGGAAACGCTTGAAACTCAGTTTTGAGGTTAGAAATGACGTCCCTATATCTCATATAAAATATTAGCTCCCTGTGACGATGCGTATTCTGTCGAGGTATTTTGTAAGGAATTGACAAAAATCGATAGGTACGGTCCTGGGGAAATTAGCCAATAATTGGGCAGAATTCTTTACTCGCTTAGAAACGCTTGAAACTCTGTTTTGAGGTTCGAAATGACGTCCCTATATATCATATAAAATATTAGCTCCCTGTGACGATGAGTATTCCGTTGAGGTATTTAGTAAGAAATCGACAAAAATCGATAGGTACGGTCTTGGGGTAATTAGCCAATAATTGGGCTGAATTCTTTACTCGCTTAGAAACGCTTGAAACTCTGTTTTGAGGTTCGAAATGACGTCCCTATATATCATATAAAATATTAGCTCCCTGTGACGATGCGTATTCTGTCGAGGTATTTTGTAAGGAATTGACAAAAATCGATAGGTACGGTCCTGGGGAAATTAGCCAATAATTGGGCAAAATTCTTACTCGCTTAGAAACGCTCGAAACTCTGTTTTGAGGTTCGAAATGACGTCCCTATACCTCATATAAAATATTAGCTCCCTGTACACGATGCGTATTCTGTCGAGGTAATTTGTAAGAAATCGACAAAAATCAATAGGTACGGTCCTGGGGAAATTAGCCAATAATTGGGCAGAATTCTTTACTCGCTTAGAAACGCTTGAAACACTGTTTTGAGGTTCGAAATGACGTCCCCATATCTCATATAAAATATTAGATCCCTGTGACGATGCGTATTCTGTCGAGGTAATTTGTAAGAAATCGACAAAAATCGATAGGTACGGTCCTGGGGAAATTAGCCAATAATTAGGCAGAATTCTTTACTCGCTTAGAAACGCTTGAAACACTGTTTTGAGGTTCGAAATGACGTCCCTATATATCATATAAAATATTAGCTCCCTGTGACGATGCGTATTCTGTCGAGGTATTTTGTAAGGAATCGACAAAAATCGATAGGTACGGTCCTGGGGAAATTAGCCAATAAGTGGGCAAAGTTCTTACTCGCTTAGAAACGCTCGAAACTCTGTTTTGAGGTTCGAAATGACGTCCCTATACCTCATATAAAATAATAGCTCCCTGTGACGATGCGTATTCTGTTGAGGTATTTTGTAAGAAATGGACAAAAATCAATACGTACGGTCCTGAGGAAATTAGTCAATACTTGGGCTGAATTTATTACTCAATTGGAAACGCTTGAAACTCAGTTTTGAGGTTAGAAATGAGGTCCCTATATCTCATATAAAATAGTAGCTCCCTGTGACGATGCGTGTTCTGTCGAGGTAATTTGTAAGAAATCGACAAAAATCGATAGGTACGGTCCTGGGGAAATTAGCCAATAATTGGGCGGAATTCTTTACTCGCTTAGAAACGCTTGAAACACTGTTTTGAGGTTCGAAATGACGTCCCTATACCTCATATAAAATATTAGCTCCCTGTGACGATGCGTATTCTGTCGAGGTAATTTGTAAGAAATCGACAAAAATCAATAGGTACGGTCCTGGGGAAATTAGCCAATAATTGGGCAGAATTCTTTACTCGCTTAGAAACGCTTGAAACACTGTTTTGAGGTTCGAACTGACGTCCCCATATCTCATATAAAATACTAGATCCCTGTGACGATGCGTATTCTGTCGAGGTATTTTTTAAGAAATCGACAAAAATCGATAGGTACGGTCCTGGGGAAATTAGCCAATAATTGGGCAGAATTCTTTACTCGCTTCGAAACGCTTGAAACACTGTTTTGAGGTTCGAAATGACGTCCCCATATCTCATATAAAATATTAGCTCCCTGTGACGATGCGTTTTCTGTCGAGGTAATTTGTAAGAAATGGACAAAAATCGATAGGTACGGTCCTGGGGAAATTAGCCAATAATTGGGCAGAATTCTTTGCTCGCTTAGAATTGCTTGGAACACTGTGTTGAGGTTCGAAATGACGTCCCTATACCTCATATAAAATATTAGCTCCCTGTGACGATGCGTATTCTGTCGAGGTAATTTGTAAGAAATCGACAAAAATCAATAGGTACGGTCCTGGGGAAATTAGCCACTAATTGGGCTGAATTTTTAACTCGATTGGAAACGCATGAAACTCAGTTTTGAGGTTAGAAATGACGTCCCTATATCTCATATAAAATATTAGCTCCCTGAGACGATGCGTGTTCTGTCGAGATATTTTGTAAGAAATCGACAAAAATCGATAGGTACGGTCCTGGGGAAATTAGCCACTAATTGGGCTGAATTTTTAACTCGATTGGAAACGCATGAAACTCAGTTTTGAGGTGCGAAATGACGTCACCATATCTCATATAAAATATTAGCTCCCTGTGACGATGCGTATTCTGTCGAGATATTTTGTAAGAAATCGACAAAGATCGATAGGTACGGTCCCAGGGAAATTAGCCAATAATTGGGCAGAATTCTTTACTCGCTTAGAAACGCTTGAAACTCTGTTTTGAAGTTCGAAATGACGTCCCCATATCTCATATAAAATATTACCTCCCTGTGACGATGCGTAATCACTCGAGGTATTTTGTAAGAAATCGACAAAAATCGATAGGTACGGTCCTGGGGTAATTAGCCAATAATTGGGCTGAATTCTTTACTCGCTTTTAAACGCTTGAAACACTGTTTTGAGGTTCGAAATGACGTCCCCATATCTCATCTAAAATATTAGCTCCCTGTGACGATGAGTATTCCGTTGAGGTATTTTGTAAGAAATCGACAAAAATCGATAGGTACGGTCCTGGCGAAATTAGCCAATAATTTGGCAGAATTCTTTACTCGCTTAGAAACGCTTGAAACTCTGTTTTGCGGTTCGAAATGACGTCCCTATATATCATATAAAATATTAGCTCCCTGTGACGATGCGTATTCTGTCGAGGTATTTTGTAAGGAATCGACAAAAATCGATAGGTACGGTCCTGGGGAAATTAGCCAATAAGTGGGCAAAATTCTTACTCGCTTAGAAACGCTCGAAACTCTGTTTTGAGGTTCGAAATGACGTCCCTATACCTCATATAAAATATTAGCTCCCTGTGACGATGCGTATTCTGTCGAGGTAATTTGTAAGAAATCGACAAAAATCAATAGGTACGGTCTTGGGGAAATTAGCCAATAATTGGGCTGAATTTTTTACTCGATTGGAAATGCTTGAAACTCAGTTTTGAGGTTAGAAATGACGTCCCTATATCTCATATAAAATATTAGCTCCCTGAGACGATGCGTATTCTGTCGAGGTATTTTGTAAGGAATTGACAAAAATCGGTAGGGACGGTCCTGGGGAAATTAGCCAATAAATGGGAAGAATTCTTCACTCGCTTAGAAACGCTTGAAACTCTGTTTTGATGTTCGAAATGACGTCCCTTCATCTCATATAAAATAATAGCTCCCTGTGACGATGCGTATTTTGTTGAGGTATTTTGTAAGAAATGGACAAAAATCAATACGTACGGTCCTGAGAAAATTAGCCAATACTTGGGCTGAGTTTATTACTCGATTGGAAACGCTTGAAACTCAGTTTTGAGGTTAGAAATGAGGTCCCTATATCTCATATAAAATAGTAGCTCCCTGTGACGATGCGTATTCTGTCGAGGTAATTTGTAAGAAATCGACAAAAATCGATAGGTACGGTCCTGGGAAAATTAGCCAATAATTGGGCAGAATTCTTTACTCGCTTAGAAACGCTTGAAACACTGTTTTGAGGTTCGAAATGACGTCCCCATATCTCATATAAAATATTAGCTCCCTGTGACGATGCGTTTTCTGTCGAGGTAATTTGTAAGAAATCGACAAAAATCAATAGGTACGGTCCTGGGGAAATTAGCCAATAATTGGGCAGAATTCTTTACTCGCTTAGAATTGCTTGGAACACTGTTTTGAGGTTCGAAATGACGTCCCTATACCTCATATAAAATATTAGCTCCCTGTGACGATGCGTATTCTGTCGAGGTAATTTGTAAGAAATCGTCAAAAATCAATAGGTACGGTCCTGGGGAAATTAGCCAATAATTGGGCTGAATTTTTAACTCGATTGGAAACGCATGAAACTCAGTTTTGAGGTTAGAAATGACGTCCCTATATCTCATATAAAATATTAGCTCCCTGAGACGATGCGTGTTCCGTCGAGATATTTTGTAAGAAATCGACAAAAATCGATAGGTACGGTCCCGGGGAAATTAGCCAATAATTGGGCAGAATTCTTTACTCGCTTAGAAACGCTTGAAACTCTGTTTTGAGGTTCGAAATGACGTCACCATATCTCATATAAAATATTAGCTCCCTGTGACGATGCGTATTCTGTCGAGGTATTTTGCAAGAAATCGACAAAGATCGATATGTACGGTCCTGGGGAAATTAGCCAATAATTAGGCAGAATTCTTTACTCGCTTAGAAACGCTTGAAACACTGTTTTGAAGTTCGAAATGACGTCCCCATATCTCATATAAAATATTACCTCCCTGTGACGATGCGTAATCACTCGAGGTATTTTGTAAGAAATCGGCAAAAATCGATAGGTACGGTCCTGGGGTAATTAGCCAATAATTGGGCTGAATTCTTTACTCGCTTTTAAACGCTTGAAACACTGTTTTGAGGTTCGAAATGACGTCCCCATATCTCATCTAAAATATTAGCTCCCTGTGACGATGAGTATTCCGTTGAGGTATTTTGTAAGAAATCGACAAAAATCGATAGGTACGGTCCTGGCGAAATTAGCCAATAATTGGGCAGAATTCTTTACTCGCTTAGAAACGCTTGAAACTCTGTTTTGAGGTTCGAAATGACGTCCCTATATATCATATAAAATATTAGCTCCCTGTGACGATGCGTATTCTGTCGAGGTATTTTGTAAGGAATTGACAAAAATCGATAGGTACGGTCCTGGGGAAATTAGCCAATAATTGGGCAAAATTCTTACTCGCTTAGAAACGCTCGAAACTCTGTTTTGAGGTTCGAAATGACGTCCCTATACCTCATATAAAATATTAGCTCCCTGTGACGATGCGTATTCTGTCGAGGTAATTTGTAAGAAATGGACAAAAATCAATAGGTACGGTCCTGGGGAAATTAGCCAATAATTGGGCAAAATTCTTACTCGCTTAGAAACGCTCGAAACTCTGTTTTGAGGTTCGAAATGACGTCCCTATACCTCATATAAAATATTAGCTCCCTGTGACGATGCGTATTCTGTCGAGGTATTTTGTAAGGAATTGACAAAAATCGATAGGTACGGTCCTGGGGAAATTAGCCAATAAATGGGCAGAATTCTTCACTCGCTTAGAAACGCTTGAAACTCTGTTTTGATGTTCGAAATGACGTCCCTTCATCTCATATAAAATATTAGCTCCCTGTGACGATGCGTATTCTGTTGAGGTATTTTGTAAGAAATGGACAAAAATCAATAGGTACGGTCCTGAGGAAATTAGCCAATACTTGGGCTGAATTTATTACTCGATTGGAAACGCTTGAAACTCAGTTTTGAGGTTAGAAATGAGGTCCCTATATCTCATATAAAATAGTAGCTCCCTGTGACGATGCGTATTCTGTCGAGGTAATTTGTAAGAAATCGACAAAAATCGATAGGTACGGTCCTGGGGAAATTAGCCAATAATTGGGCAGAATTCTTTACTCGCTTAGAAACGCTTGAAACACTGTTTTGAGGTTCGAAATGACGTCCCTATATCTCATATAAAATATTAGCTCCCTGTGACGATGCGTATTCTGTCGAGGTAATTTGTAAGAAATCGACAAAAATCAATAGGTACGGTCCTGGGGAAATTAGCCAATAATTGGGCAGAATTCTTTACTCGCTTAGAAACGCTTGAAACACTGTTTTGAGGTTCGAAATGACGTCCCCATATCTCATATAAAATACTAGATCCCTGTGAGGATGCGTATTCTGTCGAGGTATTTTTTAAGAAATCGACAAAAATCGATAGGTACGGTCCTGGGGAAATTAGCCAATAATTGGGCAGAATTCTTTACTCACTTAGAAACGCTTGAAACACTGTTTTGAGGTTCGAAATGACGTCCCTATACCTCATATAAAATATTAGCTCCCTGTGACGATGCGTTTTCTGTCGAGGTAATTTGTAAGAAATGGACAAAATTCAATAGGTACGGTCCTGGGGAAATTAGCCAATAATTGGGCAGAATTCTTTACTCGCTTAGAATTGCTTGGAACACTGTTTTGAGGTTCGAAATGACGTCCCTATACCTCATATAAAATATTAGCTCCCTGTGACGATGCGTATTCTGTCGAGGTAATTTGTAAGAAATCGACAAAAATCAATAGGTACGGTCCTGGGGAAATTAGCCAATAATTGGGCTGAATTTTTAACTCGATTGGAAACGCATGAAACTCAGTTTTGAGGTTAGAAATGACGTCCCTATATCTCATATAAAATATTAGCTCCCTGAGACGATGCGTGTTTTGTCGAGATATTTTGTAAGAAATCGACAAAAATCGATAGGTACGGTCCCGGGGAAATTAGCCAATAATTGGGCAGAATTCTTTACTCGCTTAGAAACGCTTGAAACTCTGTTTTGAGGTTCGAAATGACGTCACCATATCTCATATAAAATATTAGCTCCCTTTGACGATGCGTATTCTGTCGAGGTATTTTGCAAGGAATTGAGAAAAATCGATATGAGCGGTCCTGAGGAAAATAGCCAATAATTGGGCAGAATTCTTTACTGGCTTAGAAACGCTTGAAACACTGCTTTGAGGTTCGAAATAACGTCCCCATATCTCATATAAAATATTAGCTCCCTGTGACGATGCGTATTCTGTCGAGGTAATTTGTAAGAAATCGACAAAAATCAATAGGTACGGTCTTGGGGAAATTAGCCAATAATTGGGCTGAATTTTTTACTCGATTGGAAACGCTTGAAACTCAGTTTTGAGGTTAGAAATGACGTCCCTATATCTCATATAAAATATTAGCTCCCTGAGACGATGCGTATTCTGTCGAGGTATTTTGTAAGGAATTGACAAAAATCGGTAGGGACGGTCCTGGGGAAATTAGCCAATAAATGGGAAGAATTCTTCACTCGCTTAGAAACGCTTGAAACTCTGTTTTGATGTTCGAAATGACGTCCCTTCATCTCATATAAAATAATAGCTCCCTGTGACGATGCGTATTCTGTTGAGGTATTTTGTAAGAAATGGACAAAAATCAATACGTACGATCCTGAGAAAATTAGCCAATACTTGGGCTGAGTTTATTACTCGATTGGAAACGCTTGAAACTCAGTTTTGAGGTTAGAAATGTCGTCCCTATATCTCATATAAAATAGTAGCTCCCTGTGACGATGCGTATTCTGTCGAGGTAATTTGTAAGAAATCGACAAAAATCGATAGGTACGGTCCTGGGGAAATTAGCCAATAATTGGGCAGAATTCTTTACTCGCTTAGAAACGCTTGAAACACTGTTTTGAGGTTCGAAATGACGTCCCCATATCTCATATAAAATATTAGCTCCCTGTGACGATGCGTTTTCTGTCGAGGTAATTTGTAAGAAATCGACAAAAATCAATAGGTACGGTCCTGGGGAAATTAGCCAATAATTGGGCAGAATTCTTTACTCGCTTAGAATTGCTTGGAACACTGTTTTGAGGTTCGAAATGACGTCCCTATACCTCATATAAAATATTAGCTCCCTGTGACGATGCGTATTCTGTCGAGGTAATTTGTAAGAAATCGTCAAAAATCAATAGGTACGGTCCTGGGGAAATTAGCCAATAATTGGGCTGAATTTTTAACTCGATTGGAAACGCATGAAACTCAGTTTTGAGGTTAGAAATGACGTCCCTATATCTCATATAAAATATTAGCTCCCTGAGACGATGCGTGTTCCGTCGAGATATTTTGTAAGAAATCGACAAAAATCGATAGGTACGGTCCCGGGGAAATTAGCCAATAATTGGGCAGAATTCTTTACTCGCTTAGAAACGCTTGAAACTCTGTTTTGAGGTTCGAAATGACGTCACCATATCTCATATAAAATATTAGCTCCCTGTGACGATGCGTATTCTGTCGAGGTATTTTGCAAGAAATCGACAAAGATCGATATGTACGGTCCTGGGGAAATTAGCCAATAATTGGGCTGAATTCTTTACTCGCTTTTAAACGCTTGAAACACTGTTTTGAGGTTCGAAATGACGTCCCCATATCTCATCTAAAATATTAGCTCCCTGTGACGATGAGTATTCCGTTGAGGTATTTTGTAAGAAATCGACAAAAATCGATAGGTACGGTCCTGGCGAAATTAGCCATTAATTTGGCAGAATTCTTTACTCGCTTAGAAACGCTTGAAACTCTGTTTTGAGGTTCGAAATGACGTCCCTATATATCATATAAAATATTAGCTCCCTGTGACGATGCGTATTCTGTCGAGGTATTTTGTAAGGAATTGACAAAAATCGATAGGTACGGTCCTGGGGAAATTAGCCAATAAGTGGGCAAAATTCTTACTCGCTTAGAAACACTCGAAACTCTGTTTTGAGGTTCGAAATGACGTCCCTATACCTCATATAAAATATTAGCTCCCTGTGACGATGCGTATTCTGTCGAGGTAATTTGTAAGAAATGGACAAAAATCAATACGTACGGTCCTGAGGAAATTAGCCAATAATTGGGCAAAATTCTTACTCGCTTAGAAACGCTCGAAACTCTGTTTTGAGGTTCGAAATGACGTCCCTATACCTCATATAAAATATTAGCTCCCTGTGACGATGCGTATTCTGTCGAGGTATTTTGTAAGGAATTGACAAAAATCGATAGGGACGGTCCTGGGGAAATTAGCCAATAAATGGGCAGAATTCTTCACTCGCTTAGAAACGCTCGAAACTCTGTTTTGATGTTCGAAATGACGTCCCTTCATCTCATATAAAATAATAGCTCCCTGTGACGATGCGTTTTCTGTTGAGGTATTTTGTAAGAAATGGACAAAAATCAATACGTACGGTCCTGAGGAAATTAGCCAATACTTGGGCTGAATTTATTACTCGATTGGAAACGCTTGAAACTCAGTTTTGAGGTTAGAAATGAGGTCCCTATATCTCATATAAAATAGTAGCTCCCTGTGACGATGCGTATTCTGTCGAGGTAATTTGTAAGAAATCGACAAAAATCGATAGGTACGGTCCTGGGGAAATTAGCCAATAATTGGGCAGAATTCTTTACTCGCTTAGAAACGCTTGAAACACTGTTTTGAGGTTCGAAATGACGTCCCTATATCTCATATAAAATATTAGCTCCCTGTGACGATGCGTATTCTGTCGAGGTAATTTGTAAGAAATCGACAAAAATCAATAGGTACGGTCCTGGGGAAATTAGCCAATAATTGGGCAGAATTCTTTACTCGCTTAGAAACGCTTGAAACACTGTTTTGAGGTTCGAAATGACGTCCCCATATCTCATATAAAATACTAGATCCCTGTGACGATGCGTATTCTGTCGAGGTATTTTTTAAGAAATCGACAAAAATCGATAGGTACGGTCCTGGGGAAATTAGCCAATAATTGGGCAGAATTCTTTACTCGCTTAGAAACGCTTGAAACACTGTTTTGAGGTTCGAAATGACGTCCCCATATCTCATATAAAATATTAGCTCCCTGTGACGATGCGTTTTCTGTCGAGGTAATTTGTAAGAAATGGACAAAATTCAATAGGTACGGTCCTGGGGAAATTAGCCAATAATTGGGCAGAATTCTTTACTCGCTTAGAATTGCTTGGAACACTGTTTTGAGGTTCGAAATGACGTCCCTATACCTCATATAAAATATTAGCTCCCTGTGACGATGCGTATTCTGTCGAGGTAATTTGTAAGAAATCGACAAAAATCAATAGGTACGGTCCTGGGGAAATTAGCCAATAATTGGGCTGAATTTTTAACTCGATTGGAAACGCATGAAACTCAGTTTTGAGGTTAGAAATGACGTCCCTATATCTCATATAAAATATTAGCTCCCTGAGACGATGCGTGTTTTGTCGAGATATTTTGTAAGAAATCGACAAAAATCGATAGGTACGGTCCCGGGGAAATTAGCCAATAATTGGGCAGAATTCTTTACTCGCTTAGAAACGCTTGAAACTCTGTTTTGAGGTTCGAAATGACGTCACCATATCTCATATAAAATATTAGCTCCCTTTGACGATGCGTATTCTGTCGAGGTATTTTGCAAGGAATTGAGAAAAATCGATATGAGCGGTCCTGAGGAAAATAGCCAATAATTGGGCAGAATTCTTTACTGGCTTAGAAACGCTTGAAACACTGCTTTGAGGTTCGAAATAACGTCCCCATATCTCATATAAAATATTAGCTCCCTGTGACGATGAGTATTCCGTTGAGGTATTTTGTAGGAAATCGACAAAAATCGATAGGTACGGTCCTGGCGAAATTAGCCAATAATTTGGCAGAATTCTTTACTCGATTGGAAACGCTTGAAACTCTGTTTTGAGGTTCGAACTGACGTCCCTTTATCAATTATAAAATATTAGCTCCCTGTTACGATGCGTTTTCCGTTGAGGTATTTTGTAAGAAATCGACAAAAATCGATAGGTACGGTCCTGGGGAAATTAGCCAATAATTGGGCAGAATTCTTTACTCGCTTAGAAACGCTTGAAAGACTGCTTTGAGGTTCGAAATGACGTCCCTATATCTCATATAAAATATTAGCTCCCTGTGACGATGCGTATTCTGTCGAGGTATTTTGCAAGAAATCGACAAAGATCGATATGTACGGTCCTGGGGAAATTAGCCAATAATTAGGCAGAATTCTTTACTCGCTTAGAAACGCTTGAAACACTGTTTTGAGGTTCGAAATGACGTCCCCATATCTCATATAAAATATTACCTCCCTGTGACGATGCGTAATCACTCGAGGTATTTTGTAAGAAATCGACAAAAATCGATAGGTACGGTCCTGGGGTAATTAGCCAATAATTGGGCTGAATTCTTTACTCGCTTTGAAACGCTTGAAACACTGTTTTGAGGTTCGAAATGACGTCCCCATGTCTCATCTAAAATATTAGCTCCCTGTGACGATGAGTATTCCGTTGAGGTATTTTGTACGAAATCGACAAAAATCGATAGGTACGGTCCTGGCGAAATTAGCCAATAATTTGGCAGAATTCTTTACTCGCTCAGAAACGCTTGAAACTCTGTTTTGAGGTTCGAAATGACGTCCCTATATATCATATAAAATATTAGCTCCCTGTGACGATGCGTATTCTGTCGAGGTATTTTGTAAGGAATTGACAAAAATCGATAGGTACGGTCCTGGGGAAATTAGCCAATAATTGGGCAAAATTCTTACTCGCTTAGAAACGCTCGAAACTCTGTTTTGAGGTTCGAAATGACGTCCCTATACCTCATATAAAATATTAGCTCCCTGTGACGACGCGTATTCTGTCGAGGTAATTTGTAAGAAATCGACAAAAATCGATAGGTACGGTCCTGGGGAAATTAGCGAATAATTGGGCAGAATTCTTTATTCGCTTAGAAACGCTTGAAACTCTGTTTTGATGTTCGAAATGACGTCCCTATGTCTCATGTAAAATATTAGCTCCCTGTGACGATGCGTATTCTGTCGAGGTATTTTTTAAGGAATTGACAAAAATCGATAGGTATGGTCCTAGGGGAATTAGCCAAAAATTGGGCAAAATTCTTTACTCGCTTAGAACCGCTTGAAACTCTGTTTTGATGTTCGAAATGACGTCCCTATGTCTCATATAAAATATTAGCTCCCTGTGACGATGCGTATGCTGTCAAGGTATTTTGTAAGGAATTGACAAAAATCGATAGGTACGGTCCTGGGGAAATTAGCCAATAATTGGGCAGAATTCTTTACTCGCTTAGAAACGCTTGAAACACTGTTTTGAGGTTCGAAATGACGTCCCCATATCTCATATAAAATATTAGCTCCCTTTGACGATGCGTATTCTGTCGAGGTATTTTGCAAGGAATTGAGAAAAATCGATATGAGCGGTCCTGAGGAAAATAGCCAATAATTGGGCAAATTCTTTACATGCTTAGAAACGCTTGAAACACTGTTTTGAGGTTCGAAATAACGTCCCCATATCTCATATAAAATATTAGCTCCCTGTGACCATGAGTATTCCGTTGAGGTATTTTGTAAGAAATCGACAAAAATCGCTAGGTACGGTCCTGGCGAAATTAGCCAATAATTTGGCAGAATTCTTTACTCGCTTAGAAACGCTTGAAACTCTGTTTTGAGGTTCGAAATGACGTCCCTATATATCATATAAAATATTAGCTCCCTGTGACGATGCGTATTCTGTCGAGGTATTTTGTAAGGAATTGACAAAAATCGATAGGTACGGTCCTGGGGAAATTAGCCAATAATTGGGCAAAATTCTTACTCGCTTAGAAACGCTCGAAACTCTGTTTTGAGGTTCGAAATGACGTCCCTATACCTCATATAAAATATTAGCTCCCTGTGACGATGCGTATTCTGTCGAGGTAATTTGTAAGAAATGGACAAAAATCAATAGGTACGGTCCTGAGGAAATTAGCCAATACTTGGGCAAAATTCTTACTCGCTTAGAAACGCTCGAAACTCTGTTTTGAGGTTCGAAATGACGTCCCTATACCTCATATAAAATATTAGCTCCCTGTGACGATGCGTATTCTGTCGAGGTATTTTGTAAGGAATTGACAAAAATCGATAGGGACGGTCCTGGGGAAATTAGCCAATAAATGGGCAGAATTCTTCACTCGCTTAGAAACGCTCGAAACTCTGTTTTGATGTTCGAAATGACGTCCCTACACCTCATATAAAATATTAGCTCCCTGTGACGATGCGTATTCTGTTGAGGTATTTTGTAAGAAATGGACAAAAATCAATACGTACGGTCCTGAGGAACTTAGCCAATACTTGGGCTGAATTTATTACTCGATTGGAAACGCTTGAAACTCAGTTTTGAGGTTAGAAATGAGGTCCCTATATCTCATATAAAATAGTAGCTCCCTGTGACGATGCGTGTTCTGTCGAGGTAATTTGTAAGAAATCGACAAAAATCGATAGGTACGGTCCTGGGGAAATTAGCCAATAATTGGGCAGAATTCTTTACTCGCTTAGAAACGCTTGAAACACTGTTTTGAGGTTCGAAATGACGTCCCTACACCTCATATAAAATATTAGCTCCCTGTGACGATGCGTATTCTGTCGAGGTAATTTGTAAGAAATCGACAAAAATCAATAGGTACGGTCCTGGGGAAATTAGCCAATAATTGGGCAGAATTCTTTACTCGCTTAGAAACGCTTGAAACACTGTTTTGAGGTTCGAAATGACGTCCCCATATCTCATCTAAAATATTAGCTCCCTGTGACGATGCGTATTCCGTTGAGGTAATTTGTAAGAAATGGACAAAAATCAATAGGTACGGTCCTGGGGAAATTAGCCAATAATTGGGCAGAATTCTTTACTCGCTTAGAATTGCTTGGAACACTGTTTTGAGGTTCGAAATGACGTCCCTATACCTCATATAAAATATTAGCTCCCTGTGACGATGCGTATTCTGTCGAGGTATTTTGTAAGAAATCGACAAAAATCAATAGGTACGGTCCTGGGGAAATTAGCCAATAATTGGGCTGAATTTTTAACTCGATTGGAAACGCATGAAACTCAGTTTTGAGGTTAGAAATGACGTCCCTATATCTCATATAAAATATTAGCTCCCTGAGACGATGCGTGTTCTGTCGAGATATTTTGTAAGAAATCGACAAAAATCGATAGGTACGGTCCCGGGGAAATTAGCCAATATTTGGGCAGAATTCTTTACTCGCTTAGAAACGCTTGAAACTCTGTTTTGAGGATTGAAATGACGTCACCATATCTCATATAAAATATTAGCTCCCTTTGACGATGCGTATTCTGTCGAGGTATTTTGCAAGGAATTGAGAAAAATCGATATGAGCGGTCCTGAGGAAAATAGCCAATAATTGGGCAAATTCTTTACATGCTTAGAAACGCTTGAAACACTGTTTTGGGGTTCGAAATAACGTCCCCATATCTCATATAAAATATTAGCTCCCTGTGACGATGAGTATTCCGTTGAGGTATTTTGTACGAAATCGACAAAAATCGATAGGTACGGTCCTGGCGAAATTAGCCAATAATTTGGCAGAATTCTTTACTCGCTTAGAATCGCTTGAAACTCTGTTTTGAGGTTCGAAATGACGTCCCTATATATCATATAAAATATTAGCTCCCTGTGACGATGCGTATTCTGTCGAGGTATTTTGTAAGGAATTGACAAAAATCGATAGGTACGGTCCTGGGGAAATTAGCCAATAATTGGGCAAAATTCTTACTCGCTTAGAAACGCTCGAAACTCTGTTTTGAGGTTCGAAATGACGTCCCTATACCTCATATAAAATATTAGCTCCCTGTGACGACGCGTATTCTGTCGAGGTAATTTGTAAGAAATCGACAAAAATCGATAGGTACGGTCCTGGGGAAATTAGCGAATAATTGGGCAGAATTCTTTATTCGCTTAGAAACGCTTGAAACTCTGTTTTGATGTTCGAAATGACGTCCCTATGTCTCATGTAAAATATTAGCTCCCTGTGACGATGCGTATTCTGTCGAGGTATTTTTTAAGGAATTGACAAAAATCGATAGGTATGGTCCTGGGGGAATTAGCCAAAAATTGGGCAAAATTCTTTACTCGCTTAGAACCGCTTGAAACTCTGTTTTGATGTTCGAAATGACGTCCCTATGTCTCATATAAAATATTAGCTCCCTGTGACGATGCGTATGCTGTCAAGGTATTTTGTAAGGAATTGACAAAAATCGATAGGTACGGTCCTGGGGAAATTAGCCAATAATTGGGCAGAATTCTTTACTCGCTTAGAAACGCTTGAAACACTGTTTTGAGGTTCGAAATGACGTCCCCATATCTCATATAAAATATTAGCTCCCTGTGACGATGCGTTTTCTGTCGAGGTAATTTGTAAGAAATGGACAAAAATCAATAGGTACGGTCCTGGGGAAATTAGCCAATAATTGGGCAGAATTCTTTACTCGCTTAGAATTGCTTGGAACACTGTTTTGAGGTTCGAAATGACGTCCCTATATATCATATAAAATATTAGCTCCCTGTGACGATGCGTATTCTGTCGAGGTATTTTGTAAGGAATTGACAAAAATCGATAGGTACGGTCCTGGGGAAATTAGCCAATAATTGGGCAAAATTCTTACTCGCTTAGAAACGCTCGAAACTCTGTTTTGAGGTTCGAAATGACGTCCCTATACCTCATATAAAATATTAGCTCCCTGTGACGATGCGTATTCTGTCGAGGTAATTTGTAAGAAATGGACAAAAATCAATACGTACGGTCCTGAGGAAATTAGCCAATACTTGGGCAAAATTCTTACTCGCTTAGAAACGCTCGAAACTCTGTTTTGAGGTTCGAAATGACGTCCCTACACCTCATATAAAATATTAGCTCCCTGTGACGATGCGTATTCTGTCGAGGTATTTTGTAAGGAATTGACAAAAATCGATAGGGACGGTCCTGGGGAAATTAGCCAATAAATGGGCAGAATTCTTCACTCGCTTAGAAACGCTCGAAACTCTGTTTTGATGTTCGAAATGACGTCCCTTCATCTCATATAAAATAATAGCTCCCTGTGACGATGCGTATTCTGTTGAGGTATTTTGTAAGAAATGGACAAAAATCAATAGGTACGGTCCTGAGGAAATTAGCCAATACTTGGGCTGAATTTATTACTCGATTGGAAACGCTTGAAACTCAGTTTTGAGGTTAGAAATGAGGTCCCTTTATCTCATATAAAATAGTAGCTCCCTGTGACGATGCGTGTTCTGTCGAGGTAATTTGTAAGAAATCGACAAAAATCGATAGGTACGGTCCTGGGGAAATTAGCCAATAATTGGGCAGAATTCTTTACTCGCTTAGAAACGCTTGAAACACTGTTTTGAGGTTCGAAATGACGTCCCTATACCTCATATAAAATATTAGCTCCCTGTGACGATGCGTATTCTGTCGAGGTAATTTGTAAGAAATCGACAAAAATCAATAGGTACGGTCCTGGGGAAATTAGCCAATAATTGGGCAGAATTCTTTACTCGCTTAGAAACGCTTGAAACACTGTTTTGAGGTTCGAAATGACGTCCCCATATCTCATATAAAATACTAGATCCCTGTGACGATGCGTATTCTGTCGAGGTATTTTTTAAGAAATCGACAAAAATCGATAGGTACGGTCCTGGGGAAATTAGCCAATAATTGGGCAGAATTCTTTACTCGCTTAGAAACGCTTGAAACACTGTTTTGAGGTTCGAAATGACGTCCCTATACCTCATATAAAATATTAGCTCCCTGTGACGATGCGTTTTCTGTCGAGGTAATTTGTAAGAAATGGACAAAAATCAATAGGTACGGTCCTGGGGAAATTAGCCAATAATTGGGCAGAATTCTTTACTCGCTTAGAATTGCTTGGAACACTGTTTTGAGGTTCGAAATGACGTCCCTATTCCTCATATAAAATATTAGCTCCCTGTGACGATGCGTATTCTGTCGAGGTAATTTGTAAGAAATCGACAAAAATCAATAGGTACGGTCCTGGGGAAATTAGCCAATAATTGGGCTGAATTTTTAACTCGATTGGAAACGCATGAAACTCAGTTTTGAGGTTAGAAATGACGTCCCTATATCTCATATAAAATATTAGCTCCCTGAGACGATGCGTGTTTTGTCGAGATATTTTGTAAGAAATCGACAAAAATCGATAGGTACGGTCCCGGGGAAATTAGCCAATAATTGGGCAGAATTCTTTACTCGCTTAGAAACGCTTGAAACTCTGTTTTGAGGTTCGAAATGACGTCACCATATCTCATATAAAATATTAGCTCCCTTTGACGATGCGTATTCTGTCGAGGTATTTTGCAAGGAATTGAGAAAAATCGATATGAGCGGTCCTGAGGAAAATAGCCAATAATTGGGCAGAATTCTTTACTCGCTTAGAAACGCTTGAAACACTGTTTTGAGGTTCGAAATGACGTCCCCATATCTCATATAAAATATTAGCTCCCTGTGACGATGAGTATTCCGTTGAGGTATTTTGTAAGAAATCGACAAAAATCGATAGGTACGGTCCTGGCGAAATTAGCCAATAATTGGGCAGAATTCTTTACTCGCTTAGAAACGCTTGAAACTCTGTTTTGAGGTTCGAAATGACGTCCCTATATATCATATAAAATATTAGCTCCCTGTGACGATGCGTATTCTGTCGAGGTATTTAGTAAGGAATTGACAAAAATCGATAGGTACGGTCTTGGGAAATTAGCCAATAATTGGGCAAAATACTTTACTCGCTTAGAAAAGCTCGAAAATCTGTTTTGAGGTTCGAAATGACGTCCCTATACCTCATATAAATAATAAGCTCCCTGTGACGATGCGTATTCTGTCGAGGTAATTTGTAAGAAATCGACAAAAATCGATAGGTACGGTCCTGGGGAAATTAGCTAAAAATTGGGCAGAATTCTTTACTCGCATAGAAACGCTTGAAAGACTGCTTTGAGGTTCGAAATGACGTCCCTATATCTCATATAAAATATTAGCTCCCTGTGACGATGCGTATTCTGTCGAGGTATTTTGCAAGAAATCGACAAAGATCGATATGTACGGTCCTGGGGAAATTAGCCAATAATTAGGCAGAATTCTTTACTCGCTTAGAAACGCTTGAAACACTGTTTTGAGGTTCGAAATGACGTCCCCATATCTCATATAAAATATTACCTCCCTGTGACGATGCGTAATCACTTGAGGTATTTTGTAAGAAATCGACAAAAATCGATAGTTACGGTCCTGGGGTAATTAGCCAATAATTGGGCTGAATTCTTTACTCGCTTTGAAACGCTTGAAACACTGTTTTGAGGTTCGAAATGATGTCCCCATATCTCATCTAAAATATTAGCTCCCTGTGACGATGAGTATTCCGTTGAGGTATTTTGTAAGAAATCGACAAAAATCGATAGGTACGGTCCTGGCGAAATTAGCCAATAATTTGGCAGAATTCTTTAATCGCTTAGAAACGCTTGAAACTCTGTTTTGAGGTTCGAAATGACGTCCCTATGTATCATATAAAATATTAGCTCCCTGTGACGATGCGTATTCTGTCAAGGTATTTTGTAAGGAATTGACAAAAATCGATAGGTACGGTCCTGGGGAAATTAGCCAATAAGTGGGCTGAATTTTTTACTCGATTGGAAACGCTTGAAACTCAGTTTTGAGGTTCGAACTGACGTCCCTATATCAATTATAAAATATTAGCTCCCTGTTACGATGCGTTTTCCGTTGAGGTATTTTGTAAGAAATCGACAAAAATCGATAGGTACGGTCCTGGAGAAATTAGCCAATAATTGGGCAGAATTCTTTACTCGCTTAGAAACGCTTGAAAGACTGCTTTGAGGTTCGAAATGACGTCCCTATATCTCATATAAAATATTAGCTCCCTGTGACGATGCGTATTCTGTCGAGGTATTTTGCAAGAAATCGACAAAGATCGATAAGTACGGTCCTGGGGAAATTAGCCAATAATTAGGCAGAATTCTTTACTCGCTTAGAAACGCTTGAAACACTGTTTTGAGGTTCGAAATGACGTCCCCATATCTCATATAAAATATTACCTCCCTGTGACGATGCGTAATCACTCGAGGTATTTTGTAAGAAATCGACAAAAATCGATAGGTACGGTCCTGGGGTAATTAGCCAATAATTGGGCTGAATTCTTTACTCGCTTTGAAACGCTTGAAACACTGTTTTGAGGTTCGAAATGACGTCCCCATGTCTCATCTAAAATATTAGCTCCCTGTGACGATGAGTATTCCGTTGAGGTATTTTGTACGAAATCGACAAAAATCGATAGGTACGGTCCTGGCGAACTTAGCCAATAATTTGGCAGAATTCTTTACTCGCTTAGAAACGCTTGAAACTCTGTTTTGAGGTTCGAAATGACGTCCCTATATATCATATAAAATATTAGCTCCCTGTGACGATGCGTATTCTGTCGAGGTATTTTGTAAGGAATTGACAAAAATCGATAGGTACGGTCCTGGGGAAATTAGCCAATAAGTGGGCAAAATTCTTACTCGCTTAGAAACGCTCGAAACTCTGTTTTGAGGTTCGAAATGACGTCCCTATACCTCATATAAAATATTTGCTCCCTGTGACGACGCGTATTCTGTCGAGGTAATTTGTAAGAAATCGACAAAAATCGATAGGTACGGTCCTGGGGAAATTAGCGAATAATTGGGCAGAATTCTTTATTCGCTTAGAAACGCTTGAAACTCTGTTTTGATGTTCGAAATGACGTCCCTATGTCTCATGTAAAATATTAGCTCCCTGTGACGATGCGTATTCTGTCGAGGTATTTTTTAAGGAATTGACAAAAATCGATAGGTATGGTCCTGGGGGAATTAGCCAAAAATTGGGCAAAATTCTTTACTCGCTTAGAACCGCTTGAAACTCTGTTTTGATGTTCGAAATGACGTCCCTATGTCTCATATAAAATATTAGCTCCCTGTGACGATGCGTATGCTGTCAAGGTAATTTGTAAGGAATTGACAAAAATCGATAGGTACGGTCCTGGGGAAATCAGCCAATAATTGGGCAGAATTCTTTACTCGCTTAGAAACGCTTGAAACACTGTTTTGAGGTTCGAAATGACGTCCCCATATCTCATATAAAATATTAGCTCCCTGTGACGATGCGTTTTCTGTCGAGGTAATTTGTAAGAAATGGACAAAAATCAATAGGTACGGTCCTGGGGAAATTAGCCAATAATTGGGCAGAATTCTTTACTCGCTTAGAATTGCTTGGAACACTGTTTTGAGGTTCGAAATGACGTCCCTATACCTCATATAAAATATTAGCTCCCTGTGAGGATGCGTATTCTGTCGAGGTATTTTGTAAGAAATCGACAAAAATCAATAGGTATGGTCCTGGGGAAATTAGCCAATAATTGGGCTGAATTTTTAACTCGATTGGAAACGCATGAAACTCAGTTTTGAGGTTAGAAATGACGTCCCTATATCTCATATAAAATATTAGCTCCCTGAGACGATGCGTGTTCTGTCGAGGTAATTTGTAAGAAATGGACAAATATCAATAGGTACGGTCCTGGGGAAATTAGCTAATAATTGGGCAGAATTCTTTACTCGCTTAGAATTGCTTGGAACACTGTTTTGAGGTTCGAAATGACGTCCCTATACCTCATATAAAATATTAGCTCCCTGTGACGATGCGTATTCTGTCGAGGTAATTTGTAAGAAATCGACAAAAATCAATAGGTACGGTCCTGGGGAAATTAGCCAATAATTGGGCTGAATTTTTAACTCGATTGGAAACGCATGAAACTCAGTTTTGAGGTTAGAAATGACGTCCCTATATCTCATATAAAATATTAGCTCCCTGAAACGATGCGTGTTCTGTCGAGATATTTTGTAAGAAATCGACAAAAATCGATAGGTACGGTCCCGGGGAAATTAGCCAATAATTGGGCAGAATTCTTTACTCGCTTAGAAACGCTTGAAACTCTGTTTTGAGGTTTGAAATGACGTCACCATATCTCATATAAAATATTAGCTCCCTTTGACGATGCGTATTCTGTCGAGGTATTTTGCAAGGAATTGAGAAAAATCGATATGAGCGGTCCTGAGGAAAATAGCCAATAATTGGGCAAATTCTTTACATGCTTAGAAACGCTTGAAACACTGTTTTGAGGTTCGAAATAACGTCCCCATATCTCATATAAAATATTAGCTCCCTGTGACGATGAGTATTCCGTTGAGGTATTTTGTAAGAAATCGACAAAAATCGCTAGATACGGTCCTGGCGAAATTAGCCAATAATTTGGCAGAATTCTTTACTCGCTTAGAAACGCTTGAAACTCTGTTTTGAGGTTCGAAATGACGTCCCTATATATCATATAAAATATTAGCTCCCTGTGACGATGCGTATTCTGTCGAGGTATTTTGTAAGGAATTGACAAAAATCGATAGGTACGGTCCTGGGGAAATTAGCCAATAATTGGGCAAAATTCTTTACTCGCTTAGAAAAGCTCGAAAATCTGTTTTGAGGTTCGAAATGACGTCCCTATACCTCTTATAAAATATGAGCTCCCTGTGACGATGCGTATTCTGTCGAGGTAATTTGTAAGAAATCAACAAAAATCGATAGGTACGGTCCTGGGGAAATTAGCTAAAAATTGGGCAGAATTCTTTACTCGCATAGAAACGCTTGAAAGACTGCTTTGAGGTTCGAAATGACGTCCCTATATCTCATATAAAATATTAGCTCCCTGTGACGATGCGTATTCTGTCGAGGTATTTTGCAAGAAATCGACAAAGATCGATATGTACGGTCCTGGGGAAATTAGCCAATAATTAGGCAGAATTCTTTACTCGCCTAGAAACGCTTGAAAGACTGCTTTGAGGTTCGAAATGACGTCCCCATATCTCATATAAAATATTACCTCCCTGTGACGATGCGTAATCACTCGAGGTATTTTGTAAGAAATCGACAAAAATCGATAGGTACGGTCCTGGGGTAATTAGCCAATAATTGGGCTGAATTCTTTACTCGCTTTGAAACGCTTGAAATACTGTTTTGAGGTTCGAAATGACGTCCCCATATCTCATCTAAAATATTAGCTCCCTGTGACGATGAGTATTCCGTTGAGGTATTTTGTAAGAAATCGACAAAAATCGATAGGTACGGTCCTGGCGAAATTAGTCAATAATTTGGCAGAATTCTTTACTCGCTTAGAAACGCTTGAAACTCTGTTTTGAGGTTCGAAATGACGTCCCTATGTATCATATAAAATATTAGCTCCCTGTGACGATGCGTATTCTGTCGAGGTATTTTGTAAGGAATTGACAAAAATCGATAGGTACGGTCCTGGGGAAATTAGCCAATAAGTGGGCTGAATTTTTTACTCGATTGGAAACGCTTGAAACTCAATTTTGAGGTTCGAAATAAAGTCCCCATATCTCATATAAAATATTAGCTCCCTGTGACGATGAGTATTCCGTTGAGGTATTTTGTAAGAAATCGACAAAAATCGCTAGGTACGGTCCTGGCGAAATTAGCCAATAATTAGGCAGAATTCTTTACTCGCTTAGAAACGCTTGAAACTCTGTTTTGAGGTTCGAAATGACGTCCCTATGTATCATATAAAATATTAGCTCCCTGTGACGATGCGTATTCTGTCGAGGTATTTTGTAAGGAATTGACAAAAATCGATAGGTACGGTCCTGGGGAAATTAGCCAATAAGTGGGCTGAATTTTTTACTCGATTGGAAACGCTTGAAACTCAGTTTTGAGGTTCGAAATAACGTCCCCATATCTCATATAAAATATTAGCTCCCTGTGACGATGAGTATTCCGTTGAGGTATTTTGTAAGAAATCGACAAAAATCGATAGGTACGGTCCTGGGGAAATTAGCCAATAATTGGGCAGAATTCTTTACTCGCTTAGAAACGCTTGAAAGACTGCTTTGAGGTTCGAAATGACGTCCCTATATCTCATATAAAATATTAGCTCCCTGTGGCGATGCGTATTCTGTCGAGGTATTTTGTAAGGAATTGACAAAAATTGATAGGTACGGTCCTGGGGAAATTAGCCAAAAATTGGGCAAAATTCTTTACTCGCTTAGAACCGCTCGAAACTCTGTTTTGATGTTCGAAATGACGTCCCTATGTCTCATATAAAATATTAGCTCCCTGTGACGATGCGTATTTTGTCGAGGTATTTTGTAAGGAATTGACAAAAATCGATAAGTACGGTCCTGGGGAAATTAGCCAATAATTGGGCAGAATTCTTTACTCGCTTAGAAACGCTTGAAACACTGTTTTGAGGTTCAAAATGACGTCCCCATATCTCATATAAAATATTAGATCCCTGTGACGATGCGTATTCTGTCGAGGTATTTTGTAAGAAATCGACAAAAATCGATAGGTACGGTCCTGGGGAAATTAGCCAATAATTGGGCAGAATTCTTTACTCGCTTAGAAACGCTTGAAACTCTGTTTTGAGGTTCGAAATGACGTCCCTATATATCATATAAAATGTTAGCTCCCTGTGATGATGCGTATTCTGTTGAGGTATTTTGTAAGAAATGGACAAAAATCAATAGGTATGGTCCTGAGGAAATTAGCCAATACTTGGGCTGAATTTTTTACTCAATTGGAAACGCTTGAAACTCAGTTTTGAGGTTAGAAATGACGTCCTTATATCAATTATAAAATATTAGCTCCCTGTGACGATGAGTATTCCGTTGAGGTATTTTGTAAGAAATCGACAAAAATCGATAGGTACGGTCCTGGGGAAATTAGCCAATAATTGGGCAGAATTCTTTACTCGCTTAGAAACGCTCGAAACTCTGTTTTGAGGTTCGAAATGACGTCCCTATACCTCATATAAAATATTAGCTCCCTGTGACGATGCGTATTCTGTCGAGGTAATTTGTAAGAAATCGACAAAAATCGATAAGTACGGTCCTGGGGAAATAAGCCAATAATTGGGCAGAATTATTTACTCGCTTAGAAACGCTTGAAACACTGTTTTGAGGTTCGAATTGACGCCCCCATATCTCATCTAAAATATTAGCTCCCTGTGACGATGCACATTCTGTCGAGGTATTTTGTAAGAAATCGACCAAAATCGATAGGTACGGTCCTGGGGAAGTTAGCCAATAATTGGGCAGAATTCTTTACTCTCTTAGAAACGCTTGAAACACTGTTGTGAGGTTCGAAATGATGTCCCCATATCTCATATAAAATATTAGCTCCCTGTGACGATGCCTATTCTGTCGAGGTAATTCGAAGAAATCGACAAAAATCGATAGGTACGGTCCTGGGGGAAATTAGCCAATAATTAGGCAGAATTCTTTACTCGCTTAGAACCGCTTGAAACTCTGTTTTGAGGTTCGAAATGACGTCCCTATATATCAAATAAAATATTACCTCCCTGTGACGATGCGTATTCTGTCGAGGTATTTTGTAAGAAATGGACAAAAATCAATAGGTACGGTCCTGGGGAAATTAGCCAATAATTGGGCTGAATTTTTTACTCGATTGGAAACGCTTGAAACACTGTTTTGAGGTTCGAAATGACGTCCCTATATATCATATAAAATATTAGCTCCCTGTGACGATGCGTATTCTGTCGAGGTGTTTTGCAAGAAATCGACAAAGATCGATATGTACGGTCCTGGGGAAATTAGCCAATAATTAGGCAGAATTCTTTACTCGCTTAGAAACGCTCGAAACACTGTTTTGAGGTTCGAAATGACGTCCCCATATCTCATATAAAATATTACCTCCCTGTGACGATGCGTATTCTGTCGAGGTATTTTGTAAGGAATTGACAAAAATCGATAAGTACGGTCCTGGGGAAATAAGCCAATAATTGGGCAGAATTCTTTACTCGCTTAGAAACGCTTGAAACACTGTTTTGAGGTTCAAAATGACGTCCCCATATCTCATATAAAATATTAGATCCCTGTGACGATGCGTATTCTGTCGAGGTATTTTGTAAGAAATCGACAAAAATCGATAGGTACGGTCCTGGGGAAATTAGCCAATAATTGGGCAGAATTCTTTACTCGCTTAGAAACGCTTGAAACTCTGTTTTGAGGTTCGAAATGACGTCCCTATATATCATATAAAATATTAGCTCCCTGTGATGATGCGTATTCTGTTGAGGTATTTTGTAAGAAATGGACAAAAATCAATAGGTAGGGTCCTGAGGAAATTAGCCAATACTTGGGCTGAATTTTTTACTCGATTGGAAACGCTTGAAACTCAGTTTTGAGGTTAGAAATGACGTCCTTATATCAATTATAAAATATTAGCTCCCTGTGACGATGCGTGTTCCGTTGAGGTATTTTGTAAGAAATCGACAAAAATCGATAGGTACGGTCCTGGGGAAATTAGCCAATAATTGGGCAGAATTCTTTACTCGCTTAGAAACGCTCGAAACTCTGTTTTGAGGTTCGAAATGACGTCCCTATACCTCATATAAAATATTAGCTCCCTGTGACGATTCGTATTCTGTCGAGGTAATTTGTAAGAAATCGACAAAAATCGATAGGTACGGTCCTGGGGAAATTAGCCAATAATTGGGCTGAATTTTTTACTCGATTGGAAACGCTTGACACTCAGTTTTGAGGTTAGAAATGACGTCCCTATATCTCATATAAAATATTAGCTCCCTGTGATGATGCGTATTCTGTCGAGGTATTTTGCAAGAAATCGACAAAAATCGATACCTACAGTCCTGGGGAGATTAGCAAATAATTGGGCAGAATTCTTTACTCGCTTAGAAACGCTTGAAAATCTGTTTTGATGTTCGAAACGACGTCCCTTTATCTCATATAAAATATTAGCTCCCTGTGACGATGCCTATTCTGTCGAGGTAATTCGAAGAAATCGACAAAAATCGATAGGTACGGTCCTGGGGGAAATTAGCCAATAATTAGGCAGAATTCTTTACTCGCTTAGAAACGCTTGAAACTCTGTTTTGAGGTTCGAAATGACGTCCCTATATATCAAATAAAATATTACCTCCCTGTGACGATGCGTATTCTGTCGAGGTTTTTTGTAAGGAATTGACAAAACTCGATAGGTACGGTCCTTGGGAAATTAGCCAATAATTGGGCAGAATTCTTTACTCGCTTAGAACCGCTTGAAACTCTGTTTTGATGTTCGAAGCGACGTCCCTTCATCTCATATGAAATATTAGCTCCCGGTGACGATGCGTATTCTGTTGAGGTATTTTGTAAGAAATGGACAAAAATCAATAGGTACGGTCCTGGGGAAATTAGCCAATAATTGGGCTGAATTTTTTACTCGATTGAAAACGCTTGAAACACTGTTTTGAGGTTCGAAATGACGTCCCCATATCTCATATAAAATATTAGATCCCTCTGACGATGCGTATTCTGTCGAAGTATTTTGTAAGAATTCGACAAAAATCGATACCTACGGTATTGGGGAGATTACCCAATAATTGGGCAGAATTCTTTACTCACTTAGAAACGCTTGAAACACTGTTTTGAGGTTCGAAATGACGTCCCTATGTCTCATATAAAATATTAGCTCCCTGGCACGATGCGTATTCTGTCGAGATATTTTGTAAGAAATCGACAAGAATCGATAGGTACGGTCCTTGGGAAATTAGCCAATAATTGGGCAGATTTCTTTACTCGCTTAGAACCGCTTGAAACTCTGTTTTGATGTTCGAAATGACGTCCCTATATATCATATAAAATATTAGCTCCCTGTGACGATGCGTATTCTATCGAGGTATTTTGTAAGGAATTGACAAAAATCGATAGGTACGGTCCTGGGGAAATTAGCCAATAATTTGGCAGAATTCTTTACTCCCTTAGAAACGCTTGAAACTCTCTTTTGATGTTCGAAGCGACGTCCCTTCATCTCATATTAAATATTAGCTCCCTGTGACGATGCGTATTCTGTTGAGGTATTTTGTAAGAAATCGACAAAAATCAATAGGTACGGTCCTGGGAAAATTAGCCAATAATTGGGCATGAATTTTTACTCGATTGGAAACGCTTGAAACACTGTTTTGAGGTTCGAAATGACGTCCCCATATCTCATATAAAATATTAGCTCCCTGTGACGATGCGTATTCTGTCGAGGTATTTTGTAAGAATTCGACAAAAATCGATACCTACGGTCCTGGGGAGATTACCCAATAATTGGGCAGAGTTCTTTACTCACTTAGAAACGTTTGAAACACTGTTTTGAGGTTCGAAATGACGTCCCTATGTCTCATATAAAATATTAGCTCCCTGTGACGATGCGTATTCTGCCGAGGTATTTTGTAAGAAATCGACAAGAATCGATAGGTACGGTCCTTGGGAAATTAGCCAATAATTGGGCAGAATTCTTTACTCGCTTAGAACCGCTTGAAACTCTGTTTTGATGTTCGAAATGACGTCCCTATATATCATATAAAATATTAGCTCTCTGTGACGATGCGTATTCTGTCGAGGTATTTTGTAAGGAATTGACAAAAATCGATAGGTACTGTCCTGGGGAAATTAGCCAATAATTGGGCAGAATTCTTTACTCGCTTAGAAACGCTTGAAACTCTGTTTGGATGTTCGAAATGACGTCCCTTTATCTCTTATAAAATAATAGCGCCCTGTGACGATGCGTATTCTGTTGAGGTATTTTGTAAGAAATGGACATAAATCAATAGGTCCTGAGGAAATCAGCCAATAATTGGGCAGAATTCTTTACTCGCTTAGAAACGCTTGAAACTCTGTTTTGAGGTTCGAAATGACGTCCCGATATCTCATATAAAATATTAGCTCCCTGTGACGATGCGTATTCTGTCGAGGTATTTTGTAAGAAATCGACAAAAATCGATAGGTACGGTCCTGAGGAAATTAGCCAATAATTTGGCAGAATTCTTTACTCGCTTAGAAACGCTTGAAACACAGTTTTGAGGTTCGAAATGACGTCCCCATATCTCATCTAAAATATTAGCTCCCTGTGACGATGCGTATTCCGTTGAGGTATTTTGTAAGAAATCGACAAAAATCGATAGGTACGGTCCTGGCGAAATTAGCCAATAATTGGGCAGAATTCTTTACTCGCTTAGATACGCTCGAAACTCTGTTTTGATGTTCGAAATGACGTCCCTATACCTCATATAAAATATTAGCTCCCTGTGACGATGCGTATTCCGTCGAGGTACTTTGTAAGATATCGACAAAAATCGATAGGTACGGTCCTGGGGAAATTAGCCAATAATTAGGCAGAATTCTTTACTCGCTTAGAAACGCTTGAAACACTGTTTTGAGGTTCGAAATGATGTCCCTATATATCACATAAAATATTAGCTCCCTGTGACGATGCGTATTCTGTAGAGGTATTTTGTAAGAAATCGACAAAATTTGATAGGTACGGTCCTGGGAAAATTAGCCAATGATTGGGCAGAATTCTTAACTCGCTTAGAAACGCTTGAAACTCTGTTTTGAGGTTCGAAATGACGTCCCTATATATCATATAAAATATTAGCACCCTGTGATGATGCGTATTCTGTCGAGGTATTTTGTAAGGAATTGACAACAATCGATAGGTACAGTCCTGGGGAAATTGGCAAATAATTGGGCCGAATTCTTTACTCGCTTAGAAACGCTCGAAACTGTGTTTTGAGGTTCGAAATGACGTCCCTATATATCATATAAAATGTTAGCTCCCTGTAACGATGCGTATTCTGTCGAGGTATTTTGTAAGAAATCGACAAGAATCGATAGGTAAGGTCCGGGGGAAATGAGCCAATAATTGGGCAGAATTCTTTACTCGCTTAGAAACGCTTGAAACTCTGTTTTGATGTTCCAAATGACGTACTTTCATCTCATATAAAATAATAGCTCCCTGTGACGATGCGTATTCTGTTGAGGTATTTTGTAAGAAATCGACAAAATTTGATAGGTACGGTCCTGGGAAAATTAGCCAATGATTGGGCAGAATTCTTTACTCGCTTAGAACCGCTTGAAACTCTGTTTTGATATTCGAAATGACGTCCCTATGTCTCATATAAAATATTAGCTCCCTGTGACGATGCGTATTCTGTCGAGGTATTTTGTAAGGAATTGACAACAATCGATAGGTACAGTCCTGGGGAAATTAGCCAATAATTGGGCAGAATTCTTTACTCGCGTAGAAACGCTTGAAACTCTGTTTTGATGTTCGAAATGACGTCCTTTCATCTCATATAAAATAATAGCTCCCTGTGACAATGCGTATTCTGTTGAGGTATTTTGTAAGAAATCGACAAAATTTGATAGGTACGGTCCTGGGAAAATTAGCCAATGATTGGGCAGAATTCTTTACTCGCTTAGAACCGCTTGAAACTCTGTTTTGATATTCGAAATGACGTCCCTATGTCTCATATAAAATATTAGCTCCCTGTGACGATGCGTATTCTGTCGATGTATTTTGCAAGAAATCTACAAAAATCGATAGGTACGGTCCTGGGGAAATTAGCCAATAATTGGGCAGAATTCTTTACTCGCTTAGAAACGCTTTAAAATCTGTTTTGATGTTCGAAACGACGTCCCTTCATCTCATATAAAATATTAGCTCCCTGTGACGATGCCTATTCTGTCGAGGTAATTCGAAGAAATCGACAAAAATCGATAGGTACGGTCCTGGGGGAAATTAGCCAATAATTAGGCAGAATTCTTTACTCGCTTAGAAACGCTTGAAACTCTGTTTTGAGGTTCGAAATGACGTCCCTATATATCATATAAAATAATACCTCCCTGTGACGATGCGTATTCTGTCGAGGTTTTTTGTAAGAAATTGACAAAACTCGATAGGTACGGTCCTGGGGAAATTAGCCAATAATTGGGCAGAATTCTTTACTCGCTTAGAACCGCTTGAAACTCTGGATGATGTTCGAAATGACGTCCCTATATATCATATAAAATATTAGCTCCCTGTGACGATGCGTATTCTGTCGAGGTATTTTGTAAGGAATTGACAAAAATCGATAGGTACGGTCCTGGGGAAATTAGCCAATAATTGGGCAGAATTCTTTACTCGCTTAGAAACGCTTGAAACTCTGTTTTGATGTTCGAAGCGACGTCCCTTCATCTCATATAAAATATTAGCTCCCTGTGACGATGCGTATTCTGTTGAGGTATTTTGTAAGAAATCGACAAAAATTAATAGGTACGGTCCTGGGAAAATTAGCCAATAATTGGGCTGAATTTTTTACTCGATTTGAAACGCTTGAAACACTGTTTTGAGGTTCGAAATGACGTCCCCATATCTCATATAAAATATTAGCTCCCTGTGACGATGCGTATTCTGTCGAGGTATTTTGTAAGAATTCGACAAAAATCGATACCTACGGTCCTGGGGAGATTACCCAATAATTGGGCAGAATTCTTTACTCACTTAGAAACGTTTGAAACACTGTTTTGAGGTTCGAAATGACGTCCCTATGTCTAATATAAAATATTAGCTCCCTGTGACGATGCGTATTCTGTCGAGGTATTTTGTAAGAAATCGACAAGAATCGATAGGTACGGTCCTTGGGAAATTAGCCAATAATTGGGCAGATTCTTTACTCGCTTAGAACCGCTTGAAACTCTGTTTTGATGTTCGAAATGACGTCCCTATATATCATATAAAATATTAGCTCTCTGTGACGATGCGTATTCTGTCGAGGTATTTTGTAAGGAATTGACAAAAATCGATAGGTACGGTCCTGGAGAAATTAGCCAATAATTGAGCAGAATTCTTTACTCGCTTAGAAACGCTTGAAACTCTGTTTGGATGTTCGAAATGACGTCCCTTCATCTCATATAAAATAATAGCTCCCTGTGACGATGCGTATTCTGTCGAGGTAATTTGTAAGAAATCGACAAAAATCGATAGGTACGGTCCTGGGGAAATTAGCCAATAATTAGGCAGAATTCTTTACTCGCCTAGAAACGCTTGAAACATTGTTTTGAGGTTCGAAATGACTTCCCTATATATCACATAAAATATTAGCTCCCTGTGACGATGCGTATTCTGTAGAGGTATTTTGTAAGAAATCGACAAAATTTGATAGGTACGGTCCTGGGAAAATTAGCCAATAATTTGGCAGAATTCTTTACTCGCTTAGACACGCTTGAAACACTGTTTTCGGGTTTGAAATGACGTCCCCATATCTCATATAAAATATTAGCTCCCTGTGACGATGCGTATTCTGTCGAGGTATTTTGTAAGAAATCGACAAAAATCGATAGGTACGGTGCTGGGGAAATTAGCCAATAATTGGGCAGAATTCTTTACTCGCTTAGAAACGCTTGAAACTCTGTTTTGAGGTTCGAAATGACGTCCCTATATCTTATATAATATATCAGCTCCCGTGACGGTCCGTATTCTGTCGAGGTTTTTTGTAAGAAATCGACTAAAATTAATAGGTCCAGTCCTGGGGAAATTAGCCAATAATTGGGCAGAATTCTTTACTCGTTTAGAAACGCTTGAAACACTGTTTTGAGGTTTGAAATGACGTCCATATATCTCATATAAAATATTAGCTCCCTGTGACGATGCGTATTCTGTCGAGGTATTTTGTAAGAAATCGACAAAAATCGATATTTACGATCCTGGGGAAATTAGCCAATAATTGGGCAGAATTCTTTACTCACTTAGAAACGTTTGAAACACTGTTTTGAGGTTCGAAATGACGTCCCTATGTCTAATATAAAATATTAGCTCCCTGTGACGATGCGTATTCTGTCGAGGTATTTTGTAAGAAATCGACAAGAATCGATAGGTACGGTCCTTGGGAAATTAGCCAATAATTGGGCAGATTCTTTACTCGCTTAGAACCGCTTGAAACTCTGTTTTGATGTTTGAAATGACGTCCCTATATATCATATAAAATATTAGCTCTCTGTGACGATGCGTATTCTGTCGAGGTATTTTGTAAGGAATTGACAAAAATCGATAGGTACGGTCCTGGAGAAATTAGCCAATAATTGAGCAGAATTCTTTACTCGCTTAGAAACGCTTGAAACTCTGTTTGGATGTTCGAAATGACGTCCCTTCATCTCATATAAAATAATAGCTCCCTGTGACGATGCGTATTCTGTCGAGGTAATTTGTAAGAAATCGACAAAAATCGATAGGTACGGTCCTGGGGAAATTAGCCAATAATTAGGCAGAATTCTTTACTCGCCTAGAAACGCTTGAAACATTGTTTTGAGGTTCGAAATGACTTCCCTATATATCACATAAAATATTAGCTCCCTGTGACGATGCGTATTCTGTAGAGGTATTTTGTAAGAAATCGACAAAATTTGATAGGTACGGTCTTGGGAAAATTAGCCAATAATTTGGCAGAATTCTTTACTCGCTTAGACACGCTTGAAACACTGTTTTCGGGTTTGAAATGACGTCCCCATATCTCATATAAAATATTAGCTCCCTGTGACGATGCGTATTCTGTCGAGGTATTTTGTAAGAAATCGACAAAAATCGATAGGTACGATCCTGGGGAAATTAGCCAATAATTGGGCAGAATTCTTTACTCGCTTAGAAACGCTTGAAACTCTGTTTTGAGGTTCGAAATGACGTCCCTATATCTCATATAATATATCAGCTCCCGTGACGGTCCGTATTCTGTCGAGGTTTTTTGTAAGAAATCGACTAAAATTAATAGGTCCAGTCCTGGGGAAATTAGCCAATAATTGGGCAGAATTCTTTACTCGTTTAGAAACGCTTGAAACACTGTTTTGAGGTTTGAAATGACGTCCATATATCTCATAAAAAATATTAGCTCCCTGTGACGATGCGTATTCTGTCGAGGTATTTTGTAAGAAATCGACAAAAATCGATATTTACGATCCTGGGGAAATTAGCCAATAATTAGGCAGAATTCTTTACTCGCTTAGAAACGCATGAAACACTGTTTTGAGGTTCGAAATGACGTCCCCATATCTCATCTAAAATATTAGCTCCCTGTGACGATGCGTATTCTGTCGAGGTAATTTGTAAGAAATCGACAAAAATCAATAGGTAAGGTCCTGGGGAAATGAGCCAATAATTGGGCAGAATTCTTAACTCGCTTAGAAACGCTTGAAACTCTGTTTTGAGGTTCGAAATGACGTTTCTATATATCATATAAAATATTAGCACCCTGTGATGATGCGTATTCTGTCGAGGTATTTTGTAAGGAATTGACTACAATCGATAGGTACAGTCCTGGGGAAATTAGCAAATAATTGGGCAGAATTCTTTACTCGCTTAGAAACGCTCGAAACTCTGTTTTGAGGTTCGAAATGACGTCCCTATATCTCATATAAAATGTTAGCTCCCTGTAACGATGCGTATTCTGTCGAGGTATTTTGTAAGAAATCGACAAGAATCAATAGGTAAGGTCCTGGGGAAATGAGCCAATAATTGGGCAGAATTCTTTACTCGCTTAGAAACGCTTGAAACTCTGTTTTGAGGTTCGAAATGACGTCCCTATATCTCATATAAAATATTAGCTCCCTGTGACGATGCATATTCTGTCGAGGTATTTTGTAAGGAATCGACAAAAATCAATAGGTACGGTCCTGGGGAAATTAGCCAATAATTGGGCAGAACTCTTTACTCGCTTAGAAACGCTTGAAACACTGTTTTGAGGTTCGAAATGACGTCCATATATCTCATATAAAATATTAGCTCCCTGTGACGATGCGTATTCTGTCGAGGTATTTTGTAAGAAATCGACAAAAATCGATATTTACGATCCTGGGGAAATTAGCCAATAATTAGGCAGAATTCTTTACTCGCTTAGAAACGCATGAAACACTGTTTTGAGGTTCGAAATGACGTCCCCATATCTCATCTAAAATATTAGCTCCCTGTGACGATGCGTATTCTGTCGAGGTAATTTGTAAGAAATCGACAAAAATCAATAGGTAAGGTCCTTGGGAAATGAGCCAATAATTGGGCAGAATTCTTAACTCGCTTAGAAACGCTTGAAACTCTGTTTTGAGGTTCGAAATGACGTCCCTATATATCATATAAAATATTAGCACCCTGTGATGATGCGTATTCTGTCGAGGTATTTTGTAAGGAATTGACTACAATCGATAGGTACAGTCCTGGGGAAATTAGCAAATAATTGGGCAGAATTCTTTACTCGCTTAGAAACGCTTGAAACTCTGTTTTGAGGTTCGAAATGACGTCCCTATATCTCATATAAAATATTAGCTCCCTGTGACGATGCATATTCTGTCGAGGTATTTTGTAAGGAATCGACAAAAATCAATAGGTACGGTCCTGGGGAAATTAGCCAATAATTGGGCAGAACTCTTTACTCGCTTAGAAACGCTTGAAACACTGTTTTGAGGTTCGAAATGACGTCCCTATATCTCATATAAAATATTAGCTCCCTGTGACGATGCGTCTTCTGTCGAGGTGTTTTGCAGGAAATCGACAAAAATCGATAGGTACTTCAAGGCAGGGTTCCCTTCAAGGCAAACACGAGTTACTATCCTTGCATCAGCCAACTTGATCGCATTTTTAATAAAACCTGCAGAAACAAAAGAAAACCTCATTCATCCCCAAAAAACAAACCATCAAATGTCCTATATCTAGCTATAATGCTATAGTAGTGTTTAACTGTTCCTTCAAGTCGTAAACTTGGCAACTCCATAGTTTCCATTACAGGCCAGAATGAACTTGTATACCTTCCTAGAGCTAGTCCAATAATTAAAAAAATATTACAATTCATATAACTGTGACCATTTTATACCCAGCTTCTGTCCTTGGGTTTGGTTAGGTGGTTTAATATTGGTGGAGCAAACAAACTCAGCCTTATAGTCTCCCAAGGGCATAGTGAGGAAATCTGCATTCGGTATCCTGAATTTATGGTCATACAAAAATCCCTCATTTCCCTCAATATACACCTGTTTAAAATGAGACAGCTCGGATATTATGAGAACCTGACAAAGCCGGTGGCAAACTTTCTTCAAGATAAAAGCAATGTGTCAAGTATGGGCTGTAACATCGAGCTATATTGACTCAGAAATAGGAACTCCACAAGGGACTAAACTGGGTCCGCTATTATGGTTAATCTTATTGCAATGATCTCACAGTAGAAGGTTACTATCACATCAAGTATGCAGATGATACAAATTTCTTTATACCAGTCACAGACCACCAAGACTCATCTGCTATACTACCAGCTCCAAATACTACTAAGGACTGGTCAGCCTCCATGAACATGATACTTAATGCATCTAAGACGGTGATTATGAATGCTACGCTAACCAACCCGGTCGCACATGATGTCAGTTTTCTTTTTGATGATTCTGTTTAAACACCTTGTGATGCTATGAAGTTTTTGGGGTACAGATTGATAAGAACCTGAATTTTAATGCCCACACTGATGAAATTATAAGAAAATGTAGATCTAGACTATTTTTGATGAATAAACTTAATACAATAGGCCTTAATGTTGAGGGATTGAAAATTTTTTATACCAGTAATGTCAGATCTAGGATTACCTATGGCTCCCCAGCTTGGTACTGTTTTTTATCTGATACTAACAAACTGAGACTAGAGAATATGCAGAAATCATTCATCAATTTTATATTACCGAGTTCAATAATGATGAGGCCCTAATAGCTTTCGATTTACCAAAGCTAAATAAGTTTTTATTTGATATCTCTGAATGCCATTCTAGTAAGATTTTGAATAATGTACACAATCCTCTGTATGACCGAATCATTTTAAGCCACGATTGATTGTCCTATTAATCGAAGTACTTTCCCAGACCTGCCAGATGCCGCACAGTGAAAAGGAAACATAGTTTTTTCAATTACTGTATGGTGTTTCGGAACAACAGTTTGATCTATTTACAATAATTTTTGAATGCCAAATAGCTCTTGAAGCATCCATTTTGTCGCATAATTGTGATAGAGGATGTAAAATAAACCTAATTCCTAATACCTAAAGTCTCAATATGTCTAAACATACTCATCACCTCATTAGGGAATAATGGTCACAAACACAACAAAGGCATCTATCCACGTATAGAAAGATTTTATATCTTTGGTGATCTTAGCTAATTGAAATTTACCGTCCCTGAAGGTAACTGGGTTACCTTCATCAACTCAAAAGTCAGAGGCATCATTTTTAAAAATTGTCTGAAGTAACTATCTTTCCTTCTCTAATCTTTGACACCGTGGATTCTGGTACATGGCTCACAAATGGCTTGTAAGGTGGACTGGTAAACTTTGTATTACCTGTTGTACTGCCGCTGTTGGCTATGCTATCACTGCAGGAGCTCCCCAGCCTGCATTGCTGCCTATTTGTTGAATGCTTGCTGCCTCGCTCTCCTAAGAGTGCTCCACAAAAGATTCCTTATTTACCAGATGCTCCTACTGAAATGGTGAAGAATAGGACGCCAACGGAACATTTTAATATTCATCGGAGAAAAATATTTATGGACATATATAATTGGAATTTTTTGTAAGATCGGTGTGATCAGGATTTTCACATGCAATGTCTTTGAGTATTTCCAGAAAATAGAGCATCTCCATGACTATATTTCAGAGTGACGCTAGCCCACAGTCTCAGATTAAATTCTGAACTGGACGAGGCCACATCACCATGATATCCGGTCTGCACCAATGATTTTTTCAGATATCCATGAGCGTGGAAGTTCAGTCTATTAAACAGCTCTTGGGGATCCATCTACAGCAAGTTATTTGACCCTTTAGTTATGAGACTGATGTCATAGTAAAGGTGTAGCTAGACAGGCCCACAAAGTCGTGTGGGGAGGCAATTCCACGCGTGGTTCTTGACAAACCATGCCGTTGGGCATGCTAACGATGCGTCTTTTCAAAGACCAGAATGTTCGTGTTGTTAACCACGTTGTGAACCTACGCTTCTGTCATTGGCCAGTTGGTACAATAGAGCGTATTCAATTGGTCATTACTCCTTACTCATTGGTCATGGCTCATTGGTCACTCACTTAGCAATGTTGTAACAAGGTAAGAAAAGTGCATGTGTTTAGCCTATGAAGCCACGCCCACCACGCGTGGGAAGACAATTCCACGCATTTCGTGGGCCCATGTAGCAAGGACTTTATGCTTTGGTAGCTCTTCCCACAGAAAACTTGTATTAGCTCATCCTACAAAATTAAAATCAACAGAGATACCCATAAGATTCTTCTCTATCTGCTCAGCTGTGGCATCAGATTCAGCAATTTCATGCAAATGAGAAAAACTAACTATCAGCGCCTGTAAGAAATATGTGTGTGTAAAATTTTCTTTTCACAGAATTGCTAACAAGACTGGAAAAATAAAGAGGGGGGAGAGGGAGAGGAACCCAAACACTTTCTTTTTGTAGGACAACGCGTTTATGCTTGGAAACTTTCTTGTACTGATTTCTAAATTTTTGTTTACATTATCATATAAATGCCCACAGGAGTATTGCTTTCCCCATGCATACCGCATATCATCTTGCTTTGCGAAATTAAAAACTGGTATTCACACAGAATACGGATACCAAACCACTGACAACGATGGCGTACAAACAGTATTAAATTGCGGCCACTAATTGCAAAGCCCTCGCCAATGTTACTGCTCATAAGAACCCACATACTGATTCCCGGTCTATGTGTTCATGGATGGCCTTCATGTATTATAAGTGTTGGTCTCCAAGCTTTTTTCATCAGGAGGTGGAAGCACCTGTTTGTTTTGACATGGTCAAACAGCTGGAGAACAGTTAAAGTGTTTGTAAAGGATCAGGGTTTTTGGTATCATTCTAGAGATCTCAGTCTAGGTTAGAACATTATTCTATGTTCAAAAGCAGCCTGTGGCCCAGTTATGACTTATTTGCCCTCAAAGTTGGGATGAGAAGGTACTAAAAAGGTACTATTTTTTTTCCTTTGGAGTTGTGATCACTTGTTGAAAATAGTACCTTTTTAGTGCATCAGATTATAATTGGAATATACAGTACTTTGTAACTAAGGCGTATTGTTATGACACAGTGGTTTTGATATTCTGCATGTGATATCAAAACACACGGAATTTATCTATTGAATGAATGTGTGAATACAATGCATTATTTATCTGTCCCATGTGGTTTAGCTGGTAAAAGGGGATAGTGTATGACATTTCATAATTCAATGACAAAGCTAACGATCTAAATCGAACATGGCAAAGAATCACAGCTCTAGCTCATCCGACAGTGAGAATGAAAATTACAGGGAGATTAAAAGCTCTAGTGAGAGCAAGATTGAATATCATTTAGGAGGCATTTGTAGCAAATTGACTTCGAGTCCATGTGATTATCAGAGGGAAAATTTCTCTGAGGTAGTCACACCACTCAAGTTTAAATATGTATGATTTCGGCCACTGGAAATAACCCACGTTTACATTAATATGATGAATAAATGAGATTGTAGCTATGACATTCCAATCAAACTTCGTCTTCAACCCGAATGAAAACCAGTGATATGCCTCAATTATTAGCTTCATGAATAGCGGCTTTCAATAGAATCTCAATGGAAGATACAAAATTTACACAGGTAGATTGTGTGTTTTTCTTGGAAATATGTATTTCCAAATCGCACAGAAATCTAAAATAAATTCTTTGTAAATCTCGACATTTCAGGCATTAGGATGATGTTGAAATCCAAAGCATGCCATGATTAATTCTGAGTGATTTGAGGTTTTGACAATCTTTTCAAGACAATCTTTTCAACAATATTTGCAAATATTCTGATGTTTTCTCAAGGTTTTTTTGGATAAACTGTGTTGTTTACATTGTTAAAAAACTAGAAATTACAAGTCACAAAGTAAATTGAACTCAATAAATTTGTCATCTAGTTGTTTCGGACTTCAGGGTGATGTAAAATATAAATGAATTTGACTGCCTCCTAAAGAGGAGTATTGATAATCGTGTTAGCAGTGGGATACCTGGAGAAACTTTCTATTTTTTCATTAGATCTTGTCCATCTGTGTGCATCACAGATACTCAGCACATCTTAACATAGACTATCAATATTACTGACTGAGTGCAGCAGGTCTTATGAGAGCACGTGTCACTGCACACAACAGTCACTTAGGAAATTAATTTGTCGAGTTTTTGAGTTATTTCGTCAGTATGGATTTGATTTGGGAGGCTAGTGTTGGGTAAATTGCAAGATTTGGTACAAATTATAAAGCATTGCATGGACCATTTTTGGGTGAATCTGAAATAAGCAAGGCTTTGTCAGCAGGAAGAATCAATTGCTCCATTATATTCTTATTTCAACAGAGCATCGGTCTGAAATGAAAATCACTCATTTTCATGCTTGAAAAACAGCGGACAGGGAATGCGTCAAAGCCATAGTCGTTGATTGTAATGTACAGTGGTTCTTCTAATCTTTTCTTCGACATGGGCTCATAACAGATATAGAGGTTGTTTCGATTAGCGGTCTCAACTCATCAAATAGTGTGTATACAACTTATAGAACTTTCTTTTGAACTTTTATGTCATCAGACAGACTTGTGAGTGACTTTGTCATTTATTTGCAAAAGTTGTTATCTAACCACAATAGTCACTAATATTACAGTATTTCCCCAATAACAGGCTCATCACATATCGCCTGGACTGTTGGGCGGTGCATGAGTAGGCAACTCAATGTTGTTAACTTATAACCCCCAAACCTACCAGACCAAATAACCCTGATGACTAATTTTATATGCAAATGCATGTGTGATAGCTGTCTTAATCTGATTTCAAGCTCAAAAATGATACCAAGAAACCTGTTCCTTTACAAACACTTTAAAACTCGTTAGATATGGGTTAGAATGTGTTTGCGGTCCCATTATGATATCTCTTATATTGTTTCGATAGTCATGTGCGGTTTGGAATTGCTGTTAGTGTGTCAGTGCTCATCCCTATATAAAGATTTTCCTGTTGCCAAGTTTTGTTGCCATGTTTCTTTAATAATCTAAAGTACATAGATAAAAACCATCACTTTTATACTGTAGATTTAGAATTCAGTCATATATCAGAAATTGAAACACACTCATTGGTAATGTTTACTTACATGTTTTATGTTGTCAAAAACTCAAGGGTACAGCTGTCACCTTTTCCGAGGCAGAGAAAGGAACGGAAAGGAGGGCTAATGACCTTTGCCCAACACTAAAATCCTGACGTCCAGCCAATCAGAATACAGAGTTGCTACAATAACCATGCTGTGAGGAAAGCCTCATTTCCCATGACAAG
Organism: Membranipora membranacea; assembly: GCA_914767715.1. Taxonomy (NCBI): domain Eukaryota; kingdom Metazoa; phylum Bryozoa; class Gymnolaemata; order Cheilostomatida; family Membraniporidae; genus Membranipora; species Membranipora membranacea. The sequence goes on from OU612072.1 coordinate 12,491,715, forward strand.
CTAAGTCATAAATCCACAAACATTATCAATCTAGAAAATTTCATTTCTTACAAAATGTTAATGTTCACCACAGTTGTGAAGGTTCCCTATATGATCCATAGAAGAGATAAAATGGCTATGCTTGGAGTTTGTGGTGGTTCAATGAGCAAGGAGTATATGGTGAGGTCACCTGAGATATGTTCATACTTCTGCAGTAAACAGCATGGGGAATGTGAGGCCTTCAGCTTTAACCAAAACTCTTCTGTATGTAAACTTTACTGGTTTATGAATGAGAATTCCCAGATGAATAGATATGACCTGATATCGGAGGTCTCATACTGCTATAGGAAATTACCTGCATGAATGCTTTATAAGGTCTACAGTGATAAACATAATTATGGTAGACTAGTAGATGTAAGTGTGTATCATGTATCAGTAGTTTCTAATATTTGTGATTGTAATTTAAATTATTTAAGCCACTGGTGCCCATGCAAAATAATAGGAGCTGCCAATTACTGGTAGCATCTGGCTTAGGCGCCTCACAACCATTTTTTCATATCAAACCGGGAATGGCAGCGCAAAGTACTCCCAATAACATTAACTTTTGATAATTAGCTGTAGGATCAAGCTTTGACATGAATATCAAGTACAAGAGAAGAAAAGTCCCATAATAAAAGACAGGCATTAACAAGCCAGTAAAATACACTCAAGTGACTTGTATTACTACGCCAAATCTAGTGCAAAAATATTGCAGGCAAAATATCATGAATGGTTGGATTCTCCTTTGTATTCATTAGGCATTTATTTTCAATTCAAGTAGATAGCTACGTTGATTCAATATTTTGGAATATGCGCAAAAGATATGTTTGTAGGTAATTCCTGTGCAATTGTTCACTCAACATATATTTTACTCTAAGTTAGCTAGGCAAAATGTATTTTGAGTTTACAGTCTTCCTCTGGACGACTGCATGATAGGCATTCTTATTAAACTCCTTCTCCAACATCAAATTTTCAATCGGTTCAAAATCAACGCCTAGTGCCCTCATCAAGGCATTGGAGGATGCCCCTATCAGAAAATATATTTCATTCTCAGTAAGGTTTTTCAAATATTTGGGTCTCGTTTCGTCAGGTCAAAATCCATTATAGTCAATATTTTGACTATTTTAGACGTAAGCTATCAGTGTGTGAATTTGAATGCCGTTTTATTTTTCAAGTGAAATCATAATTGAACATTATTGCTGTTATGGCTGCATGATATAAGGGTAGTTTTTATGTATTAACTGCATTTTTTTCTCTAATAACTTGCAATGTCTTTTTGTATGGGCAATGGTGACAATAGGTTTTGACATGTTGCTGAAAATGAGTGTCACAATGTGGCGTTACGCCATGGCGTAACGTCTTTAAATTTTGGGTTAAGACTTCCTTGATCGTGTACATTGAGGGACCCCCAAGGCAAGGCATGACCTTTAGCTGAGATAGTTGGCCTTTTGATGGTTGTTATATGAATGTGAGAAAGTGATTGCTCAATACAGCCAGAAGTTAACGTGATATATTGCCTTTTCAAATTCTCAGGAACTACATGTCCCATCTCAAAAATTCCTTCACTGACACGTTGCTAGTAGTCCGACTTATGTTTAATATCGCAAATTTTTTGATTAATTGTACATTCACTAAAATACATTGAAAACATATAGGCAGCAATGGCCAAAATGATGCAGTAAACTACGTTATGCAAATGCGTGATGAAAATATATGCAGTATTACATGCAAAGCACATTGTGTACAACAATGGAACACCTTTATTGGGTGATCGTTTAGCATCGGATGAGAAATGTTTATGCTCATAACTTCTCTACTATTGAAGTTATTATCAAACGCCATGATCAAAACCTCGGAAATACTCACTAGTTTAATGGAAGCTGGTGTGTATAACATGTTGTTTGACCTATTTTCAGTTTTTTGGCTGAAGAGGAGTGCATGTTTTGGACCAAAAAATGCTAGCTTAGCCACAAAAATCCAAATATAACAAGATGTAAAGCCATCAACAATGATTGCTTCGATCAAAATTTAGACAATCTCCTGCTGTTCATCATCATACTTGCCAAGTAATCTAAATACAAAATAGGGAGATTCCATTTTACGGCGATACTGCACCACAACGTGGTGCTTCGAGGGTGCGAAGCACCCGAGTCATCCACCTTGGGGTTTGGGGGGCGGTGCGAGCCCCCAAGCGGGGTACGGGGCGGAGCCCCGTCTGCAGAAGCTCTGAGAACGTTTCCAGCCACTAGGAAGGGCGGAAAAGGTATATTTGACCACAAATAATTTCATGTTTGTACTAGTACTAAAATATCAAACTGAGGTGAAATACACTTTAAACAATTACAATCAATCCATGGGCACCTGGGACTCTTACAACATGCCTTTACATTGTCAATATCCAGTATCAAACACCCCATTGGCAAAGTAGAGGCATGTAAGTCTCAGGGGCCCTTGCCTGTCAAGACAGGCTACGAGTGCCCATGCATCATCAAGATCTGAAAATGTGCTCAGTCACAGACAGTGAGAATCCAGATAAACTATATTCTTGTTGACTAACATTAAATATGTTTCAAAGTGTTTGGTCCAAGCTTTGTTAAATTGTAGTGGACCTACCTTTGGAATTGTTAGGTTTCTATTTTCTTTCACTTAAATTTAACTAGACTAGACAGTACAAAATTATTACTAAAAAATGTGTGATCTGAAAGGAAATGAAAACTAAATGTATGCACTTGACTAGCTACTTTATATTTTGACCAATGACAGTCAGTGTTGTGAGTTATGAGAGGATGCTATTGGTCATTTGCAATAATAGGCTGAATCTTAGAGTGCAACAAAGGTTTCAAACAACTTCTCATTGATGGCCATCGATTAATAGCAGATTGCACCTTCTGCATGGGGAAAAGGACAAAATATAATTCGGATGATTATTCAGCCAGAATTCTTGTGAAACATTTCTTCCATCAGGCACTCAAACTCAGCTGAAAGAGAATACCACATAGCAGTTTCCTGTTCCTGTTATTATTTAGCCTGTGCTCTATAATTATTACAGCAAAGTCTTGGAACCTCCCCTAAACTGAAGTGTTACCCAGCTTAGAGTCAGCAACTACTTTGAGTTTTGCATCGCGTAATGCACAAAGCTGATGCTGCCCAGCACATTATTTGCTACCCATTAATGCATTGCTGCGAAACCTTGGTTGCCCTTTAACAAAACAGGTAAATTTGTTAGGATTGTTTAATTTGATAATTCATTTCAATTTTGTGTGCAAAGACCTTAACAGCACACTGATCACGTGATATACTATTGCATGTATATCTCTGATCGATAGAGAGTGAATTAATTCACTTAGCTTGAGTGCAGCTGAAATTCAGTATTTAGGAGACGTGTGGATGATTACCCAAACTTTTGGATATACACTTATCATTTTCTCATTCTTTGTTAAAATATTCTAATTTATATTTAGAAAATCTGATATCACCTTTTAGCAGTTTTAGAAGAGCATTTAGCACATGTTTTTGACAAGAAAATTGACATCGAAACTGTGTATTGCTAGCCTAAGCTCAGAAGAGAGAACTAACAATGCAGAGCTAGGTAATTCTGTTTCGATCATGTCTGTTTGATAAAAATTAAAGTTGTCCTCTCTTTCAGCCAAATGTAGGTGCTCAATATTTGCGACAGAAGCTCTATCGATCAGAGATACACATACTAATAGTGTAATCTCGAAATCAGTGTGCCTTAACAGTAACTAGTCAACAACAACATGTGCTTGGATAACTATCAAAAAATTGCAATTGGGCTGTTTTCTCTAAAATCTGGAGGAAATAGTGAGATTTACAAAAAGTGGGAGGTGGGTGTAAAAATCTGGAGGGTCACGCCTAGATCGGGAGACTTGGCAAGAATGTTCATCATGCTGAAAACAATTTTTACTGACATCTTTCTAAATTTCTGAATTTTGGCTCGCAAATTTGGACCTAAATTAGTAAAAATATGGGTTTTCATATGCTAAAGTTGTGACATCCAGGTTCTGTAAGCTGATAAGATTAATAATTGAAAATACAGTACGAGACCAAAATGGTATAATAAAATGGAAATTTTAGTTTCTGCATTATTGGGGTCCCATGTTATGAGGGGTCGGAATGTCTCGAAGGCAGGAGGCCCTTAAAACAAAAGGTTCCACTATACTGCAACTCCTCCAGTTAGTGCCATGCCTCCTCTATATGGTGAAAGCATAAACTAATCAAATACCTCAAATCAAGGCACAGAGGGCTCACTTTGAAAAGGACACTTTTTGCCCAAACAAGAACTTACAGAGGTCACTGCGACTCAATGTCAAATATTTGGGAAGTTTCAACTGTGAAAATAACTATTAGACATGATCACCAATACAATATTACAAAGTTTTAAAAAGCACCATGGTGAGAAGGATGTTGGTGCAACGGTAGCAAACTTTCATTTGGGATACAAAAGACCATTCTCTTTAGAAGTGTTTCATCTCCTCTTTATCAATCAATCGCTACCATTTTCCATTTTTCGATGTATCAGATTGGAAAACTCTTTGTAAACACATCAGTGTTATCATTTATACTTAATCTCCAGTTTTCGCAATAAACCGATGTCCTCTTGAGAAAATAGTTTGTATATACCTGAGGCAATATTCTCCTTCTTATTCGCTGACAGCGCATTATTTTCATGGTTTTATTTATTTCTATCCTAACATTGGTGAGTTTTCAATCATTAATATGGGTAGATGATATTGGTTGCTTAGCCAATGACAGTTTGAAGAATAATCATCCTTTAGTCAATCCTCGAGTTAAAGAAAAGAAGCAAAACTATGAGCTTTCAGGAACTCATATGCAATATTGTTACCTATGATCTTGATGATTATTGGTAAAATGCTTATCTTATGAATTCCGTATGTGTTTATAAGTTTTTTCTCTCACCGTTTCAAATTGAAAACAAGTGCCATTAAAGGCTGTTGATACTCACCTTGCAAAATTTGTTTCCAACATGTTGAGTTTGCTATCTCATCATGTCTCTGCTCTGATAATTACCAAAGTAATCTGTAAGTATTTTCTCTATAAGTATTGTAGTAAATGTGTTTCAGCAAGTTGAAAACAATCCCAATGTCTATTTCTAGAAAAAACTTAACTCTACTAGCAGCTAAGGTACCGTAGGGTGTTCCATTTTCTTGATTTATTACTTATTCTTTGAGAGATATGGTTAAATGACTGACAGCAACCATTGGAACTTCAGAAATATACTGTTCCGCATAACAGTATCGACAGAGTATCAATTCTATAAAAATGCTTTCATAAAAGATACCATTTTCAAATAGTTAAGCGACTTTCTTGTTTCCACATATATGGAATGGTGTACTGTAATAATTACAGTACACCATTCCATATCATTGGCTGCCAATGTAAATCACTGTAAAAAGCAACATTGAAAGAGTAAATAAGTTGCATAGGCTTGACTCCTTGTTATACTTCAATGTCTTGCTCTTGTTTTTTGACAGTTCAGGATCATCATCAAATCAGTTTGTTATTTTCTGCATCTATGTTGTAAATAGATACAAGAAGTTAAGGCAAAGTAGAGATTGTCAACTTTATATTAAAGAATTTGAGCAAACCTAGAAGAACTCAAACCTTCTTCATCATTCTTCAGCATTTAAAGACTTCAGAAGGACAACAGCAATACATAGTCAGACAACTAGTTTTTTAGTGGTTATGAAAAGGAAGGACTAATATCTAACACTATACAACATCTTTACCAAGAACTGCTCTGAATTTTCTAAATGTGAAAATATTGCATACTAGCTGCCAGACTGTGTATTGCTGTGGTAATTCCAAAGTTTTTTATATTAGTTATTCCTCAATTGCTCATGGTATACAAAGGTGGGGCAAAAAGAGTCAAATCTATGATGTGACGAGAGGAGGTACCGACAACGTTTTACTTAGCAGGCAACTTCACAAACAATGTATATTCAGTTTGGATCATTAATCATTCACTAAATTCTAAATATCTTGTATTCTTCCCTGTCCTGAGTCCTTAATTATTTTTCAGATGTTGCGGCCAACCAAGAGACAGTAAAGGGTGAGTACATGGGCTGTTTCGAAGATGACATGAATGCTAGGGCTCTGTCTAGTAATATAATAGACGATGAGTATCCAATGACTATCCCATTATGCCTCTCTCACTGCCATTCACATGGTAAGTAATAAGTTATGTAAATTTGTATATATAAAAAAAATATATGTATATCTTTTTCTCATATTCAGATATTTATCCTAACAATGAATGGAATCACTCCCTGTAGAGTTTAAGAGGATGATGTACCTCAATATTGACTTCTACACAATAATGTTTCACTCCACATCAGAGCACATTTTTCTACTTGAAATTCCAAAATGTATCTACTTACAGGCCATGAATACGCAGCTGTACAATATGGTATACAATGCTTTTGCGGAGGGGAGACATGTGATGATCATGGATTAGCAAATAACGAGAACTCATGCTATTATGAATGCTCAGGAGATAGATATCAGATATGTGGAGGCAGAGGAAGAAACAGTGTGTATAAAATCGGTAAGTCTGATCATACATTGAAATCAGTTTGATCTAATCTATGAAAAAGTGGTGCAAAATTTTAGATTTGCTTATTTTGATCCTACAATATCCTAAATATGCCTAGTAAAATAAAATTATCATTCAACAGTCACAGTGGGAAAAGTTCCCTATATGGAGTATAGAAGATATAAAAAGGCTATGTTTGGAGGTTGTGGTGGTTCGGTGATCAAGGAGTACATGGTGAGGTCACCTGAGATATGTTCATACTGCTGCAGTAAACATCATGGGGAGTGTGAGGCCTTCAGCTATAACCAAAACTCTTCTGTATGTAAGCTGTACTGGTTTATGAATAATAATTCTCTGATGTTAGAGGTATCAGACTGCTATAATTCATCTTAAGCAAATTAATTTTGACTCACCATGTATTAATCTGAACTTAAAATAATATTGAGCTCAATCTTTAAGAATAAACCTTCCCTGCTTTGAAATGTCAGCTATCCTTGTTGCATAATTTCTGTTATTTTGCTTTGTGGTAGAATTGTTTTCCGGCTTCTTTTTAAAGCGTGAGTCTGTACCAGCAAAGTCTTCATTTTTTTGCTCATCTAAGAGTTTGGAGTTAAGAGTCTAAGGGTTACGACATTGAATGATGGCATAGCTGTAAAGAAGAGTCGAAATAAATGTGATATTTTGTCTACAGAATATGACCTTTTTGATGATTAGTTGACATGTATGCATATCACCTCCCTTTGTCAAATTCTACATACTGAAAATATTAATCAGCCTTGCCATAAAGTTCAATGTTAATTAGAAATTGACCTTTTTGAAGTTGAATGTTCACTGATTCAATGGCAGACATTCTAGGGCCGATCAATGTAATCTTTAAAAGGTGAACCAGTAACATCTGTTAAACTTGAATTTGAACAGCAATTTCTGACTAAACTAGACTTTTGAATAATTTTTTCGATGACACAAATTTTCTATTTTCTCAAACAAAAACATAATTTAGCTCATGCTCGAGATCCCAATACATTTTACAAAAGATCAGAACCAGCGAGTGTTTTACATAGCTTTAAAAATGTTAAGCGTAAAGGTATTAAATAACAGAGATGTCCTAATACCACCATCTTCATATCATTGAAAGTATTATCTGATAACAAGAATCTGAAATAGAGTAGCCTTAAAGACTGTTAATAGTCGATGGCATCCAAGCTATGTGGCAGAACACTACATCGATTTCAAGGGGACATCATCTCCCAGTCCCAATGATTGTGCAGAATATCGCTGTAATGGACTAGTCTAGTTTGATTATTTTAATAGTCATTCAGGTTGACTGCATCATCTAATCACAAAATTCGTTTGGTGTATGTGAAGATGTGAACATTATTTTTCTTTTCATCTCTTTTGAGACTAGGTATAAATGGATCTGCACTTAAGGATAAATGTTTGTGTGATCTCTTGTCAGTGGCTTCCTGCCACAGCCAAATGATTCAATGAAGAAAACTTACTTATTTCATTCTACCATTTTAATTTTAATGGTCCTTATTTATTTCCCATTTATTGCCTATTTATTTGCTATTAATTCGCCTTCACTGCTGCTTATACATCATGGGTAGACGTCGAGGAAGAACCGGTGAGTTTTATTGTCATACTTTGTATTCACTGTGTGCTAATCTCATTGTCATAAAAACGCGGTGCTTTTGCATGCAATGAAGGTGCACATGTGGGCTGAGACGGCGCCGAAATAGTAAGTTGATTCCTTCAGTACTATGTTGAATGCAAACCTGTGAATTTGATGAGTGCACGTGGAGCTAAGTTGCTGGTGTTAATGATGTTCGATGCATGTGTGTTTTAGGAGCTGTTACATCGTCCTCAGGAGCCTGGGGAAGACAGACTCAGTCCCAAGAAACTACACAAGAACAAGCCATTCCATCCAGATCTAGTACGCCCACAGACGAGCTCGTGGTGTGTTTCCAGAGAATTCGAAGCACTGGTAAGTAAGCTCTTGATTGACATATTTCTGTTGCATCGTTTACTAGGATTGATTATTCTACCCGGTACTTGCTGTTATAAATTGTCAATATCCCTCATTTTGTTGTTCCTAGATGACTCTGATGATACTGATGATGGCCCTCATTTTGACCTGGAGCAGACTCTACTTGAGGCTGATGAGGATGACGGGGACCTGGCCGAGATCAGCGAAATTCCAGATCCAGCCATGGAAACTCTTGGAGGTGAATGTTCACCAATGACTTCTCTAGCAATGCATTACTGGTTTGCCTTAGTCTCGACTGATCTTCTACTATATTCCGCTAATAGCTGAAGTACTGCTTACTGTGATTGAAAACTATGAACCATTTTTGCTGTAGACACTGATGGAGGCCATGGGTCCCGCCTCAACTTGAGGAACGTTCCGGATAGGCAGAGGACGATGAGGAGTGTGAGGCACCAGACGGCAGCTGGTGTTCTCATTGGTGACAGGTGCCAACACACCGCAGACAGTGGAGTATTCCAATGCCATCTGCTCTCTCAGGAGCAAAGACAGTCAATCTTCAAGACTGTCAGGAATGACATCGGCTCTGAGCAGAGCAGGTGGAACTGGAAGGCTAGCCATATCAAGAAAGTAAGTTGTTGTTATTGATCTAGATTGACTCTCATGCTGTGCTGCGTTGCTTGCTTTCTACTATTGCCTTAAAAATGACAATTTTCGTTTATGGTGCCCATAAAGGTATTTGTTGTAACTTTCACCTTTCACATTCAATTTCAGGATGAAGTGAAACGATCTAGGAAGAGGCCTGGTGTCCCAGAGGAGAAGAGGCGCACTCGCACAAAGAGTGCGCGCTACTACCTCCCTCTGGATGGGAGCCAGGATGTGCGGGTGTGTGTTGAGCTGTGGTACGGCCCCTCGCCCTCAACTACAAGACAGTGAGTTTGATTTAATAATAACTCTCTTCAAACCGAGATTTGTGCCATTTAGTTTTTGATAGAAGGGTAATTGGTTCATGACTTCCTGTCTGTTCACTATCACTGCATTCAATTCGATTTTATTTTATCCAAACAGGGACTTAATAGCAAAAGAAGAAGTGTGAATGGGGTGAAAGAGAACCGGGTATACAGGGGCACTCCCAGCAACAAGTTAACCAAGACAGACATAGAGGGCAAGGCCCGGCTGGTGATAGAGGCGAGGTAGGTGATGCGGAGCCACTACTGCCGCACTTCCAGCAGAAGGCAATATCTCCCTGCTGGAGTTCACCTGGCGGACCTCTATAGGGAGTTTTTGAAGAGTGTGACTGAAGATGAGAGAAAGCCCAGCCACACATGGTTCTATACTTTTTGTGGCACCAATTACAATCTCGGTACCCACAAACCAAAAAGTGATAAGTGAGTTGAACATCTTCCATTGCTTAGCAACCCTCCATGATTATTTTGCGTTCCATGTTTTGTGTTGGTTATCAAATTGAAGACTTTGAGTGTTCATGGTTCTTTCCTTCCAGATAACTGAACTTTGTTATTGTTCCTTCCAGCTGTGACCAGTGTGTTATGTACCTCAACCAAAGGGACCCGAGTAAGGAGGAGACGAGTAGTTACGAAGCGCACATTATCAGTAGGGATGAGGCTTACCTCAGCAGCAGCTGGATGTCGAAGATCAGACAAAGACAGTGGTAAGCTTCGACCTACAGCAAATATTACCATTCCCTAAGCTGAGGTCCACCAAGCAAACATTTTACAAATCGCGAATTGTCCTTTACAATCTTTGTTTTTTTGTGAAGAACACACAGCAGGGCTACTGCATGTGTTGGAGCCAGGTCGAAGGCGGAAGAGGTAGTAACGAAATTGCTACCTGCTTGAAGAAATTGTTCTCGACCTATCTGGCAGACAGTCGTCACGTAGTTTTCTACAGTGATGGTTGTCCAGGTCAAAATAAAAACAGAGCTGTTGTGGCTGCTTTGATCCATCTACAACAGCCGACCTGGCCAGATAGTAGAGTTGAAGTTTTTCAAGACTGGGCACAGTCACATGGATGTCGACTCTGTGCATGCCTCCGTTGAGGGTGCCTCGGAGGGTGCAGAGGTCGGCACGCCAGGCGACTGGGTCCAGGTCTTCCAGTCTGCAAAGATATCTGGGGTATAGTACATCGTTGATGAGCTGAGTTTCAGAGACATTTCAGACTGGAAGCAGGTAGCAACTAGTGCGTTTAAGACTAACGGCATCATCAATGCACTGCATCAGAGCTGTGAATGTAGGTGGGGCTGTTGAGTTGCAGTGGAGTGAAGGTTGCCTTGGTCCCCTGAGGCAGGTTGACTGGCGGTGTGTTGGTGGCCAGTACAGCTGGGGTGAACCCCCCAGGGCGTACCTGAATCAGCTCAGCCTGGACCGGAAGAACTATCTAGATAGTTCGTCCCTCGTACCGTTGCTCCATAAAAGGAGCAACGCTGAGCTGTACTTCAGGTACGTCAGTACCTTGGTCCCTGGCACACCTCAGGCGCCAGCTAATGATGAGCAGGCCTTGGCTTCTGGATCGACACTGTTAATCAATCCCCATTGAAACTCCGGTTTTGTTGCAGTGTAGCGATATGGTGTCACCTTTCTCCAAGATATGTGATGAAGTTCGCCCGAGATCTGGTGACGACACATGTAAAAGTGCTGCTGTGTTGTTGCTTATTTTTCCTTTTTCCTATTTTTCCGTGGGCGGTTTTGCCTTATTTTTGCACAGACGTGCAGAAATTTTTCCCTTTTTCCTCATTTAGTCCCCTTTTTTCCAATTTATTTCCCTGTTTTCCTATTTATTTTCCTTTTTCGGTGGATTTTGCAATATTTTTTGAATGATTTATTCAATTTCGGGGCGGTTTTGCCCAATTTTTAGAGCGATACAATACAAGACTCTAAAAAACATCAATAATCAACAATCGTCTCATCTTGATAGAACCGGAAATACACACTCAGGAGAGTGTGGGGTGTTCTCCTCCAACGCCGGAATCTTTGCCCAGGGGTGCTAGGCAGTGACTTTGCTATTAATCAATTGTCACAGCCTTGGCGCCCCTGAATTAAGATTTGTTATGACAGCACAACAGTGAGTTTTAATTATGGTCGATCATTTTAAAGAGCATTTTGGTCAAAGTCCACCAAAATGCCTTTTAAAAATGCAAATTAAAAGGCATTTCGGTTTTAGTCCGTGCTAACGTTGGCGTAGAGTGATCCACATTGAATAATCTATTATCAGGGGTACCTTGGGAATCCCAACGCTCTACTCGCCAGGTATCATCATGATCCAGAAAAAACAGAATCAAAAATTACGATCAAAATTTTAATTGCCTCCATTATCATTTTTGACAAAAAAGCAATTACGGACTTTAACCTAATTGAGATTGAACAATGGCCTGATTTCACATCTACAGAATGTGTGTAGGATCAAGGATTCAAGTTTGTTTGCAAAGAACCCTTTTGAGACCGAATATTGGTTGCCTTAAGGCCGAGACCGGAATGTCTGCACCAGGTTGATCTCTGTTTGTTGTTGGGCTGCGATTTGATTCGATCAAAAAACCTTCAAAACTTTTTTCTGAAACAGTTGATATTGAATAACTGGATCAGGGGGCACTATCTTGTAAGTTATTCAACAAGGCAGCTGGATTCGCCCTTTCACATCGGTTGATTTGATTTAACAAGTTAGTAGTGCTCGAACTACTAGCAACAATAAGCTTGTGACCCTTTATCATTCTCAGTCGCTGAAACTGAAATGTATGACATCGGAATTCATTTAATTTAATATATTCATGGTAAACCCTTGGTCTCATAACGCCTTATAATCTCAAACTTTTATATATATCTAGTTCGCTATTTGATTTAGCTCATTACACCTAGAACATATAGTGAATGGGAGTCATGAACTGAATCGACAAGGAATACAACTCAGTTATAAAATAGAACTTTGGCCAGTAGGCCAAATAAGCTTCATATTTAGTTGTGCAGTTAAGTTCGAGTAACATATTTTTTAATCATTATTGTGATGAAGTCGAATCTGCGCCTGACTTTGAAATTTGTCACTAATTCAGTAGATCAAGGAAGACCAGGGTTTGATTCTTTGTGATAGCTTGCTATTTTTATCCACTCTCTCAACTGTATACACCAGATGAGCTGAAAAATCACCTTAATAGAACATCACTACCTATATAAGCTCAAAATCAATATCAATATTTTGGTAGCTGCCTCCTTCAATAGCACTTAAAAAATCAAAGGCACTATGTACCGTGATACCTTAGTAAATATTTCATTTAAATTATAGATATATAGTCTAGATGATACTTGTGACCTTGTTGAAAATGAGATCACATTGAAAAATATAACTAACACTTTTAGAATTCTAAATGGAGTTTTTTCTGCTATAATTATAATCATATCATAGTGAGATCACTTTGTCATTATTTCTTTTGAACCAAGATTTGAAATAAACCGTAAAATCAATACTTGGTTGATTTAAAAGAAATTGCAGCAACAAATGAGAGAAAGAGGTCTGCTTCATCTTAATTGCATGCACATTGCAATGACTTCAATAACCATGCAATCAGTATATTATTGGGAACAACAAACTGAGTTTTAAGACTAGGCAGCAAAAACAGGGAAGACAGAATTCTTCACAGACCTAAACTTGAATATTCAGACCGTATTATTGACAAATCAAAATGAAAATATTTTTCTCTATTCACTCGAACTAAGCTAAACCGAAACGGAATGATGCAAGCAGGTCTGTTTGAGCTTGAAATAAAGATCAGATCAAAATTCTATATATTACATAACTTGCATGCCAGATTTATGGAAACAGATCGTTACTAGCATCAATACTCTGAGAGCACTGCTTTAATTGGAGGTTGTCAAAGTCACTGCTGAATCTTCTGACATGTTTTAAATACTGGAGATTCAGGCATGAGTGGCACGCCAGGCACCACATGGCGTCACTAAAATTAATTTTAATCTTTTTATCAAATGAGCTTTTACCTTCTCAATAATTCAAATTGACCCATCAGATTTAGAAAATTGTATAGCCATTTTCCTACCTAACCCTCCCAGTGAGAAGAAAAATGTGAAACTGCCTCGGAAAGCCATAATATTACACTTACATGCATTGCATGCTTTCCGAGGCAGTTTAACTTTTTTCTGCTCACTTGGAAGGTTAAGTAGGAAAATGGCTATGCAATTTTCTAAATCTGATGGGTCAATTTGAATTATTGAGAAGGTAAATTTATCAAAAAGCTCATTTGATAAAAAGATACTGATACTGATTTTGTCGTTGGAGACTGGATATCTAGTCTCCAACGACAAAATCAGTATAAGTCTGAAGGTTATAATTAGCTTTATATTATCATTGTCATGTTGTTTCATGGTTGGCAGAGCAAAAGAGCTCAAAATGTGTGCTAATTAGTTAGAAGTTTGGGTACAATATATGATGGTGTTCACACCTTGAGACAAGTTTTTCAAATGATCTGATCCAGTTATTTTCTGACCTTTAGCAGTTGTTCCGCCAGTATCATTTGTCAGCTGTCACAAATTGCATGTCATATCTACTAATGAAATTTTAATTAGGTCTTTCCCCCAAATACTGTGGGACTCTGACCACGGTGCATTATATTTCAACCGACATAGCGATACTGGATGACAGAATATTTTTTTGCCTGACCCTATGAAATCTGTATGACTATCATACACCAAAAGGTTTGATCTCACTCAAATTGTCATTAATGATACTCAAACTGCGATGTGACAATCAAATAATAAAAATCTTGAATTGATCTTACCATTTCTGATGCATAAGATGGGGCCAGTGATGTATGGCTATTGCACCTAGGCATCATAATTCTTACTTTTCAATATTTCCCATAGACCTACTAATAATAAACCTAGACAGGTGACCTGCGCAGCTGAAGTGAGGCCTATAATAACCGGAATTCCCCAATGACATAACTTTACTGTGTTGTGCACAGTGAGCGCTGCAATGAATGGTTTTACCATATGAGCGTGACTGATTATTAGCTATAATGTCATTTTTCTCATAGAGATATCGAAGACTGATGCCTACAAGTTAATTTTATCTGGAGGGTGATGTAACAAGCACATATAGTCTCTGAATTTTTTCTCTAGCTCAAATATTAAATGAGATACGACCATTAGAAGCCAGCAATATCTGTAAACAGTGATACATTATTTAAGCATTGCAGCAAGAAATTAGCATTTTTCTCACAGATTCATTGAGAAATTATGCAAGCAAGTTAATTTTATGTGAAACGTGATGGACCAAGCCAGCTGTAAGTCTTTGAATTTTGTATCTGACTCGAATATTGAATGAGTTATGTCCATTAGAAGTCGGAAATATCATGACTCAATGACTGACTGTTGCATGAAAATATTTGTTTATCTTTCTGAAAGACACAGGCCTTACCATGTGGGTGTGCTGCAATCAGTTGATGACTCAAAGCATGGCTAGCTGAAAATAGCTATAACCTTGGTCAACCTTGCACATGCTGTGTCCATCTGTATTGTAGCTCAAGGGGTTTGTGACACGTCCCCATAAGTAGCATGATCTTGAAAGTTATCGCTATAGGATTTTGGGTTAGTTTAATTTTGCATGCTCTTCATTGGTGGGCTTTGCCTTATTGAAACTAAACTGTCCAGTTGCTCAGTGGATTTCTTGCACACCTGACATCGCATCAACATCGCAATCGGTAAGATAAGATTCATAACTATACTTGTGTCTTAATTTGTTTCAGTTCCATGGTATGGTATGCTCTACCTTTCAATACTGTCAGGTAAAGGTGGCAATGACAGGCGCGACATTATGCTCTTTTTTCACTTTCGCAAAGTAGGAGAAAGATTGATGTCATGTTTATGAGTTTATCAATTTTACAGGCCAGTAAAAGTAGTCGACACTGCTGCTGTGCTTTTGGCTGTAGCAACACACCAATTAAGGATGCAAGCCTCACCTTCCACCGTTTTCCGCCTCAGCAGGAACGCCGTGACAAATGGATCGAAGCAGTGTCCCGTAAAGATTGGAAACCGAGCACAAACTCTGTTCTATGCAGCAAGCATTTTGGAAAGGGTGCATACAGAGTGCCTCCTAACCTTCCAGGGAGACGAGCTATGCTCTACCCGAATGCAGTGCCTACTACGTTTCCGAAGTATCCTGCGTATCTCAACCCCCACAACCCAAAAAAACGTAGAGTGTTAAGCAGAGACGCTGCAACCCCTCCCCCCCCCCCCCGAGTTCCAGCGCAGAAACTAGTGAGGATTTACATACTGTGCAAACAGATACAGTTCCTGCTGAAGCAGCAGAACCTGTAGTTCCAGATATACCCTTTATACTGAGTAGCGATGCGCCGCAGGAGGGGCGTGGGCAAAAGAAGACAACTCCTGAAGCCAAAGTTCCGAAACTAAGGAGGCGAATAAAGACATTGCAGCAACCAAGGAGAAACTCCCTGCAGCAACGCATACGCAGATTTGAGAAGAAGGAGAGAGTAGAACGTAACATGATAGGTATCTTAGACATGTTCAGACTGTAGAGATTCACTTATAGATACAGACACTAACGACCCGAATAATGATACTACACTGGTGTCCGTCAAGAATAGGGGCGGGCTTGTTGCACTTTCTCCAAACACAAAGAAGCTCTTCATAGTGAGCGAGCAACATGCAATGGTGTTGACATAAACATGCTTATCAAAACCTGAAACAGAGTCCTCAACCGTATTCTTTTAGGAAATTTGCATGGATTTATGGAATGTGCTGTGCATTCCACTTCAACAATCAGATCCCTTATCCACCGATACATAATGATACGAGTTCATTACGAAACCCAGAAGATAACATCAGAGAAAAATGAAAACATCCGATCTAAACTAAATAGATTGGTAATATTTCAGCATCAGTAACTGGTCTATCTATGCATATCATGATATAAAGTACGCAACTCGTACTTCTAGTGGTACTTCTGGATTTTCAGTTGCATAGTAAGAATAAGACTTCTCATTTATTATTACAACCAATACAAGACACATTATTTATCTTCACTGTTGCTCCTTGCTGTAATGTATCAACGTTTACAGATCTTGCCGACTTCTAATGGTTGTATCTCATTCAATATTTAAGCTAGAGAAAATATTCAGAGACTATGGCGTTGCTTGGTACATCACCTTTCAGATAAAATTAACTTATAGGCATCAGTCTACGATATCTCTATGAGAAAAATGCCATTATAGCTAATAATCAGTCACGCTCATGTAGTAAAACCATTCATTGCAGCATGCACTGTGCACAACACAGTATCGTTGTGTCATTGGGGAATTCCAGTTATTATAGGCCTCACTGCTCACTGTATAAGCTCTATATCTGCCACCTGTCTAGGTTTATTATTAGTAGGTCTATGATATTTCCATATTTCATCATACCTGAGTTTATTGGGCTCAGGATTTCGTGTAGCTAATGACCCAAAAATCTGCATAAAATTTGACCTCAAAGAGAAATTGGTATACAAGTTTTAATTTTTCATTGTTCAGTAAGTGCTATCTGCTTGACCATTACACAGCCAGCCCTTAAAAGCGTTCGGGATGGCGATCGTGGCCGTAGGCGGTCGTTAAGGGGGTGGGTGGGAAGCTAGGAAACTCCGTTTTTTGCAATTTATCAGTTTTTAACTTTAGCACCTGTTTACAGCACTCATTGCTGTCAATTGCTGTCAAAGCCACCACCGAGGAATGTTTTGAATCTTTATTGGATCAGATAAATTGGTTGACCAATTAAAATACGACTTGTTCAAAGAGTTGTCAATCATCAAAGAGCTATAATTGACCACAGCCAGCCCTTAAAAGCGTTCGGGATGGCGATCGCGGCCGTAGGCGGTTGTTAAGGGGGTGGGTGGGAAGCTAGGAAACTCCGTTTTTTGCACTTTATTACTTTTTTAACTTTAGCACCTGTTTACAGCACTTTTGCCTCATCCCACAGAGTTCTAACCCTGTTTTTCAGATTCCTCATACCTTAAAACATACACATTCACATCAATAAAATAACATAAATTTGCAGACTAATTAATGGTTGTCTTGTCCTATGTCTGGACATTCTCAGACACGGCACTTTTCGGAGACTGCTAGCTTGTTTAAAATGAATAAGACTCATTATTTTTTATTAGGAGTTATCGTTTCGGTCAGATTTT
Organism: Membranipora membranacea; assembly: GCA_914767715.1. Taxonomy (NCBI): domain Eukaryota; kingdom Metazoa; phylum Bryozoa; class Gymnolaemata; order Cheilostomatida; family Membraniporidae; genus Membranipora; species Membranipora membranacea. Next base: position 12,509,486 of record OU612072.1, read on the forward strand.
ATTGTCATGGGAAGACAACTATTTAATTAGCAGGACCAATTCTAGCGAGCCTTAATTTACATAAATCATTTTCGAGTCTCCGAAAAATGCCGTGTCTGAGAATGTCCAGATATAGGAGAAGACAACCATTAATTGTTCTGCAAATTTATGTTATTTTATTGATGTGACAACATACATGTATGTTTTAAGGTATGAGGAATCTGAAAAACAGGGTTAGAACTTTGTGGGATGAGGCAAAACTGCTGTAAACAGGTGCTAAAGTTAAAATAGTAATAAATTGCAAAAAACTGAGTTTCCTAGCTTCCCACCCACCCCCTTACTGACCGCCTACGGCCGCGATCGCCATCCCGAGCGCTTTTAAGGGCTGGCTGTGGACCATTATAGCTCTTTGATGATTGACAACTCTTTGAACAAGTCGTTATTTAATGGGTCAACCAATTTATCTGATCCAATAAAGATTCACAGCATTCCTCGGTGGTGGCTCTGACAGCAATTATTGATTTTTGTGAGCAAAACTTGCACGAAACAGTTTACAGTTTACATCCATAGGACACAACTATTAATGAATTTTATTATCTTTGTTGGTTTTTGATTGCAATAATATTCATTGACAATTACTTTTGGGACGGAAAAGCTTGTATGTCGAATATTGACTCTTCTGTTTTTTTGTCAAATTTACCTTGGTTGTTTCAACAGAACTTAGTTTGATACAATATTCGACTTGCCAAATGGACCAAAGGGGAAGGGAAGATACATTGCGGGACGCATCAAAAGAACAGGAAACAACAACTCCACAAACTAAGCGAAAAGAAATGCACTATTTTCAATGCTTTCTAGGCTAGGGTATCTATTCTCTTCAGCATGAATTGACTTACTTGAATTAATGTTTATCTTGACATAATCTCTGAAGCATTTTATTTCAGCAGTGTCTGGAAATAGGGGCTTAATTTTTGAACTGTGATAAACAAATTAGGGGTTGTCACTATTGTATCAAATTAATCTGTATGTGGGCAATGGCCTGCATGATTGCCTGATTGGAATGCGAATAATTATAACAAGGGCATCTACAACACTGACAACGCATTGTGAGCTTGCATAATAGTTGACCTTTACGTCCTGCATAGCATTGCATGCAGTAAAACTAGGCAAACATCTCATTGTATAAATCGCATGAATTAAGTAGTTAGTCCCTCTTATTTGCACGAGGCATATTCAACAGTAACATGGTGAGTTTGATTCCAGTGTAATACTTGTCCTATAGTTAGGCTTTGACAATTCATTTGATGGTAATTCTGTTTCAGAAATGTGATAAGACACACTGTGCACATGCTACTTAATAGATAAAGTATGTAGACTAGTTTGAGTAGAGTGCAGGTAAAATTGCTGCTTTTAGACTAACGATAAAATATCATACTGACTCTCGTGATCTGACTGGGCATGTAGATCACTGATAAACTAGGCTATCATTACCACAAAGCAGGTGTCGTAATGCTAAGTATGCATCATGCGTGACTTGAATTTGCGCATGTGCAAGAGCAATGAGTTTAGTTGGGGTTCTGAATGCAACTTTGGAAAGGGGAAATGGGATATCCCCTGCATAAACTGTCAATCAAAATCAGCTAATAATGACAAGAGAGGATAACTATTAATAACAAATCCGCACGCTTTGGGGAGTATGTCACCAGAGCAGGTAGCCAATCAGATGGCTTCGGAATTCCGAGACTCAATTTTGCAGAGATCAGCTCATGCCCAGAGCTGAGCATGCGCAGAATGATAAAATATTTACTGGAAACGGTGCCACAAAAGCCGTACAGACAGGCAGCGGGCTCAGTAACTCCCAGCTCTCCCTCAAGTTTTGTAAAGATTGTTCACAAGTTCAGATAAAATTTTGCTTTGTTGTGTTCTTGTAGGCTGTCCCAGAGCAACAAGCTCTGGAGTCTCTTATCACACAAGATGGGTTACCGCTTCAATTACCTGGAAGAAATGAGGATCCTCTCTTCACAAGAAGTATTATCCATGCTGATCAACCAGATGTGAGTGATGTTCTCTGCATAACTTGCTGTCATGGCTTATATTTAGTCCAATTTCATAAGCACGAGTCTAATTTGACAGCGTCCTCATCCATGTATGGTCTTGAGTAGCATCTCCTACTTGTGTTCCCATATTACAGTTAATTAATATAGTTGTCTGTGTTAATTTTAAGATTATCACTTGAATCAATGTCCTTGAAATCGTGCCAGGATAATGGCAAGGACATCCCTCCCCTACCACTGTCTCTGCCCTGGCCATGTTTATATCATAAGAATACAGTTAAAGTACCCTATCATAGCAAGTTTTGTTGTTTGTGGTTCAGATCTATTTTTGCACAACTATTCTATCTTGAAGACAATTCAGATGGCCAATCATTTTATCAATATAATATCTCCTTAATCTGTTGCAGAGGAAAATTCAACCCAGTGAAGTATTTTCAGTGTTGACCTACAACATCTTGGCGCAGTGCCATCTACTGAAGCAGGATGCAAACTATGACTATTCTGATAAAGCGCATAAGAATATGGAATACAGGGGATCCAGAATACTAGAAGAGATCAAACACTTTGACGCTGATATTGTGTGCCTGCAGGAAGTAGATGTAGAGTTTTATCAAAACAAGCTGACTAAAACTATGAAGGGGTAAGCGCAGCAACGCTAGGTTATGTGTTATGCCTACCTTTGGATTGTATCCTATGCAATAAACCTTGTGTTAGTTTGAGATGTTAATGGTGTGCAATTAAAAAGGTTGCATACCTTACCATCGTTACTGACTTTGAAAATTAAATTAAAAATTGAAAACCATTGCTGGTGACAGGTGTTGTAAGACATGTAGCAGGTGATTTATGGGACTTGAACTTTTTCTCTAATGATGTTCCTTTTTTCTAACCGTCATCCCGCCCCTGATAGTGCCGTTTAATTAATCCATTTGGTTTGAATAAATTGTTGACCTTTCCACCAATTGGAGAGGATCTATAATCGAACATTAACTATTTCAGGTTGGGCTATGAAGGGCTGTTCTTCAAAAGGGTAGGAGATAACTACCCAGAGGGCGCTGCTACATTTTACAAAACGGATCAGTTTGAGCTTGTTCTGAATGAAAATGCAACCTACACCGAGCTGGCTCACAAAGTAAGTAGGTGATGCAAAAATATGTGCCTCACATCCCTACAAACGCCATATGGATGGACCTCTGGAGTCTTCATAATCTTCTTGCAAAAACTGTTTGTATTGAAACATTTAAATTGTGACAGAGAAAGAACTCAGCTCTACGACACCAATTGCCTTGCCTAGCCTTGAATACCAAGTACGCAAACCAATTGTGTCACTTCACTTTCTCATATGAAGAACGAGCTGACGGGGCATAGTTCAAGAGAAAGAGATGCTTGGATGTTATGGCATATTCAGTGGCAGATTCCTTTGAATTCAATCCACACGCTTGCGTAGTGGCTGACCTTGCTCGACTATATTTGTCTGTTGGTAGTAGCGTCCCGCATTGAAATTGGTAATTGAATGATTAGGGATTTGAAATGCTGTGCGACCAGTTTACATGCTAACTTTGTAATAGTAACTCACAGTAAATATTGATGCCTTTCCCATAGGAGATAGACAGCACAGATCACTTGGAGCAGGTCAAGCAGAGCCTGAAATCACACACTGAGAAGGAGGCTGTCCTGATGGCCTGTAGGCTTACTCATAAATCTTCCGGTAAAGATGTCATCATCGGGAATACTCACCTCACATGGGGATGGTTCAAAGACATTGATGTTTCTTGTGTTCAGGTATGGAGATTATCCGTCGCTGGCAGTGGTTATCTTTCGTTAAGGTTTGAGGTTGCAATTTGACTATAAAAACAATGCTCAACTCAATCCAGAGATAGATAGATTACAACAGTGATTTGCAAATGCCTAGACATGCTAAAGCTGGATCAGTGTTCGCACTTAAAGGGCAGCCAAAGTTTCGCAGCAATGCATAAATGTGCATGACGTGGTGCAAAACTCAATGTAGTTGCTGACTCTAAGCTGGGTAACACTTCAGTTTAGAGGAGGTTCCAAGACATTGTATTTACCTTCGTATTTACCTGCGTCTTCTTCGTCTCAAGCGCCAGCTCTCCAGCTGTGACTTGCTGTCATAATGAAAGAGCACAGGCTAAATAATAACAGGAACAGGAAACTGCTCTGTGGTATTCTATTTTAGCTGAGTTTGAGTACCTGATGGATGAATTGTTTCTCAAGAATTCTGGCTGAATAATCATCCGAATTACATTTTGTCTTTTTCCCTATGCAGAAGGTGCAATCTGCTATCAGTCAATGAGAAGTTGTTTGAAACCCTGGTTGCCCTTTAATTTTATAATTCTTTTGTTTAGGCAACAACTGCTTTCAAGATGCTAAACAGGCTCTCAGGCCCTGACAAAGTCCCGATTGTATTTGTTGGAGATTATAACACACTAAGCTCAGATCCAGCTTATCGGCTTATTACTGAAGGTTTCCTCAATGAGGAAAGCTTGAAAAGGTGGGTAATATTATGCTGCCAATGAAATGATGCAGCATCCTGCAGTAGCCAGAAAAACCATTCCCTTATGATGTATGCACAACTGTGCTTCCACCAGTATTTGCCTCCCTATGTGGAAAGGCAAGACAACTCAGTTGTTAATTTGGAACCAGGAGGCAAAAAGCTCAATGAAAATCAATCAGTAACCCTTTTAATTCTTGTCATGAAGTTTCTCTCACCAATACTTGTTAACCAATTCAATGCATGACGACTGATGTGAGACAATAGATGAAATTGAATTCGGACTTTGGAGAATATATTATAATGTCTGTATTTCTAACTTCAGATTGCAGAGTCTAAAGACAGTCAACTTACCAGATGGGAGTAAGGGAGCACTGGTTGATCTATTGAAAGGGGGCTTTGAGCATCAAGTTAAGAGCATCATGTCATCTTATCTTACAGTCCAGGCAAGTCTTATGGTCTAAACACAGTGACAGAGGTTGCAACCTCAGCAGATCCTCAATGGGTTTCCATATATTCATTAATCCTCTGCCGTTATGCTGAGGCTTCTATGTTTGTAATGTGACGTCATACCAACCCCTCTCCACTCTGATGTTGCAACCGCTGATCAAACCTCTTAGGATCAGCTGAGGTTGCTGTCAGCATATACTGAAACAATGACAGCGTTGTGTAAACCTCTGAGATTTAAATCGCTAAGTGTGTTTTTACAGTTAGAGAATGTGACGACAGCATACAGGCCAAGCTATTTCTCTAATTAAGTGTCAAATCAAAATTTGAAAAGCAGATTTCTTCCAAATTTGGTTCTGGTGGTTTGGAAGGATTTTTACCAAATATACATCTCTGCCATGTTCTTAGGCGATTAACTCTGTAAAAAGTGGTTGGTAAGGGCAATATCAAATTAGTGCCACAGTTAACTTCTCATGTTATTATTTCTGTGAAAAGTTGGTTGGAGGGGGGGGGGGGCGAGTCATTTTATATACATCACTGCCATATTATCCAGTTTAATTTCAGTGACAAGTTTGTGGAAGATTTCCTCTTTTTATTTTTTTGAAGGGTTGGTTTGGCGTGATGTCATTAAAATCACACTTTTGAAAAATTATACCGCGTTTTTTTTTAATATCGGTAAGGGGTGTTCTTGAATATACACCCCTGGCAAGTTCCTAGGCTATTGTTTCTGCAAAATATTGGTCGGATGGGACCGAATCATCATGTCAATATTTCAGTGACAATTCAGAGGGAGGGGGCGTCATTAAAATAACACCTCTGCCAAATTATTATATTAATTTTTCATTGACAAGTTGGTTTGACATAATGTCATCAAGTTCACACCCTTAACAAGTTCTGATGTGATTTTGTACCGCACAAAGTCGGTAAGGGGTTTTCATGAATTAACACCACTGCCAAGTTCTCATCTTACTTTTATAATGTTTTGTAGGGCACTGAGCCGGAGGTGACGAGTAAGAACTACTTGATGAATCACTCGGTAGATTACATGTGGTATACTGATCAGGTTATACCTCTAGCTGTGGCTGAAGTTCACAAAATAGTCCATAAGATGCCAAATATTATATACCCTAGTGACCATGTGTCACTTTGGACCAAATATGCATTCAAATAAACAATGCAAACATGCGCTCACTTTTGACTCATAAGGCGCTTATGTCAGATGAATTCAGTGGTATTTTTAGATAATGATCAATCAAATTTTCTTGCACAATTGCACGCTCTTATTCTACTGTTTCGCAACTGGTGATTGCTGGAAGCAAATCCAAATTCAGGCAGATTGGGTCTGTTAATCTAGGAACTCCTCAATCAATCAATCAATAATATAGAAGCAATTTTATTTGAAGTCCTTCTCCTACATTTTGTTCAAGATGCTCTCAATACTACCTTTTGATGCAGGCCAAATAAAATGGTCGAGTCAACCATTTTCATCTATCGCTTCAATGATCTATCTGAAATAAACAACTAATGCTGCGAGCTAAAATCAAGACATAATTTGATATTCATATAATGATGACAGTCATAATGGAAGAAAGTTGTTGTATTGTTTGAAAGAATCAACTGAATCTAAATTGATACTATGTACTTTTTGCAGGATTTAGGTTTACGTTTTTTCACTATAGTTTGATGGTCTGGATATGTTCCAATGACCCTCTAAAACACCGGTGTAAAAATAGCCTGCTTCTGACATTATTATTGCATGTTTCCTGCCTCTAATGATTCCTCAACTTTTTGATTGTCATGAAATAAGTCACAGTAAAATCACAGTAGGCAATATTCTAGTACACACATAGCACGACTCCGAAGGTGGTTGGAGTTCTTTTTAATAATAGAAATATTTATTGCACATAAAATGGATATTTGATTGAGGATGCCATTGCTACCGGCGGCTGCCCTCATTTTCAATGAGTTTCAGAGGTTGACGCATGAATGAGGAGACAAAGGTTGTGTGCATCCTACAAGAAGGTTACATCAGGACTTCATCCTCTATACCAAGGAGCAATAATGGGCAAACAGAAAGAGGGCTGGGCCGGAAAGCAAATGAAATTCTCTAGAAAAATGATACCTCGAGATTTCACCATCTAATTGCTAAAAATAAACAGGTGATATCCTTTCTAATATATTATTATGGAGCAATGACTCAGTATATAATATGTTGGTTATAAATTTCTGATTACTTCTAGATGAGATGCAATGAAATTATTGATATCACCTCAATACTTGTCTATCAAATTAATACTATTACATAATTCTAACTGTATGTTCTAATATTTTCCATATGTGTTATTCATGACCACTATATGCTTTTTTAATTGATTAATTAGTTAATTAATATGTGATAATTATGCTTGGTTAACGGTTACGTTGGAATTTATAGAGACAAAATTAATATGATTAGATTTTATCAAAGACCAGAGGATTTTGCGAAGGCGCAATATGCATAGTGTGTACAAGTTAATGGTCACCGATATTTTCCAAGTCGGAGGCAACACTAAATCCTAACACAACTCCTGCGATTCAGAGTTCCACTAATCCTTTATTAATTTATTTTAGTTCCATCATAACCTCTGTCTGTTGTAGTTCCTATCTCTCACATCCTATTTACCTAACTTTGCGAGAGAATATAGAGACCATGTAAATCCCCTCTAGTAACTAATTAATCAGCAGCATGTTGAACTAACTCTGAGAAACCCCATAAAATTTATTTTATGACAATGCCTTAAACTACTGCCGCCGCTCATGCAAATTTGTGCTCATTGAATTCTGCATAGCTCCAATATAATTAATTGAGACTTAAATCTCATAATTGTCACCTATGGGCAAATGATTTGCACAAACTTATCTTCAAAATCAGGGCATGAAATCTACTCACCAGCTTATGACGTGTACAGTTGGCACTAGTAAGGCGATAACTACGTCACCTGATGCGGTAGATAATTAATTTCACACCCTAATTTTGACGATCAGTTTGTGCAAATTATTTGCTCATTATGTGACAATGCTGAGATTGCAGCCTCAGTTTATTAGTTTTGAGCTATACAGAATTCTATAAGCACACATTTGGCTGTGTGGCAACAGTGGTTTAAATCTATTCAGCTGTCTGTCTAAAAACAACTAACACAATCCAGTAAACTTGTAGTATGCGGTTGACTAAACTAGAGCATGTCCATCTCGGTAAACTAAACCCGAGCATAAACAACTCGGTAAACTAAACCCGAGCATGTAGAACATGGCAAACTAACAATTTATGCCATATGTACAATTTCCCTTATCTATTCTACTAACTGTCAACCCGTCCACGAAGTCTGGTAAAATATCCGAGACCACCACTCGGTTTAGGTACTAAATCCCCGAATAAACCAATTACTTTCTACTTAACAAAAATCAATGGAGCAACAGAAGTTCATTAAAAAAACTAAGAAAAACTCAGGAAACACATAATAAAAAGGAGTAACCAGTGTAACAATTTGACTGGGGCGGTTTGGTCGTGCTAGAGCTATCAGCCTGGTCATTGCAGTACCAACTTAACCTGTAAAATTTTGAAGATCAGTTTGTGCAAATTATTTGCTCAATAAGTGACAATGCTGAGATTGCAGCCTCATTTTAGTAGGTTTGAGCTACACAGAAATCTATAAGCACACATTTGGCTGTGTGGCAGCAGTGGTTTAAGTTGCATTCATGAAACATACACCCCTTTGTTTGTGTCCTTATTAAAACTATTATTAGATAATAACAGGAAACTCAACATGAGAGTTTGAAGTTTTGACCTTGCTAAGAAAAATGGACCAAAAGACCAAATGAGGATATGACACTGAAGGCATCCCAAGCTCTGAAGCAAGGTTCCCTGATAAGACATCAGGCAAGGTTATACTGCAATGACAATTTATCACTGAACGAAAAGAATAAAAAATAGGTAATCGGTGAGCAAAATCAACCCTTGGACAAGGGTCTTGCTGTTTCCATTCAAACTTAATTTTGGGATTGATTAAAATTTCTGATCCTTTGTGCAAGACAAACAGAACACAGCTCCCTCTTTTTGACTCTTTACTCTGGTGGTTGTCACCCAGCTCTAGTCAGAAATATCGTAACTGACCTAGCTATGAATCCACAGCAGCTAACTTCCACTGCGAATAATTCGAAATTCCAACCCTTGTCTTGGCATTGTGTCACCAAATCTGTGTATCTTGTCAATTTTCTCTCATGCGCTTATGAGAGATTTTCTTCCCAAGGCATCATCAATTCCATCAGTAATAATGCTTTTTCTCTGTCCGACCAGACGATTAAGTCTGGTCATTGGTTGGTGATCACAATATGCTGTGGCATGCTGAGCTGCTCTGTAATGTTGCACCCAACCTGCCATTCTCTGCTGTTCATCAATCTCTTTTTGCGCTGGATTTTTTCATGTGCTTCACCACCAGCATTAGCATATTCACACTTCTCCGTGACACATTTACACAACACTTTCAGGACTTGATTGTGCCTAAACGTGTATCTTCCCAGGCTCTGTGGGAAAATCTACAGTATAGTGTGCCCTTTGCCTGGTACATGGGGCATTTCTGGTCTTCAGTCCGATTCCAATGTTCGACTGAACGAAAATCACCAGAAAAAGAGTGTAGCCTCGTGGTAATCGGTGAACAAAATCAACGCCTAGACAAGAGTCTTGCTGTTTCCATATAAACCTTATTTTGAGACTTTTGAGATTAAAAATTCTGATCTTTTGTGCAAGGCAAACAGGGACCAGCTCCCTCTTTTTAACTCTTAACTCTGGTGGTTGTCACTCAGCTCTGATACGGTGGCATAAAACACTGACGCGCATAAACAAAATTACTTAGTGCTAATTAAGCGACCTTTTAGAGGACCCTAAACGTTATATATACTTTTTATTGGCATCAAAAGTCATCTCATTCGAAATGTTTTGCACTCAGTGCCAGAAAACAATTTTTTTTATAACAAAAAAAGAGAAACAGAAGGGAAATAATATCATCAATGATGTTGGTCAAGTCGATAATATATGGTTGAAAAGTAAAGTTTTGAATGAACTGAACTTCTCTTTAGATCTCAAATGTAACGGTAAAGAATTGTATGTAGCAGAAACTTTGTATCTTAGATTGTCTGTATGATATAAAAGTAAATGTTTATCACGAAAATTGAACTTGGTAGTGTTTTTAAATCCTCTATATATAAATGGTGGTGTTAAAAAATTGTTTATCTTATGCGCAAAAAGTGAAGTGAAATAACAAACAAGCTTAGGAAGAGGTAGGAGTTTTAATGATTGTGTAATGGATTCGGTTGAAATGAGATAATACGGGATGTAATGCACATTGGCGATAATGCGTAAAGCCCGTTTTTGCAACAAAAATAATCTATTGAGGGCATTATTGCAGGACAAGTTGCCAATGATATGGATACCATATATAAGGTGACAATAGATAAACTGGAAGTAAAATGTGCGGGCACTTGCTATATCCAAGAAGTATCTCAAATTTTGAAGTAGGTAAACATTCCGTTGTACCTTTTTATATACATACTCTAGATGATCCTGCCATGAAAGCGAGTCATTCAACACAAAACCCAGAAGCCTTGTAGTTCTCTGTCTGTTTAGTTTTTCATGCCCTATGTACAGTTCCAGGTCATAAAGCGGATCTGAGATATTAAGTAGCATGTAATGAGATTTCTGAACATTTATAACCATCCGGTTACGATTGCACCAATCCAAAATGCCACTTAAATCTTCAGATGCCTTTGCCTTTAGTTGCTGAAGGTTTTTATTAGATGACAGGAACACTGTATCATCAGCATGTGCATATGATGATGAGTCTGATTTTGATGAAGTTAATAAATCATTTATGAAGATGAGAAACAAAGTTGGTGCTAGGATTGAACCTTGAGGGACCCCTATTGTGATAGGCAATCTACAAGATTCAATATTATTGAGTTTAACAAACTGCCTTCTGTCTGTCAGAAAGGTGTCAAGAAGTTTTAACATATTTCCTCCGATGCGGCAAGCCTTCAACTTATTGTGTAGTAAAACATGGGATACACAGTCAAATGCCTTTTTAAAATCCAGAAAAAGTAATGTCATAACATTTCCATTAATTTTCTCCACCAAAGAGTCTGAAATAATTTTAAATAAACTGTCTGAACAAGAATGGCCTTTTCTAAATCCACATTGAAGCTCATGGATGATTTTGTTCTTAGTGAGATATTCTTGCAGATGGTGATTTATGTGTTTCTCAAATATTTTTGAAAGAACAGGCAAGACTGAAATTGGCCTATAATTTGATGGGTTATTTATATCCCCAGATTTATGTATTGGTGAAACTCGAGCTAGTTTCCATGTTGAAGGGAACTGTCCTTTGCTTAAAACCCTGTTAAACATATCGGTGACAATATCCACAATATAAGGCCAAACAAGCTTCAACATCTTCACTGTAATTCTGTCAGGTCCTGTACTTTTACTATCAGGAATGTGGAACAATATTCATGTACATGTGAAAGGGGTGAATTGTGGTATGTCTGTCAAATTATGTTTGGATACGGGAAATGTCATCTCATCTGTTACAACAAGGTTTTTTGTGATTGATTTTGCAATGGATGTGAAATGGCTGTTAAATTGATCTGCACTCAAATTTGTCGCAGGGAAATTCTCCTTCTTTTTATTCTTTAATACATCCCAAACAGGTTTTGTATTACCTTTAGACTCTTTAATAGTATTAGAAATAGCTCTTTTCTTCTTTTGTCTGATCATATTAGTGACATAATTTCGCTGTTTTTTATATCCTTCCCAATCACCGTTTTGTTTGAGTTGATCTCTGATTTTGATGTTCATTTTTACCTCATCATCCAACCATTTTGGAAGATTATGCGTTCTTACAAAACGAGTCTTCTCAAACACGAGTTTTGATATAAGATGATTCAAATGGCTATAGAACTTCTCAAACATTGAGTCTATTGATCTTTCATACAGTACATAACCAAAATTTTCCCTTGAGAATGTGTTAAAAATGTTTTCAGGTGTTGCAAATGAATAATCCAAAAATGTTACCTTACATCTTTGTTTAGATATTTTAACATTTCTATCAATCTCTCTTGAAGCTACTATCATGAAATGATCACTCAGTGAATATTTGATGACACCAGATTTAGCAATATTGTCACTTTTACTTGAATAGATGTGGTCAATTAGTGTCCTTGATGAATTAGTTATGCGAGTGGGTTCAGATATAAGTTGATTCAACAGTAGTGGAGAGGTAACATTATCTAACCACCTGTTTTTCGAAGTTGGATTCAGCAAATCAATATTGAAATCACCAAATATTATAATTTCATCGTTCAAACCATAACAACGCTCGACAAACTCTGAAAAGTCTGTGTTCCATGATGCTTTTGATTGGGGAGGTCTATATAAGTATGTGACCAAAAAACTCTTTTGGCTTCTGGGTCTGACCTTGACTGTTATACTCTCATCCATGTAAAGATCTAAATTTTCCAGATGTTCAATGACCAGTGAATCATGGACATAGCAGAGTAATCCCCCACCATTGTTACAGAGCCTATCCCTTCTTATCATCGTATATCCTGGTACCTCATATAGGCAGCTGTCATCATTTTCATTCAAAAATGTTTCAGCCAAACACAGTATACTAAATTTGTGATCACTAAGAATTAAACGAACCTCTTCCAGTTTGCTTGCCAATCCACGGATATTAAGATATGCGCTATAAAAATTCATTGCCATCATAGAAGTTTTTCAAAATGGCATTTAAGTTTAAGTGAGTCTAAAATCATACCTTGACTGAGGACCTTGTTGTATTGGTCCTGAGTGTCAAACTTTACTTTAAAGATGCGCATTTTCTTTTCCCCTTTGTAAATCCTTATAGCTGAAGAGTTGGGGAAATTCTGTGATATCTCTTTTATTACAAGTTCATCATCAGCATCGATAGGAATGCCTCTCAGCATACCAGTGTTGACTTTTGCTGATTCTGGATTGATTGTCTTTCTTACTTGCGAATTTTCAAATAGTAATGTATTCCAAGTGTTTATCAACTTGGTCACTGTCTTTTCATCGCGAAGGTGCAGCATAATTTTTGGAGATTCTGTCTTGAAATTGTAGGTCGTTATGTTTTCTATGATTGTTGGGCCGAATTCACGGTTAATCTCACGTCTGATGTTGTCTTGATTATAGTTTTGGTAGGTTTTTGATGACTTGTTGATACTTATTACGATGCAGTGCTTGGGGTTGAAGTTGTTTGGACGAGCTGTTTTTGTAATAGAGGGCATGTGATCTGGTGTGTTGGATGTAGTTGCCGGTGAACTTGGTGTTGGTGTGTTTTGATGTGTTGTTGATGAAGGAATATTTCTGTGGAGTTGTCTACTGCTGCTTGCAACTGATGACCATTGTTGTGTGGTGTTAAGAGTTTGAGTTGGAAGATATGTTTTTTGTACGGTATTTTTGGAATTTGATGGACATTCCTTTGTACTAGGGCTCTCAGAAAAAGCACTAGTAATTTTATCCAATTAAACCTGCATGCTGTCCATCTTCTCCTGCATGCTGTCCATCTTCTCCATCATAATAGAAAGCACGCCATGTAGAGTTCTGCATGACGCACATTCGGGACTCTCCCCACAATCTCTGTCCCTGGAATGACTGGGAGCGCTGTCGACGAATGGAGCAGAAGTCTCCATTGTCTCAGACAGGGAACACTGAGAAGACTCTGGCAGTGAAACTGTAGATCCCCCTAGAGCACCTTGTGTGCTTTGTTGTTGAGTTGTACTGCTGTTGGCATTGGTTAGTTTACTTTTTAGCGATTCCATTGCATTTGAGCATGAGGAACGGACTTTCTCGTTTAAATTGGCAATTGTTTATGGCTGTAATTCACCTACCAGCTTAGAGTAGTGACTTATAAACACATCCACATCTTTGATAGCATTCACCAGTATTCTAGAGGTGGTATGGTAAAAGTTTGCAGTATAAAGGCGTCTATCCGATTTCTTCTTGTTTTTAACGGTGAATATGGTGGCTGTTGTGTTTTTGTCCTTATCTCTATTCATTTTCCTAGTTACATAAAGATATTGCTCCTGAATGGATGTTTGAAATATAGATCTGACAAGCTCAAAAACAGCTGTGCTGCAGTCAACGATAATTTGGATGTTTCCCGGATTACCTTTTATGGTGATAGACTCATCAGTGGTAGTAGAGTCGATTTTCTTTTGTAATGCCTTCAACTTGTTGAGCGAATAGGTGAAGATATTATCCTCAGCATCATCCTCATCAGGATCATTACTGGAAATGAGTTTTCTCTTCTTGCCTTTGTTCATTTTGGGTGAAAATTACCCAGATTTATTGTCAATTTTTCTGGAGCTCAGATTTTTTCAGCCTTGCGCTTCAAGAATTCAACAATGAGTCAACTACTATAACATTAACTACTATAACAAAACGTTAACTACTATAACATGCCCAAGAGATGATTAGTGCCGCAGGAGTTATGGGTTTAAGTTTGATTTGACAAGCAGATGGCATGACTTATGAAGCATGTTTATAAATCAGTTGATATTAACTGAATTACCAACATCCACAACGGCAAAACCAACAACAGACTATAGCAACGACAAAATCAACAATACAGTTAATACATAATTATTGTGGAAATCAGGGAGACGTTTTAACACTCAGTTTATAACTCATAAGCTCTAGCAATGTGTACTTAAGTTTCCAATATTATATATTTGGCCGCAGGAAACTATATGTTACATAGTCTCATTCCATCATGAACGTTTGACTTACCGAGATGATTAGCACTCAGTGAATTAAACGCAATTTTTACCCCAGAATAGGGCTGAGCATTGAATTAGATATTTTTTTTCTTTGGCATTTTATTGACTTATTCCCAATTTTGTGGTTATTGCAGTTAAAGCCCCAAAGTATATAAGCATTGTTCATTGAATGTTTTGTGACTTGCACACCATGAGCATGCAAAATAAGATTTTGGTATTAGTGCAGCCCTAATATCAGGAAAAACAAAAAATTAGTTTTAAGAGATGTTTCAATAGTGTATTCATAATTCAAAAAAGTCACCTTCGAGAGTGAGTGGCTGGGAAGAGTTGGTCAACGGTTGGTGTGCCTAGCTGAAGCAGGACTGGAAATAATTGGAAGAAAAAAATCATATATGTTATCCATTTGCAATGATAGCGTTTTAGTTCACTGTGCATTTACTGATGGTGCTGATGTCAATAACAATCTGCTATATCTATCAAAGTTCATATAACCTCAAATTTGATCCATAAGACTTCATTTCCTTTATTTGTGTCCTTGATACTTCTAAAAATAGTTGTTTTCAGGAAATTAAAAGGAAAACTTGGCGTTTTGACCTTGCTAATGAAATCAGAACAAAAGACAATGTGGTGATGGCATTGAAGGCACTGGATGTTTCAAGACAGCAATCCCTGATATAACATCGGCCAAGTTTTCAATGTAATGTCATTAAGTTTCTCACAGAGAAAATTTGACAACGGAAGGCTGTTTAGCTGGTATCACAACGTTTGTTTGCGCAAGAGTGGGCAAATTATAGCCTGGTAACATTGTTGACTATTTGTTTGTCATAACACACCAGGACAGATCAGTACAACTGACTTTATTTTAAACTCTACTCGGATTGCTTCTTACTCGAAGGCTCCAGATTCATATATAAGAAAGTCATGACCTGGTGAACTTTTCAGTTTTGATATACATATTCCAAAACTACAGTGTAACAAGCATTGATTTTGATAGAACTCACAAACAACCAGATTTTTTCAAAATGCTATACATTTATCGTCTGCTTTCTTTCAATCAATTTTTAAAGATTTTCCCCTTTCGAGTAGACTGGGATTATGTCCAACAATTTGGAGTTATCCACTCAGGTTGGGTCTGTTGGCTAGAACAGACAACACCACACAACAACAAACCAAACCCATCAGCCAATCAAAACAGAACCAAAACACAAGCAGGTGGGTCTATTCAGAAAAAAGCACCATAGTGATACATGAGTAGATAACACCACTGGTTACAGTGTGACTGATTTGGAACAGGGATTTGGGCTGAAATACTCTAGATTGCCTCTCATTTGACGTTTATTTGAGAAGAAATTACCATGCAGGGCGTCATAATTCCCTACTATTTTAGAAGCATTGCTTACTTTGAAGTTGTCCTCTTGACAATTGCAATGCCAGACAAATTCAATCTGTGGGTGAGCTCTTGGCAGAGCTCCATAACATATGAAAGTGTCATATGATGAAGAAGGGTACCTGCTTTAGAGAACCAGTGCTATATATCTAGTGACGGCAAATTGTCAGACAGCAACAAAATTCGAGAAATATATCAATGCCAATAAAATTGGAAAACTGCCACTTGATGGCATTTGTAAATTGAATATGATACAGAAATGTCTCTATCAATTTTGATATTACATCAGTCTAGGCTTCTGAACAAACATTATCATTTTGGAAGATCAAGATGATACATCATTCATAGTTAGCTGTTGAATGTATGTATGGCACAAGTCTCAACATGTATCAAAACTCTCTGTCTCAACAAGACGAGACATTGTCTCGAGGATACAAGTCTCAGGACCGGAACGGAACCATCACTATCAATATCACAATCACAACAATTACGTTGTCGATTGTAATAGTACAATAATGTGCCAGTAGTGATGGGCAGAATAGTTTACATTGAAAGGTCAGAATAGTATCAACTAATTTTTTTTATCAGTATCACATGTATTTAGAAAATATTTTACTTCTTTCACATTAACATGTACATACATTTCAGCGGCATTTCAGTGCATTTTTTTTTTACATAAACTTATACTTTATTTTAGCCAAATAAATCATCTGGGACACAACAAAAGTTGTCTCCACAATGTTCTCCACCAAAACCTAGTATTGACTCATTGTCATGACAGACAGGTCTGCAGTATCCAGATATTCCGCACGGTCCACCTATACAAAAGAGAACAAATAAATTAAACTTAAGAGAAAATAAATCAAGAAATCACAAGAGAAAATAAATTTAATAAATTCAAAATATTTAAATTACGTTCAATAATCAATTATAAATCATTCAAACGTAATTCTTCTGATTAACTTTTGATCATCTTGATTGAAATTTTCTCTCAAATTTGTTCTTGATGGCTGATTTTTTTAAACATCCTCATCGAATGGAAATTATGCCAACAAAGTTGTAAGAAAATAAAGTTTTGAAGTTACTTATAAGCGAATGTGTGAACAACAATCAATACATACAAAAATCCAAAGGAGTAAATGTTAGACAGAGTCTAGTTAGCTGGTTTTAGGAGCGACTTGGTGCTAGCTTGTTACCTGTGTATATAATTAAGGTAGAGTAACTGTAGCTAGCCTTAGCCTTAGCTTTAGCAAACTCAAGCAGGGGCGAAATAGCACACTATTGCACCTGCAACTTTTTGACTAAGCTATAGGGTAAGTTCAAAATTGATCAATCTTGGCAGAGAAGAAAAAGCCCAAATGGTACTTTCCTTTTTTATTGTCTCTGCATAAATATTTTATTCTCTGGTAACACTCAAACAAGGTGCAGTAACAGTAACCACTTCATCATTTAATAACTTAATCCAGCTTTCTCAAGTGAATCTTACTAGTTCTGAAGCCTGACACAGAAGCTACAGCTGCAAAGAGGAGAGCAACCACCATAGTGAATCTGAAATATATAAATGTTTAATAAATAACATAATATACACCGGCCAACAACACACGCCAATCGGCCCGCCTGAACACAGCCACCTAACCGACATCAAAAACGGTGATCAGGTCAAAATTTCACCTCATCAAATATTTTTATTCCTGTTCTTTTATTTTGATCATTAAGATATATTTTTACACACCAAGAGATTTTCTTATCTCCCTCATATTTTAGCCACTTTCAACCTTATTAGAAAGATAGTAATGGATTTTTTCATATAAGTCTAAATCATTTAACAATAATAAAGCCCGTTATATAGATAATAAAATTGCAAAGTGTCGGCTAACAGTTTAATGATACTCACTTTGAAAACTGCATGATGAGAGTTTGCTTGCTTGTAACAGAATGTACTCTAAGCATTTGGAGACACATATTTATACTTTGCAGTGGAAATCCTTTACGTTTCAAGTTATGAGGTTATTTTGATGCAATTACCTAAAAGCAAATGTGACACTTAGTTATAATCAATTTCTGTCTCTTTGTTCCTTGTTTTGCAATTTTGTTGATTGCTGAGGGGGATCGGCAGTTTCCCCTGAGCAAACCCGTTCCATAAATAACTTGGCGTATCAGTTACCAATTTTCTTGTGCTTTCAATCTAGGACTCTAAAAGTCTGTTGTTGTTTTGCTAAATGATGACCTGTACATGGATTTGTTCCTTCTTTGGTAGTTTTTATCATCCAGCCATTTATATAAATAACATTTATCAGAGTAAAATCAATGTATTTTCCTCTAAAATAGACGGTCATGGATGACTCAAAACACATTGCACTCTTCTATGGTTAAAAACAACCAGCAGTATGAAAGAAAATTTTTACAAAAAACTGCAAAAGCTCTTGCAAACCATCATGATCAAACAGCAGTGGTTAAACACAAAATTGCATCAAATCCAAAGCATCCGGAGGAATATCTGCGATGGTGGGAAAAAAGATCAAATTCAAAACAAATGATGTGTAGCCTTACTATACACATTACTAATTTTGAACAACTAGGAATGCAACGAATTATTGCCAGAACTGCCCAAGACACCAATTAAGATCCATCACATCCGAACTGCTGGTATATAACGATCAAAGAGCCGTTGCCCAAAGTCCCGGCTGACTCTAAACTCTAAAGCAGGTTTGAATGATGATAATTCTGGTTCTTATCCTTAGATTTCAACCAACTTTTTCTATTATAGGATATGGTATAAAATGGTGTGATGATGAAACAATAGCATGAGGCAAGGAGGCTCATGTACACAGTGATATATTTGTGGTAAGAGCCAGGAGAATTGTGTTATTACTCACGTAGGCTCATCAGATAAAAGGATATTCGGTTTTCGGGACAAATTATTGTACCTGCAGGAGAGGTGACATTTAATATCAACCACAACTTAGCATGATTTCAGTATTGTAAGCCTGCTATTAATAGACCGGTTGTCAAATAATGATGTTCGCAATAAAAGTACACCTGTTGTTATAGCACTCCTAAAAGTACATATACAAATAAACATTTCTATGAACATCCTTGTGAAAGACTGACACCGCATCCCGAAATGGAAAAAACTGTAAATACTGGAAGTTATCCTGAGACACATAATACAATCAACAATACCTGCGATAAATCACATCTCTCTCACTGCAGTCCATCGACTACTGAGGTTTGCTTGGCCCCCAGCAGTGCTCTGACCTTTGACCTGCCTGCAAACAGAGAGCAACCTGACACAGATATTGCGGTCTAGCCACTTAGGCACCAAAATTTCACCGCTCATGCTCCTGGATGTGTGGAGTGATAAGACATCTCATTTTAATCAACCTTTTTTTAATCCACCTCTCAAAGTGTGAAATTTTAAACCATTGACTTTTAAGCTTTGTTTATGTCCTTAACTGGTGTGATCCGACTCTCACTCCAAGAGATGGACCCAAAACGATCAAGAGCAGTGCGTTAGGTTCTTTTTATCAATCGGAATTATATTCTAATGTAAATTTAGGAGTCTTATATAAATTAATCCAGGCTTTAAACTTCATGTAAAATGCCTTATCGAATGGTAGTACATGCAATCGTTTAACGGCACTTTATTATCAATTCAAACTTCAACACCTTCATTGCGGTATAAATCTAGATTGTATACAGCGACTGCTGATATTCAAGGTCGGATGTGAGGTGAGTAGCTTTTTTAAAAGACTGCCAATTCATTTGCTAAGCATCCGCACATGTTGTTAGCAGATTTTTCTGATTGCGCAATCACATGACTCCAAATCTTAGATATTGCTACTCAGTGCAGTGCTGTGCTGTGAAGATCGGGTATGCTCTAGACTGGCCCCAGACTGGACTCGTTTTGTCAAGTCCTTACTTAAGTGCTCAGATGGCAACAACTGTCATATATACATATAAAAAGGTTGTTAAATGTTAATCGAAAAACATGCACCTGCAGCCATGTGAGCACTTAGACTACCTATATGCTGCTGGTACTTCTTGTATAAGGCTTCAGCCCTTATTGAACAAGCAATAAACTTCCGTTGAGATGATGTACTGGACCCTTTGAATATTTACAAAAATACTGCCCAGCATCACCATGACAAAACCCGTATGGAGCTGTTTATGCAAATGATGGTGCAGGAATACGAAGATCTTGAAAGAGTTTCTCATATTATTTCGCAAAGAGATAAATAATCAAAAATGAAATAACTGTGTTACAATCACATAAAACTTAGCATGATAGAGAAAATGCTTTGATCCGAAACGTTGAGATTAACACATCATAGAAATGTAGAAACAGCCAAACAATAAAACCTGAAATAAATAAATAAATTCAAATTCTCTAGTTGACATATAAGTTTTTTGGACGGAACCGTTCTAAAAGACCTCGAGTCTGTGCGAGAAGTGCGACGATGATACAAAATTGTAAATCGATAAAAATTTGTTCAAAAAAATACAAGGGAAGAGAAAAAAATAAGTTTCAAAGTGTTGTTGAGCGTCACCAAAAGAAAAACATGAGTATCGATAGGAAAATTTTTCGTTCTCAAACCGGGAATGAATCTTAGCCTATGGAAAAAGAGTTGAGCAAGGTCAAGGGTAAGTTTCACCAGCTGGTTCCAAGCAAAGATGAACGTGGAATCTGGGTTGCTGGATCTCGGTTAGTTCGGCATAATCCGATATCTAGTCCTCTCAGTGACTCACCATAGATTTTGCTCCCTTCTGATCATTGGTTTACTCTGTTGCTGATGCGAGATGCTCATGAGGAATGTATACATGGAGGCAGGGATAGCACACTTGCTCGCTTCAGGCATAAGTTCTGGGTTACTCAAGGCACAATGCTTTCTAAGAAGGTTGTTCGGTCCTGTACTCTTTGTCAGAATAGAGATCCAGTCCTTCTTTCTCAGCAGATTGGGCAGCTGCCCCTGGAGAGGTTAAAACCTGCTCCACCATTTACATCAGTGATGCTTGATCTTTTTGGACCGTATGCCTTCCGTGACGAGGTTAAAAAGAGATCAGCTGGTAAGGGATATGGCGTGATTTTCACTGACATGTCTTCTTGTGCTGTGCACATCGAGGGTGTGTTTGCGTATGACACTCAGTCCTTTATGAATGCACTGACAAGGTTCTCCAGTACTCGTGGGTGGCCAGAGACCATCTATTCAGATTGTGGGACTCAGATAGTCGCAGCTTGAAATGCGCTGCCTGATATGTGGAACAAGTTAGATCACATTGAGATAGTTAAGCAGAGTGCTGGTTTTGGTACAAACTGGGTGTTTGGTCCACCAGACTCTCATTGGCATCAGGGAGCAGTCGAATCACTTGTCAAAAATACCAAGAGAGCTATTAGCTATCGGTGATAAGAGGCTCTCCGCATCGGAGTTTCTTACTGTTTGTACTAGGGCTGCTAATATCTTGAACAAGAGACCGCTCGGTAGATTGCCAGGTTCTGATTCTCACGTCAATCTCTTATAGGTCTTGCCATCGCTACTCAGCCAGGCGGGTTGGACCAGTCTGTCAAACCATCTGATAGGCTGGCCATAATCAAATCTTCACTAGATGATTTTTGGAAGTTGTTGACACAATTATATGCCCAAACTCTTATGTCGCAGGATAAGTGGGCTCAAGCCGCTAAGCGCGATTTGTGTATAGGTGATGCTGTAGTAGTTGGGGATGCTAATGCAATTAGAGGGCGATATTATATAGCTACAGTCACTGAGGCGTTTCCAGGGAATGATGGGAGGGTGAGAAAGGTAGCTCTGCACTATAGAAACTATTCAGCTGGTACTACTGAATACAAAGTGAGCAAGCCTGGGCTGTGCAAGATTAGGGCTACTGGTAGCTGTAGACGGGGAGGGCCAAATTAGGTGCTAGGCGTCAACAATGACCCACCTCTCATTATAATCATAATCTCATCGCTCGTTCGTTCGTGTAAATGATTTTTTGGTAAAATATGCTTTTTTTTGGCTCTGGATGTGAAAGTATTACGGGATATGCACTGTTGTACTTATATTAATTATCAATATTCTTATTTAACAATTATTGTTGTCAAAATAGTGTCAGTAGAATTATTACGCGAAGGTTAATCCTCCGGAATATCCGGAGTTATCTTCTCAGAAATCATCTCCTGTTATTTTCGAGCCACTAGAGCTCGCTTCGCATTTGTTGCTGCAAGTGGCGAGTTGTGTTAATTTTTACTATTTGATGATGGAGATTTTACTACTTATTTATCAGTCTTATATCTCTACATGACTTCGATATCCATCAGTACTGTTTTTCTTCACTGTAGACTTAACACAACTATCAGACGTAAGTTAATAACTATTACGATTTATGTACTGTTTGAAATAATGTTAAAATTTAATTGTGTACTTAATTGCATTGGAGGATGATATTGAATATGTGATTACACACCACATCTTAATTGTATTATTACCACCTTTAGGAACCTTGGCATTTTATCAGTTGATGAAGTAAAATGCTGTCGAGACCCTTTTTTTATGTACATGTATTTTCATTGCACCGTTGCACTCTTGTTACTGGCAAGTTAAAACATCATTATAATTTTTCTAGGGATATGTAAGACCCGTTCGCCGCCACTATTTGCAAGCCAAGTCCCTGTGTCAGCTATACTTCCTGTATATCTTATCTCAGTAAGTGTAAATGCATAATTATGTTGATATAAATTATCATATATTGTAATTTGCTCGATGATAAATTTATGCCGCAATTTGATGTATATTATGTATTTATTTGACACTGCATAAATTGTTGATAGCTATTTTGTTTCTAATCTAGAGTGTAGTTCCTTGTATTGCATTGTATTTTAGCTGATGCCGGTTAAATGTTATACACTCTCTATCGTGTTATATATACAACTCTCTCTTTGATGTATTTATATCTCGATCTCAATCTAAATCTGGATTTAGCTAATAATTGTAAGTTTATTTTGTGGCAATTGTAATACCTAATTTATATCACATTCCTTGAGTAAATTATCTGTGGCGTGTATTTTCTTGTGGCGCATTTGTTTTGCTTTGTCAATGCAGTATATGTTGTGATGAGCAATTTCCTACTGTTATTACAATTTTATCTATGCATGGAGTTTTTGACCCAAAGCTTTTTCCATGTATAACTAGCCAATAATGACATTGTTTATTATAGAGCACAATAGAACTAAAGAAAATTCCACCAAACGTTCCGTTGCTACGTAGTTTAACCAGTGCAATTGATGGTCCGAGTACACAAACTTGAACCAAGCCAAACTTGGCCCGATCCAAACTTAGCCCGAACCAAACATGGCTTGAGCAAAACTTGGCCCGAGCCGAACTTAGCCCGAGCCAAACTTCCAAGTTGTCGTGCTTCCACCATATTACTTACCCCTGGACAGATTTGGGATGAAAGGGTGCAGGACAGGTCTATAGACATGGCTGCGCTTCTGTGGAACAAACCTGTAAAAAGAGAGCTTTTTTTAACATAGTGTTGATTCAAACCGAACGATGGCGATAAAACGCGTATAGTATTGTAGTCTTGGCTAATTGAAGAGATGCTGAGGGGTAGCAAGATTCAAACTTTAAAAGCAATGGTAATGCCAATATCCTTGTAATCATGATCAGCAAGAAAATCAGAGAATCACATTGACTATAGGTATGGAACACATCATAATCACTCCCGTGTTACTCTGTTTAATTTAACTAGTATTACGAGCATGATTTTTATGATCCCTACAAAAAGTATAGCCAGTCTGCGTAACCGAAAAGCACAAGAAATCAGTGCAGATTATTCCAAGCCTATGTGGTCAAAGAAGGCAAGTCTTAGCTACATTGGGCAGAAGTAATGTGATACAATATCAAAATATCAATATATCAATTAGCTTGTACATCACAACATGACATGTTTGTAAGATCGTAGACCATACTTGTCAAGTAATCTAAATACAAAATAGGGAGATTCCATTTTACGGCGATACTGCACCACAACTTGGTGCATCGAGGGTGCGAAGCATCCGAGTCATCCACCTGGGGGTTTGGGGCTGGTGTGAGCCCCCCAGCGGGGCACGGGGCGGAGCCCCGTCTGCAGAAGCTCTGAGAGCGTTTCCAGCCACTAGGAAGGGCTGAAAAGGTATATTTGACCCCAATTAATTTCATGTTTATACTAGTACTAAAATATCAAACTGAGGTGAAATACACACCTTAAACAACATACATGCCTTTACATTGTCAATGTCCAGTATCAAACACCCCATTGGCAAAGTAGAAGCATGCAAGTCCCAGGGGCCCTTGCCTGTCAAGCATACCTGACAAGTCTCCCTTTTTGATAGGGAGGCTCCGAGTTTTTAGGGTGTTTTTCCATCCCCTCCCTTTCTCCCTTTTTCCTCCCTTTTTTCTGCTTCCTTTACCAAGAACATTTTTAAGCTGCCTTTTGCAATGGAAACTATTTTTTCCTACCTCAACAGTGCATACACCTATGTAATTGCTTATTACCATTACTGCTTGTATGTAAAATCAGGTACAATAACGAAATTAATATTATGTAAGCTCAAGTTTTGGCGCAGAAATACGAAAAACGCGGGCTGAATTGCACCAGCACTGCAGGACACAGAGTGGTATTCTGGGTTGGAAGTTTGTCCGCGGAGACCTCCTGATTTTTGGGTCTACCAACTTGTCATGTATGCTGTCAAGACAGGCTACAAGTGCCCATGCATCTTCAAGATCTGAAAATGTGCTCAGTCACAGACAGTGAGAATCCAGATAAGGTACTATTTTCCTGTTTGACTAACATGAAATATGTTTCAAAGTGTTTGGTCTGAGCTTTGTTAAATTGTAGTGGACCTACCTTTGGAATTGTTAGGTTTCTATTTTCCTTCACTTAAATTTAACTAGACCAGACAGTACAAAATTATTACTAAAAAATGTGTGATCTGAAAGGAAATGAAAACTAAATGTATGCACTTGACTAGCTACTTTATATTTTGACCAATGACAGTCAGTGTTGTGAGTTATGAGAGGATGCTATTGGTCATTTACAATAATAGGCTGAATCTTGACAAAACAGGTAAATTTGTTAGGATTGTTTAAATAGATAATTCCTTTCAATTTTGTGTGCAAAGACCTTAACAGTAACTAGTCAACAACAACATGTGCTTGGATAACTATCAAAAAATTGCGATTGGGCTGTTTTCTCTAAAATCTGGAGGAAATAGTGAGATTTACAAAAAGTGGGAGGTGGGTGTAAAAATCTGGAGGGTCACGCCTAAATCGGGAGACTTGGCAAGTATGCCGTAGACATGGATTTGAAATGACAGAGAGCATAGCTATATTGGAATTCAGACTAAACCTTGCAAATTCAAACCGTACCTTCCCAACCACGCATGGCCAACAAGCACTCGTTAGTTGGTAAATCATAATGGAACCTAAAGCAGCCCTTCTCCAAGCATTCTATAGAACAGATATCTCGCCGTGATGCCTCTATCTGTATCGAGTACGCACCACTGCTGTTCCCCGAATCTGGTTTGTAGACGTCAGTGTACAGCTGAGCATCACTTGAGAACACTCCTAAAGGATAAGAATACCTCATTATCATAATCTCAGCAAAACATAATAATACTGTCAAGATTTTGGTCTTGTGTTATTTTTAGGTTTATATCATGAACTACTGCAAGAAGGCTGGGAAAAGTGTTACTACAAACATATATCAGACAGCTGTAATACGATTATGCATCATATTTTTCATAGCATTCTATCCCCTATCCTCACCTATCCTCACCTATCTCCGCTCTGTCATGTTCGGGTAGCGGGTGCCTGCCGGAGGCCTAGCTCTATCAAGCTTCTCCCTCCAATCCTGTCCTGAGCATCCTCTTCACTGAGGGAACAGGATTGGAGATCCTTCCTGATTGTATCCTTCCATCTATGCTTTGGGCTTCCCCGATTTCTCCTTCCTTCCACTCTCATCTCATGTACTCTTCTGATGTCATCATCTTCCTCTCTTCTGCACACATGCCCAAACCACTGCAATCTTCTTCTTCTCATCAAGTCTAACACACTCATGACATTCGCTTCCTGCCTTATACTTTCGTTGGTTTTGTGCTCCTCAAGACTAATTCCAAGACAGTATCACAACATTCTCATCTCACATACACTGAATCTTTCAGCAAGATAATCTGTCAATTGCCATGTTTCAGCTCCATACAATAACACCGGGCATATCACTGTCTTATAGATGAGCACCTTCAACTTCTGAGGGACTTCCCTGTCGCACAATACTCCCGTCAACTCTCTCCACTTATACCAGGCTCTGCCAATGCGTACTTGTACCTCTGCCTTGCATCCTCCTTCTTGGTGAATTGTAGTCCCGAGGTATTTGAATGTGGTTCTTTGAGGCAAAGTGGCATGTGCAGGGCCATCATACTCATTTAATCTTATGTTGTCACTACTGTCCAGTCCTCTAATCTCTCTTCCATATCGCCTCGACTCTCATTACATAAAACCAAATCATCTGCAAACAGCATACTCCACGGTGTGTCTTCTCCATTGTCATCCGAGATAACATCCATAATAATTATAAAAAGTAATGGGCTAAGTGCTGATCCTTGGTGTAGTCCGACTTCCACTCTTATCTCTTCTGTCTCTCCTGCATTTGTTCCCACTCTTGTTGTTGAGTCCTTGTACATGTCCTTGATGATGTGAATGTATACTTCAGGCACATGACGCTTCCTCATTTTCCAGGTCAACAAATACCATATGCAGCTCCTTGCTGAATTCCCTATACTTCTCCTGTACCATACGTAGGCAAAAAATGGGTAGTTGATTTGCCTCTCTGAAAACCATATTGATTGTCTTTAATCTTGTGTAACTCTCTTAACTTCGACTCAATAACTCTCTCATAAAGTTTGAGGGAGTGACTGAGGAGCTTTATACCTCTGTAATTACCACCACTAAGGGTATCACCCTTCTGCTTATAAAGTGGGACAATTTTGCTTTTCCGCCACGCATTTGGTATTCCCCGTCTCATCGCTTCCCTGAAACATATCCATCTTGTTCCTGTGTCCTTAAGTTTCTTTATCGTTTCTATGGGGAGCTCATCAAGTCCCTCCGCTTTATTCAATTTCATCCTTCCTATCTGATTTAGCATTCTATCCCCTATGCTTGGTACATATGTTTAACTAATGTTGCGGATCCTGGCAATTCCGACAAAACATACGAGCAGATAGTTTTGTGTACTGCAATCAACATAAACGGTTATCATAATTACAGTTTTTCCACAGTGAAATTCTTGGAGAATGAAGAAAACTCACCAAGTATCTTGAGATATACTAAGAAGAAACAAAGTAGACTGAAGATTGTCTCCATTTCATTATGCTTCTCAAGAGGTGCCCAGTGAAAACACAGCCAAGGATTGTTAAAGTTGAAACAAGATCACAGAGCATCAGACATCAAGCTTTTAAAGTTTTAATCGGAATCTATTGTTTCTTTTCTAATCAGCGAATATTTAAATATTTACAGTATGCAGAAAGTTAGTGCAGGTCCCAGAGCCTACGTCATGACGAGTTGTAACCGTCTCAATTTTCTCATGGTTACATGAGGCAACCAGTGACAGCACAGCCGCAGAATATCAAAAGTGAACCAAAATCCCAGACACAAATATTAACAGTATGCAGAAGGTGAACTCGGGCCACTGAGCCTATGTCAACCTAATATGTATTTGCTACGTCAACCTAACATGTATTTGTCTCCATCGTAACAGTCTCCTCACCAAGAGGCACCAAGCGACCTCACAGCAGTGGAATGTCAAAATTGAACCAAGATCCCTGACCGGACATCAAACTTTTGCACTCTTAATTGAAACTGTAAAACACAGTAGGGCCTACTGCATAAATAAACTAAAAAGACTTGAACGAGATATTAATTTTCACGGATTGTGCTAATTGGTAAGTATGCAGCATTGTGTGCCCTCATGCGTCATGGATGTTTCCAATCAATGGTCATTAGATTGTTTGATCAATTATTCAAATGCAGATCAACAGCAAATGTCTGTGTTCGCCATGTGAGAAAAGCTATCACATGCAGAAGATGGTTTGGAATCATGTCTTAGCTGTGACCTAGTAAACGTTGATTGTATTTGTTTAATCATGATTCATAAAAGGGCAGATAGGTCCCCAACACTCGAGGGTATTGCTTCACTGACTACTTCATACAATGGTCCAGACACTTCTGGTTGCTTTGTGAATATCAATTTTCAGAAATATGAATCTGAATACAGTTGCAATTGCTACACTATTATAAGTGCTCAGATGGTTATTTGTGGCATATCAATGCATTTCATAATATTGATAATGTGGTGCCACTAACTAGCATTGCAGCTGTCTGAGCACTTAAGCTGCGTTTACATTGTCAACTAATCTGCATAATTTAATAACACCGACATACCATAACTGTCGGCAGTAAATGTCGGTGTAATATAGGTTATAGCGATTTTGCTTTTACACTAGATTTGTTGGTCAAATAACTCTACCCTGATCTATCAATCAAGCAACTATATTGACCAATCAGCTACCATTTTGCGACAATATTACCCCTGTACAATAGCTACAGCTAGTAATGGTAGTACTAGGTAAAAAAGATTGTAGAAAAGTGGGAAGCTGAACTTTTTAACTTGTTTATTATGGATGCTGATGAGCTGCTTGCCATAGTTGCTGCAGACACTGTTGTTGTGCTGGCAGGTGCTCAGCTTGTGGCTGATGAACAGCAGAAGGTTGGTAACATAATACAGGAAACTCCTTGGAATGGGGATGACCTGAACGACCTACATATCTGTGTTTTAATTGGCTATGTATCAATGGAATTGGACCCTGTGACGTTCATTCTGTGACATGATCACAGAGCAACGATTTCATTAAACTCCGATTACTCTGCACCGACACAATGTTTACATTAGAAGATTTGTCGGTGTTGAATGTCGGTGTTGTTCAAATAGACAGATTAGTTGAAAATGTAAACGCAGCTTTAGACTACTGCTTCACACAAGTTAAACAAGCCGAAAAACTTTTAGTACATCCTGCTGACTTTGGTTGGGAGCTGGTCTGTTTTCATAGAAAGGAGGAGGGCAAAGGGCCATGGTCATGCTGGTTTTCGGTGCTCAAATTTCTTAAACACCAGAGATCATTTCATACATCGCATTAGTGGAAATCAATACAGGCTTTCTACAGCTTGTGAAAGTCCAGCAGTATTTATTCCATAGTCCATGTGTGAAGTCATAAATAACACTTTCCTTGTACTTTTCAATTGATTGCTTTTCTGTGCCATTTCGAATAAGAGGGGCAGTTTGTGTCTAAAATTGGTCATGTAAGTGTTCAGAAATTGGGCTGATATGTTCTCGATTGACTATCACTCATTTCTCGTTCATTTTGTGTCAAAATATATCTTCAATATCTGTTTGCAATAGAATCCACATTTATGTATAAAGGTTTATCAGGTGGTGTATTAATTTAATATCAAGAGTCAGGTGGAAGAGTCCTTCGTAGACTGAGGTGTAACAGAATGCCAGACAATTTTGATTTTTTGGTGAGCATTTTGGCAGGATTCTATCAAATATTAAGAGGCACGTATAATAAAGGGTACTTGCTTTAAATAACCACTGCTCTATAACACAATCACAACAACTACATTGCCAACTATAGTAGCACAATAATGTACCAATATTTCATTCTGATGGCAGAATATCGACATTGGATGGTCAGGATTATCAATGAGTTTATTTCATCAGTATCGCACATATTTAGAAAATATTCTATTACTTTCACATAAACATGTACATGCATATACATCTGTATATAAATGCATTTTTAGCCGAATAAATCACTTGGGACACAACAGAAGTTATCTCCACAATGATCTCCGCCAAAACTGATTGACTCATGTGAGAAACAGGTAGGTCTGCAGTATCCAGATATTCCACATGGTCCACCTATGCAAAACAAAATAAATCAAATGAATTGTTGAAGTAACCTCAGCGAATGTGTGAAGGGCGATCCTTTTTTTACGTTTTCTTGTCTAGAGTAGTCATTTTGATGAATGATTTTCATTTGTACAAGGGATTAACCCCTAATGGACATTGAAAATAAATGAACTCTATATTCAATCGTTGCTGGACATACAATCAAAGAGAAAATAAATGTTAGCTAGTGCTAGTTTGGGAATGACCTTAAGATAGCTATCATTAAATTTTGTCTTATTGAACTTGAAGTATTGATATTCAATAATATATGTAATATGTACCTTTAAATTTAGCCTTTTAAAGTCTCTGCAAAATATGGTGAGCGTGTCCTATGGTGGCAATTATTTTATATCCTCTAGTGTTTGTTCAAACTTGTTTACTCAAAGGAGTTGGAAATATCCCAAATTTTACAATTGTTTTAATCGTCACTTCGCATTAATCAATGAGTCTTTATAAGGCAAAACTTACTAGTTCTGTAGCCAGAAACTGAAGCCACAGCTGCAAGGAGGATGGCGACCACCATAATGTACCTGCAACATATAAGTTCATAAATTGTGCTGTGATATATTGATTGATTGGTTTTTTGTCTCGCACATACAAGTATGTTGATAATTTCGTTGTTTAATACACTGTTGTTCACATGAAAAAAAACAGTACATAAGAAAAGCTATCATCTCATTGTGGATTTGGTTTACAGAATATTATTGAGGGATTAAATCAAAGCTGTCTTTCCCCAAAGAAGACCTGTATTTGATTGTCCTGTTTCTTCCCCATGGAAACATATAGTAAGCTATCAATCTGTATCAGCTTCCTCTCTGATTTTTTTGAACAATGAAATGGAAGCTCATAATGAGGTGTTCGGAAACTGATAACTCCATTCAGTAGTAAAATCACAATAAAATCTGAACAGGTAAGTGGGCATTCTGCAAGGTATGCACCATGAATATAAACCAACCAGTAAACCAACCACTACCAAATTTCTTTTTTTTTCATTTATTTTTCAATCCAGTAAATAATAATGAAGGAGATGGCAATTCCGAATTAAACTTTTCACCTCATGATCACTAACCGAAGGTATCATTGTCGGAGAAGAGGGTATTTCACAATCATCAAAGCATTACACTACATCAACAACAAAATCTAAAGGGTGGCTCAATTCAAGAATGGAAGTGACCCATGATCCAGAAATTGGGGACTAAATTTGTTCTAACTGGTCACGGCCTCATCTTAACTGTTCGGATCAGGACCATAGATACAGGAGGTCTACTGTGTGCTTGCATGCAGTATAAAGTTCCCCCTCTGCCTCTTCAAAAAAGAGTAGCCGGCAATGGCGGGCAAGGGTGTAGGGTACTACCCCACACAAGCCACCCGGGCTTAAGGGGGCCCGTTAAATAGGGCGGTCAAATAAGACCGAGCGCATAGAAAAAAAAAAAACTCAAATGAGGAAAAAACAAATCACCCGTTGATCATGTAAAAACCAAAAATCGACTTTAAAATTTAAAATCAAACCAGCCTCCTTGCCTCATGAGAAACTGAGGTTATTTTTGACGCAGAACCATTAAAAACAGTCTCGCAAGTTATACTACATTGCAAATCAGTCCTCATCTGATACCTTACACAGTAGATTGCAAAGTATCGGCTAACAATTTGACAATACTCACTTTGAAAACTGCATGATGATCGGGTTTGCTTCCTTCGAACAGAATGTGTTTGAATGATTCCAGTAGCGCTATTTATACCCTACAGCTCATATCCTTTACTATTAGGTTATTAAGTTTTTTTTGGCGTGGTTACCCAAAAGCAAATGTGACACGCAATTATGATCAGTGTCTGATTCACTGTATGGTATCTTCAATCCAGTGGCGTATATTAGCACTCACGGCCCACGGGTATCCGTGAGTGGCTGAATAGCTCAGTGTGTAGAGCGGCTGCTTTATAATCACTGGTAATAAGATTGTTGTGGGTTCAAATCCCATCAAGATCAGTTTTTTTTCAAATGGGTGCTTTATAACTGGAGCATTTTTACCGTAATCTTCTTTGATATTGCATTCAACGATCAGATGTTGGTCGCATTTACATAGGGCTACGTGTCACTGCCAATTTAAATAGGTCTCCCTCACAGAGTGTATTGGTCTTTCCTAGGGTGTGATACTCTTTCTTATTTAATATAATTGCAAGGCCATTGCTCAAAGTCCATGGTTGACTTAGTCGACCTGCCTACAAACTGAGAGCAAATGGGCACAGAAATATCTTGCCATCATTCCTTCGGGATGTGGCGTGTGAGAAGACATCTGATTTTTGTTAGATGGTTGCAATTAACCTTTTTTATTTGTAGCCAAGTTTTACATGATGATACAGCCGGTTTTTATGCTATGATTACAACCAATGGCTCTTAGGCTCACGTACACAATATATCTATTTGTGGTAGAGCCAAAAGAAATGTGATATTAATCAGGTAGGCTTATCAATGGTGAAAAGATATTTGGTTTTCGGGACAAACTATTGCACCTGCAAATGGAGGTAACATTCAATACCAACCACAACTTAGCACGGTGACAGTAAGGTAAGCCTACTATTAATAGACAGGTTGTCAAATTATGATGTTTGCACATAAAGGTACACCCATCGTTATGGCACCGCTAAAAGTACATATCAAAAATAGACTATAGATATCCTGGTGACAGACTAGTGTCGCATTCCTAAAATGGAAAAACTGTATATACCGGATGTTATCTAAAGCCGCATGAAAAAAATCGACAATACTATAATACCTGAAATAAAGCTGTGTCAAACATTGCGAAACTGCACACCATAGACATAAAACTATATGTACATGTACATACCTTTAACATATAAGATCCAATTCTCACTCCTTAAGGGATCCAGAGACCCAAACGTTAAGTGCAAATGAATCTGAAACTTCATCTTTTTCAGATCTCAAAGTAGACATAATCTAGATGTCATTAGTTACACGGATCAGGAGCATTATTTGCCCTTCATTTCATCCTCAAGAAATAAGTCAACGACAATCTGCATATACCAAAGGAAGTGATTTCCCTGCAACAACACGGCATAATTCATTAGAACAAGTATGTTTCCTATGTGGTGGCGGAGGGATATTAGAAATGTTTGTTATCGATGCGCTGCGATACCAACTATTTGCAATATCCCTCCGCCTCCACAGAGGGAACAACTTGTTCCAATCATTCATTATGTATTGGCTACCCTTGCCAGGGGGCTGTCAGGCGGAAGGCAAAAGTCAGGGGGGCTCAGACTATGTACTGGCTGGTCTTGGGTAATATAAGAAAAACAGGCAGCCCCAAGATTGTACAAAACATTCGCCTTTATTTCACCTGAAGCCTTAGCTATGCCACATTGATAGGGTCTAAACACACATAAAGTCTGTAATCCAGCTGTGGCATCATCGTAGATGACACACCACTCGAGAACCAATCGATCCATCAAGCCTAATCCAATTGTATTACGTGCAACTGATTAACAGGCATGATCTTGTTACTTCAAATCTAAGATATTGCAACTCAATGCTGTGCAGATATGTTATACTCTAGACTTTGTCTGTTTTGGCAAGTCTTTGGGTTAAGTGTTCAGAAGGCTGCAGTATGTGTTTGTGTCATAACAATATCAGATATACATGCACCTGCAGCCATGTGAGTACTTTCTTTCTACTTGATCTTGTTTAAACAGCCAATTTAACGGACGTCCCCTTATGTGCAGGTGGCCTGTGTGGGATAGTGACCCTATACCCTTGCCCACCATTGCCAGCTACACTGTTTTTGAAGAGGCAGAAGGGAACTTTATACTTAGAATACCGTATAATCTTATATGCTGGTACATCTTGTATTCGGCGTCAGCCCTTGCTGAGCAAGCTGTTAACCTCCGTTGAGACAAGGCATTGAACCCTTAAAGGATTTAAAAAATGCTGCCCAAAATCACTGCTACAAAACCCATATGGAGCTGTTTATGCTAATGATGGTAGAGGAATACGAAGATCTTGAAACAGTTTCTCGTATTATTTTGCAAAGAGATAAATAATGAAAAATAAAATAAGTGTTTTACAATCACATAAAACGTAGCATGCTAGAAAAAATGCTTTGATCCGAAACATTGAGATTAAAACATCATAGAAATGTAGAAACAGTCAAACAATTAAGCCTGAAATAAATTCAAATTCTCTCTAGTTGATATATAATTTTTTTGGACGGAACCGTTCTAAGAGACCTCGGGCGTGTGCGAGAAGTGCGACGATGACACAAAATTATAAATCGATAAAAATTTGTTCAAAAAATACAAGAGATGAGAAACTTAAATAAGTTTCAAAGTGTTGTTGAGCGTCACCAAAAGAAAAACATGAGTATCGATAAAAAAAGTTTTTGTTCTCAAAACCAGGAAGGAATCTTTGAAAAATTTCTTCCTTTCGCGTGTGTGAATATTTTGGTCCTGAATAAGTTTGCATAATTTTCCTGTCAATTCGCAAACACAGAAACAGCGACATTCGTTGATTGTAATATTAATAATATTTACAAAGCAAAGAACTATTTCTTCATACAAGAGCAGAACCATCTTCTTGTTCAATCAAATATGGGAGATACTGTACCCTCAATGCTACTCAGTAGTAAAATCGTCTTCTCCTGTAGGACGAGCTTACACCAGGCGTGCTGTAATTTCTTATCTCAGACACAGCTTTAGCCAAAGAACTTACACTAGTGTTTTTGTATTTGTAGTCGGGGCTGCTGTATAAACCCGAGGTAGTACTCAGTAATCCTGGCCTTGCAGAGGAGGAAGACCTGACAATGACAAAAAAAAAAGAAATCAATTTATTGTGATAATATTTTCTAGCGCTCTTATTCATTTTTGCATCACTAGCTGTGAAAAAAATTTATCCAATCGTTGCTGGACATACAATCAAAGAGAAAATAAATGTTAGCTAGAGCTAGTTTGGGAATGACCTTAAGATAGCTATCACTAAATTTTGTCTTATTGAACTGGAAGTATTGATATTCAATATATGTAAAATACCTTTAAATTTAGCTTTTTAAAGTCTCTGCAGAATATGGCGATTATGGTGGCAATTATTTAATATCCTCTAGTGTTTGTTCAAACTTGTTTACTCAAAGGAGTTGGGAATATCCCAAATTTTACAATTGTTTTAATCGTCACTTCGCATTAATCTATGAGCCTTTATAAGGCAAAACTTACTAGTTCTCCAGCCAGAAACTGAAGCCACAGCTGCAACATATAAGTTCATAAATTGTAAATATGTTTTTTTGTCTCGCACATACAAGTATGTTGATAATTTCGTTGTTTAATACACTGTTGTTCACATGAAAAAAAAACAGTACATAAGAAAAGCTATCATCTCATTGTGGATTTGGTTTACAGAATATTATTGAGGGATAAAATCAAAGCTGTCATTCCCCCAAGATGGCCTGTATTTGATTGTCCTGTTTCTTCCCCATGGAAGCTTGGGTTAAAAGTCATTTTTAAAATGTAGGTTGATCAAAATAGGGGCCATCATGCGGCGATGGGTTTAATCACCTAATTAGTGTCAAATAAATTACATAGTGTTACATAATGAGCATAACAATGTTGTTCTGACTGTGTTGAACATATAGCAAGCTATCAATATATATCAGCTTCCTCTCTGATTTTTTTTTAACAATGAAATGGAAGCTCATAATGAGGTGTTCGAAAACTGATAACTCCATTCAGTATTAAAATGACAATAAAATCTGAACAGGTAAGTGGGCCTTCTGCAAGGTATGCACCATGAATATAAACCAACCAGTAAACCAACCACTACCAAATTTTTTTTTTTATTTATTTTTCAATCCAGTAAATAATAATGAAGGAGATGGCAATTCCGAATTAAGCTTTTCACCTCATGATCACTAACCGAAGGTATCATTGTTGGCGAAGAGGGTATTTCACAATCATCAAAGCATTACACTACATCAACAACAAAATCTAAAGGGTGGCTCAATTTAAGAATGGAAGTGACCCATGATCCAGAAATTAGGGACTAAATTTGTTCTAACTGGTCACGGCCTCATCTTAACTCAAATGAGGAACAAACAAATCACCAGTTGATCATGTAAAAACCAAAAATGGACTTTAAAATTTAAAATCAAACCAGCCTCCTTGCCTCACGAGAAAATGAGGTATTTTTTACGCAGAGCCATTAGAAACAGTCTTGCAAGGTATACTACATTGCAAATCAGTCCTCATATGATACCTTACACAGTAGATTGCAAAGTTCCGGCTAACAGTTTGACAATATTCACTTTGAAAACTGCATGATGATCGGGTTTGCTTCCTTCGAACAGAATGTACTTGAATGATTCCAGTAGCGCTATTTATACCCTACAGCTGATATCCTTTACTATTAGGTTATGACGTTTTTTTGGCGTGGTTACCCAAAAGATTATGATCAGTGTATGGTTCACTGTATGGTCTCTTCAATCCTGGTTTTGCAATGCTATGAATGCTGAGGGGAATCGGCAGTTTTCCCACAATAAACTTCTGATCCATAAATAAATTAGCGTATCAGTTACCGATATTCTCGCTTGTTTTTTGTATTCGTTAGGTCGATATACATGAATATATATGACAATATCCTGAAATATTGTTTAATTAATTTTATTCAATTGTGGCACATGTAGAGATTAGTGTGAACATATGACATCTTCTGCGATTAAAAACAACCATCAATTTAAAATAAAATTTGACAAAAACAAATTGCAAAAGCTGATGCTAACTAGTGTAATCAAGCAGCGGTGGTTAAAAACAAATTGCATCATTGCCTTATCATCGGTTGTATACCAGCAGTTTTAGGAAAAAAACTCATATCAAAAACAGCTGATTTGTAGCCTCGTTGGTTGCATAATATTATGACCATCTTCACTATACACATTATATCATTTTGAACAACAAGGATTCCAGCAACTTATGCTCGGAACCGCTCAAGACACGAAATGAACTCAAACGCATTGTTATCAAATCTTTTCTGATTTACCAAAGGCTGAGAATCATGTATGGAGTGCAAAGTAAATAGAAAATCATTGACTCAAGTCATATGAGAAGGAGAGAAAGTGGTTGCAGTCCAAAAACTACTATCACTTTTTGTTCACTGAGGTATACTCCAACCTGCCCACTATCTTGAAGCAATTTGGCCCAACCCTCATCCTTGTTTATCTGTTTATTATTAGTTAACTATAGTTTGATATTGAATTCAACTATCAAATGTTGGTCGCATTTACATAGGGCTACGTGCCACTGCCAACTTAAATAGATCTCCCTTACAGAATGTATTGGTCTTTCCTAGGGTGTGATACTCTTTATTATTTTATGTAATTGCAAGGCCATTGCTCAAAGTCCATGGTTGACTTAGTCGACCTGCCTACAAACTGAGAGCAAATGGAAACAGAAATATCTTGCCATCATTCCTTCGGGATGTGGCGTGTGATAAGACATCTGATTTTTGTTAGATGGTTGCAATTGACCTCTTTTATTTGTAGCCAAATTTTACATTTATCGATGCGCCTCGATACCAACTATTTGCAATATCCCTCCGCCTCCACAGAGGGAACATACTTGTTCCAATCATTCATTATGTATTGGCTACCCTTGCCAGGGGGCTGTCAGGCGGAAGGCAAAAGTCTGGGGGGCTCAGACTATATACTGGCTGGTCTTGGGTAGTATAAGAAAAACAGGGAGCCGCAAGATTGTACAAAACATTCACCTTTATTTCACCTGAAGCCTTCGCTATGCCACATTGATAGGGTCTAAACACACATAAAGTCTGTAATCCAGCTCTGGCATCATCGCAGATGACACACCACTCAAGAACCAATCGATCCATCAAGCCTAATCCAATTGTATTACGTGCAACTGATTAACATGCATGATCTTGTTACTTCAAATCTAAGATATTGCAACTCAGTGCTGTGCAGATATGGTATACTCTAGACCGGGTCTGTTTTGGCAAGTCTTTGGTTTAAGTGTTCAGATGGCTGCAGTGTGTTTGTGTCATAACAATATCAGATATACATGCACCTGCAGCCATGTGAGTACTTTCTTTCTACTTGGTCTTTTATGACCAGCCAATTTAACGGACATCCCCTTATGTGCAGGTAGCCTGTGTGAGATAGTGACCCTATACCCTTGCCCACCATTGCCAGCTACACTGTTTTCGAAGAGGCAGAAGGGAACTTTATACTTAGAATACCGTATAATCTTATATGCTGGTACATCTTGTATTCGGCGTCAGCCCTTATTGAGAAAGCTGTGAACCTCCGTTGAGACAAGGCATTGAACCCTTTTAGGGTTTAAAAAATGCTGCCCAAAATCACTGCAACGAAACCCATGTGGAGCTGTTTATGCTAATGATGGTAGAGGAATAAGAAGATCTTCAAACAGTTTCTCATATTATTTTGCAAAGAGATAAATAATCAAAAATAAATGTTTTACAATCACATAAAACTTAGCATGATAGAAAAAATGCTTTGATCCGTAACATTGAGATTAAAACATCATAGAAATGTAGAAACAGTCAAACAATAAAACCTGAAATAAATTCAAATTCTCTCTAGTTGACATATAAAGTTTTTTTGACGGAACCGTTCTAAGAGACCTCGAGTGTGTGCGAGAAGTGCAACGATGACACAAAATTGTAAATCGATAAAAATTTGTTCAAAAATACAAGGGAAGAGAAAAATAACGAAGTTTCAAAGTGTTGTTGAGCGTCACCAAAAAAAAACATGAGTATCGATAAAAAAAGTTTTTGTTCTCAAAACCAGGAAGGAATCTTTATAACATTTCTACCTTTCGCGTGTGTGAATATTTTGGTCCTGAATAAGTTTGCATAATTTTCCTGTCAATTCGCAAACACAGAAACAGCGACATAACAGTAATCCATCGATTGTTATATTCATAATATTTACAAAACAAAGAAGTGTTTCATCATGAAAGAACAGCACCCTCTTTTTGTTCAGTCAACTGCGCGAGATAATGTACCCACAATGCACCTCAGTAGTAAAATCGTCTTCTTCTGTAGGATGAGCTTACACCAGGTGTGCTATAATTTCTTATCTCAGAGACAGCTTTAGCCAGAGAACTTACACTAGTGTTCTTGTATTTATAGCCGGGGCTGTTGTATAAACCCGAGGTAGTACTCAGTAATCCCAGCCTTGCAGAGGAGGAAGACCTGACAATGACAGAGAAAAAAGAAATTAATTTATTGTGACAATATTTTCTAGCGCTCTTATTCATTTTTGCATCACTAGCTGTGAAAAAAATTTAGCCCAACCTTTTCTTTCTCAAGTTATTTTAGCAAGACGCAAAATGCAATAATCGAAGTAACAAGCAGAGAAATAAGGTGAGGCACCAGCTGATACTATTTGCAGGAAAATTAAGCGACATGTAAAGCAAGCATGCCAATATGATAAATTATTGAGTGAGAGCGTACAATAGCCGGTCTTCACAAGCTTTGATGGGGCAAGGACAAAACCCAACCCAGGTTTTTGACACAGGATAAGCGTGCAGTAAACATGGGGGCAAGGGCAAGCAATACTTGAATTGTCAGGTAATACGATTCACAGGTGACAAGAAATGACGTCACAGTGTTACAATCAGGGCACAGTGATCAGGTGATGCGCTATCTATAACATGTATATCTCTGACCAATAGGGCATGAATTAATTAATGAAGCCTAAAAATTGGTGCAAAAGCCAGAATTGGACCTCTGAAACTGTGGGTGCAACGCATCAGATACTTAGGACTTAACAGACGCTAACGATCATAGATACACATGCTAGCAGTGTAATTTCGATGTCTGTGTGTTAGGACGGTGCTGATGAACCACTAATCTACAAATTGTTCAGACGACAGCTACATGCAGCTAAGAATCATAACTAAACAGGTTGGAGGAAAATTTACCACATGTCAATGGAAGATATCAGAAATATTGGCTGCTAAAATGAGGTTACTATAGGTTAAATTTGACAGAATCATCATAATAGAAGCAATCATTTATATAGCTACTACTTGTATCAAGCAGATGTCAGTATTGATGAAGATCTAGATTAGTATCTATGTTCAAAATCATCGGCTAGGCTACAACTCCATGTTTAAGGGTAGAGCTGGGAGAAAATGACTCTGAGTCAAGTCATGGATCTTACAAAGTCAAGTCACACACAGTGGAGTCAAGTTATGACTTGTGACTTGACTCCAAATGACGTGACCGTAAATGACTAGACTCAAGGTGACTTAATAACAACTCTGTTGGGGTAATATCAGAGACTATAGATAATGAGACGTTCCACTTGCCATGATAACGTATATAACCGATGCGAACACATTGAAAATTAGGCTCCGCCTTTTTCTGGTGGTAATCGCTTGGAGGTAATCGTACCCAGTGCAATGAATCTACTATCAAAAATTGACAACGTGAGCGCTTTAATTGTTTATTTTATAAGTACATTCACACAGAACTTTCGATAATATCAACTGGGACATATGAAATAAATAAAAAAGTAGGCATCAAAGAAACAAAAGACTTGGTTGATGAAAAACCTTTTTGTAATGTAACCCCCATATATATAGACAACTGAATTTCAATTCACTGTGAAAATAGTTAAGTGTGGACAAGCACTGATGTTATCTTCTCCAGTTCTGGTGACTGAATTGAATTCATCAGTCAGGCCAGCACAGACATTTCCTATAGCATAGGTCTGAGAAAAATATCATCCTCAAAAAATTTAATTATTTCCGGTTTATATATTGAGAAAGCCATCGCTGTCCAAGGCAGCAACTCTTACTTTACAACCAGAAGCGGGCGTGACCGTTAAATAATGCTGATTGGCTATTCGCATTTTAAGCGCAAGTGGAAGGTCTCTATATCTATAGTCTCTGGTAATATTACTCTTTAACCTTAGGCATAATGGTGTAATAGTTGTAGTCAAAATGTGCTGGCAATTTGGGCAAGACCTATAACAATGTAACGCAAAGTGAGAAAAAATAGAGCAAAGCATAGTCAAGATGCGAGTTCCTCTATAAAGGTCTAGCTCCAGTCTAACAGTGCTTTCAGAGTTCCAATATAAATTGCATTTTCCAGCATAATAAATCATTTATAGTTATAACAAATAAGCATTAAAACTAGCCACACACGAACATATGTGGTTTCATCATAAATTTGCTTTAGCAGATGCAGAACTGAAACCACTCAAAATACGTGCTTTGACCCAAATTCACACCAAATAACAAGCATTGGAATTATCGGCCCAAGATTAGTGCTTTGAGCGCGTTATTCCAGATCAAAATTGATCCATTTTGCCAGCATTTAGAATTCCAGTGCCAATGCCGGCAAAATGGATCAAACTTGATCTACTGTTAGTCCTAAACGAAATATATAAACAAGCATCATACTAGTAATATTGACCTGCTGTCATGCATTCTATAGCCTGGAGCTGCAGAATACTGAGAGTTGAGTTTAGATAACTCCGGTTCTATTTGATCATCGATGTCGGTAGACATTTTGAGAGCTGGTGGAAAATAACACAGTCAGTTAGATAGATAGAGTATATAGATAGATGGTTAGAATTCCTTCTTTACAAAAGTTTGTAACATTTAACATCAATTATAACTTTGGTGAGTAATGGGAAAGGAGACAAAGGGAATCATTTTGGGAACCTAATGTGCCTAACCTTGCTGATAGCAAGATTTGAAGGCATAAGTCTGGACGAAAGGTCATGCTGACAACACTCCCACAAGGCAACTCTAAACTGGAACTCCCAGGGGAATCTGGTCAATCAAAAAAAACCTCATCACAAACCAGATTTCTTCGGGAATTCCAGTAACTTGTATTGTGGGGTAAGCATAACATGCCCTACCACAATTGCATCAGTAAAGAAGAGGATTTCTATCATGCAAGACAGATTGGCATTC
The DNA here is from genome assembly GCA_914767715.1 of Membranipora membranacea. Lineage (NCBI taxonomy): Eukaryota > Metazoa > Bryozoa > Gymnolaemata > Cheilostomatida > Membraniporidae > Membranipora > Membranipora membranacea. The sequence continues at coordinate 12,551,691 of OU612072.1, forward strand.
CTTTTTGGGATCACTACAAGCACAACTATTGGCTTTTAACAAACAGATACTTCGCCAATGACTCTACTTCTGCTATTTTAAACATGAATTTATAACAATTGTGTCAAAGACTCAGCAAATTGTAATTTTACTAGTCACAAGACAGGACTAAATCCCAAATAGAATAATGTACTTACCACTGGCCGATCTACTGGACCCAGCGCTGTTGGGAGTGTACTAATTTGACGCCGAGCTCACCGGGTAGTCCCTAACCCCTGAGTATGCGGACAGCGTACCAGGAGTGTAGCTAGGAGCGTACGCACTGTTGACTGTTCCTGTAGAGGGGTTATATCATGGTAGCGACAGGGTCGTAGAAGGAGTGTCAGGGGTGGTGGGAGTACTACTGCTGGTTGATGTGAGATGACGTGTTGGAGATGTGGACGCCTGAGATGGGCTGTATCTGAAAAGATAAACCCTTCTTGGATAAAGCCAAGCTGATTGTTCAGATGCTCGAAGTAAAATTAAAGTTAATAGTAGACTATGCGGTTGTTTGACACAAAATGTATTGTAACTTTTTTGCACAAGGAATCTGTATAGTACAGTAATATAATAGTAAAAACGTATAGTAGCAGTATACTACTGAAGTACAGTAGTAATGTTGATTACTGAAGACTCTGAGCTTGCTTGGCAGATGTGACACCGTTTTAAAATACCTACATTGAAAACCAGCAATCAGATGGTGTATTTATTTTGTGCAATAATAATCCATAATTCTGACATCACTCACCCATACAGCCTCTGTCTCAGCCTCTCTGCCCGATGATGACGAAGTTCCTGTAGTAGACGATGATGAGGGATGAAACTTCAGAGGAGGCACATGATTCCATCACGGAGATGCCTGCAGTTCGAGGAGAGAAGGTGATCTTCCCCAGACTTCCACCAGAACTACTGCCACTGGATTTCGAGTACCCACCAGGAAACCCGGATGAGATGATTACAGACTCTCAGACTGAACTCAGTGTTCAGTCTTCTAGTGAGATTGACATCACTGGTGTTAGTTCTGACCTGGCTATGGAGGAGTAGGAGCGATAGAGCAAAGAGGTTTTTGTTGTTCGGTGGCGAAGGGTGGAATTGGGAACGCCCCCGCTGCCGAAAACAGATAACTCACCAATAACCCCAACGGCCCTTTTCAGGGCCACCAGATACTCGAAGAGTTGTTCATTTTAGGTAACACATAAAAAATATACAGGGTACATACTTGCACTGGAAGAAATCACTGTTTCAAGGCCACGATTATCTGATAAAACCAGCAATCTCATTCCAATGATTTCCCTCATTGATTTTTCTTGTTTATGCTGGTTTGACCTAAAAGAGAATAAATCAAACTTCAAGCACTGTCAGGTTCTTGGTTTTCGACACAATCATTCAATGAGTTCCATTTGTAAAATAAATTTAGAGAGCCTACAATTTATGTATAGAAAATTACACTGCAGTAAATGCATGGAGACTAGGCTAATCTATGATCAGATCATCAATAACATAGCAAGCTATATTTAACTCAATAACAACACGTCTGGACCTGCAGACTAAACTGGGCAGTTTGTTGCAACAAGGAGTTACTTCTTGGTGGTCACAACAGGGAGTTACTCCTTTCTTGGTTGTGTAGCCTAATAAATGATAACAAGATAATCTTACCTGTCGTGTCACTATCTTACTTGACGGAACTAAGCAGCTTGCAACTCACTCTCTTCTAGGCACAATACCTCATCCCATTATTGACAGGGAAAACATCACATTGCTGTGCTGTTGCTTTTATCAAGGAGGAATAGAAAAGTTGCGCCTTGGAGCTCACTTGCAGTGCCAAGTCGGTCCTTCCACATTGTCAACCTGTCACTCTCAGATTTATCATTAATGTAATAATACGCTAATAGAATGAATAACCACTACGGGGTTTAATGTAACGCCCCAACATTACATAAGCAAATAGCCTGAGGTTTTGTATTATCTCTTGTCTTAAACACTACGCAATAAAATATTTATATTTAAGGTCCTATTTGTCCATATTCGAGGTAGAATATGATTGATGTTGATAGATGCATGAATAATCTATTAATTTGTGATAATATGTGGCACATTTCAAACAATTATCAATCCAAATGGGATACTTAATTTTGTTTATATCTCTGTATTACAACGCAGTGTCTGTGTTTTTATTGGATGACAGAAATTATTGGTGTTAGTCAGCATAAAGTAAAGCTTAGTTTTATAGACGCGTTATGTCTGTGTATACCTAGTAGTAGAGTTTAACTGTGCATATCCAACCGATACTACATCCAGTGCCAGTGGTTTTTTTACATATTGTTTCACAATCTACACCTACTTCTCACACACCTCCTTCCTCTCATGAGGGTGGCTCATTACCAACTTCCGAAAGCACACGGGTTGTCAGGGGTAATGCTGGCCAGGGGGTCACAGATACTTAGGTGTCAGTAGATTCTAATCTAGGGGTTAGGCAAACAAATAGTGATCCCGCTGTGGTAGTTTCTAATTCGGAGCTGTCTTTACCTGCAAATAAAGATAAAACTAGGGATGCACCAGTCGCGTCAAATTCTAATGTAGTGGTGTCATCAGTTGATAAAGGTCCTATTAGTTCACCTATGTATACACCTAGTGTAGGTAGGTATGGAGTAATCAGTGCTGCCCACTGCTGGTAAAAAGCGTTATCTCATATTTTGATAATTTCAACTCAGTTAAACTAATCCCTCATTTGAATGAAAACTAATTATCCAACAACATTCTTCTTTTGGAAATTAAATAAAGGATTAGTGAAATGACATAATGAGATAATGTAAACTAATTTATAATTGTTTACTCTTAAGGAAATTTAATCTAAAGCCTGGTCCAGAATTGCAGCAAATTCGCACAATTTCGGGAGTTGTGCGACCACTGCAATTGCAGACCACAAAATCGCAGTATCGCAGGAGTCGTGCCACCTCTGTGTGTGGCCGCGATTCCTGTCGCAGAAGTTCAGCAGTGTCAGAATTCTGCGACGCCCCCACTGCGATGGTAGCCTGAGATTTTATTGTGGACCATGGTCGTGCGATTTCATTGGTTCTGCAACAGCTTGACCTTTATACTTTCCAGCCCACAATGCATTTTCTCTTGTAAATATGCCAATACAGGAGCCAGGAGTTAAAGTCTTCAACTCCTTGACAGGAGCGACCCATGGCATTTATCAGTAATGAAGTAGTTAGTAGTGTGAACACCAAAGTTCCTCACATTCCCCACTCACTCCAGCCTTCTCTAGGGGCAAGAAAGCAGCATGTCTTCATACATAGTTCATTGCGCTTTGATGGATATAATAAAAGAATACAGAATCTTATATGACAAGAGTGAGTGAGTGAATGAGACTGTGAGTGAGTGGCCAGCTAAGAAATTTTGGTCAATGTTTGGACAATATCTTACAACTTGTGCAATTGTGAACTATGGCTGTAACCTGCTGCAACCTTCTGCAACTCTACAATATGGCAGCGGTCTGCAAATGTGAACCATTGATTTTTAAAACAATGCAACAACACTGCAACAACACAGCAACTCACTGCAACCGTCTTACCACCAACTCTGCAATTCTAGACCAGCCTTAAAGTGTTCAGAAATTGGGCTGATATGTTCTCGATTGACTATCACTCATTTGTCGTTCATTTTGTGTCAAAATATATCTTCAGTATCTGTTTGCAATGGAATCCACCTTTATGTATAAAGGTTTTTGAGGTGGTGTATTAATTAAATATCAAGAGTCAGGTGGAAGAATCCTTGGTAGACTTAAGTGTAACAGAATGCCAGACAATTTTGATTTTTTGGTGAGCATTTTGGCAGAATTCTATCAAATATTAAGAGGCACGTATAATAAAGGGTACTTGCTTTAAATAACCACTGCTCTAAAACACAATCACAACAACTACATTGTCAGCTATAATAGCACAATAATGTACCAATATTTCATTCTGATGGCAGAATATCTACATTTGATGGTCAGGATTATCAAAGAGTTTATTTCATCAGTATCACACATATTTAGACAAGGCAGGCAGGGTGGCGTAGTGAGCATCTCAATCTGAGAGTTGCAGGTTCGAATCCGGGTCACTACCCATGCTGCTGAAGGAGGTTAGCTCTCTGGACATTAGCCTAGCTTGCCCACTCCTACCTTGTACAGGAGTGCGCTAAATTGAATATGTATATGTATCTATCTTATATTCATGTAAAGATTGCTGGAGAGCAGCTAAATAAAAGAGTGAATTACATTTACATTTTTTACATTTTTTACTTTCACATAAACATGTACATGCATAAACATCTGTATTTCAATGCATTTTTAGCCGAATAAATCATTTGGGACACAACAGAGGTTATCACCACAATGATCTCCACCAAAACCAGGTGTCTCATGAGAGAAACACTTAGGTCTGCAGTATCCAGATATTCCACATGGTCCACCTATACAAGAGAAAATGAAACAGCTGAATTGTTGAAGTAACCGCAGCGAATATGTGAAGGGCGATCCTTCTTTACGTTATCTGGTCTGACGTAGTCATTTTGGTGAATGATTTTCATTAGTACAAGGGATTAACCCCTAATGGACATTAAACATGAATGAACTCTATATTCAATCGTCGCTGGACATACAATCAAAGAGAAAATAAATGTTAGCTAGTGCTAGTTTGGGAATGACCTTAAGATAGCTATCACTAAATTTTGTCTTATTGAACTGGAAGTATTGATATTCAATATATGTAATATACCTTTAAATTTAGCTTTTTAAAGTCTCTGCAAAATATGGCGAGCGTGTCCTATGGTGGCAATTATTTTATATCCTCTAGTGTTTGTTCAAACTTGTTTACTCAAAGGAGTTGGAAATATCCCAAATTCTATAATTGTTTTAATCGTCACTTGGCATTAATCAATGAGTCTTTATGAGGCAAAACTTACTAGTTCTGTAGCCAGAAACTGAAGCCACAGCTGCAAGGAGGATGGCGGCCACAATAATGTACCTGCAACATATAAGTTCATAAATTGTACTGTGATATATTGATTGATTGGTTTTTTTTGTCTCGCACTTACAAGTATGTTGATAATTTTGTTGTTTAATACACTGTTGTTCACATGAAAAAAAGGAGTACATAAGAAAACCTATCATCTCATTGTGGATTTGGTTTACAGAATATTATTGAGGGATTAAATCAAAGCTGTTTTTCCCCCAAGAAGACCTGTATTTGATTGTACTGTTTCTTCCCCAAGGAAGCTTGGGTTAAAAGTCATTTTTAAAAAGTAGGTTGATCAAAATAGGGGCCATCATGCGGCTATGGGTTTAATCACCCAATTAGTGTCAAATAAATTATATAGTGTTACATAAGAAGCATAACAATAATGTTCTGACTGTGTTGAACATATAGCAAGCTATCAATCTGTATCAGCTTCCTCTCTGATTTTTTTGAACAATGAAATGGAAGCTCATAATGAGGTGTTCGGAAACTGATAACTCCATTCAGTATTAAAATCACAATAAAATATGAACAGGTAAGTGGGCCTTCTGCAAGGTATGCACCATGAATATAAACCAACAAGTAAACCAACCACTACCAAATTGTTTTTTTTCATTTATTTTTCAATCCAGTAAATAATAATGAAGGAGATGGCAATTCCGAATTAAACTTTTCACCTCATGATCACTAACCGAAGGTATCCTTGTCGGAGAAGAGGGTATTTCACAATCATCAAAGCATTACACTACATCAACAACAAAATCTAAAGGGTGGCTCAATTTAAGAATGGAAGCGAACCATGATCCAGAAATTAGGGACTAAATTTGTTCTAACTGGTCACGGCCTCATCTTAACTCAAATGAGGAAAAAACAAATCAACCGTTGATCATGTAAAAACCAAAAATCGACTTTAAAATTTAATATCAAACCAACCTCCCTGCCTCATGAGAAACTGAGGTTATTTTTGACGCAGAACCATTAGTTGCAAGTTATACTACGTTGCAAATCAGTCCTCATCTGATACCTTACACAGTAGATTGCAAAGTTCCAGCTAACAGTTTGACGATACTCACTTTGTAAACTGCATGATGATTGGGTTTGCTTCCTTCGAACAGAATGTACTTGAATGATTCCAGTAGCGCTATTTATACCCTACAGCTGATATCCTTTACTATTAGGTTATGACGTTTTTTTGGCGTGGGTACCCAAAAGCAAATGTGACACACAATTATGATCAGTGTCTGATTCACTGTATGGTCTCTTCAATCCTGGTTTTGCAATGCTATGATTGCTGAGGGGAATCGGCAGTTTTCCCAAAATAAACTACTGATCTATAAATAAATTAGCGTATCAGTTACCGATATTCTCGCTTGTTTTTTGTATTGGTTAGGTCGATATACATGAATATATATGACAATATCCTGAAAGATTGTTTATTTACTTTTATTGGATTGTGACACATGTATAGATTAGTGTGAACATATGACATCTTCTGTGGTGAAAAACAACCATCAGTTTAAAATAAAATTTGACAAAAACAAATTGCAAAAGCTGATGCTAACTAGTGTAATCAAGCAGCGGTGGTTAAAAACAAATTGCATAAGTGCCTTATCATCGGTTGTATACAAGCAGTTTTAGGAAAAAACTCATATCAAAAACAGGTGATTTGTAGCCTCGCTGGTTGCATAGTATTATGACCATCTTCACTATACACATTATATCATTTTGAGCAACAAGGATTCCAGCAACTTATGCTTGGAACTGCTCAAGACACGAAATGAACTCAAATGCATTGTAATCAAATCTTTTCTGATTTACCAAAGGCTGAGAATCATGTATGGATTGCACAGTGAATAGAAAACCATTGACTCAAGTCATATGAGAAGGAGTGAAAGTGGTTGCAGTCCAAAAACTACTGGATCACTTTTCGTTCACTGAGGTATACTCCAACCTGCCCACTATCTGGAAGCAATTTGGCCTCACCCTCATCCTTGTTTATCTGTTTATTATTAGTTAACTATAATTTGATATTGAATTCAACGATCAGATGTTGGTCGCATTTACATAGGGCTACGTGTCACTGCCAATTTAAATAGATCTCCCTTACAGAATGTATTGGTCTTTCCTAGGGTGTGATACTCTTTCTTATTTAATGCAATTGCAAGGCCATTTCTCAAAGTCCATGGTTGACTTAGTCGACCTGCCTACAAACTGAGAGCAAATGGGAACAGAAATATCTTGCCATCATTCCTTCGGGATGTGGCGTGTGATAAGACATCTGATTTTTGTTAGATGGTTGCAATTGACCTCTTTTATTTGTAGCCAAATTTTACATTTATCGATGCGCCGCGATACCAACTATTTGCAATATCCCTCCGCCTCCACAGAGGGAACATACTTGTTCCAATCATTCATTATGTATTGGCTACCCTTGCCAGGGGGCTGTCAGGCGGAAGGCAAAAGTCTGGGGGGCTCAGACTATATACTGGCTGGTCTTGGGTAGTATAAGAAAAACAGGGAGCCGCAAGATTGTACAAAACATTCACCTTTATTTCACCTGAAGCCTTCGCTATGCCACATTGATAGGGTCTAAACACACATAAAGTCTGTAATCCAGCTCTGGCATCATCGCAGATGACACACCACTCAAGAACCAATCGATCCATCAAGCCTAATCCAATTGTATTACATGCAACTGATTAATAGGCATGATCTTGTTACTTCAAATCTAAGATATTGCAACACAATGCTGTACAGATATGGTATACTCTAGACTGGGTCTGTTTTGGCAAGTCTTTGGGTTAAGTGTTCAGATGGCTGCAGTGTGTGTTTGTGTCATAACAATATCAGATATACATGCACCTGCAGCCATATGAGTACTTTCTTTCTACTTGGTCTTTTATGACCAGCCAATTTAACGGACGTCCCCTTATGTGCAGGTGGCCTGTGTGGGATAGTGACCCTATACCCTCGCCCACCGTTGCCAGCTACACTGTTTTCGAAGAGGCAGAAGGGAACTTTATACTTAGATAACCGTATAATCTTATATGCTGGTACATCTTGTATCCGGCGTCAGCCCTTACTGAGCAAGCTGTTAACCTCCATTGAGGCAAGGCATTGAACCCTTTTAGGATTTAAAAAATGCTGCCCAAACACTACAGATTTTGTTCGCGACGCACAAGGACTTATTTGTAAGAGTTATCCTCCCAAATAGCAATGTAGTCCTTGCCATTCATTGTCAGGATTTACAAAGCAGTAGTGATACAGGATAACAATACCAACTTCAAACAATGGCAACTCGAATTGTATAACTGGTGATATTTATATATTCATTAGGAACCAACGCAAGCTAAGATTGCACAGCAGTAAAGTCGAGATGACAAGATCTGTTTTGCCTCAGAATTGCAATTATTGAGACCGAGTGTAAAATTTGGACGTTCTTTTTTGGTTTGAATTTTCCCAACAAAGTGATCATTTTGTCATGTTATTCTATTTATTCAGACAAAATCTGCAACTCGAATTGTATAACCGGTGATATTTATAGATTCATTAGGAATACAACAACACATTTTGAGATTTAAACATGGAGTTTATTACATGAAAGCTGAGATTGTAAATAGGCATGATGGATTGAAGTGAGGAGTTAAATCAGAGCTGACAGAATGTTTTCATAATCAAGTGGTCATTGATTCAGAAAATAATCTGGGAAATTCATACTAACACAAGCCCATAGAAAATATACCTAGTACTGGTGGTCATCAAAGTATACACGACAGCCTAATAAGTAAGCATTTGAGAAACTATTATGCAAAGATTGTACGACATTTACATGAATGCTGAAATTACAATTAGGCATGATGGATTAAAATAAGGCTTTACTTCGACTGTCAGAAAATGTCTTATCAATGATCACAGTGGAAATCAGGTTAAAACTATTATATTGAAGTTGAAAATTAATTTAAGCGTAAATTAAATATTGAATGTCTGGTTGTGTTTCTCTTGAGCAATCAAAATGTACAGTTTTTGTTTCCAAGCAAATGGCTTGGCATCCGTTTGCGTCGCACACTACCAACAACACTATCAAGTTGTCTCCCTCTCAATTTAACTTTATCCACTGTCTCGTGTAAATACGCCGTGCAGGATGGTAACCGATAAGATGGAGGATGGCATACTCCTTCGTCCTCTGAAGACATAAGGTCTGAATGTAGCTGTAGGTTTTCGATGTCGTCCATGCTCAAACCCAGGCCTTTCTTGATCCTTGTAATCCTATTCCGTAATTTCTAAAATTCAGAGCAGAGAAGATTAACATATTTAATAAATTGCTAAAGTTCTAGGAGCGGATGGATGGGAAAGTTGACATTGTATTATAAATTCTTTGTAAGAACCTTGGAATCATAATAACTACAACTATAACTATAATAGCTATAACGTGAGAGGGATCCCAGATTTGAAGTTCACAGAAACAGAGCTCTGTTTCTGTTTTAAAGTCAAAAACTTTTAGCCTCATTCAGAAATCTACTTGACTAAGCAGTTGCCAACAAGTTTCTGCAGCAGCTGTCCTAAGAAATAATCCCTGATCACAATTAGCCGTCAGCGATCAATACAGTCTAAAAATTCCTATCTAGTGATATGACAAATTGGCTACATCATTTCGCTTTTGATTGATAAGAATCAAATATTTGTACATAATAAAACCACCTACATTTTTCTTTTTTGTTGACTTAGATCGGCTATCCTTTTTTTTGTCTGTATCTTTAATTATGTGCCTTTCTGCATCGTATTTCCATCTAGTCATCAGCATAATATCCCTGTTCTGTATCCTTTCTATCGGAATTGGCAGCTGACGAATACTGCCGGCATACTCGAGAGCCACTTCCTGGTTTGCAGTGTGTTCGTATCTAGAGAAAGATAGTGAACAGTGAGCACAAGCGATAATATGTCAGCAGCAATGCTTGCATTCCAATTTTTTCCGAAAATATAAGTAGCTTAGATGAGATTATCAATCTGTTTTGATTAATAGTATATAGAAATATATATACATTTTGTTCTATAAATTATAGTCCAGTTGAATAGCACCAAATTAGCAGGGAAAAATATTGATGCTGATAAAAAAAAAGAGTTTTTATTAATGGTTGCGAGTTGCATCATAATTGAACATCATCATCAAAATCATACATGGAATAAACCTTTAAATTAACCAAAGAAACTGCTCCAGGTCATAAGCTTCGAAATGAGCCTGAGAACAGCTCAATTAAGAAATTAGGACTGAAGTTATGACTTATCAAAGTGAGGCCTTGCTGACGCTGGCTCGCGAGCCTTGCATAGGTTGGTATGATGTCAAAAGCCATAAAAAAGCTGTAAACTCATGCTATTTCTTCAAGATTTCAGCAAAAAGACCAAGACAGAACACGACCTATACAGGATATTGTCATTGTGCAGCTATTCAAGTACCCATAGTCACACATATGGGTGACCTTGGCAAAAATAGTGCAGTGTCATCTAACATAGATATTTGAAGCTCAAATGGCGTAGATCATTGTATCCTGACGTTGATAAAAGTCACAAGAATAGATATTTTTATGACATTTTGTGTAATCATTTTCAATTGGTTTGATCAGCCCTTGAATTTTAATTTGATTAGATAATAAAATATAATAAAAAATGACTGCTTTTTCCATGACACTTCGTCCCTGACACTGTATTTCATTGCATTTGATAGAGTTCACACATATTTGGACAAAATATCATTTTAATTTATATTGCTTGTAATAGGAATTACTATTTTTGGATTCACATCTCTTACGAAATATGAGGCAAAATTTTGGTTAACCAAATAAGGTTAGCAAATGCAGTTTTACAGCGGTGATCAAGGGAAGTCACTCTGAAAAATATAAAATAACATACATATAATAGATACAATATAATCATTCATAGTCATAAAGAATATTCTCATGAAATATACCAATAACTATATATTGTATTATTTTTTGTTTACATAACAGTTTTGACACATATAAAGCATTCAACGAAGTACTTTATGCACACAAATCAACACCAGACAAGTTTCACATCACAGAGTAAGGATATACAGAGAGGATACTTCAATGATCGTTATAGTGCATGCGGTTTTTGATTAACTGGGGGAAAATTGTGCACAGCTAGATGCCAAAAACCCATGATCTCTATATGTTATAATGTCATTTTTCTTGCAGACATCTCTACCTTTGATGGGCCATAATTCATTCTTTATTTATCCTAAATACTGAATTCCAACTTTGTTAGGATGTCCAACCTTCAAGCTATACACCATATTATTGTCATTTTTTGCTAGGATACATAGCTATCTGTGATTTTAAAATGAGTTATATCATATAGATTTACATGTGGCCTGGGTCAATACATGGAAATTTCCTAATTTTTATGACCAGAAGTTTATCAATTGTCACGTGTAAATCTATATAATGAAACTCATTTTACAAATGCAGATAGCTCATAGCCTATGTATCCTAGCAAAAAATGAAAATAATACGGTGTATAGCTTGAAGGTTGGACATTCCAACAAAGTTGGAAATCAGTCTTTAGGATAAATACAGAATGAATTATGGCCCATCAAAGGTAGTGATGTCTGCAAGAAAAATGACATTACAACATATAGAGATAATGAGTTTTCGGCATCCAGCTGTGCACAATTTTCCCCCAGTTAATCAAAAACCGCAGGCACTATAACATCATCAAAGTGTCCTCTCTGTATATCTTTACTCTGTGTTTTACATCCTCTGTCGTGTGCTTTTTCCTGATAGCGAGTTGGAGTGTGACAGAGTAATGAGTCATGTTACAACCCTTATAACATTTGGTCTAACATGTTCCAGATTGTCTCCCATTTTACCAGCAATTGAGAATATTTATCTCTACAGTAACAAACCTTCCTGCAGGCCTTCATGTGCCCCTGTTGCCCCCCCCCCCCGAGCCCCTGTTGCAACATAATAGTACCAACACAACCCTTGCCCCACCACTTTACAAGTCATAGGTACAGCCCTGCTGCAGATCGTCATCATAGAAATACATCTTGTTATGCAAGGTTTGTCCTGCTTACTTGAGTATCGTTCCATTACTGCATTTAGATAAAGAAGGGGCCCATTATTTGTGGTGATTGATTTAAGTTAAGGCCATACGTTCTCATGCAAACTTCTACTTATTCTTGCAAATTAATTTCGTACTAATGTCAACCTGCCACACATGATTCTCATCTCCAAAAATTGATCCTCCTGCGCCAATACGAACCATAGGCCTAACAGTGATATAAAATAAAAAGATTTATACCAAAGAGAAGCTGTTACTCGTTGTTTATACCAACCGCCCAGTGATTCAGCTTCTATGTATGCCTCAACCATCTCCTAATAATTGTTTCAATTGGTACTCATAATTCACTGTATCCCTTCCCCTCTTACTCCAGGTCCAAAATTGAATGAGAAACTCTACATATTGATCATCCACTCCATCTTTTTACCAAAGTTGTGTTTGCATAGATATGACCTTGACTTTTCAATTAAAACAGGCAGCCACTCAGATAGCAATTTGAGAAATTTTATACTATCTGGTTACGGGCATTGTCAACATACAACATTCCACAAATTGTGGGAATCCCAATCCAAACGAAAGTTTACATGAAATTTACTCCTAATTGTGAGAAAACAACCCCATATGACTTCACTTTTAGACAGATTTTTCCTATGGTTCTACTAACAAGAAAAAAGTTTATGACATGGCAGTCTAGAACCCTATATGTTTCAACTCTGGCTTAAGATGTTTGCTATTGAATTGTGTTAAATGCAGATGAGAAGTCCCAAAAGTAAACATCACATATAGCATACGAGGCATTCTGGTCTATAAAGTGAGTGACACTTTCAGGACCTGTATTGGGTAAACTAGCTTGCTCTGTATGCAACTATTTGCCATGGGTAGTGGTTAGTGATGTATTGCTATAGAAGAATTTGGAAAGACACATTGTGATGGTGTGACGTTTTTAATTCCTTATTTTGTCAGACAGTTGTGGTTTCCCATAGTTTTACAAGTTTGGCAAGCATTCATTATTCCCTCCATAATAAACAAAATATGATTTTTCACAAAATAACAATGATAACTAGCTTTAATTATTAAGTACGCCATCACCAGAACATACAAGCTGCGAAGGTACTTCGCTATTCCCTTCTGACCTACGAATATGATGAATTCCTTTAAACACATAATTTTCTATCATAATTTTAGCTACAGAACAATCAAACTTCATCAAAAAACCCACAGTGATTTTATTTATGAGCTCTTGAAGTTGTAATGAGCACAAGTGCTGCCCCGGCAGGGGGCCGTCAGATGTGGTGTCATGAGTCTAGGGGGCTCAGACTAGCTACACAGTAATGATGACAGACCATTTGATTGAAAACCACATCATGAGTATTTTGTTGAAGTGCGTTTTTTCAGGTTAGTCATTATTGTCAAACATGTGCTGGGGTATCCAGCGGTACGGTCATAACCTGGCCATAATGCCGTGGTCAAAATACCATCAGGACAACTTACCTCACTCTCTGAGTCAGCTTCAGAATCACTGTTGTCGCATCTACAGCAGCAAACAGGAGAATTTCTATATCAACATCAGACACAATAAGAACATCCAATATATGAGCCAGCATCATCATCAGTACACTCAAACCTCGACTTGAGGACACGCAGTTACCAGCCAGTGCATCTCACCTCGAGTCGAGGGCACGCAATTAAATTCAAATCTAAATTCTATTCTTAATACCGGTGCCACCCTAACGCCAGAATCATGACAACCATGACAATGCAGTAAAGGTGGCGCCAACAGAGACAATTCAGAATTAACATAATGTCTGACTTACACCAACCCACTCTTGCGGCCGATCACCCCTGGATCAACGCACTCTTGCGGCTGATCAACCCTGGATCAACCCACTCTTGCGGCCGATCAACCCTCTTTTGCAGTAATAGACAGTTTTCTGAGCTCTGACTTAGGCCTCTATTCGGAGTTTTCCTCTCTCCAGTTTGGTACTTTTAACCCACGCCACATAGGAAAAACGTGCTGAAAAGAGGGTTATCTTGAAATCCGCTTATAGTAGGATAAAAAGGATTTTTGATTCAGAATCTGCACCATTGAAAACTGATAGGGACATAGTTTGGAAATATTTTTGGTATTTGGTGAGTCAATTATATCAATTTCTGCCAGTTTTGCGGACCATTTGGCAGAATTTTTCTTGAATTCACTAAAATTAAGATTTAGGAGAGGTATACACCCGAGGGTGCTGGGGGCTGGAACAATCAACAATGAAAGCTCCCCCAGTGGGACTCGAACCCACAACTCCTGCGGCACTAATCGCCTGGCAGTGAATAGCAAGCGCGCTAACTATCAACATTCAAGCCTCCAATGATTTGGGAACCCTGTCTCACAGGGTTTTCAATGGTACAGATTCTGAATAAAAAATTATGGTTAAAAATATATCCAAGCAAAGATGCCAATCATTTATGGATTAACTTTGTACGCTGGTGTCAAGTACTCCATGGTATCACAGAGTAAGGATATATCCTTACTCTGTATCCTTACTCTGTGATGTTATTCAAAATCTGTACACCATTGTACTGATAATTAAACCATGATTTATGGGCTTTGTAACTCACGCTATGTTATTTTCTATATTACAGGTTCACAACCAGCCGGATTATTAATTGCATAACAATTATCTTCCTCTTATCACAAGAAAACCACAGTAAGTCATGGAACCATCTCATTTTAATTAGGGGTAAGAGTTGCAGTTCGAGGGTGTACCCAGGAAATTCTCAAATCAAATCCACATGTGAGTAGGAGGAAAATTAGTAGACTTTGATGCAATAAAATTGATTTTAAATCTTGAAACTATTAGAGAAACATTTCTTTCGTGATTAGTGACAACAACTTTTACAGTAATACATTTTAAGCTGTCAGCTTGTGTGCCACAGGCAGGGAGGTTAGCCCTTAACAGGCATAATTACCTAATTACCTTGATATTCTTGTTGTCTAAATTGTCAATTGTCCAATTAAGTATAATTAGCACTGTTTGTAAATCCTTCACACACATTCAATTGCACTTGTAAGAAGTCATCATAACACACTTGTGGAATCAGAGAGACAGGATGTCATTGTAAGCTGACCTAAACTTTCTGTCTTTTGCTGCTGACAATGAATGTGGTGTGTTTTTAATTTTGCGAATGTACATGTTTATAATGATGGTTGTTTCGTTGAAAGTGCAATCAAGATCATTCTTTGACAAAAGAATGAGGGGGGGGGCGGGAAGATTTAACCTTTTTATGCAAAATATTAGATTATTGACCAAATTCTGTTTGTATATTTTCATCAAATTTTGCACCAAACTCTGCTTCAAAGCGCATCATGGTAAAGAGTAATTATGCCAAGAATGATTGCCTTGGAAAAATAACCTTAAATTCTCTGGCGTCCTTATTCTCCAGTATTTGCAAATATGTTTCATTGATTTTGGGCCGTTACTACGGTTGACCAAAACCGCCAATTTTTCCAACATAATATCCACAGTGCCTGTAATTATGGCGGTTTTGGTCGACCAAAACCGCCACTGTAGCTGCAAATCATACTTGTTTTCTTTTTGAGCGGCGGCTTTGGTCGACCAAAACCGCCACTGTAGTTGCAAATCATACTTTTTTTTGAGTGGCGGTTTTGGTCGACCAAAACCGCCATTAAAGAATTCTTATTTCAGACAGGTGAGCACAACTCCGACCATAAATAGACTGATCATGTGATATATACTTTTCGTAAGTTCTTCAAGACCGGAAACCTTGCCAGTGTTAGGTACTAGTGACTAGTGCTTTGCAATTAATCTTGTAATCGTTGGGAAATAGAAACATGGCTAGTGCTTATGGTTTCTTTGATCGATGCCAATTATGTGACTGTTATTACATGGGATCAGCCAACCACAGCTATGGATGCGGTCATCCAGCATCTCATCATCTCTCTATTTTAAACTATTCGCGGTTTCTGCCATCGCTAACCGCGAAATATTAAACCACTTGAAAACATAAGGTAAGTAGGGTACATGGTTGTTTGATAATGTTGTGCAAAAAACAAGTACCTGCAGCGATCTACCCAGTTTTATATGCTGGTACTTTTTGTATTCAGCATCAGCCCTTACTGAGCAAGCTGTAAGCCTCCGTTGCGACAAGGCACTGAACCCTTTCAACAAAGGAATACAAAGATCTTGAAAGAGTTTCTCATATTATTTTGCAAATAGATAAAATAATCAAAAAATAAAATAAATGTCTTACAATCACATAAAATGCTTAGTCCGAAACATCGAGATTAACACATCATAGAAATGTAGAAACAGTCAAACGATCAAACCTGAAATAAATAATTAAAATTCAAATTCTCTAGTTGACATATAAGTTTTGTGGACGGAACCGTTCTAAGAGACCTCAAGTGTGTGCGAGAAGTGCGACGATGACACAAAATTGTAAATCGATAAAAATTTGTTCAAAAAATACAAAGGAAGAGAAAAATAAAGAAGTTTCAAAGTGTTGTTGAGCGTCACCAGAAGAAAACATGAGTATCGATAAAAAAGTTTTTGTTCTCAAAACCAGGAAGGAATCTTTGTAATATTTCTACCTTTCGCGTGTGTGAATATTTTTTGGTCCTGAATAAGTTTGCATAATTTTCCTGTCAATTTGCAAACACAGAAACAGCGACATAACGGTAATCCGTCGATTTTAATATTCATAATATTTACAAAACAAAGAACTATTTCTTCATACAAGAGCAGAACTATCTTCTTGTTCAATCAAATATGGGAGATACTGTACCCACAATGCTCCTCAGTAGTAAAATCTTCTTCTCCTGTAGGATGAGCTTACACCAGGTGTGCTATAATTTCTTATCTCAGACACAGCTTTAGCCAAAGAACTTACACTAGTGTTCTTGTATTTATAGTCGGGGCTGTTGTATAAACCCGAGGTAGTACTTAGTAATCCTGGCCTTGCGGAGGTGGAAGACCTGACAATTACAGAAAAAAAGAAAAATTAATTTAACGTAATAAATATTTGAGGACTGATTCTTCTTTGTTAAGAATTTATCCCATACTTTTCTTTCTCAAGTGAATATAGCAAGACTCAAAATGCATTAATCAATGCAACAAGCAGAGAAATAAGCACTATGGTTCCATGTGTCGATTTTGAACGGATTTCGGGAGTAATCGCCCCATGGAAACGGCATTAAAGTCACATTCCGATTGTGACGAATGACTTTTTGGACGCGAATATCCATACCGTGTTTATTCGACCTATTTCCTAATTTGCGGCGTGGCTGAATGGTTAGCGTGCTTGCACACAATGCCTCCAAATGATAACACCCGGGTGGCCGGGGTTCAAGTCCCGACGAAGCATGGAACCATTGTGAAGGTAAGGCACCAGTTAACACCATTTGCAAGAAAATAATGTAAACATGAAAAGCAAGCATGCATGCATGCTCAATATTATATATAATTGACTGTGTAGAGTGCATTGTCTGTGCTGTCTTCGCAAGCTTTGTTGGGGTGAGGGAAAAATCCCAACAAGGGTTTTCGACACCGGATAAGCGTGCAGTAGACATAGGATCCAGCAGGGCTGCTCATTGCAAGACATTCATTAGCAGGGATACTTGAACATTTAAACAGGTATTGAATTTCACAAGCGCATGTAATGACAACAGAATGCTGCAACCAGGGGACACCGATCCAGCAGTACACTACAGCATGTATATCTCCAATAAATTGAGCATGAATAAATCAATGTATCCTAAGTATCTTAACTAAAAAATTGCTGTACCACCTCGTGTGGAATTATAAAGCGAGGGGTGAGAGCACATTAGATACTCAGGCTACATCGACGCTAACTATCAGAGATATAGATGCTAACAGTGTAATCTCGATCTCTGTGTGTGTGACAACAGTGCTGACGAATCACTAATCTACAAATTGTTCAGACGACAGCTACATGCAGCTAAGAAATATAACTATACAGGTTGGAGGAAAATTTACCACATGTCAATGGAAGATATCAGAAATATTGACTGCTGAAATGAGGTTACTATAGGTTAAATTTCAGAGAATCATCGTAAAAGAAGCAATCGCTGATAACTACTACTTGAATCAAGCAGATGTCAGCATTGGTAAAGGTCTAAATTAGTATCTAGGTTCATAATCATTGGCTAGACTACAACTCCATGTTTAAGGGTAGAGCTCGGAACAATTAACTCTGAGTCAAGTCATGGATCTTACAAAGTCAAGTCACACACAGTGGAGTCAAGTGAAGACTTGTGACTTGACACCACATGACTTGACTGTAAATGACTTTACTGTAAATGACTTGAATGTAAATGACTTGACTCAAGTTGACTTTATCCCAGCTCTGTTTAGGGAATATTACTCTTTTACCTTTGGCATAATGGTGTAATGGTTTTAGTTAAAATGTGCTGGCAATTTGGGCAAGACCTATAACAACGTAACACAAAGTTAGAAAAAAATAGAGCAAAGCATAGTCAAGAAGCGAGTTACTCAATAAAGGTCTAGCTCCAGTCTAGCAGTGCTTTTAGCATTTCAGTAAAAGCGCATTTTCTAGCTCAACAAATCATTTGAGATTATAACAAATAAGCGTTAAAACTAGCCAAACACAAATATATTTGGTTTCTTCCAAATTTGTTTTAGTGAATGTGGAACTGAAACCACTCGAAATGTGTGTTTTGACCTCAATTCACACCAAATAACAAGCATTGGAATTATCGGCCCAAAATTAGTGCTTTCAGCGTGTTAGTCTAGATCAAGATTGATCCATTTTGCCAGCATTTGGAATTCCCTCCCTACTGACACGCCAAAGTCAATAGAGGGGGGGGGGGGCAATTCCAACGCTGGCAAATAGATCAAACTTGATCTACTGTTAGTCCTAAACGAAATACATAAACAAGCATCAAATTAGTAATATTGACCTGCTATCATGCATTCTATAGCCTGGAGCTGCAGAATACTGAGAGTTGAGCTTAGATAACTCCTGCTCTATTTGATCCTCGATGTCAGTAGACATTTTGAGAGCTGGTGGAAAATAACACAGTTATCAGATAGATAGAATAGATAGATAGATGGTTAGAATTCATGACAATAATGTTTGTAACATTTTACATCAAATATTACTTTGGTAAGTAATGGGAAAGGAGACAAAGGGAATCATTTCGGGAACCTCATGCGCTTAACCTTGCTAATAGCAAGACTAGAATGCATCAGTCTGAACTGAATCAAAGGCCATGCTGACAACACACCCACAAGACAACTCTAACCTTGAACTCCCAGGGAAATCTGGTCACTCTCAATACCTTATCACAAACGAGATCTCATTGGGAATTCTGTTACCTTGTATTGTGGGGTAAGCATAACATGCCCTATAACAATCGCATCAGTAATGAAAAATTTGCCCTCTGTTCTGCATTATTGATTGTTTGATGTCAATCCATTTGTATCACCACAAGGATAACTACTGCCTTTGGACAACCAGATACTTTGCCAATGAATCTACAACTCAACAGCCGCTAGACACACAATATTCTACTCTACTCTACATACCACTTGCGGACCTACTAGACCCAGCGCTGCTAGGGGTGTAGTAATTTGACGCTGGGCTAACCGGGTAGTCCCTACTCCCTGAGTATGCGGACAGAGTACCAGGAGTGTAGCTAGGAGCGTAAGTGCTATTGACTGTTCCTGTAGAAGGGTTATATCGAGGTAGTGACAGGGTCGTAGAAGGGGTGTCAAGGGTGGAGGGATTACCGCTGCTTGATGATGTGAGATGTCGTGTAGGAGATGTCGACGCCTGAGGTGAGCTGTATCTGCAAAGATCACAAAGTCACGGTCATTTTAAACTACTCTTAGACAAAGCCAAGCTGATCGTTTAAATGTTCAAAGTAAAGAACAAAAATTAATAGAAGGCTATGCAGTTTCTCTTTAACCTATGGTTACGCTCTTACCAGTGCCAGGGTCTACACCGAATTTCACAAATTTTTTGTCAGTGATTGTCATAAATCCATTCATCCACAATAGGTGTTATAATTTTTTTGCTCAAAGAAACAGTAGTGCTGATCACTTAAGACTCTGACCTCTCTTGGCAGAAGTGACATCAGACACTTTGCCAGTTTATTTTAAATAACAACAACTCCATGGCTCATTCTCTTTGGCAAAGTGAGACTCAAAACATTTAACATAACTCACCCATACAGCCTCTGTCTCAGCCTCTCTATGGGATCCTCCTCTATATAAGCTGACCTGCTGTTTCTCCCGCTGCTCATATCACTAGATGGGGTCAGAGGTCGCTCTCTGCTAGCTGATGAGCTGCTGTCCCGATGTCGTCTGTCAGGGCTAGTGTATAAATGTCTGTGTGGGCTACGTCTAGAGGATCCATCTTTGAATGATAAGAATATTTGGATGTATTGAACACAAAGATTAGAGGAATAATTATCAGCAAGAATTGAGTTTAGCCAGTTTGGGGGTGTTGTAAGGGTAGCTAGCACCAACTTTAACGAGCTTAAGTTTGAGTTTATCGAAGTAATGAGGTCGACTAAATATTAATTAGTGACTACTATCAATTTTTCGATAAGTATACCTCAAATACCCTTACTACCCTACCCTCCGATATGAGATTGATGAGCAAGTCGACTAAGACAAACAGCTGGCCTCAAAAGTATGAGACGAGTATGCCATTTTATTTTTCATAATATCAATTACTGGAATGAAATCAGTTTTCACTATGCTCGGAAAAAGAGGGCAGAACCATGTCATTAGCTTTTGATTGGCTCTTAGGTTGTTGTTGTTGTTGTTTTGTGACAATGTTTGAGACTACATAAAGCTTCCAGTAAAGTATATTTATCCCACCTTTTTGTTGTTTCTGCTGGTTAGCCGCAGCAGGAGAGAGTGGATTAGTCGGAGTAGAGTCAGCACTCTGACCACTGGAGGTACCTGTCTCAGTGACTATCTGCTTTCTGACATTAGTCAAACGCCGAAGGTGCTCTCGTGGTGTCACAAGGTTAGTCGTCAGCGGGGTATTACTAGATGTACTCCCTGTAACATCAATAGAATATTGACATGGAATTAGAGATGTGAATTGTATTCGAAGTTGTCCCCCATGTCAAAAGAAGAAGACAACTCAAACAAAATCAACTTTTTTTCATCTTGATAAAAAATTACTAGTTCTAATGATCCAAAATATATGGCCAGAAGACTACTAATGTCCCATTGTGTGATAATTTTTTTTATTGAGGGCAGTCAACTATGGCATGCAGAGTTCGAAACAATTGCTTCTAATCTCAAATAACTTTTTACATTTGTTTCTTTGGGACAAGCAGAGACTCACTAAAAAGAGATTTAAAAGACTGGCCTATCCGGGCCAGCTTTGTTGATTCAGAGCTACCCCTTCCCCTCCCCCGAACAAAACAATCTTTTCCGGACAGGCTAGTGCAAGTTCAGTGCCTCAGCTGTCGGTCACTCACCATCAGTTTTGACGGAGGCTACAGATGCGCTATCGCTGAGATCGTTTAGTTTATCAGTAGAGGCGTGATGGTCAGACTTAGCTTGAGCGTAATTATTCTCTCTCTCCCTTTCAAGCTTAAATATCTCTATCTCTGCTTTTCTCCTTACCTTAGCCATGTTTGTCTTAGATGACCTTTAGAAGATGGAGAAAGCAATAGTAGACAGATGATCAAAGTTGGAAGTGTTTCAGTGGTCTAGACTCTTGTAGTTTAGAGGGTTAACTTCTTCCAGTATGAGAAGAAAATGGAAAAAAAGTCAACTATGTGATCCATTAGAGTTAGATTAAACCATGTTCAATGCAAATGTGTTTGCTCTGATATGATTGGCTACTCTCTTCAACCAACAACCAATCATAGCCAAGGCCTTGGCTACCATATTTTTCTCTAAGTTTTGTTGCAATGTGTTAAGTTATGATTATGAATGAAGTGGCAAGTAGGATCACTGCAAATCACATGACAATTTGTTTCCATGTGCAAACAGGTACTATAAAAAAAGGGAAAGTGCAATGCAAAATAACAATACACAGGCTACGATAAAAAGATAATTCACTAAACCACAAAAATGGCAAATTCTAATTGTGTAAAAAAGCAAAACAATATCACAACGCCCAAATCAAATTCAGTGTCTGAAAATTTCTCTGTTATTCAAATTCTAGTGGGACTGTCAATCGTGCAGAATTACAAAACAATTTGTGCTTCTAACATACTTTTCATCGGATGATGAGCTGAAAGGAACAGCAAATATTTTGAGAGTTACATCAACAAACAATTGATTGACTATCATGTACATAGGGCTTTTTCCCCCTACTTTACCAAAGACCAGGTATATACATTCATTGACAGTGAAACCTCAGTCATGCTACAACTTTTATCTTTCTCAGGAACTGGTGGGTCTGGCTAATAGCACTATAGACGCCCGAGCGTTATCATGTGTTGACGCTCGGACTACATCAAATTATCAACCATCACAGCGGTGGTGAACCATCAATCTTCGAACTTTAAAGCTTGTCAGATCCCTATATAATACTATCAGGCAATTGATTGGCTGAGTGATCAAGGCCGACATGCGATAGCTATTCGTCGCATTATTAACGGTCTTCGACAACGATTCAGATATTTAAGTTATATACGACATAACACAAAACTGAAGTTTTGTGGATTATTAATGGTCTCATACAACAGCACAGTTATAAAGGTTACATACCTGGCTGCTTTAGGTGCTGGATTCTTCTTAGCTTTAGCCTGATCTTCTAACACTTGAATTCTCTCCTCTATCTGACGTTTACTCTCCTCCAGCTGTTCTGTTTTTCTCCTCACCAGTTCCTCGGTGGAAGTAAGGCGGGGCTCTCGATGCTCCGCATCCTAAAACCGACCAGGAACCAACAGTTATATGCGTTACGCTTTGTCTTTCATTACACTTACAAGGGAAGAACACTGTGCTGTGCTGCTATTAAAATGAATTGCTCCCTCTTTGTTCACACTTCCTTGCCTGGAGCTGCATGCACACAGTAAGAAAATTGTGAGCAAACTATATTTTGCTGTAAAGATCAGTAAAGAGCTATGTCATCAAGATGCAGTAAGCTTCCCAGTGCCTGGCACCTGATGTAACTGTCTCAAAATCATCGACAGTGGCACACTTATGAGCATGGTTTATGATGAATTTTATATCTTGCAACACGTTCTAAACAATTACCTATTATTCTGAGTGGCCTAATATAACATTAGCAATCAGGGCAGCCTTGCAGTGGCTAATCAAGTGTTTGCCGAATCCCAAAATGTGAGCAAGTGTGGTTCAGTATAAAACCATTATCAATGTTCTGGGTAATTGGGTATTTAAACAACAAAAACAACAACAATTTAAGGTAGAAAAAGTTAGTTTATCTCTATAGGTTATAACCTGGCTCAAACAATCTTTAGTATTTAATAAAACAATTCAAAAACTTTCATCATTATGGTGTGGTATATAATCAGTGTCTGTCAAATTGGGATCTTTGTCTTCATCGATAACACTAGAGTGAAATCTTCAGTCACTGCTTCAAAATAATAGTAATGCACTTTTGGAAGCAGAGCGGGTGACTTAGTATGAGATCTGAGATAAGCTAGCAGTACACTGCGAAGCTTAGCTTTCTACAGCTACTTACATTTAAAGCAGACAAAAATCCACCCATTGAGTGACGCTACATATACAACAACACAACAAACTTAGCTTTAGCACAGGATTAGTGAATTGAAACGAAAGTTGATCGAAAACAAAGTTGCTTCTCTTTGTGCTGAGGTAAGGCAACTCAAACCTCAAACAGAGATCTGAATTTGCGGTCGCTGTTACGACAAGGAATCGTACTCAATGTGTACACATTTTTGAGCAAGGGCAAAACATGGTTTGATAAACAGATAAAGCTTACTCGATTGTCAGCATATAAAGGGGAACCTATGCATTGCGTCACTCTTGTACATACATATATTTTTCATCAAACAATGTCGGATAATCACCACTCAATCATCAAGTTTTAAATAATCATATATCAATCGAAAAGTATAGAATTATACCTTGGGTGCCTGTTCTTCTCCGGTAGTGCCTGGTGGCTGAGCCAGAGCCTCTAACAGTGTGTCTGTTTGTCCGAAGGCATAGTTCAGCTGTGCTTCTGCCATCTCAACCCATAACCCTGCAAGAAAAGATGGCCGAGCATGTGATCATGGTCTCATGGAAGCAATCAACTAAAATTTATGCAACTTAAAATTGTCTCCATCTTACAACTCTGATGAAGATGCGCCACAAATCATAATATGGTGTATGCATTTGTTTTGGGTCTATGAGCCAGGAGATGTATCGACCTTAGAGAATCATGGTGCAATTCATAACACAACTTGGGTAGGTAGAAATGCCACTGCAAAACTGAGACCTTAGTTGGTAGGTGGATCAAGTTTGATCCAGTGGCGCCTCCAACTATTTTGTATGTGATGTATACACTAGGGGCGCCGTGAGTTGTAGTCTGCTCAAGTTGAGAGCATCAAGATTTAAAATGATCTTTACAACAACTCACTTGATGGGTTGTAATCTTTCCCTAGAAGATGTACAATCTTGAGTCTCTCTTTCCTCAGTTTATCGAGAGCGTCCATATCCACATCACTCTGTTCATCTCTTACTGTAGAGGAAGTACTGATAACACTCAGAGAAGAGCTGGCTCCATCTCTTGGGGACAGGATCGTCCTAAAATAATGAATTAAATATTAGTTTTGAGGGCAGGAGAGAGAACATCGCAACATTATAATATAACTTAGCCAATCACGAAGAGTTAACATAATGGGTATGGGTGTAGATCTCTTCCCCATCCCTCCCTTGGGGGGGGGGAGAGCTGGTATCCCTATAGAGAATTCATGCAAGAAGAGAAACTCTTACATAACTAACATAACCCTAAGCGATTTCCTGAATTTAGCATGCATTGATTATTTTGTAATCTTCAAAATGTCAGTCAGTTCTGATAGTATTTTACACAAATGGCGGTATTAAACTTTATTGGAGTTCAGCTCATATTGTGGTGAGATTTAAATATTTACCCACTAACTCAACCTGTTGTTTTTCTATCATATTCATTCATTCTCAAGTTCTTACCATAGTTTTACTAGAGGTATGAGAAACTCCTAGCTATGAATGAATTGGACTCACTGGCTAATTGAAGAACAAATTTTTGTGTTTGAGACGATTTATTTATCTCGCTTTGCACACTCACCTCTCGATGACGTAGTCATGACCAGCTGGTATATCTCTGGTACTCGTAGGGGTGGATGTAACAGGGGGTCTACTATCAGTACTGCCTGGTGATCCTGTCCCTCCAGCAGCACCAGCACCACTGCCGTACCTGGCAAGAGTAGCATCTACAGAATTCAGTAACTCCTGCATCTTCTCTCGTCTGGAGGATGGAGTTCTACAACAACAGGAAATATGTTTGTAGTAATGAGACAATAAAATGATATGATAAGAAAACATATATAAAATGCATGATAATATCACTTGATTCACAAAAAGTTTCCAGGTAGTATGCAGCACCATGTAAACATTACCGGGTTTAATTTCTCAAATCCCCCTACTGATACATATAAGTTTTACTCCCATTACCTTAGAGAATTTGCAATGGTTTTATAGAGATAGGACATATATAGAGTAATAACATATCCCTTTATATGGTGATACAGTAAATGTAGAACGTGTCATATTATATACTATATAGTGTATCTGAGTCAAAAAGAATTTGAAATGTCATTGAAAGGTTTCGTCCAAATGACCTCATCTCATACCTTGATCTGGGTGTGCTAGCCATACTACTGCTTGGTCTGGACTGCTGCTGCTGAGGTTGGTTTATAGAGCCATGGCTGCCTATAGTTAGTAGGCCGGCTCCATCAGCAAGTGATGACTGAGAGGGTGAGTGCTGGAGCTGTGATATATCTATACTCAGCGTATCCTCATTCACAGGGACAGCCTACAAGCAGACAAGGGAATGTGAAGACTTTTCATAGAAATTCATACAGATCAAGCAGGAATTATTATTTAATTTTTTCAGCTTCAGCAGTGAGTTAGTTCTGAGATAAAAAGTTACAAAATTGTTAGTTTTGTCAAGCCCAATTAGTAGTTTAAGCTTCAAAAAGGAAGCTGTGAGTTAAAATTGGACAATCTATGGTAGACAAATATATAGGATAATATAATGCTTAACAGGGAGGAAGTAAGAAAACTATAAGTATTCGATACTAACTAAGGTAAAGGCAGACTCAGGAGTCGGGGTTTGAGCACCCCTGTCTCTCTCAATAGAACTATCCGCTCCTGATGTCCCCTCTTCCCTATCCGCAGAACTATCCACCCCTGAGATGTCAGTGGTATTGACAACTGAGTCAGGTGTCCTACTGCTAACAGGTGTCCTGCTGCTGACAGGTGACTGTTCACTGACAGCTGGTGATGGTCCAGTAATGAGAGCCCACTCTAGATCATGTGACTCATGAGCTGGGTCACGTGACATCTCAGGTGAGTGATTATTAGTTGACAGCTGGTCATGTGATCGATTGGTTGAAGGTGACTTTTGCGAGGCCGAGTTGTCTCTCCTTGGAGTGAGAGCGCCACCTGGTGTCAGAGGAGCTGGAGTGCTGCTTGCAGAATGAATGAGCTCCATCTTACGGCGCCTCATTTCTTCAGCGCGCCTTATAAGGCGATCTATTTGCTCCAGTTCTAACTCCATTGTGGATAGGCTTGGATCTGTGGCTACAAAGTTTGGCAGGTGAATTAGATAACCAGACAGTCAGTTCAACCAGCTGAGTCAAAACACAAGGCATTGGAAAATTTTCAGACCCCTTAATTTTAAACAGCAAGGGAACACTATAAAACATACTTGACATGAAAAATGTCACAGGGATATTGTTTTCTAAACATTTCACAGCGAATAAAACATTGCTCTAGTAAGAATCGGGCATCTGTGAATTCTCACATGATTTCAAACTTACAAGCGACAGCAGCGTTTACAAGGTCCTGATTGGTTCTTATAGCAGCGTCATACAGAGGTAGTCTCTCCATACCCCACAATGATCCACCTGTCTGTACTGAGGTCTGCACTGGGTTAGAGGCAGGTAGCATATCCAGTATATCCTGTAAAAGATACCAGTAGATATCAATGTAAAAGCTTACCTCAATAAGATTAGAGTTTGCATGCTCAGATACTTATGTTATAAGATGGAGCATCTGCTGTTTGCTGCTATATTTTGACAGATGAAGGTAACTGAATCGCTTATGTGGTCTGTCTATCAACCCGAACAACCTACTGACTACGACCATAACAATGGGAAACACATCGCTTCCTTATGTACAGAAAAAAAACTACCAAAGAATTTAAGGTTCAAACTAGGACGACCTAAATCATGACATTACACAGAGCAAAGTATAAGCGAGGTTGGTTGCAAAGCTGACATGCAAGGTTATTACACCTGAATCCCACCCATTTATCTAAAAGTAACATGCATGTACCTCAGCAGGATTAATGAGCCATTTGAGTATTATGTTTTATAAGGAGATGAGACAGGAAAATGCTAAAGTGACAAATATTGGTAAACTGACATTCAGCCCCAACAAGGTGGTAGCCCATTGGAGTTGATTTGAAAGATTTCTTGTTCAGTGTGCAATTATTGAAGGTCCTGGGTTTGAATCCCTTTGTAGTTCACCGAATACCCGCAATCTTTAGACTTGGATATTCCTAGATCTGTGCACACCTTTTCATTGCCAAGTATTCAGGCCATTGACGGACTTCATATTAACCAGTAGATGAGGTTTACATCTGATACCATTATAGGGGACTTCTTGATCTTATAAAATTTACAAAGCCAGAGCCATGCATTGGTTGGAAGAAGAGTTTTAAAAATATTACTATCAAATAAAATTCACTTACAAATATTTCCTCATCTGAAGTGAGTGATGACTGTAACATTTAGGAAACAGGATGAATGCAGGAATACACAATATGATGGTCTGTGGTGAACCATGACTGTGTACTAGGAGTACTGCAAAGCGTAATTAAACTTTACAGGCTTTCTTGAATTGTGAGGGTAGTCAGACAAATGGGTTGGAGTCATTTTAACTCCTGCAAGAACAATCGAGTCTGGGCACCAAATGTAACAAAGCTCTGACAATTCAGATTCAAAGAAAGAAAACTATTAATCACCTGTATGGAGGTAGTGCTCTGTTTCTTAGCAAGCCCTTTACCGATAGTACCAAGCTTAGAGGCGCTGTCAGCAGCGCTGCTTCTATCTGCTCCTCTCCGGTTGACTGCCTTCTTTTTCACCACCCCAGAAGTAGACTTCAGATCTGTAGTCGAGGTCTGCATGTCAAAACTGAGTATGCGATGATCAGCAGCTGCACTGGATTGTTTGGTCTCATCCTGCTAAACAAATTCGCATTTATATTTGTGACAATAAGGGAATAATACTCGGTTCTTACTACGATTATTACTCTAGGCCAATAGAGTTATCCCCCCACTTACAATAAGAAGACAATTACTGAAATCATACAGGAAATTGAAGGGTTCAAGGACATCATTAAGGCTTCACACTTGATTTTTTAGATATATTCTTCTGGGGCAAAGGGCTATAGTTTGGTAGTCTGCGATTGGAGTGAAATTCCTTTGCAATCATTGACATGATATAATTTATATCTCAATATCTTGCATGCACTGTGCTGTCTGGATGCTGGTGATACAAGAATTCCTTGATTAACAAATTATCAATTTGCACTCCTCCTAGATTGGTGGGATCGTACATTTCTACAACTACTCACATCAGATGACGAGGAAAGATTATCAGTCATGGTGTTCATATCAAAAGTGAGACTCCCTCCGTGTGTAACTCGTTTGTCTTTAGTTAGCTTCCGGTAACTCTCGGATTTCTCTACAAGAGTATAAAGATAAGGATCAACTGTTGTGGATTCAGTGTTTCGGTCACTTAATTCAATAATTAATCAATTTTATTATGAATTATTAATCTCAAGGTTTCCGTATAAATGTGACATAAACTAAAAAAATAATGAATTCAGATCTCCATAACACTGATTCCACATTCAGAAATAACTGAAGTACAAACGATTTTGCTCAAATATACTCAATAGGGGACGCCTAAGTGTTAACATTACACATTACCTAGTCAGATGAAAATTAATATCAATTTTTATACCTCTGAGTGGTTTGAAGTGAACATCGGTTTGAGAAGCCCAATTTCTTGACAAAGGTCGGGATTCCTCATCGTCCCCTCCAACACAGGAATCCACAAATAGACTTGTAGCATCAGTTCCTGAGTCTACTAAGACTCCACTGAGAGCGTCAGTACTGGAGTCCCTAAAGAGTGGCATAGTGTCAGATCCAACACCGCTGTCTACCATGAGGGTGGGTACTGTAGAGGTGCCTGCATTCTCCATCTCTATCAGAGGTTGATGTTTAGGCACTGAGGCTAAAAATAGAGAGTATTCGTTAGCAGTGGTAGCTTTCAATGCTAGTTAGTGGCCCATAACCATCAAGGGTTTGTTGGGAAATGTTTTAGTTGGCATTGCAGCCACAGAGGTTGGTTAAATTGGTATTAGGGGATTTCACCATATACATCAATTATGGGGCTGTTCAAAGTGTATTATCCACTCTTGGTTTAACTTCGAAATATTTGTATGGAGGTACAACTCTGCACGCTATGGTATTACATTTATTTGGAAAGACTTAGCTTGAGTACCAAAACTTGTTTGTTTAGTTGGTACAGTAACTCCACTACCAACTACCAAAACAGCTTGGAACTCAAGCTATGAAAGACTGTGAACCAGAGTGAGTGCAGACAAACCATCAGATTTTTATCAGTACCCGGTCTTAAATCACAACAACTTATCACTTACCAGTCTTACAACGAGATTTCTTTCCACCTATTAAGATATTTTCATTTTTCAATATTTTCATGTCTTAGTCAACTTCAAAAGCAACTCAATCAAGGGTCGAGGGAACAAACTTGCAATCAAGACTATGTCTTTAAAATTTTGCACAACACTTTTCTCAACTTTCATATAATTTACAGATTATTTTCACTCCTGCTCCTTTACTTTCGCTTTAGACAGGGCTCATCGCTAGTCAAATGTTGTTTTGATAGAACTTACCTCTCCTAGCGATGGTAGCCATATCTTTTCCGGCATAACTCCTCAATGAAGATGCCCAGTCCGCCGGAGCTGTGCCTTTAGTTGGCGACGTCGGTGACTTCTTTGATGGTGACGTCGCTGGCCGTGATGATGATGAGCGCCTCCTAGTGGACGATGTGGATGATTTTCTGTGTAGAGCCGGGCTGGCGGGTGAGTTAGTTGGCGGAGCAGACTCAGGCCTACTCAGAGGCTTATTGTCAGTAGAATCACTGCCAGTTTTCTCAAACGAAGAGCTTCTGGGAGACTCGAGAGTGAGTGTCCTGTCAGTAACAGAATCATCACTCAGCCCAGTAGCACTGCTTTCTGACTTCAGTGGCATTTTAGTGCTTTTACTTGCAGGAACACATTCTGTTGTGGCTACAGTGTGTCGGCTCAGATTCAAGCTGGAGTTTGATGCTGCTATCTCTGTGGAGGCAATGATTTGCCTGCTCAGCTGTGGCATTGATGATGCTGGCGCTAACGACTCAGCTTTCTCTGGTAAGCACTCAGTAGTAACAACTGTTTCGCCACCAAAAGCGCTAACATCACCATTCATTGATGTGGCAGAGTCTACTCTAGCTTTATCTTCTTCGGGCACACATTCAGTAGTGACGACGGTCTCACCGCCAAAACTAGCCAGAGGCGTTCTGGACTCACTAGATTTAACACTGTTTTCCTCACCAGCCGAATATATATGACGACCTGGTTGTGCATTACCACCCTCAGCATGTTTGCCAAGTGCATCAACGAACACTAAGTCATCCCCTTGATCATCAGGGGTGCCCGGAGTAGGGGGTATCTCCCTAATGATTATCATATCTCCTCTCACAGGGGTGGACGATGAGCCAGCACTACTGAGTGAAAGTTTGTTAAACGACTTGTCCTTCTTAATCGGTTGAATTTCTTCTTCGTCAACTGATGGCTCTCTAGCCCCATCCTCCTCATCATACAAGCTCTCAGCCTGCTGTTCGCAGAACTCAAACGTTGCCACAGGGGACACTCCCAGGGTGCCCTTCTTCTCAGTAGACTGCTTGGCTGGAGCCTCAGATTCAATCAAGGCATCTTCTAACGCAGCTGATGGCATTTCTTCGCCTTCCTCCGCTTCTTTACTCGCAATCAGCCACTCTTTGTTATTTTGCACTTGACCTTGAGGCGATGGGAGCTCCTTTACTTGCCCCGGCTCATCAGAGTGATTGATTTTAAGCCACTCTGAAACTTTGGAGCTTACAGATGGACTATGCTGACTGTATGGCGGTGGAGGTAGTGTAGCTCTCTCATCTGTGAATATTGTTAGTGGTTTATCTGATTCGCGCTTCTCAGCTTTCTCAGGCACGATTGTTTCAGTCACCGGTTGAAGTTCATTTGATGTTTCTGGTTCGACTGGGATGTCTTCAATATGCACAGCTGAGCCCTGTGTATCACTTGGTGATGGTTTTATTTTTCCAGCCTCATCATTAGTCTCAACTGACTTATCAGGTGGTGCAGATAGTGACTTGTCAGAAAGAGATTCCCTTGAGCCCTGGATAAAATAATAGATAATCAGTGAATACTATTTTATTCAAGGACAGTGTTGAATTATTCACATGCTAGCAATGCTGATGAACGTATAATTATGTGTAACAAAACAACAAGCCAATCCATCATCATTGTCATTTTAAAGCTATATTTCAGTCAACCTGAGCATGTATATTGTATTCAAGAGCAGTGTCAAATTATTCATAGGTCATCAGTGCTGATACATATATGAATAATGTGCTGCGAAGCCAGTTCTAACATGAATGACATCATGAAGCAGCCTTCGAGTAAATACCCGGCATTATTGTTAAAATCAGGTAGAAGTTCCACATGCAATCTATTTCATACCTTTGGACTAGTTCCGAGCAGCTGGTCCTTAGTGAAACCCTGTGCTCGAGCTTTCCTTGGTGTGTCTGGTTTAGCTGTAACTAAAAGAACACAAAATGCGTTTGAAGTATTTGCTGTGTTGGATATACCACTATTACAATTGAAATCTCACAAAAAAACTCAAAATTCTCAAGTGTGAGTGAAATCGAATCCTAGGCTCAGCCCTTACCTCTCCTGTGACTTTTATTCTCCCAACTTTTCAGGTAGAATATCCACATGAGACTGAGTAGGCACCCTACGATAGTTTGAACAAATGTCCAATCCATCCTCGAGCAGCAAAATCAATATCAAACACTGCATTAAAATAGCTGGACAAATATTCACATGCTCTTGCCGCTTTGCTGCCAAATAGTCTTGAAATGAACGCTGACTCCCAAAGGCTCAAAGGCATCGAGTTTAATCTATACACTGATGTATTTTGCTACTACTTGTTATAATATTGACTTAATTTTGATACATGAAAACATAGATAGCAAATGGCCTAATGTTAAAAGTTGTTGTTTTATTGGTTTAGTTCAAACACAGCCATTATCGAAACCAAAATCTTATATGGTATGTCGCAGCATTTGAACACAAGTTTGATTAGAAATTATTCCTATTCAATGTTTATGGATCATTGCCAAATATTATCATAGTTAGGTTACACAATTGAATGTCCCCGATAGTCTTTTCCTAAATTGACACATGATAAATGAATTGCCAATTTAGCCCTATCATAATTAGGCTTCAGTAGCTTATAAGATAGAACTATTTTAATCTAATGCTGCCAGGAAAGGCAGCATGAAAACTAATTGGCTAGGTTTCTTCCCATTGAGAAACAATTGCTAATTATAGATTTAATATAAAACTTTGAATCCTGTGCATGCTTTGCACTCTAAGAAATATTTGCAGCTGCTAAATTATGTTCATGTTGGTAATGCATTGTGGGCATTTGAGGCAAAGATGTTAAAACATTTCAGCGCAATTGACAATGCTGTACAAATAGAGAAATGAAAGGAAAAAGTTGTGGCAAAACAAGAAACTTAGAGGCAACTTACCAAGTTCTGCAGGGTCAGTAATCTGATCTTCAGCACTTTGGCCAACCTACAAAATGTACAGAAAGTTTTGAGTAGTGAACTCCTTCAAACATAAACTGTTGTCAAGATATCTACATCAGGAGTTGTCTTCTTCTGATTAACAAGAAGGCAATTTCTTAACGTGCTTGATAGCGTAGTAGCACTCATGAAACAAATCCTATACACCTCTAGCCTAACCGCTCAAACTGGTAGTAAATTTCCATTCACAACCATGGTCAGAGTCTTAGCACTTTTTCACTTCATGCCTATCAAGATTTGTAAATGTCCATTAAAATCAAAATACTGGTTATCTAAGTTGTAGCAGCAGCAGTCTTACCTTGTCTTCCACTGCAGAAGGAGTCTTTGCTAACCCAGACGCAGTAGCAGAAGGAGTGACAGCCTTCACTGCCTCCAGATATCTACTAATAGCCTCATCTTCTGGTTTCTTCTCACCAAATATCAGAGTGTCGAGGTCCCTATCCAGATCACCTACATGTGCACTGGTAACAGCAGGGTTAGCAAAATGTGCACTGGTAGGAGCAGGGCTAACATGGTGTGCATCAGCAGTGGTAGAGCTATGATTTTGTACATCATCAGTAGCAGGGCTATCAGCTGACTCTGCTCCTGTCGTCTGATTGGCCGAGGAGGAGGATGGTAGAGGTGATCTGTGCTGCTGCTGTCGGAGAGAACTTGTTGAGATACTGGGCTCTGAGTGATGTCGAACCATCTCACTCTGAAAACGCACAAACTGAATTAATAAGATCTGTAGAGACTAAGTGAGAAACATATGAACACATATAGAGGGATCGCACCATGAGATAAACCGAGCAACGAGAAGCAGTCATATGTAAGTTTTCCATAAACTTATTGTTCATCGAACAAAACCAGATTCGAGGGCACATAGCCACAAACTAGCTAATCCTGAGTTCTTACAGGGAAGCTTGTACATTGATATAATTAAACAAACATTTTGAATTTGTGCTTGAAAGGGTAGCTGTGTCCATGCCTCACGCTCAGCCTGAGTCATGAGCACACACTCCTATACTGTGAGAAACCTATTTTTCTATGGTACATTATTTTGTGATATGGATGAAAATTATAATTTGCTTGGAAAATTGCAAAAGGATAACAGAAAACATGAATTATAATATTAGAATGATTCTATCCAGCAGTCCAACTCCACACATTCCAACATATACTGTTAGCTTAGGGTTTTGAAAACATTCTAACTCAGTGAAATTCAAGGGTGGTTCAACGCATCCCCAAACCAAAAACAGCAGACATTTATCAGGTTGGAAATGTGAGGTTAGACTGTGGATTTGGGAGAATGTAGACATATAAGGAAATTCTAGCAAGTAATCCATAAAATGTGCAGGAGTTTAAATTGCACCATACCTGTTTAAGCTTAATTGCTGCTGAAATAAGAAGAACAGATTATTTAATTTCAATGTCTAGCCAATAAATCATCTAACCTGATCAGGTGACATATCGAGGCTAAATGAAGTGTCACCAAATAGATGATCAGCGTCAATGTCGGGTTCTGAGTCATGCGCCCCGCCATTTACTTCATCTGCACTATAGGATCTCATCATAAAAACGTATGTTATACTCTCTCCTAAGACAGTATAAAATATGTGAACAAAAACAGGACTAAGAATAATTGCTGTGTATAACCGTACATCACTAATGAATGACCAATGTTTAATCTTGATTTAAAGATTTTGGTATTATTTGGAGTTACACCCCTCCATCGGTCGGTGAGCAGAGTGGGAGCAACTCCAAATTTCTGCAGCATGATCAATAAATTTGAGTTTGGTCAATGCACTGCTATGCCATAGGATCTCTTGATTCTGATTCTGAATTATCAGTAGAAATGATATGCGCTATCAGACTTAACTTCACTTTCAAACAGCACACATGCACGGGGTCCAAAACTCAGGGCCCTACTTGAAAGTGGCTAAAGCGTTAAGCCCCTTCTGTGTGATAAACAAATAAACTCTGATCTCGGAAATATCTCCAGTAAGGAGAGTGTGTATAATACCTGAGGCAGTGGACATGGTCCTGGGGCTTTGTTCTTCAGGATACTGAGCGTGATCAGACCCATTACCAGAGTCAGCTGAGGCCTGATTCTGTCCATCTACTGGAGAGAGGGAGGCAGGCTTATTCATCAGCTCTGGTCTCATCACCTCTTCTGTAAAGTTAGATTTTGAGATAATGTCTGGTAATGTAGGAAACTTGAATGCATAGAAAGTTCTACAGGCGTCGGATCAGAGTCACGCCAACGCCTTGCATTGAATAAGAGAGAAGTTCAAACTAACTCTAAAACTAAAGACTTAAACTTTCACTTTAAATCATGATATCATGAAGAGGGAAATTTCAAGTCTGTTTTGATCCTATATAACACACATATCAGGAGCACGTTCTTTAAGTCAATAATAGCTACCATATGAGCAATGGAGTTTTCGAAAACCAATTCAGCGAATAAGTCTGCACTTGAACTAAAGCATTTGGACTTCGCTCTTAGCAAGCTAATGGTCAACTTGAAGTCAGTATTAACTCCTTAATCTGCTGGATTTTTATTCATGATTTAGCCTACAGGTATGCCAGTGAGTGCATTGCACAGCTCTATCCTATACTGAGTACTTACCAGACTTCTCTTCAATGCCGTACAATATTGGGTTCATCGTACCAATGATATCTCTAGCTAACTCATAGCTTCCATCAGAAGGTGAATCAGACAGTTCACTCTCACTGGTGAATGCAGTAGAGTGATGCTGTGGTGAACCGCCAATAGAGGGCGCTTGAGTCTGATCACCAGAGGGAGCTTGAGTGTGACCACCAGAGGGAGCTTGAGTCTGATCACCAGAGGGAGCTTTGTGCTGCTGAATTTTTCCAGTTAGTGGCTGTTTCTCATCTGAGGTGCTGCTTTGATGTCTGTTTCTAGGTGATGACAACTTCTCATGTGACTCACTGCTCTTGTTATTGCCTTCTCCTTGTTTAGAAAGTTTTTGGGTAGGGATTCCTTCCACAGGCGCGGAAGCTTTCTCTACCGGGACAGGAGAGGGTCTATCAGCGAAAGGTGAGACAGCAGGCGTAGTTGCATTCTTAGCCCCACAAACCTTAAATAAAAGTATGAAAGAGGTTGTAACTTCTAAATTTTGATTTTAAAAGTATTGGTTAATCAAAGGTTGCGTCGCACAAAACATCTAGAAGAGTGGGCAGTGAAATATTGTTCCCGGTAAGATTAGGCTGCAGTAAATGCACCAATTTGCTCTTGATTTTCAGGCAGGTGGGGAACACACCTGCCTGCGCCAAAAGCCCCAAGTATTCAGTGGATATTTTATCATAACTACAGACAATAAGAATAGCCGTATGTCCATATTTGCGTCAGACTATCAATATTTTCTAATTCTAAGCATACAGTACGCAAAGGTTCAGGTAAAGAGAAAGAGATGCAACACAATAGAGACAACAAACTTACAACACTGTCGTTCTTCTTAGTCTCAGATTTGGGTGTCCAAGGTATTGAGATGACATGAACACCCATACCATTCAGTTCTACTTCTTCAGATCTTAGTATAAGTGAATCAGACTCTGGGTTAGCCATGAGGGGCTCAGACTTAAGTAGGGCGGAGTCAGGTCCTAAATGATTTGGGTCAACAGAAGCCCTCTGTGAATACAACAGCAAACAACATGACAAGCAGGACATTGAGACAAGAAAGGCAACAATATCCAAAGAAAAAAACAAAATTTAGCTGATGGTAGAATTCTCGACTATTCACAACACACATTACAATGCAGTACAATTTGGGAAATCCCGTCTAGTTTGACAGAACAGCTCAAAACAGACGTTTGGACAAGCCGTAAAGGCCAATGCTCCACTTGGCATGAATTATTTGTGGTAGAAAGAGTGCCTTCCGGGAGACTGTGACATCATTATACAGAGTATGTGAGTTACCTTCACTTATGTAAGGCACTTTTTCCACCATCAATAATTCATGCCAAGTAGAGCATTGAATTTTTTCACCATGCAAATCTGACAAAAAGTTATCATAAGTAACTGCCGGTGTATAAAGTGCATTGGTCTTTGGGTAGTCTTTAAATTCTGAGGAGAGTTGCATTATGGGTGATTGTTCTCTTTTACAATACAGAGGATGTGGGCGGTACTTACCAGAGGAAGCGGGCGGTTCTGTCTAGATGTGGAAAGAGGTGACAGGGGTGGATCATGGAACTTTAGAGGTTGATCCTCCACAGCAGTACCATCGGGATAAAACACTCGACTGGATATACCCACCAATTCATTAAAACTGAATAATAAAACAGCATCATAGTATGTTAGCAACTTTGGTATATGACAGTTTTTTATGGTGAAATCTCCTGAGCCAGCATTATTCACACACTAAAAGGTCAAGGGCTTCCCGGACTAAGTTTGTAATTGTCAGG
Organism: Membranipora membranacea; assembly: GCA_914767715.1. NCBI lineage: Eukaryota > Metazoa > Bryozoa > Gymnolaemata > Cheilostomatida > Membraniporidae > Membranipora > Membranipora membranacea. The sequence continues at coordinate 12,589,389 of OU612072.1, forward strand.
GTCACAAGCAATCAACCAACCAACAAAAAGGAAAATTGTTTGGCTACCCATAGTCTATCATACTAGAATTTTATACGCGGGGTATCAACATAACAGCTTTCTATCACCATGACACGTTACAGCAGTATTTCCACGAGCCTTTGAAAAAGGGTAAGGGGACACTCACTAACATGCCTATCGCAGATCTTTGTTAAAAGAATACAAGAAAGCCCCTTGGAAGAGAACAAAAAGGAGCTGAAAATGATTTAAGCTTAATAAAACTGCCATGCATACCAGGTGCTAGATACCAGCCTTGTGATTTTGAATACAATGTGACATGCAAATTATCATCACCAGTGAACGATAGCGATATTTTGATATAAAGTAGCCAGCATGCCTATATTCATGCAAAGCAAAATGAAAGTTAAGAGCAGGTGGTTGAATTGAATTAAAAAGTGGTTGCAGTGTACAGCTATCATACCGTGTTTTAGGTTTTCTGAAAGTTTAAGAGAAATGGACAATTGTATTCAGTTAGCATTCCGGCAATTCGTTAAGAACTAAACTCCAATGCATGTCAACCATGACACTCAATACACCTTATCCGAAAGTTTTTTTGGTAATCTTTTCTCAACTTCATAAGTCAAATATAGTCAAACAATAATGACAAATTCTATGCTCAAATAATTGCAATACGGACCTTCTTTCTGAACTTGGTGTGCTTCTGGCGTCATCCATACTGTCTGAAGTGTCGACAGACAGCACAGCGCTGTGTAGAGCAGACCTAGAGTGTAGATAAGATAGTGTGTCCATGAGAACTGATTGAACGATCTCATTGGCTACATTTTCTGCAGAGCTAAGATTCACAGCAGGCGTGTTTGAAGCTGATTGACTGTTAGCAAACTGATAAGCAGAAGCTTGGCTGTTAGTTACTGGCGGGATAAATGAAGAAGAAATGATACCATCTAAGCTATCACTGTCACTTCCGGTTGTTTCAGGGTGACCTGTTTGAGCATAATACTTCTCAAGAGGGGCTGACCTCAACTTCTCTTCTGGCAGAGTCGGATTCTGGCCAGACTGTGAAAATGTCACAGAAGGAGGTGATGTTGTCAGATCTCTGACAGTATTTTCATCTGTTACTGTGTCTCCCTGACTCTCTGAGATCTTCAACTCTGGCAAAGCAGAATGACTGACAGCAGTAGTAGTGGGTACTAAAATTGCTTCCACGGGCGCAGCACGAGGTACTGGTGCATCATCTACCATCCCTTCAATGAGGCATTCAGATTCCTCTTTGTCTCCTGAAATCAGTTGTTTTTCAAGAAGTACAGATCTCAACATATCCTCTGGGAGCTTACTAGTCATTATCTGGATCGGACTAGTATAATCTGGGGAGTCGATTGGCGGTGTTGAGTCTGATTCTGCAGTGTCGGTATTTGCTACCTGCTGCTCATCAGTGACCTCAATCTTGGGTAATACATCACTGACAGTCGCATTCAATTGACCAAGATACTCTTCAGCAATGGGGTGCTGATTATGACTTGGCTGAAGAGCTTTTTGCACATCGCCGCTGACTTTGCTATCCTGAGCAATGTGAGCATCATCTCCGTCGTCACCCTCATGAGGAGGTGTACTGTCATTGGCTGAGGAGGACAGAGAGGGTTCTTCAGTGTAGATGTCATCCTTATTTTCAATCGCAGCTTCTAGAGCAACACTGGCAGTCTCAAGAAGATCCCGAACTTCATCAAAGTCCTTTTGTAGAATCTCAACATCTGACTGGATGTCACTGGCGTCTACAAATCCTGCAATTTTGGGTTCCAATGTGATATCATCGTCAGCAGCAATCAGAATGGCTTCAGGCAGTACCTCTTCTATGTCCGTGCCCCTCTTTCTACATACAGGAGTGTCATACTCCATGTGCATAGTGTTTGCATCCAACTTTTCAGAGTAGATTTCCAGAAGGGGGCCATCATATTCTGCTTGGAGTTGAAAGGCGGGAACTGGAGGGTTTGTTTGGGAATTTGTTGGGATTCCAACACCTAATGCAGACATAGGGTTTAATGTTTTATCTTTTATAGTAGAAGACATATCTATTTTGGCATCATGTCTGGGGCTATCATTATTCCCTGCCCCATCTAACCCAGTCTTGTCTTTATGGCTGTCTAGAGCAAAGACAGACTTAGGGACCATCGGTACTGATTTGTTGTCCGTTTCGTCGCCAATGTCCATTTGATTTGCTTCTCCATCGGCATTGTTGCTTCTGTGTCTATTTCCATCTACATCCATCAGTGATGGTTCATTCACCAGCTCCTCTTCTTCCTTTAATACTGCCATCCTATCGTCCAGGGTATCAGTTGAATATATTGTGCTACTGGATGAGGACGCAGAGGGTGCATAAGGATCATCGTCTGACAGGAAGTCATCAGAATACTCTCCATCATCGCCATTTCCATATTTACTTAGATCTAAGCTTTCATCCAGAGTGTCCATGGGTTCATCTGTAGAGCCACTGCTCAAAATCGTCTCAACGGCACTAAGACTGGACAGATGTCGGAGGCCATCTACTTTCTCAGGCAGTTTCTGGCTTGTTTCCGAAGCTTGAAAACCAACTGTATTACTGGCTGGAAATGCTTGATCTTGGGACTTGGGCTCAGTAACAAGCTTGGGCTGGATGGCTAGTTCTAGGGAATCTGTGCTCAGTGTTGGCTGAATGTACCCTAGTGTGGAAAGAATCTGGTCCTTGGCAGGCTTGAAGGGAGAATTATTGTCATCAAGTGAGTCATTGCTGAGAACAGTTTTCACTGAGGCTATTGTAGGGAGTACATCACCTCGAGAGAGTGGTTTCCCATCTAATGAGTCAGCACTCAGAGTCCCCTTTAGTGCTTGTAGTGTTGGAAGGATATGTGTAGGTTCTACAGTATCTTCTTGGTGGACAGTCTCATCCTTAGCGGGAGCAGCGATTTGATCATCAAGAGAGTCATTGCTCAGACCTGGTTTCATAGCCCCCAGAGTTGATAGTGATGTTTCAGCGGCTTGTGTTTTCTCAGGTAATGTTTTGCCTGGAGTGCCATCTAATGAGTCTTCACTGGTTGAACTTCCTAATGATCCCAGCGTTGGCAAGGCCAGATCTTTCCTCTTCTTAGTTATCTTCTCTTCCACAATAACAGGGATTGTTTGAGGAGTGTCCGTTTCTAATGAATCATCGAGACTGGTCTCTTGTTGAACATCTACCGTTTCAATTGGCTTGGGACCACTTGGGCTAGCCGACTCAGCATCAGACAAAAGCTTTTGGTCTTGATATCCGTCGGTAACCTCAGCATCTTTGAGAACGGCATCACCAACAACCCATTCCCTGTTTTTGATCATATCAGACAAATCACTGACCTCTTTAGTCAGGTCAGCAATCACCGGGCTCTTCAGGACATCCGCATAAGTGGGCTTCCCGTCATTTGGCGTTTCTGTATTAGATTCTACACTGGTTTTAACATTCTGAGGCATTGCAGACAGATCTTTTTTGGTGGGGTCAGCAATCACTGGGCTCTTCAAGATATCTGCGTAAGTTGGCTTCCCCAAAGTGGACGTTACCATATTAGAGTCTCCACTGGTTTGAATTTCATGAGGAATGACAGACGTATCTTGTTTTGTATGGTGAGCAATCACCGGGGTCTTCAGGATATCTGCATAAGATAGCTTCCTGAAACTTGGTGTTTCCATGCTATAGCCTCTACTGGTTTGAATATTATGAGGGATGGCAGAGATATCTTTGTGATTGTCATTATCTGAGGACGGTTCTGGATCAGTGTTGTTGTTACTGTCCTGAGTTTTCTCAGCCTGTTTAGTTTCACTTGAGCTCTGCTGGTCTGCTGAATTTTCAGCAAAGTTTGATGACTGCGGATCATCAGAGCTGTTTGGTAGCACATTTTCAGCCTTATTGTCTTTCTGAGGCAATGAGTGGGTGTGAGGATGTGAATCCTCTGCTAAGGTTGGCGCAGACGATGTCAATTTGATGTCTTCTGTTTGGACTGCATCTTCTTCTTCGTCATTGAGACTTTGATCTTGGCTTATAGGGTCGGCACTGAATGGGGTAACAAGATTTTCTGCTTGAGGATCTGGGGTAATGTCGCTGCTGTAGGGTGTAGAGTTAATATTGGCAGCCTGATTGTCAGTTTTGTTCATATTTGTAGGCGTTGCTTTGGCAAAAACATTTGAAGCAAGAGGCGCTTCATTTGGATTGTGATCATTAGCTTGCGGTGGGAATGGGTTATTTACAGTGACCGGGCTTGGCCGTGTTTCAGTAGATTCAAGGTCTGCATTTGAAAGCGGTGCGGTTGGTGAGCTTGGCTTGTCCTCTGCGGAGGTATCTAAGCTTATGGCAGGAGAGCTGTGAGACACGCCTTCAAATCTAGAGGTGATATAACAATACACAAGCGGTTGTATAGAAAAGTTAGTGTCGACAAAGCATAGCTGGTAGTGGGATAGTAAAAGTGTGACAATGAATAGCATAAAACGAGCCAACCCATAATTGGAAAAATATATTAGTAGCTTGAATTAGCAGTAGCTGAGCAAAAAGGCTGATACAACATCTAGCATGAAGCCAAAAACCAGAACGGGTAGGCATATAGGCATGCAGTGTTGAAGCACCAAAACCAGCAGGGTATCTGTGAATTGCACATTCAATTCAAAACCCAATCTCTCAAATACATGTACACATAATAAGCACTGGATAAACAATTTAGTGAACACTGTGGTACAAGACAAAATAGTGTCATAATAAACTCACCCATCCTGGTCAAAGCTGAGAGGAATAACAGCTAGAAGTTCATCAGTATCATCCGAATCGATCAGGTTAACTAAAACACAATTGAGTGAGAAATAACATCGACCAATCAAAAGTCGTGATACAAAGGTTCAAGCAGTAGAAAAATGGCTGGAACTACATGGTGAGAAGATTTCCTAAACACTCTTAATATTCTACTGGTGGCTATTCATGGATATTGACTCCTTTTCACAAATAGAATTCTTAAGAACATGCTATTCCAACCCTACCCATATTTAAAAGGTGCCATAAAAATCAAACTTTTCTCATTGCTGAATCAAATATGTTAGGTTGCAAATATCGCAAAACTCAAAGTCATTTTCATAAATGAATAAACATCATTGTTACTTTATTGCCACGCATATTTTAGTTCATTGACTCACGTGATCGTTTAGGGTCAGCTGTAGCACCTGGCTTGTATGATTCCAGAGTTGATATGGAAGCAGCAGGGGCGATAACTTCTACAACTTCCTGTTGCTCCTTGGGTGCTCGAGAAGAGTTGTTTGGTTGTTCTGAGATTGCAGTGGCATCTGTCAACTTTTCCTTGACATCTTGTTGTGCAGACCTCGTATCACCATCATTCATTATCTCTCTGATGTCTATGTCAGACGATTCAGACATTAGCTCTTCATTCCTTTCGAATGAGCTGTCCAAATCGATGGCGATGTCATTGTTTGCTCTAATGGGTGATGCCTCAGAGAGTTTGACAGCGTCCTCGACCCATGATTCTAGCAGCTGCTCTATCCCTCCTGGGGAGACAGTTTGACTGACATCTGTTTCCATCGGGGTGTTTGGTGGTGTTGGTTGATTATTTGTTGGAGGCTTGGACACTGTTTGAGAGGTTGGCTTGTTTGACATTGAATTAGGCCGAGATGACATGTCGGTTGTCATTGTCATGTCATTGTTGGCACCGAACACTGGCCCAGCATTTTCGGCTTGGACAACATCGTCTGCTAATTCAAGGTCATGGTTCACCTCGAATTCAGGTATCTCTTCTTCGTCTTCACTGCTATTAGCGCTGTCAACAAAAGGGATATCTTCCCCTGTAGTAAGAGGTTGAGTCACTGTTATATCTTCAATACTGTCTGGATCTCTGGCAGCTTCAGAAGAATCCAAATCTCCCTGTGTGGTATCCATTGTCTCATCGTAAGAGCTGCTTGGATAAGTTCCGTCAGTAGTGTCAGTCTGTCGGGACATGTTCAGGTCAGTGTCTGACTGAAGTGTTGTGTCTGCAGACAAATCAGGATCAGCATTCGATTTGTCAGAATAGTCAGTAGGCACTTGACTATGGGGAGTCAGGGATTTATGTTTGAATGATTTTTCTGTTTGACAATTATCGGCATTTGGATCTTCTGTGAGCGCTTTATTATTAGGAGTCTGTGACTTCTGCCTGATTGGCTCTTCTGTTTGATGATCTAGATTGTCAGCATTTTCTGTAGACTCACTAAGGCTAGTTTTATTGTCAGGAGTGGGGTGGGATGGGTCCTCTGCCTGATGAATACCATCATTGTCTGTTTGTATAGTAGCTTCATCTGTATTGTCTGTTGTTGTGTGGATTGGTTCTTGAGATTGATGATGTAAGTCTTGAGCAGAGTCAGCCAATAATGCTGACGTAGACACTGAGCATGTCTCACTTTCCGCTCCAGCTAACAGTTCATTGGTAGTGGTGCTGCCAAAGATGTCTGCTTCTTTAGCAGATTCACCATCATCAGCTATTTTAATGTCCGGAGTTGAGTGAATCGGCTCTTGAGACCGATGGTGAACGTCATGAGCGGAATCAGCCAGTAATGCCGATGTTGATACAGAACAGGTCTCGCTGCCTGCTCCAGCTAACAGCTCGTTAGTAGTGGTGCTGCCGTAGATGTTAGTATCATCACATGAGGAGTCAGTGAGGTAAACACCTGACTCTCCCAGGCTAGGCTTGGCATTCTTCAGCGGATTGGCCATCTCAACATCCACAGTCTCTTCTACAATAAGAAGCATACTTTTGTGTGAAAAAAAAAATTTAAGAAGCTACATTTCTGTTAGTATCAAAGGTAAATGATCCTTCGATTTAAACAATGCAATACTATATTATAAGTCTTTCAGGTCCTCTATCATATTTCAGGCCCTTATGGCTCGATCTCTTAAACTGGATGGATTAATAGGATTTCGGACTCGCTAGTACTGAGTAAGCTGCACCATTAGTTCAGACATGGTCAGCATCCCAGACGGATTCTTTTGCTGTTGAAACTCAGTCCGCCCTTAATCTAACAACCTTAAATAAGGCTATCCTCAGTTGAAACAGCTTTGCTAATGACAAACACTCTTGAATTGGAAGTAAAAATCAAAATCTCAATCAGGTCCTCAGATTATCTCCACTAATTAAGTTTCAAAGTACCAAAAGTTTACAATCAGTTAATACCAGCTAGCGAGAAGACTTCCAGCACCGTGCTACACCACTCAGCATTACCTATACCATTAAATGTGTATGTGAGCGGCAGGCGCGCCATCATACAACTTATCCTAAGCTCGCCTGTAATTGTGGGCGAACATTGAGTATAGAATATGTTTGTAACAACAGCATTGCCATAACAGAGCAATGAGACGGTTGAATAAACAGTGAATGGCAGATTTGGGAAACAGAAGACTCCAGCCCAACTACACTCATATCAAAATTGAGCTGTCTGACGATAAAAGGAGTTAATATGAAAGCGCGTGTATCATATCTAGGTTTCCTATCCCCTGTTGTCTGTTAAAGCTTACAGGTTGCATGGAGCTGCTTGCGTACAATCTGACAAGTTGCACGTCATAACTGTAAGGCACTGCATTCCACGCAAATCACAAATCAAAATTGAATGTTCAGAACTTTTCTTACTTCACAGAAACACTGCTGTTCTCCGCCCCCTTGTTCAATTTTCTTGCGCTGATTCTATATTGCATAAGAACAAAACTTGGCATACCAGAAGGTGCGTCTCTTACTCACCTGAGTTAGTTAGATCACTGCTGTTACTACCATAACTCTCCACAGATATCCGAGATCTGCTCAGATCTGCACTGTTAGTCAGAGACCTCGGGACATCACCTAACGTAATAAAACATACGGCAGCGTTAAATCATTTCTACAGCCTTAAACAACGGTCGCGAATGTAATACACAGCGAGCTAGCCTGAAACAACATCAAGCAGTCTAGAAACTTAACAGCTAAACGTTATGTAATGCCATGGAAATATAGTTTACATAATTTTATATAGTTAATTATCGCAAAAGCTTATTTATAATAAAATTTAATATAAAAGCTTTGGGCAGCATTAGGAAAAAATCTCATTGATAACGGTTTGCTTATTAATAATGTGTTTTGTATAGTGATTATTTGTGGAAACCCTTTCAATTGAGACTTGAATTTTGTGATTAGAGTTATAAGACCTGAGGGATTTAAGTGGATATTAAGTGACGAAAACAGCTTAAAACATAAAAGCAGAACGCTAACATATTACCTATTCCAATGGCCGTTTAGTTTTTCTTTTTGAAATTATCAAAGTAACTTGAAATTGAAACAAAACTTTAGACAGATAAAACTCCAGTGCTGGTACTGTAACAAAATGAATGAATTTAGGAGATAACATTTCAAAAGCTGAATCCTATCAAAAAATTGGATTGTTTCACCACATTTGGAAATTACCTCCCCTTTCTAGGCAATTAAATTGTAACAAGTTAAGGAAAGCAATTTCCAAATTAACTCAATGACACTCCCTGCTGACGGCTGTTGAGCCGAGAAATCAAAATTTGGAGTGGAGTGAAGACCAATACTGGGCAGAAAATTAAAATCGTAGGAACACGATGGATCTCCGAATCAGTTCTGAAAGGCAAATAAAATTTCTGACCAATAATAATTCATTTTTGACTGAGGTGGCGGTGAACCAATCCTAATCCTTCTAACATACCATGAGTAAGGCTATCATCCGACCCGTGACACAGCCTAGCCTCAGCTATGATAATCTCCTCACTGCCCATGTTGTGGGCGTTATTAGTCGGGTGTATAGAACCCCACACATCAGTACGGGAATGTGTATATGTACCAGCTACAAGCAGAATAAGGAGACAGACAATAAGAAGAATAGTCAGGCAGGCATAAGCCATGCTGGAGGTAAGTAAAAGCAAAAGGGAAGTCTATGATTTAGAGTTATCACTCCAGCAGCAGGGAAGATGAAAGATGAGTGTGGAAATGTCTGCAAATAGAAGTAGCTTGTTGGATTCTGTGGTAATTCCTTGTCACAACATTGAGCGATATGCTGATAATGGAACATCACAAAATATCATGTGCTGTCATTTGAGCTATCGTGCTAAGAAAGAGCCTATCATTCATGACATGCGCTTGGCGGTTTCTCAAATACATGTAACTAGAGAAAGCTGTAATTAATTCTGTTTTTGCAACTCTAACGCTTATACACCGGATTCAAGCAGTGTATTAGGCCTAAATCCGCAACTATACTTACGTTTTGTGGCTTTACTTGAGGCACGCCCCGTAACGATGAACTTTCCTGGTTTGGACCCCAGGATATCACCTGTATTCCACAGATCTACAGGAGTAGCTGTAAGTTTATCTCTCTTGGTGTTCAGTTTGTTCAGACTGATAGCTGGATTCTCTGGCTGTAAATTATCTGCAAATAACAATAAAATATTGACTCATTAATTTTAGTGACATTGGAGTTGCCCTCTCTTCAACAGATTTGATCTTATCTCAATATTCATGGCAGAGGCTGCAGTCTCACCAGTTATTGATGAAGGAAAAGCTACCACCAGAATAAACAAAGTTTTATACAAATACAAAATCATTGGGAAGAAATGAATGCCAGAGTTTCAGTTGAGCATGCATAAACAGAACACATCCCGAGTAGGTCTCTATTTTGGGCTGCTATACAAACAGACAAAGACAATATTTTTACTGATACTTTTGGCCTCGTTCAAAGCTCCCTATGGCGAAGTTCACTAACATCTTAGTACCCACTACAGGATGAAATTTTTTGCACATATTAATTTAGCAGCCTGACACAGAATAGCAGAAGGCACATGGTTAAATAAAGGTGAAACTCTAAAAGGCATCTTTTAGAAACTTTTTTAAATCTTTTTAAAAGACATTTTAGAAACTCTAAATGGATTAAAATTAAGAAATTACAATCTTATTTTCATCTTGTAGGACGTAGGTTCACAAGAACTAGTGAGGAAGTATGCTAACCAAGACATCATTTCCTACTAAGAATAGATTTTTTACTCTTTTAAACTTATTTTTACTGGATTTTTTAAACACAATCTTTTTTTAATACAAGGTGCCACTTTCTATGTCACGAGACATTTGGAGGTTTAACACTCTGCGTGAAAATCAATAGTCGAATAAAGACAATAATAATGTTTATATATAATTTACTCACAGACAGACACGACAGCGGGATGCTGTGAGTGTATATCAGTAGTAGTACTGTCCCAGTTAGGTAGGAGTACAGCACTAAGGGCCTTATCTCCTCCGAGCGATGATTGAGTGTGTTGTGAGAACTTCTCATCCAGGAAGTCCTTACGCAGCTTAAACAGCTCTTCGGCCATGTGCTGAGCATCAGGGCTGTAATAACAGAGATATAGGATTATAGAGATAGAGGATTGTGTTTCTCTGTATGAATCATGGTATATGTGTGTTGGAAGTAAAACTATCAATGCATTTGCATGATAGACTCACCACAACATCTGCTTATTTCTAATTTCTCATTGAATTCAGTAGCATAGGGCAGTTTATTATTTTCGAAGGCATTATGTCACTCCATGTGAACATTGATGTATGTAGGTTTTGAAAGCGAACGCTAACTTATCATCAACATGGATGAAAAGTATTTTCTAAAGTTGTCTTCTTTTTTGCCACGGTGCAAGACAACCTGTGACAAAGGTTTTTGCAAGGAGCTAGATGATTTACATCATTTATACTTTCACAAATGATGAAAATAATGAAAGTGACTTGCATCCTCTTGAATGTTCTGCCATAAGTCGATAATTGGTTTGAAATATGGGTAAGGTTCAGAAACAAAATTTGGCTTGTTGACCCTGCAATGCAAACATAACACCTACAGAATTGGTAACAAAAATAACCACTCCATCCATACTAATTATCAAAATATATAGACACTATATATTCAAATCTGAGGTGTTCTATATTTAAAGACAGACAACCGTTTTGTAGGTGGAGGACAATTAGCACAGAACAAGCATAGTTAGCCCATACACACTGAGTCCTATCTCACCTTCGTTTGATTGCAGGTGGTGCTGTGAGAGAATCATCAGAAGCCTCAGAGTCAGTACTTGTACTGAGATGAGGAGCTGAGGCTCGCTGTCTATCTCTACTGTGAGGTGTAGATCTACGCTTACGCCTACTCTGTCTAGATACATGCTGCTCACCTGTAAATATGTGGGGCATAGTTTGATGGATAATCTATTTTATTCTTCTCAGATTTCATGGTATCATGTCAGTTTGCACGTTACCTTATTTAATACCATAGTATATGTTGCATCTTATACATGGTTTCGACTTTAGTATTTGGTTAACATAAGTACAAATCATAACTGATGGGAAGGGAAAAAGGACAGATATCAAACATAGCATCGTCGAGTCCTCGGTCAAGTCAATCTCAAGTATAAGCTCAACTTCTTGGGCAAAAAATGTTCACGTAAAATGGCGAAAATGCCAGAATGCACGGAGGAGACAAACAATAAAGATATTGACATGCACTCTATATTTTTATCATTATTGTTATCACAAATTTCGGTAGCTGCGATTTAACTGCCAAGCTGTAAGGTAGGATATTTGTCAGATCGGTTTTTATCATAAATTGAAAATGCCAAAGACCTTTATCAGGTAAAACAATGAGTAGCGGTAATCAAAGTTGTTACCAAACAAAATTAAAATTTTCTAGATAAGCCAACATTTCACTTCAACGCCGACTCGAGTTATAGTTTTGCAATATAAGCCTGACACAGTGTAAACTTCATGACAATTTGATATAATACAAGTACCCCAACAAGAGCATAACGTGCTCAGAGCAACCCAAACACTTTTCCAGGGTGAATATTTCCACTCTTCTAGCGAATACATCCCCTACTATATGACCAGTTAGTCAGTGTCCAGCGTGAAGTGTTCCGATAAAAATGTTGTTTGCAATACTAGAGGTCTATGAGGCCGATATCAAAAACAATTGTGTGCCCAACAAAGTTTGGATCAGTGAAATAGTGTGAGACGCAGAGCTTACCTATAAGTGAATCTTCTGAGAAACTCTCATCAGGATCCTTCTTAGATTTCAGCTTGGCAGCCCTGAAAATGCAAAACAGAGCACACCATTAATGATGGGCTTAAAATGATAATGCAGACATATCGATAGTGATATAATACAAGGTACAAAACATGGTACTGGACTATTTAGCATATAGGTGTGGGTGGTTTTGCAAATAAAACAATAAGTATGGCTACTCCTAATCCCACAAGTCCAAAAACTACCCTAGATATCCGATTCTAGTGTACTACATATGCTTGATATTCTCTTTTACCCTTACGCATTGCTCTGTTTAAAATTTAGAATTATCATTTTAGAATTTTGATTCTAGTCACAGTGCCAGTCAAATATGTTAACTAGGTGACACCGTTTTGTTTACAACTTTATTGAGGGGGGTGTACCCTGAATGTGCTATAGCTCAGATATTTAATACTGTACTTTCACTAAAATCTGGTAATCAATGGACATGCATATCCTCATTCTAATCAGCTTATTTGTAATCAATAAAATGTGACAAAAGTTTAGTTTGCTCAGGTGTATTTTAATCTGCCCGGTGAATAGAATAATTTTATGTTGCGCAAGTTATAGATATCAAACTCTTGGTGCAGTTGGACTTTTAGATATGCGTTGCTTTTCACTATCATCAAATAAAAAGACAATAAGACAAACTGAATATCCAAAAAGCTTTTGGATATGACTGACTATAAGTGGGCTAAATACCTTTTCTTCCTCCGCTTTCGGCCTGGGTGCTTGCCCTGACAGCCACCCATTTTAATACAAAGCAGCAACCACCGAACACCAGATGAGAACTATCCACTCAACTCTCGCAACTCAGCACCACAAAATTTAGACAAGAGCTGCAGATGTTTGACATGAATCCATCACGGTGCCAACTTCAGTAGCCAGTTCAGTACGCCCAGCAGACAAATCGATTCTTTTCACTGTTTTAAAGTTAATATCCTTGTTATAATTACAAATCTATTGCTGCCGCTAACCATATAAAAGGTGTCAACGAACTGCTGCAGCAGATTGGTAGAGATTTATATCAGTGTAAACTAAACTGAAGAGTCGGTTATTTGTCCAGCAGCTGGCGTTGACAAGCAAAAATCCAATTGTCTATATCGGCAGCAAAAAAGTTCACCTATAGCTCTTGCTGCCGCAAATCGATAGTGCATGAATTATTGCTGTTCTATTTGCAAATGAGTGGCACAGAATGGTTTGTCCTGGAGCTCTAGATGGTAATCATTCTTTGGCTGAACTGATGTTTGTCGTTGTAAAGCCAGAGGCGAGCTATACTGTCAATGGAATTCCAGGACGGATAATCCAGCAGCTTTCAGCTCGGCAGAGTAAATTAAGAAACTAATCCTTGTCCAACCCTCGGTGAGATTAGACTTTCACTGATTAGCTTGAAATCACAGCCAGAAGCTAAATTAGACTCAAACTGTAGAGTTGAAAGGAGCAATAGAGCACCACTTCAAATTTGACGCCACGTTCAATTTTGCTGTCTCAAGTTGAGCCGGTTAGCAGTCAGCAAAACAGTCAAATCATGATATGCTGTCACAAATTCCAAAGTGTAGTAGAAAGTTTAAAGTACAGCTTTTCCTCAAGTCAGCATCCCAAGCTTTATATTCAACATTAAATCAACAGCGTGCCTTATCAATCACCAATCAGCACTCCTCCTCTCTCTACGCACTCGCACTCGAGATAAGAAATTAGTTACTATAATAAACCAATCATACAGCTATAATCCCATAATGTGTCTTGTGCCTAACTATGATGAAGTCTTATTGTGGCAGCGGATAAAGGTGATATGAAAATGTTCTGTCACTGTTCAATAGAAGTAATTATCTGCTCAGTTCAGTGACTCAATTAGCTATCCATCTTAGCTTTGTTGGGTCTTTCGACAATGACAAGATTACCACGCAGGTCTGTTGTTTCCTGAATGTAGCTTTACCTCTACCTGTGCTATCTATAATTTTGTGTTCCGGTCAGTAGAACTGATTAGCTGAAGAGAATGTCCCAACATTTGAGCTTTGAGACCCCTAAGAGTTTGAGAATCTGCTGTGCGACATGCTGTGATAAACTCGAAATCCCTTTGAGTCAGCTGTTCAGAAAACCTTGCGGAAAACCATGTAGGCAAGGCTGCTGCATCCAAGCCGGAGGTATTTGTAGCTGTCTTGAACTAGTCAGCGAAATAGAAAACACTTGAAGACCTGTGTTCACGACTTAGCGCCAACTCCAAACAAACGCAGACTGAAAACTATTTCTAATCCTGAATCCTTCAAAGTGCCTCAACTTTTTATAAACAGGAACAATAGAAAAGTAGTCTGATTTAAATGAAAATAATTGATCGAAGGAGAGTTAAACTCAAGCTCTATTATTATCGAGAGTCGATTTCACCTCTCAAATGGGCAACGCTCACAACAAGCTGGCGAATTTGATACCTCAGACGCATTTCAAATAAGTAAATAAAACAACAATATTAAATTAAGTAATTTAATACATTGTTCAACAAAACTCTTTTGAAATCAGACATGATTTTTTATCACTGTTACCTAACGGCCTTGTAGTTTGCTGTTTCAACATTTTCCAGACACTAACTGGTGTTGGTTGAGCATATCATGTTTGATCTAACTAAATACATGTACCTAGATGGGTACTCCCCAAGGACTAGCAAGTGCTATTTTTGAGATCCTTTGACAGCAAGATCACACTTGGGCAAGCCCATACCAAAAGGTATGCTTTGTAAATTGTATTAAAGCAAGCCAGATTTCATGGAAAGCTAAAGTTATATCATAATATTGGACTTACATCCAAGAAACCTGTAGTTTTCACTACTTTAAATAAAAAAAGGCAGGTGGGGCGGGTGTAGACAGTTACATAGACTGTTTTAACGTAATCTTTGTGCACTATTAGCTGTTTTGATGCTAAGAAAATGAACTAATCTATACATTTTAAACATGTTGAAAGTTTGCTTCACATGTCCACAAAGTGCACGACGGTTCACACATTCATATTACACCTATAGGCCCGTGCTCTGATATTCATCAGGTGGTCTTTTGCATGAGTAAAAGATTATCGGTTCTTAGGAAATATTTGTTTAGTTCTCAATAACTTGTTTTAAATTTCATCCTGCACCAATATGCTTGTGGTCATTAGGTCTTTGCTTCATTGCATTTATTACATCCATTTGCTTAATCACGCTTAAAAACAAAAGCACACACAATCCATTAGGAGAGCGATTATTCAGCAAGTTTTTTTGTTTCAATGTTGTTTTAGTCTTGTACACTGGAAAGAATAACAGTTTAAATGGGTATGGTTTAGCCAACAAATTACACAGCAATAACAGACGTCATGATTGGGCCGCAGTGCTGTAATTACATAGCTTTCTGGGGGTAGACAACTAACAAAAGTGAAACAATTGCTAAGTCTGACCCTGCTGTCCCTCCCTGCTGTCCCTCCTTGCTGTCCCACCCTGCTGTCCCTCCCTGCTGTCCCTCCCTGTTGTACCCATCAGGTCAATAATATGATCATTCCATGTCTAGGAATTAGGTTAGGCTGCGACACTGCAAGAAGCTTTGCCTCAAAGACCTCACTCTTAACAAAACTTAAAAAACATGCAAAATTAATGAAGCAGGATCAAATGAACGTAATTTTTGGGTTAGATAACTTATAAACTCTAATTAGGCTTCATGCAGTACAAATGCTGGTGTTTTACAGAAGCATTAATGACAAGACAGACGCTAAAAAAAATAACTTAGGAACTAACAGCTTTATTATATAGAACTAAGACCAGACGCATGGATAGTGGGCATGTTAACAACCTACCCACAATGCAACTTCAGACTGAAGTTCCCAGAAATTTCAGTCAAATATATTTACCAAGGACCTGAATTGCACTGTGGGATAGTTGTGAGCATGCCCTTTTTTGAGTATAGTAGAAGCGTTATTTAGGCGAGACCATGCAGAAAAAAACTAACTCACCGTCTTTTTCGACCCCCTCGTTTTTTCTTCCTACGAGCAGATGGTAAAGGTTTACCACACGACAGTAAATTAAAGTAATATTTCCAGCCATTAGCCATATTTAATATCAAGTCATTGAGATAAATCCAAGTTCAAGCGTTTTCTGTTAACCAGCATTGTAAATTCAAATTTTTACATTTTCTCAAAAATACTTCTGCATATAACAAAACGACTAACTAAACTATACTAGTCGCAACAAATGTTGTGCATATTGGTCCGATATACCCCCTAGGGCCAATAACAAGACAAGACAATAGCATTCGATCAGTCAGACATCGAGCTGTGCATATTATTACAACTTTATCAGTAATCAATCGATGAATGTTTTGTTATCTTATTGATCAGATATTTCAAGGATTGTTCAACAGCTTTATGATCGTGTATTAGCAAAGCTGCCTATAAATAAACATATACAGAGCTTTCTTGAGCTAATATTGACATAGACATTATATTGATGCTAGCTGGATAATCGGTAAATTGTAATCTGTTCAGTCTGTTGTTGGCAAGCTGCCATATTCTCGCTGAGTCTTTGAGCTGCACTTGAAAAGGAAATCACTTTTCACGGCTTGAGACTTTCAATTACTCTGTTTTGTCTGGCGCAAAGAACCCAATCAGTTTTGAAATTAACTAATCATGAAATATACTTTGGCAGCTAGTCAATAAAGACAGCAGCAGCAGTTTTTAGCTGTTTCCCACGCGCTTGGCACAATTGTGAAAAAAAGTAGTTGAGTTATCAGCTTGACATGAAAAATACAAAGCTACTTTATTAACACTACTGAATTTCCCCCGTAAAGAACTGCTGACAGTTGAATGAGTTCTTGATGCCACGCTATGGAAATTAATCACAAGAAATTGAATATCCTAACTCTTTTGTCTTCTTATAAAAGACCTAGGTAGATGAAGAATACCAATTTTCCGCTGCGCCTGGCATTACTTCTCTGAGGCTCACAGCTGGAGTAGTTGTCACTCTTACAAAGAGCAGACAACTTTAAACACCACCCATAAAAATCCTGATTTTTGAACCTATCCTTCTGACCGTGAAAATATAAACTGATATGTTATGTTTATACCACATGCGTTTAACAATAGATATACTGTTTAAATTACATAGCTTTTTTCTCCTTCATTTCTTGCAGATTTCCTAGTTATTTAATATAAAAAATTCTTAATCTATTCCTATGACAGGAGTAGCGAAACCCCAGACATAGATGTAATGATAGAAGGATGATTTTATGATCACTTACTTGACAGATATCTCTTTGACGGTCCTCTCGAGCTCCTCATACTTAGCTCTGGTATCCTCCAAAGCTTTGGCTGCCACAGCTTTCCTCTCAGCTAGATAACCTTCAGTCAGTGGTAATAGCTTACCGTCCTCATAGAAGTGAACTAGGGGTGGTGAGTCTACGTCCCGCATTTCCGAGTCCTCTTCATGGTCTGAATCAGCGCTATGATGAAACATTGGCTTGCTTTCCTCCTGGAAGATAGGAAATGGCCGTGATAGTTCAGATTTGGCTGCACAATTTGATATCTAGCACACGGCATTTGAGGGATTCTGGATGGAAAACTGTGCAGGATTCCCTTCTGGGCTGAAAAGTGTATAATTTTGCACCTTACATGATTCGAGCTTTAATCTTTGGATAAAATAACGCCTCACAAATGTACTACTACTTGGGGAGACAGAATGAATGCAGTCTAAAAACTGTCAAAAATTGATTTGGCTTTGAATAGTCTAATTAGAAAAGCCTATGTGATGGTGATTTCCCAGAAACGCACCAGTGTTGGAGTACTGTGAGAGCTATTAGAGCGAGGTGACTCATCCTCTAGCCTGTGAAGCTCCATGATAGATGGGGACACCTCGACACCGGCCTTAACAATCTGTGATGAGACCTCAGGCACTGATTCGGTGGAGTCTCCTGAAACAATGGACAGACAGCATTAAAACATTATTTCTAAGAGAATAGTATGAACGCTTTGAGGTATTTTTTCAAAAGTAACATAGTTTAAATGATGTTCATAAATCTGACCCATTCACTCCAGTGGACGTTCGGACAATGGATGTTGTAGTCCTCTGCTCATCCTTATAGCACAAGGTGGACATAGAAACTATATTTGAGCCTCTGTTTCTATCACACCCACTGTCAGCATTGATTGAGTTTGATCAAATTTGCCTTTGTTCGGAGTTGCCCTTTCTTTACCACGTAGCCATCAAAAAAGCCCAGTAGCTTTATAGCAGAGATGGAATATCTTGGAATGCAGGCAAGTGGAATCAAAGTTGATCTAGTCGGTTAGCGCTGCCAAAAGGCTACTAAAACAATGTTCTAGATTGAGCATCACTACGAGCCATTCTACACTAGCTATTGGCCAAGACTGCTCCGCTGAGGTTAGCAGCAGCACCTGCCCACATTCCACATAAGACAGTTTGTGCACTCAGTCTATATCTACAACTACATCGCTACAGCAAACTACTAACTAGCAGTTACTAAGTGAGCTTTTCTACCTTGATAAAATTTGACTGCTGGCAATGTTAGTTCGCTGTGTCGGCGACCAGAAAAGAAGTCTGCGGAATGGTGAAAGAGAAATTATATATATTTGTATTTAAATTGTATCAGGATCAGATTTATAAATACTAAATACAATCATCCCTGAGGAACAGTTGGAGATACTTGGACTAAATACTAAACTGAAACAGATTTTGTTAGCTTTAGTTGATCATTGTCATGCAAATCTGTGTTTTTGCTACATATTAGGCAGTACAGTTCCCGACCCATCTGGATGGTAAACTTTCATTGCTTCTGACCTCACTCAGGTGGACTACGTGTGACCTAGACCAAATTTGATCATGTTAGCCTGAATTTGGAGTTGCTCTTCCTCCGCTGATTAGCCACGACTCATCAGTGGAGGCAGAGCAACCTGAATTCAGGCAAACTGGATTAACTTGATCCGCCTGTGACCTACAAGTTAACTTCAACATTCTCTTGAAACTGTCTAGACAGCTAGACTACCCGACAAAGGCTAATGTGGGATATCTTTTAACAGAACTCTTAACCTTATAACTATTGATTTAGTTTAAGTTCTCAAACTCTACACTGGTAGCTGGTAGTGGCATTCTATTATCAACCACATCAATCAATTCGAGCGGGGAAGATAATTGAATGCCATTACCAACATTAACTAGTGAGATGGAGAATACCACCAGTGTGCTACCATTGCATTATCAACCCCCCAGCAGAGTTTGAGGATTGAAACTCCTATTGTTGTACTTTACAGGACAGTTACATGTGGATACAGGAAATGTACATACCATGTTTAGCTGTGTGAGCCTGTACTGTGATATTACCAGTACTCTGAGTTTTCAGTAATCTCTCATATTCAGCTCTGAGCTCCACCTGGTCTACAGACTCATCATCAGCCTCACTCTGAGCACCGTCTATGTGTCGTAACTCCTCATTACTCTGTGTCTGCCTCTCTGTAGTATCAGAAACATAGACATTGATACATGGACATTGATACATATATCTACCTGGTTAATCTGACGCTATATTGATCAAGGAAAGGGGAGATGCATCTGTATAAAATATATAGACATGAATCCATAGACATCTACTTAGTGGGTGCGACACTTTTTCCCAAAAGCATCGATATAGATCGATAGATGTTTACTAAGTCGCTGTGTATCTATTTCTCGAAAGCATAGACATTGATACAGAGATGTCCACTTGGGTAATGTTTGAATAGGGGAGGCGCCACTAGAGGAAGCAACAACTACAGTTAGATCTTCATGATAGAGTGTGAATGTGCAAACTGATATTACCACAGGTTAGGTGATTAAGATCGAAGCCTGAGTTTGTTGTAGGTGCGGTGGATTTCTTTAAATATATTTGAAAACCCTTAGTAACCCCTTCCACTTTCTTGATTTCATGTATTAAATGGTGCATAAAACAAGAGCCAATGAAAACCACCTCCATCAAAAGATGAGAGGTGTTATTCTTTTCGGACCATGACTTGATGGGGGTCCTTGAGCAAGTATATACAGGACCTAAGATCCCAAACTGCAAGATTAGGAAGCAAAAATGTTGAGCCAACGATGACCATTTTAATGGAAACGCCCATAACTTCCTTTCAATGTGTTGTAGTTACGGGTGTAGGAACATGTGCATAATTAAAATATCTTATCATATACTGTATATCAAAAGTCCTTGAGTAGGTACATACATGTCAGGATACCGGATTGACAAACAACCGGGTTAACCTAAAACTATGAGATTAGGAAGCAAAGAACGCCCTTCCTTTCAATTTATTTTAGTTACTGTCGTACTAACATGAGCATTATTATATTCTTACCCAGAAGCAGATAGATAAGGCCGGATATCATGCCTACATGATAGCGGTTAAGCAGGTGAAAGTAGCGCTCCAAAGTTAACAATGACAATGCCAAATAAAACGCCGCTGTTGTAAAAGATGGCATGCATGCATCTAAATATCCCGGAGCGACAAAAGGTTATCCTATAACTCTTTTGTGCTCACCGAAAAGCTAATAAAGTGTGACGCTATATTTTCTCAGCAAACACATAGAACACAGCTGCCCCACAAAAAAAAATCCACCAGTCAATATATAATGTGCTGTTATGTCAAAAATCAATTCCGCAAAGTCAGACTGATAGTGCAGGGTGATGAATAGTGGTATAATGGAACGTTAAACTTCGGAGGCATTTCGAACTGAGTACCCGTTTGATAATTTGTTAACCTTATAAAATTCATATCACTTTAAACACTTAGGGATTGTTCATTGAAATGTGATATTTCCAATCAATTGTTGAATTGCAATTCTGAATATTGAGTAAATTAGTATTTCTTCTTGATATTCAACTCTAACTCAATAATAGTTCATGATAAATTCTATAAAATCTACTTTTCAATGCGACCGACTGATCTCGCAAAGTCAAGGCTGTCTTGCCACTTTGCATGCACTGTTCTAATCCACGGGACTGCTAAAGGAAATCTGCACATTACAGTTTGATGCTACATTAAACTGTTTCCTGCTGTCTCTCCTCACATTATCAGGAGACTGTCAACAACCGATTCAAATTCATAAAAAATATAGAGCGAAAAGATACGCGGTTAGACAACTCCAGATTTAAACTTTGAGCTAGCCAACGAGTTGGCAGATAATAGATAGTTCAAGAAAGGCTACAATTTTATCACTTATGATGATCTAACTAAAGCATGATGAATGAAATCCTCTTTTTCCCTAAAAAGCTCACACATAGGATGTATTCTGTTTCTGCCACATGTAGTAAATAATAAAACTCGAGGCATTTGCGAAATCCAAATAGACTTTCGTTGGAAGGATATTTTCCGTACCAAAGAATGAACTGTGAGTTACAATTGTGCAGGGATAGCTGTTTGTGACATTGCATTATCAACATCCTTTCCCACCCATGAATCATGAAATTGGCCACAAGTCGTCACTCCGAATTCCTTGTGATGGTACTCATTTCAAGTGAATTAATTCACTATCTATCGATCAGAGATATAGATGCTAGTATATACAGTGACCAGTGTGCTCTTCGGCTTACCTGAGGTCATGCTGCTTATACTGGGTCTCTTAGTTGAGCTCTTTCTTCTTAAACTGCCCGATGGGCTGACAACATCTTCTTTCCTATAACAAATTGAAAAAATGTTTGCGGCTAAGACCTCAACATCTTTGTTGTAGCCAACTCTGTATATTTCATGTTCAGAACTGTTAGGTTGATTAATTGTTTGCCTGTAGGTGATGCTGAGCAGCGTACACATTCTTATCAGGTAGTGTTTGCTGCAAAGATTTAGCGGGATAATTGAACATCACACTTGTCATCATAGTTTGGAAGTTACATGAAACACTGGTCACCAATTAAGCGCAGCTCCAAACTGCTGTGGATTTTGCCAGGGTGGCAAGGAAAGGGGGCGATGGGAAACACAGAGAAATGATTGCTTACTTCTTAGTGTCTTGATCGCGGAGGGTTTTGGCGAATCTTTGATGGTAAGGATCTCCAACCATAAAGATCTCCTTGTCAGCATCGGAGCGTCCTGCAAAATAATATCAACATGATAATACTTTTTTTCAAAATTATGGGGCGAAGAACTTGGATTATGCTAAGTCGAAGTGCACAGATTTCCGGTTTTCAAGTAACTCAAACTTTTTGGAATCTGAGCACTTAGACTTGATATGGGGAGCATGCTAAGGTTGGATAGAGTTGGGGACGGAATTCACAGGATAGAGGGTTGAGATAGACAGAGGGGAAGATAGAGAGATGGGGTGGGGGGATGGATTGTGATAAAGTTAATATCACTTTGTTTCGCAATGAACGTCTTGATAACATTGGTAGTTTTATCTCAACTTTCTTACAACTCAATTCATGCATATTATTTCAAAAGTCACCAATGGCCACTGGAGAAATTTGATGAACATCAGATTTCGAATCAAAATTGATCTACATTTTCTGCAAATGTTCGATGTGATATGTGTGTTGGTTTGTACACCCTGTTACCAACAGCACAAATTTAAAAAATTTCAACGCAATTATCATAATGTTTGTAATGAAACAAACCAAATAGTTGTTATTTTCTTCATTTTTGACAGTTAAGCTTGACAGGACGTTTCTAGAATCATACATTGACCTATATACCTTCATATCCAGATGCAGATACACATATTATTATTACAGACTACCAAGCAACCAAAGCCATGCATGCAAATATAGAGTACCCCGTGTCCCACGTTATCTATGACTTGAATGATGATCAATTTTCTGTTTGGTAACAAATATTGAAATTTCAGACGGGCGAAGGATGTAAGAACGGATTTTCCCGCTTCCATATTTGATCAGGGTCATGAGAAACATACTTAGAACAGGCAAGCTACAATGACCATAAGCACAATATGAAGGGTTATTCAATAATTTACTCAGGCTGAACCAACTCTAAACTTCTCTTTATACACAAAAGCTCAGTATCACTGATAAGATAGTAAATTTGTTATTGAAAACACAACCAAACAGAGAAATTACGAACAACAGTAAGAAATTATCTGCCCCTTTTACAAGTTAAGACAATCCCAAGCACAATAACTAAAATAACCTATTCTGTAATCAATATTTTCTAAATATACTTAGTGAATTCAGAAGCCTGTACTGCCAACTGGCAGTGGGAGAAAAAGTATTATTTTTGAATAAACAATTCTAATCCAAATAAATCTTATTAAATAATAGATTTTTTCAGTGTTCTTTTATCAATGAACTAAAGGTTTAGTTCATTGGTTTTATGTTCGTTTTGAAATAATACTTTTTCTTCTTAAGACCCACAAATTCACCTACTAACACCCAACCAGGATAATTATAAGTAGCCAATGCGTTGGCTCAGATTGGCTATGGTGGATTGGAAAGAGCCAATGGCAGTTCAGATGGTACTTTCCTGGAAGTTCCTATATATATTATAGTGAGTGCTAAATAATGCAGTTTCACTTTCATTTTATCTCAATAGGTGTTCTCTGACCTGCCATTGGCTCTCTTTCACACTCAACAGCCAATCGCATTAGAGCTTACACATTGGCTGAATTATGAGCTACATTGCATTAAAATATAATCTCACCATAGAACCGAATGCTCAACCCTGGAAAATTTTACAATGAAAACAGCAAATGATGATTGCACAGGAATAAGACATGCACATATCATACAAACATACAAAAATGGCAGTGAGGTGATTAACGAATAATTAGATAATGGCAAAATAATGATTCAGGTTTTGTGTTTTGAATATTCTGACATTTGGTGAAACCCTTCCGGGCTTATTTATATATGACTGCGGGGAAGTGAGTAATTCCATCTGCTGATCATGAAAAGAACCTCTCTTTAAATCTTTGTATGACAATGATGACCCAACATCAATTATCAATTACAACGCAGGTAATATTTGATCAAATATCTTACCTGCTGGGCAGCCACCACCTCCACCACCTGCCCCATAGCCTGCAGTAGAGAACTCTTTACTGCTGAGAGGAGAAGGAGGTAAGAAAATCTCTACAGGTATCTCTGCGCTTCGAGGTCTGCGGGATTTTGGCGGTTTGGTTATTGGCTGGCGTGCTGGTTTTGGTGATTTGGACTTTGCTGACCCTACAACAAAAATGGAATCGAGAATTATGGTAATATCTCATTCTCGACACATAAAGGCATGCTAGTTTCGCAATGCCATAGGCAAAGTTGGCAATACCTTTACAATTATTTCAGCCGATATATTGGCCAGTTCAGCAGACAGTATTCTCAAAGTCGGTTTTTGATACAGAGACGATTGGCTATAAATGGTGTAAGCTGTATCAAGTGAGAAACGATTCCATTTTAAATGGTCATTGATCAAGAGATAAGCCATACAGCTCAGCAAAACCAAAACCCCAGGGAAACACACCGATTATAACAGTTCAACCTTATATCTCCGGAGTTGTAGGACCATGATGGGTTAGATGATATTTGAAGTTACCTTTGGATGATGTGCTAGATTTTGAGTCATCTCCTGCCCCAGATTTGACACTACCAGCCCTATGTCTGGGAGATCTGGGGGAGCTCTTACTAGAAGTGTCACACTCTTCTTCTTCCTCCTCACTCTCGCTTGAAGGAGGCTGGAATGCTAGCTGTACAGGAAGTAGCCTATCAGGGGCGGAGCTTGTCAGGTCTATATCATGTGTCAGTGTATCCTGATACTCCATACCTTTAGGCATGAAGTACCCAGAGCTATCAGGGGAAGGGCTCTCGATAATGTATGTGTTGAAACACGGTCTGAAAAGAAAGAATAATAACTAAGAAGGTAAAAAATCATACACTTTGCTTAGAATTTATTTTAGCGTTTGAGATAGGGGCCTTAACGGTCCGAAATTAAACAGAAGGTATTATGAGCGCAAGAGGTCATACTCTCAGATTAGAATTTCAAAATGGAGCTCCTAAGTCTTTCTGTGGTTTATGTTCCGTGTATTGCAAGATGACAAGGGAGGGAATCAAATTACTCGGATTGGTTTTGAGACCACATATATAACATTCTAAATTCAACAATACTTTAAATGATGATTGCCGATTTTGTGTGCGCTTCTCACGAATTTGCTACCGCGAATTTGGAGTCATCTCCACATTGAGTGTCCTCTGGTAAGACTGAAATTTCCACTGGATTATATAGTTTTGAACCACTTACAGACTTCCCATGTTGTTAGGAGGGTCCTTGTATTTAGCCTTATCATCGTCTGAATTAGTCTCCGGTATTCGTGATAGGCTTGTGGCTTTTTTCACTTTCTTCTTCTTGCTCTCGGCCGGAGAAGAAGCTCTCTTTCTTACTTCCCAGCCTTCCAAAACTGTCCTCTACAATGCAAAAAGTTAACATTGCGGTATATATAATCTTTATTACTGAACCAATGATCATCTTCTAAAAATTAGAGGTGACCTTTAGAGGTTTCATCACAATATAAGTAAGGAAGGCAACCTGGACATGAAAATAAAAACAGAAAAAAATTAATTCTTATTTACCATGTATGTGTTGCTGCTGACAAGATCTTTAAGATGGTGTAGGTTTGAACTGATGACTATTACATTAAACAGCATTAAAAGGCTAAAATTGCTCATTTTATGGAGAGCAGATTAAAAGAAGAACTTTTAAAAAACGTAGCCTCAGAGTAACTACGTACTCTCTCCAATTTAAATTCACAGTACAAATAGGCGGGACAACAATAGAGTAGCTAAGGAAGGACTAGGATATAATGTCAAAAAATCGAGTTGCCAAGCTGAAATTACAATACCCTGATCTCCCATGCATGATGCCGCAGTTAAAAATCCCGCCAGTGATATTTTTGCCTGTGTTTCTTCCTTTTTCAATGTCAAAGCACATAATAGTATCACTGTAAATCTTTGATGCTGTGATGATACTGTTAAGGTTTTACCAATACTTGCAATACAAACTACAAAGCAAACTGAACATACCTTAACTGGAGGCAGTGGGTTTTTAGGCTGAGCCAATCTCGCGAGACCATTAGGAAGGCTTTTAGACCTCTGATGTGGCCCGGGTTTCTCCCAAGTCTTACGAGGTTTGCTGGGGAGCATGTTACTGAGATCAGTGGTGCTGTTTGGTTGGGACTGAGATCTTGTTGAGGGACTAGGGCTTTGCCTTGATCTGTTTGTAGAGGGGGGACTTGTGCTTTGCCTCGATCTGTTATTTGAGGGACTAGGGCTTTGTCGTGCCCTTGGATTTGTTCTTGGCTGTATCGGTGTTCTCCGTTTTGTCGGTGGAGAAGCAGGTAGAGTTTGATTGGACGGTTTAGTTTTAGATGAGATCATTGATTTATCTTTGGAAGGTGAAGCACCGCGGCAGTGTTGAGCTTTTCCCTTCTTGGGTATGGTACCAGTTGAGTGATGGTTGTCAGTGCTGAAAAAGTGAGGAATTTAGCTGTACCAAAATGCAAAAAGTGTACCATTTTTATGAATTGGTCAGCCTTCCACTAATGACAACATGATTATAACAATACTAAATCTAGTAAGAACTAGAAAAAAACCTGTGCAAGAACCTGGTTAAAGAGCAAAGAAGCAACCCAGAAGTCTTTGTCATGACATCATTGACTTGACTATATCCATGTTTGAAGAAGTAAACTCAAAATTCATTAACACTTCTCATGCCAATTTTTTCTGGTACGTAAGAACAGTGCTGTGTTTGGAAGCTATCTATTTTAGAATTAGAGGAGCCTTAATAAAATCTTAGTTATACATAATATATGTACCATAATCATATATAACATCACATTAAAAGATAATACTGCATTATGATTAGAAAGTCTACTCACCAGCATGCACATTGGTGTTTGTCTCCCCTGGAAGGAGAATGGGTCTCTCTCTGTGGAGATTTATACTCAAACTTGACCTGATGCTGAGGGAATAATCTAGAAGTGACAGACTCGGCGCTGCGTGAGACTTTGTACTGATCAGGTGAGGGGGACGACTGCTGACGGGAAGACTGAGATCCTATACTACCTCGGGACATGGTACGCTGGAAAAAGGGTAAGTAAGAACATTGCTACAAACATGACAGTTGACTTGCATTGGGAAGAGAACTAACTGTGATACCTTTGGGCTAATCTCTATGGTTAGTATCTAAAGTATCTACGAGTATTTAAACTTAGATATTTGCATGTTGTAATTGCTCGCATTTTATGAATATCTGGATTATTTTCTTTAAAAAAACAAAGCAGTATCGAAAACACCAAAATACAATCCCTTTAAGGTAGCCGAAAGACACATTGACACCAGGGTAGGTTCCATACTATGACGTAGGTCCAAAAGGTCAGGGAAGCACACTGCAAATTTATTTTCATTAAGTGCCTATTGAGACATAATATGTCACAAGTACCTTTGAGTTTCTTCTTGACCTCTTATCAGTATCAGTTTTATCTGTCCCTGTGGCTGGGGTGGACACCGCGGTACTCCCTCTAGTGAAATCAGGGGTTGGATCATTGGTACTCCCCATCATACTGTCATTACTTTGTGATACATGTACCATATATCCGTCGAGTGAATGTGATTGGTTGAGATCTTCATCCTCGCTCTCTGATTGGTCCATTGGCTCACCATCATCGTCATCATGGAGGGCTATTACATCATCAATAGCACTAACTGAGATGGAATGTTTGAGCTCATTGAGATGATATTTGACATCATAAATTTCATCCTATAATCAGAAAAAATATCCGTACACTCACAACACATGATAGGTTTGTCAAACTTGACACTTTTTCTACTCTTCATAGAAGGCTCACGATACAAGGGTTTGCATACACTTACATGACCTTTGTGTTACCTTGAACAAATAAAAACCTCCCACCATAATTCGATAAAATAATTGCTAGCTAACACTTGGCCACCTCCTAACTTGCTAAACTAAACTCTAGGTAATTTTTACACATCTAGGGGAGTACTGATTAAACAGCAAGGTTCAGATTTGTATACCTGAGCGTCGTTGATCTGTAACTGATATTCCATCTCCTTATTCTCTATCTGCTGCTGATTGTGGAAATCTTGTAGTCTGAACATGAGCTCCTGCTGAGTCAGGTCCTTCAGACGACCTTGAAGGGTCACCTTCTTCTTTTTCACATGTGCACTGCCTGAACAACAAATATTCAGAAATAAGATTGAGTATTGCCGGCTCTGAAACTGGTCAAATTGTCGTAGTAAATAAATGTAGTGAGTGTGAAGCCAAACAGGCCTTTCACCCCTTACAGAACAATGCTGGTAGTTCCCTTCAATATTAACTGTAACCCAAACCCTCTAACAGATACTGATTTCTTCTCTATTTATTGTATCGCAGACAAGTCTGCACTACACATTGCCTAAGGAGCTCAATCTCAGACAGCAATTAAAGTATCAGATGAGTCTGTTGAAGGGCTTGTCAGCTTTAAAAATAAGACAATAGCAGCCTCATATTACCACTTTTGGGCAATTCAAATTACAGTATGTTTGCAACATTCCAACACACCAACTTCTTTCTGAAATACTCGGCCGAATGTCATTTGTCTCCAAGACAATTCGAGAACATAACTTTTTGCGATATTTTTCAATCACCCTAGTATCTGTAGCCAACACTCACCATTCACAGAGTCAGTCTGAGTCTCCATATTCTCAGTCCTGGGAGACTCTGTCTGCATATCTGTATCTGTACCCGCTGACGACGTGACGCCGCTGCCGGTAGAGACAGAAGTGGGTGAACTGCTACTCCTCATAGCTGTCACTTCAGCCAGGTCTTTAGCTATTTGCTCAACATCTGTAAGATATGGACGACAAAATTTTTCTCCAAGTTCCATGTCACTTATTCATTGTAAACAAAAATCAATCATTGTTTATGGATGTGAACTAAGTAGGTGAGGTGATAGTGGCAGGCAGGGTATGTAGGATAACACCATTCACGGTGAGCGCAGGGTATAAAACATATTTAAAACCACTGTATATCCTCAAAACACCATAGCAGAGTCAACTCTTCGCAGGAGGGTAAGGTCACCTTTCCCCACAGGCTTGAAATAACGAAAGTTATGGCTAGCAAACAATTTTCAACATTCCTCACTCCATTTAAACTCCAACCTTAGTAATCTAAAACCGATGCTAGCTAACATTTAGTCATCCAAATACTACTTTAACTTGACTCTAATGGATATACTTCTTTAGGGTATTGCAGACCTCATAAACGTTTGGTTTCGGGGAGTTTTTTCTAAGACAGCCGGAGTTGTCAAGACCAATAATAAAAGAAAGTTTATCTGGTGAAAGTCACATACGTTTTTGTTTGTCCTCCTCTAGCTGTAATCTCGCATCAAATATTTCCTTTTCTGCTCCTACTCTCATAGACTCATTCTCAGAGATCATCAGCTGTAAATAATATCAGATCACATGGTTATCATAATTACGTATATACACATTAGTGAACATTCGAATATTTTGTACATCTTTAGTAACGCTAGTGAGTTGATTACTGAGGCCATAATCATCAGGGTGACTGCCGATATCAGAAATGGTATCTGACCTTAAAACGCTGCTGTGATAAATTAGAAAACAAGTATGTAGACCATCTGTACAAAAATCCCACACAAGTTTTCTCAAAAGGTACCGTGAATATAAACAATCATGATTTTTTCACAGGCCCTTCACAATTGTCATTTTCATGGGATGGTGTGAAAATATCAGCGACCCCCAAGAAGTTGAAAGGAAAGTTGGGTCAATCTAGGATTCAGATTTGAACTTGTCTTTGTAGAATGTGAGATCTTTCAGAAGTTGAGAATGTTGATGTATATTTGTCAGAACTCTCGGTTTATAAACCGCCTCAGAAGGTTACATAGTATAGTTCTTACCTCTAGATGTCTCTCTAGACGTTCCATCTCGAGTACTTTCCTCTCATGTGTGAGCATGAGCTGTTCCTCTTTCCTCGCTCTCTCTTCTTCTGCTGCAGCGTGCTCCATCTGTAATCTCTCCAACTCCTCCCTAAAATCAACCAATCAGAGAATGAGTAGATTTCAAGCAATCAGAGTATGCCTTAATGCAAGCAATGCTGGTAGTAGGCACCTTGAGAGAAAAGTGTCTTTGTGTGGAAATACAGTTCAGAGACTGCTAGCCATTATGGCCAGTTTCTCTTCTCCCTGGCTTTGAACTCCTGAGCAGTTTGTGGCAATCCTTATGGCACTGTCATATGCAGATTTTCAACAAAGACAAAATTTTCATATTTTAACCAACTAACAAACTGTAAAGAGAAGTAGGCGAGTGGACACAGTAGGTTATATCTAGGGTAAGAAAGAGGAGAGATAGTAAACTACTGGGATTATAGAAAAGACTGGGATTGAGAGGTCTGAACGCTCAGATAGGGAGAATTCAGTTATGGGAATGCAGTAGAAAAGCTATAAAATATCTGCTCCTTCTCTGCCAATCATTGTCCCATTCTCCAAACCACATATGATTTGCATTACCAGATTTGGCAGCCTGAACCTTCCACCCCCCCCCCCCAAGCCAATATAAAAATATTGGCGTATCTATTGTCATAATGCATGAGGCGCCAGTCTATAGGAAATCATTTCATCTGGGGATAACGCTAACTTATTAGACAGCGAGAAAGGTATTGGTTTAGATTTGAATGAGTATTAGGTATGCTAATGTATTAGGTATGTACTGCTAATGAAATTAAGGAAAATCTTCAAATTCAAAGATTTAACGAGAATGAAGTCGTATGTCTCAGTCTGTTTGTTATAAATTTTCACCATGTAATCAAGCAGTGCAGTGCTAAATCTAATTCAACAAAATGAGTTATAGCTGACCAAAGTATATTTGAGCTTACATTGCATCGTCAATGACAGTTTCCACTATACTATGCATAGTATAAATACTATATACTATATGTATAGTATATAGTATAAAGTATATATATATATAGACCCAGTGTATAGTACATACTATATATACTTTGTAATATATTATAAGAACTCAACTCTAGTCTAAGGGATAAGTGGACCAACAGACAGACAGGACAGTTTAGTAGACTATTTTACCTTGCAGTGTGATATATATTCACAAATGGGTCGCTTCTGATCAAAATAAACCACGAGACAGGGGTTGATAAAGAACAAACAAAAACACAAACAAATGACATAACGCATGCAGACAAAGTCAAAATCAAGGTAGGTTAAGACATATACATCACAAACCATACACAAAACTAGAATTTAACAGTGTCCCAAGAATTAGAATATATATCCTTATTCTACGACACAATTGTATGATATAAGAGTGATGGTATGTAAGTAAGTATGTAAGTAAGTATGTGAGGGAAGATAAGGAAATGAAGTTAGATGCCACAGTTGAGCGGCCTATGATGTAGATAGTAATCATGATAAGAATACCGGACCTGATAGTCCACAGATTTCTGATATGATGACTGGTGTTGCCCTCAGTGGACATAGAAGCTGCTGTGACCGCTGTGTAGACTACAGCATGACTTTCCGTCTCTGATATGTTGCTGGTCTGCATCCGCGGTTCCGCTTCGTTGACCTTTAGTTTTGTATGAGCCACAAGCTTGTGTTTATATCCCAAAACAGGAAACCTACGCCTTCTAGGCTGTATGGTGGCATATCTCCTTCCGTTGTTACAACCAGTCACGTAATAACCCTGTCCAAGTGTGGGATAATCCATGTTTAACCGTCCCTTTACCATCTGGATGTCGAGCTATGATGGAATGTACATCAATCAAGCCCGATTTGTTCAGTACATATTTTACAACGGCATCAATGATTGTGATGAGCGTTAGTACCCCAGAGTCTGGATCAGTTCACCTACCTCGAAACCCGACTTTCCACAATACCTAAGGCTAAGAATGCAATCGGCATAGTATTCTGCGGACACTGGGATCCAGCAATCAATGTGAGAGCAAGCGCAAGACTTGGTTTGTTGGCGTGAGAGGTGAGTAGATAGAGTTATGCTGAAACCTGATAGTCTATAGTTGTGAATTATTCTACATCTGATCTTTACGACTGCAAGCACTCATTCACCATTAGGTAACCTGATCAGTTCATTACCGACTAGGGCTGCGCAATAATAGATACAATTCTTTTTTTATGAGGCAATAATCTTGCAATATTGAAGTGCGTTTATTCGTATATCGTATACTGAATTGCAGATGTTATGGTGGAACTGGAAACAATGTTGCCACTTTTTAAACTGCGTGAGCTGCTGTATGGTGTAGCTGATCAATTAGAAAGATTTCGATCCATTTTGTTGTGCCGGATATATACCATTACCATTACCCATGGTCACAACCTCATCCCAGGTTAATTTCTCGTATTGCCAAGCCCTACCAATTACGCTGAGATCATTATCAGGCAAGGCCAAGGTGTCACCCAATAATTACCTTATTAAAATAAACAGGACAGCTACGTATTGACTGATCCTGCTTGTGATGTCTTTATTTGATCAAATATTGAACTGATGGTTCGCAAACATTTGACTGCTGACTAAGAGTGCTTTGAAATCATGATAGTTAGGCAGCTTTTTCATTCTTCTACACACCATTAATTAATGACTGCTAGACGACAATTTTTCTGACTGATGAATCTTGAAGATCCATTTCCACTTGATGAATAATTCTATAATTGAATAGTCAAATATTCCAGTTGACCTTATAACTTATAGCCAGCATTTTTTGCTATTGAGTACAGCTTGAGTAAAAACCTTGGAGGAACTTGTTCATGTAAATGTTAGGCTGAGTTTGATAGCGATAGACAAAGGTTACCAGTAACAAAACCTAATCACTGATATATAAGAGTGCACTACAATAACTTGAGATGCAATTCACTCACCAGTCTAGTTTTGTAATACCATATTCAGCCATTTTAGTTGTGCTTCGAGTAATATCCACACTTATTTCCAATATATTCACATTTCGCACATCATCACGTTGCGAACTACTGAATCATGCTGATTTTAACTAAAGCAGCAAATGAAGCTCAATATCCTTCTAACACTAAGTGCAGGTTACGATTAAACTAAGAGTCACAATTAAACACCCAATCAGGATGACTTATAACATAATAGCAGCAATGCTAGCTGCCTCCTTTTTTTTGTTTATTCACCGTGACTGGGTGATAAATGGAAAATTTGTTGCAACAAGCAACACAGGTGTATTATTACAATATTAGCACAACCAAACTTTGGCTATACATTAAACAATGATAAGCATTTTAATCTTGGTTTAATAAACTTTAAAATCACAAATTTCATTCTTATCTATTGAGAGTGGTATCAATTAGGAAATTGTTTTGATACCAGAGACGCTTAGTAAATTGACACGGCTATTGATACCAAAGAGTCTGTTGCCGTTTGTACTTCATGCTAGAAGAATTTTATTGTACACAATGTTCTGTTATTTTTTCAGAAGAATGAATGAATTTGCTGCATACCATTTACATAGTATTGTGTTGTTTTTCACACGTATTTGTAAGTTTAAGGCAGCAAGAATAACAAACAAATAAGGCGCTGCCACAACAGGCCCTTGGCATACCGCCATTATTCCGACCAAAAACTTAAGAGAGGGAACTTACATGTTTGAACAAGCCATACCTTGACTAAAGTTATCAACTGAGCATGTTATTTTGAATACCCTTGGTTAACCTTTGAATGAAGATGAAAGATCATAAATGCGTGATACAGTGAGATCCTTAGACTAGACAGTTGTAACCCAATGACAATGAATGAGGAGGTTTCGCAGAGCAGAATGGTGTTCGGGATTCTTTCAATATGATTGGCTGATCTCCTATGGCAGAGTCGACTTAAGCATACTACACAAGCCAGCTAAAGTTATCAGCTTTCCAACCAGCAGAACAAGTCTCAACTTGGAAACAATTCAAAATGTGTGAAAGTCGACACAAAGAAGCGCCTTAGTTTCAAGTGGTCAATCCCGCCTGAGTTGCTGTTAACGGCATTCCAAAATTAACAACCAATCTACCAATAATGGAATGCCACGAGAAGCAACCCGAAAAAAGTTTGAGCATTTAAAGCAAGGAGTTGTAAGTAAGTCCAACTCCTTGCACAGGCCAGGGTTTGGTTATGAATCTATTGGTGAAACAATGAGGTATGACGGTGGAAGGAAGTTAACAGATTGCAGTAAACTTACTTTGCATTTTGAATTCTTTCTACTTCAGAGTGGTAGAACGCATCCAGGTCCTGACTGCAAATATAACGAACAGCCCCACGATTATCAACTAGCAGGTAAAAATGATCAGAATCTACAATCACTTCTGCTTTTCCCATATTTAGAAGTAATTCGGAAAGTAATTGTGTGTATTTGTTTAACGTGCAAGTTCAACCAACGCTCAGAGATAAAGTTGTCTTTTTGCAGACTATAGGAAACCGTATTGATAACTTCTGCTGCACAGAACATCAGTTGAATCAAAGAAAAAATGTTAAGATTCCGTTGGGAATTAATGTTGATAATAAAAAATTTAAATCTCAGTCAATAGAGTTGCTTCATTAGGCGCCCTGTACAGGAAATAATATCAATCACACATTGATATCGCTAAATATAAATGTTAACTTGAATTATTGATGCATTCCCACCCAGATCAAGTATGATCCATATGACTGTATTCGGAGTCTGACGGTGACCAGTAGAGGGGGAGAAACTCCCAATGCAGGCAAATGAAACAAACTCGATCCAGTTCTCATCCATAGAGTTTGCCAATGGAAAGCTTTTTTGGGTGATGATGTAAATTTGGATATCTGATCCCTAAATCAAGAATTATATATTTCTAAGCATGCAATACAGGACAAGTTTGACAACATGAAAAGCCACAATATTCAAAAGTCTTACCCAAAGTCATCGTCATCAAATAAAAATCTGTAAACATTATGTTTCGGCTTAATTGCAGTTATTTAAAACAAATCAAGCTCATAGTTCCAATTTTTGTTTCACTTTATTGGCGTAATTTTCATTCGATGAGAATGTTTTACAATGTTTTAAGTGAGCGATCTTGTAATGGACATATGGAGGGGGCACTCTATATACATTTACGTCATTATATACATGTGGGGGATGTTCCATCTTGGCTTAGATCTTTTTATATACATGATATATACAAGATAAACTAAGTTATGTATGATATATGCAAAGTATTTCCTCCATTTCTTCATCTGGGTTTTAAAGTCAATAGTATTTAATATATATAAATAATACAATAACAATATAAATAAACTAGCTAAGAACTTACACTGCGTTATCTACTCCCTTGCTTTGAGTTGAGGGGCTGTCACAGTCCACCCCACTTGTGATGAGAGATGCGACACTGCTGGCTCGAGATACTGAGGCTTTGAAGAATAGTTCTCTGTGGCTGCTGTTTCTTCTGAGACCGATATCACCCAGTGACTATAGGAGTGGAAATTGTACAAAATATTCATTTTTATATTATTAGCTGGTGAGGCAAAGACATAATGTCACAGATTTTGTCGCAGAAAATGACTACAGGATCTTATACTCAGCTTTTACCGTCATTAGTTTTTTGATTCAGCTTTCAAACTTTTTGGAGCAGCTCTAATTTAACGCTGTTCCCAGGGGGAATTCTGCAATATTCTTGATAACAGATGCTTTGGGAAGCTCTGCTACAAACCACATAGGTTGGGAAACAAGAAACTGAGCTAGTAATTTGATTTGGTGGTTGGAAAAGCAGGGAAACTGTGCAAAAAACTATCTTGAAAGTACAGAACCATGGTCAACTATAATATGAACAACATTGGAAATTTCTGAGATGAGAAACACCAATGAAACTTTTTATTCAACACAATTTGTAACAAATCTTACCTGACTTCCAGCACACTGCAAATTTACAGCAAAGTGCAAGGTCGCTTATTAGTTTGAAAGCAATCACCATTAGATCAAGTTTATGAAACACACACAATTTAATCATGTTTAGACTGTCTTGGCGAGTTTTAAGGCGGAGAGGGGGAGGGGAAAAAACTCCTCTCTCCACCAGTGAGAAAGCTTGTCAAGACTGTCTGTTTCCCACGCCACACTTATTATCAACACAGATATAGTGGTGTTGCCCCTCTTGATATTAACAGGGGCAACCAACTTCAACCACATTTAACACTCAATTGTTAATTGGGGCATGTTTGAATCGTAGTTTAATCATTGGAAGAGATAGGATACATTGCCCACTACCTCAAATCACAACACAAAACAACTCTCACTTACATCCGGTACGCTCAAGGTGTGCTAAAACAGTGAAGCAGCTTGTCGTTTTAAGTAAGTAATATTGCTGATGCTAGATCATATTCCCGTATAGCGAGTCTATGTACTAGAATGACCAAGTTATTTACATATACTTTTCTTTAGACAATGGGATCATAACAGAAAAAAACAAAACATAAGAACTAAGGCTAAAAATATCCAACATAACAGTGCCTCGATTGGCTCTGCTACTGCGCATATTGGCCCCATTCGCTAATTTTATTGTGTCTTAATATCCGTATGCATCATTTAATTAAATTAAATCCAATCTAATCACATCAACACTTTTTGTCCTCATCCCCTTTTTACGGCACTATTTGGAGAGCATCTCACTATTGAAATTAATAGAATGCCAATAAAAGAATTAAACGAAATCAACAGATGTCTCAAACGACCTTGACGTTCAGAGAAAAATGGCTTATACTCAAAGACTTACCATTCTCTTTTTCCGTAGCACAGCAGCTTCTGAGGGGTTGTTGAATCTGAACATATTTGTTGTTCCAAGTATCACAACGTCACCTAACAGAAATAAAGAAAAGTGTCCCGTGTGAAGTAGTGAAACTGATGTCAGCACGGAAAAGAGTGCACTCAAATGCACATATTCAAATGTTAAATATGTGGCTTTTAAACCTCAGACCTACACATTTCAATAGGATAAATGGAAGTCTTGTAACTGAAGGCAGAGTGTTAGATAACGAAGAGGCAGTTGGATCCAGCTTGACATTCAAATTTACTTTGTCTAAAATCTGTTTGTTTGTTAGAACATGCTGAACCATCGAACCAAGCGAAGATCCATTACAGCGTATAAAGCAATTTTACCTTGGGTGAGTCTTGTAGGTTCAGTTACATCAATTCCATTAACAGAGCATATAGTGTCAACATGGGGCTGCAGGTACACATTATTATCTGTGTACTTGAACACACAGTGTTCATCAGCTATACCAGGGCCATTCAAAGCAATGTCCAATTCATGAGGAGCTTCTTCATTTCCAACAGTAGTTGTGCCCTCCTGTAAAAGTTAAAGGACAAGAACTATGTTACACCGAAATAGAGGATGGTAGTTAAAATTCCTCCTGTCGTAGTGATTCTAATGATGGTCCTGAATTTAACCGACTGGCTGACTGATGTGGTCTATTGTGTATAATGATTATATAAAATATGCTGCATTAATCTTTATTGTCATATCACCATCATTTTACCATTAATACAAGGCTATATAGCCAATAATTGTGCATTCCCCGAAGAAAATATCACAGCTTTACATAAAAACAAGCAAAAAGCTGTAACTCAGTAGTTTTCCTGACCTGGAAACCCCTTCATACCTTGAGATGGTAGATGATAACTCCAGTACTGAGTATATCATCATCTATACCGACTAGATGAGGTAGATGGGAATCTACTATAACACCCATAGAGCTGGCCTTACGAGGTCCTCGTCGAATCATTATATCAGACTCCTACAACAGAGAAATAACAATAGCAAGTTAGCCAGGAAGCGGCTCATTTTATTCACCATAATGAAAATTAAATCAATTTGATAAAAAAACACCTATGTAATAATAGCGGACTAAGTCAATGAAAAACATTGATGCATTTGACATGATCTAAAAAATAGGAATTTCAGTTTAAGGAGTTTTAGCATTCATGGTGGAAACGATTTTTTGGTATGCTGATCAATCATGACCGTTGTTCTGATGACCTTTACCTCACCATCTGATTGGGTCTACTGGTACCGACAGATTTAGGAGGTAACTTTAAATAAAAAAACCGTGAAGAGCAGCGACTTGGCAACCCTGTTTTGCAGTATTCAATACATGTGTGGCCCTCAGATCCCAAGACCTACCCTCATGATATCGTGTGCCTCCTGCCACTTATCTAACCAGTTAGATAACATAGACTTGGCTACAGCTTCATTCTCTTCTAGTTTCTCTACCAGAGTGCTCTCAATATCCTCTGTGAGTGAGCGGGTCGACTGGGCCTACAAAGCAGTAAGACTTAGACTTATATGTATGAAAGCAATAACAAATAAGTACACACAGTTTCGGCGGTTAGCAGGGAAATGGCGTTTATGTCACACCCTCCTATTCTTACCTCAATGATTAACACGGCAACTCAGGAGGGGCTGATTAATACACCATTCCTTGGTTAACCCCCAATAAGTTTCAAATAAGTGAAGGGAGTAATTAAGGTGTAAAAACTCTGCATTTCTATGGTATGGAGACCATACTGCGCCAAGAATAGATGCATTATTCTCAGGTTTGCTAAGACCCCACTGTGCATACTGTACTATTGGTCTTGTAAGATAGTCTAACCCCATACATCTTCTTTTACTGGGAATATGGAGGCATCCAGGGGACCAGTGTGTATCAACACATATTATTACAAAATAAAACGCTCACATGTGACACAATTCATAATTTCACAACTTTGAATATTGCTTATATCTGAGCTAACTTATAGACATAGGTTTCACAATGCTAGACTAGGCTACCAATCAAACAATATTCAGTTTGTATTACGCATTAAATTTAACTAAATGCTTGGATAACATCTTCAGCTTGGATAAAACTAGCCAATATCACCTTCTGGGAAAAACCAAGTTTAATTTGGCATGGAACTTTCATCGAAACTAGATTATAAGGTTGATTGCTCATGGGAAAGAATCCAAATGTTGAAACCTTTTCGCACCCAATAGTAAATGGTTCAAAGCAAGCAAACAGTGCACCCTCTTTGGGAAAATGATGACAGCTATGGGGATTCCAACGCGGTGTCATCTGGAAATTTGGGAGTTGTCATTTACTTTTATATGGGAGGACAACTACCAGCTAAAACCACAGAAACAATTAAAAAGCAGGCAAACAAGTTATAACCACACTCGTCAGGGGCATGGGAATAAAATAAAAAAGGGGTGTGCAGGGTATCAACAGGGGATGAGGGGGGTGGGGTGGGGTTAAGTTTCACCTTATCCCTGGTGAGGCCCTCCTGAGAAGGACAGTTGTATGAATAAGAATACAACAGCTCTTGTATTGGAGTGGATTTCCGCTACAACATGCAAATACAAGTCTTACAAGACAACCAGACAACAAGTCAGTTTTAACCATCTTTAAATATTTTCAGACATTATGACGCCGTTGCAACTCTTTTGGACTAATAAAAACAAAGTATCAAGACAGACTGAAAGGTCCAATGGTGATGGTATCAGTATTAAGGTAAACGTTGGTAAGTGCTCAAACCCTGCCAGGGTTGCGGGATGAGGCATTCCATCAAACTGTGGTTGATAGTTGAACACGTCTACCAGCAACCCAGGCAGAATAGGAGTATTTAAATTAGGTACACTTAGATCAAATTTGAACCAGTTCTGCTGGCACCTTTACTGGTGAGCCAGTGGCAACTCGAAACTCTCGCTGCAGACAAATAGGATCATGCTTGATCTAAAATTTACTTGCATCTCTACAAACTGATAAACAGTACTAACCATATGAGTTGTGACCAGCAGTTGTCTCAGTCTATCGATCTCGCCTCTTAAATCTCTGATCAGCTTTACATTAGCGTCCTGTAGGTGATTAAACAAACATAATGATTTTCTTACTGGCTCATAGATAGCACCAATAAATGATCCGCTTCCTGCTTTCTAGGAAGGCTCTGTGTGTGTACAACTACCATTTGTGTTACAAAGGTTTCAGTCTTCAACTTAATAATAAACACAATTCTAAGTATCAAGTCTGTGTGGATCCAAAATGGAGTAGGAGGTAGCTCAGTTGGTTAGAGCGCCTGCCCTTTAACGCGCAAGCTCATATGACGCCCCAGGTGTGCTCCGACCTGCCTGCAAACTGAGAGCAACTTGGCGCCGAATACGGCGCCCGCGCCCTTGAGGCACTGATATTTCTCAGTCCTCGGACGGAGACAACCCTTGCGATTTTAACCCACTTGTTGGTTACTTGAGTCTTGAGTACAACCAAGAAATTAGATCTTTCTAATCGATTGAGTCAAGTTTCAAATAGGAATCAGATTACAAATATCAAATAGGTCCACGCTGCACTATCCTTAGATCACTATGAACATTATTTACTTAACAAGGGGAGGCAAAAACTGAATTGACATAAAGAGAAACACATAAAATGGTCTCATACCTCGTTGACGGTGGGTTTGTTGATGATACTCTTTGTTCTCTGTGCATATCTGAGAGTGTTGAGTGTTTCTGCATAGTATGTACTGGATGGTGATATGTCTACATAAAAATCATATGAATAAATAATACTAATATTTAACCTTATTTTTGCATGCAAGACTACCTCATTATTTTATAGCGGAGTCATGTCAAAATCTTAGGCAACCAGTATTGCATCTACTGGTCACGATATGGAGTACGGAAAATTTATGAGTCCAATCCACCAGGGAGTCCCTGAATCCACTTACTAGCTATCATGATAGTTTTGGAGTTGCCTCCCAGGCTATCCTTTAGTAACCACGTGAGTACGCTGTCTCTATAAGGCACAAATATGGCCGCCGCTGAAGTTCTCTTCCTGAATAGAGGAGAAGGGCTCCGAGAGGAGAGAGCCTCAGAGGGTAACAGTCCCTGTGGTGTACCTACTAGGGAGCCTGTCAGGTTCTCATGGCTCACAGCAAAACTAGACTGGTTAGCTACAAGAGAAAGAAACCATTACACGTGTTGTAATATAATATCCTTCATTTGGAATTGCCCCCTCTCCAGTGGAGGGGAGCAAATCCGAATGCAAATGGAACAGGCTCGATCTAGCATCACTTTGACCAATGATCTGACTTCCTGACCCGAACAGTTTTGTGTGTTTCCGATGGGGTCTTTGATCGTATCGGTTCTAGTTCTTGGTTGATCTGAATGGAAAATTGTTGAACGTCTAGAGCAGGTGGGATATACTGAAACTAATTTGGTAAGCTCGAAATGTGTGCATACTATGATAGAAAACATCACGAATTATGGCCTTATTTACTTGAAAGCCGACTAGTTTTGTAACGAAATGTGGCCAATATTTAGGAAAGACAGTATTTGTTTATTCTGTGGAAACAGATAATTGTGTGCGATTTGCACAACATAATTATGCTCCCCTGCCATGAATCTGCATGCATTGAGTAGGTAGGGTAGGTCGGGGGAACAGTAGTTCAAGTTTGATCCAATTTGCCTGCCTTTTATATTGCTCCAATTCTACTCTTAAGCCACCGTAAGGTCAAGGGAGAGCAACCCAAAATGCAGTCAAACTGGATCAAATTTGACTGGGGGGAACAGAAGGATAAAGCTTTTTGCATGCTAGTTTTATGGGGTTGTAGGTGGGATCGCTGTCAACACCAGGAAAGCCGCTACCGTCAAACAATTAAGGATGGAAATAGCTTTGGGGACGAGTACAAACAAACAAAACACACTTTCCATAAACATAGAAATATATGTCAACCCCGCTGCAAAACATTCTCCAACAGCGAGTTATTCTAGCTAAGCAAATCCAAAATATCTAGCATTTCAACTTTATTTCATATCAAGGGGAAAAGTTCATGCAGGTTTTACACAGGGGGTGGTAGATTATAAGTATGACAACACAAACAGGTCATCATGGCATGCAAATTACCAAAATAGTTCCTCCTTTGGATCGATTCTGCAGAAATGAACAGGTAGTTTGAGTTAATTCATGTGGCTGGCACTGGGAGGGTGCAGTTTTAAAGGCAATACACCACTTTCTGTCAGCTCTGGCAATATACCAAGTATGATTTAGATTATGTATGTTAGCTAGCATATTGCTCTGCACTCGCAAACGCTTACAAACATATTCACGTCAGTGTTTCATACACATTCATGTACAAGACAGGGATCATTATATGTCAAGGCCCTATTGTAAAGGTGTGCAATCGAAGGTATTAAGTTAACAGTAAGTCTTGCTATTTCAGAGTTGTCCTTTCTTATGTCATATCATTTTGAGTGGACAACTCCTGATATAATATACTATAATATGCTACTCGGTGGTATATTAAGTCTATGTGTGGCATACCTAAGGCTTTTATCACATTTCCCAGTGTGACGAGTGATTTGTTGATATTGGCGCCTTCCTTCAATCTGTCTTTGTCATAATCTATCAAGTTGGCTCTCTCGCTAAAACAGAAAGTTTTATAATCTAGACGCAAAAATTTTGCTGAACTTTCACAAATACAGGTATTTGTAGGTCATAAAAACAATGTGTTTGTATATCTGAAACGCCAATTTGTTATACCATAACACAATTGGAGACAAATTTCTTGTAAGCAGGGTGATTGTGTTGATACTAAATTGCAAATAGTTATTGGAAACCTTCGAGTTGATAATATATGATCACACAAACAGCAAGTGAAGCTGAGAGTATTAGAAATGAATTTGCCGTTCTTTGACTAAGGGCAAGACTTTTCTCCAGAAAAAAGGCTAGAACTGAGAGCCATTTGTCACCTTACATGACTTGAGACCAACGCACCATCAACTAATTCAACCACACTCTACTTCTTATTCATCTTCAAAGCCTGGAGGTTGAATAGACTAGAGGTGGTTGAGCTAGTTTAGGGGTTATTTTTAGTCACAAGAGTATATCAAATTTCACACCTAATTTTACAGACCTGCCAGCTAAGTCGACTAGATGTATCTTACTGACTGTCTCACACGGTAGATCCTTGTCTAGTTTAGCCTGAGTAAAATTGATAGTGAATATAGCATGAGATCTACTACTGTGATCGTGGTAGTGGGTGGCTGCTGTTATCCTACAAAGATAGAAAACTCAGTTACAAAATCTCAGTAATCATAAATCCCATTCACATTCCACCGCATAATTTATATCCCAAAATTGTAAGCATTGCAATTTTCTAATAGTTTAACTCTCGAAAAGATGACTGTAGGTAGCCTATAGTTTTTATGTTTCCACTTCAGGCACTAAAACTCAAGGATTGGATGAACTGTCCAGCTGAGATGATTGAAAACAAGCTGTAGTGATACTTAGTATTACATCACAGACTATTAGCAGTAGACAGCAATCACATGATGCTATGAAGAAAGATTCGCATACACTTTTCACACATTGTTTTTTTTTTATAACGAGTTTAAGCATCATTTTTTCATTCAGATGTATTCCCCAATATCTTTCTCATGGCAACTTTCTCATATTTAAAAAAATTGAAAATTATGCCGATCGATATGCTATTCAAATATTCTATATTAAAACTGCTTTTAAAAACTTATAGTCCTGAAAAACTAGATGAATACTCAAAATCGCACAGTTATCATACGCGATCAACTAAACTGAAACCAATTAAAACCGACAACAATAGAGGTGGAAGGCCCTTGTTGTGTAGTGGTATAGAACTATACAACAGGTACCTATTGGGATGGGAGGTCGTTTCTCTGCCTGTCGCCATGACAGATCTTGCAGGACGGCTGTGGGCGGCCGACTAGGCCGGCTTCGGTTTGGCATGCTTCCCCGCCTTTTCGGTGGGATCATGCGGTAGGAGAGGAAAACTTGAGCTGGGCAGCCTTCACACTAGCCTTTACTGGCTATCTGGTTTTCCCTTTGCCTTTTATAACCGTTTATATTTTTTAAATATCCATCTTAGAATATTAATTTAGTGCAATAAAAAAAAAAAATTTTAAAATATGACTTATGATCCATACCATAGACTTTATATAGTATATTAAGTCTATGATCTATACAAACCATAGACTTAATATACTATACTTTATTAAGTCTATGATACAAACAAACGTTAACACTAATGCATAAAGTAAAATAAAGCCACTAACCTTTTCTCGTTTCCCTTATCCAGTAGAGCTTGCACAGATGCATTATCTTTGACTATGTGTCTGGATAAATCTACAATAGAAAATTTTGACTTTAATGCATAATGCATAATGCATAATTTAAACCGCGTAATGCTGCTTGATCCTGTGGGGAATTGGTCGGTATAATCTCCAGTCTATAAGGAATTCCCATATAGCCTCTGACTCTTCTGCATTTCACACATGATGACAGATTTGTAACAATGAGTAGTTATTGTTAACATGCCGAGTCAAGTCAAAATCAAAAGGTCGAGAAGCGTTAGATAAAGGAGTCAGAGTCTCTAACTCCTTGGT
Organism: Membranipora membranacea; assembly: GCA_914767715.1. NCBI lineage: Eukaryota > Metazoa > Bryozoa > Gymnolaemata > Cheilostomatida > Membraniporidae > Membranipora > Membranipora membranacea. The sequence continues at coordinate 12,633,895 of OU612072.1, forward strand.
TAAAGGGAGCATAGAAAAAGAACTTGAATGCCCCCAAACCATAATAAAGGATATAGCTGGAACATTAGATAAGTGTAACTGAATCTTATAACAGTCAATGCGGAGGAATTACAAAACTTGATGAGGTTTGATCAATTCTGTTTATTAACAACCTCAAACAATCAAACGTAGGCACTGGCACAAATCTATGGACTGAGTTTTTTTGGGACAAGTGCCATTGTGTATAACTATAAGTACTCTTATATCAGGGCTGTAGTTTAGAAAATATGGTAGGGAAGGTAAAAGTCTGAGGCGAGTGCGAAGCATCACAAGGAGGGGTGCTGTAAGCTTCTCTCAAACCAACTAAAGGCATACAATAAGCAAATGGAAATCCCAGAGGAGCTGATTCTGACATGGATCATTCAATTTTGTGTTTTTAGGCCACTGTATTTATAATTCGGGTGGAGGCAGTGCCTCCCTGCAACCCCTAGCACTACAGGCCTGTATATATATGAACTTTATAGATTAGTAGTTATAAGCTTTGGCAGCGTCAGCACAAGTGAAGAGTAGGAGAGTAGCCATACAACAATCAAGGTATTAAATAGGACTCATTAACTTGTTCTTGACTAAAGAATTTTATCTGAAATACTGTGACATTTTGAGCTGCTAATGTCAACATATTAATTTCCAATTTAAATATCAATGAGTTTATTACATAAATCAAAGTTACATAATAAAATATTTAACCTAAGATAATAGGATACCAAAGGCAGAGCAATCAAACATTCCGTACATGCAGAGAGTGTAAACAAACATCCAGTCCAAAAAACTTGGCAGTCTCAAGGGGTAACACTAGTAGCACCAAACTGTGTCCTGGTCGCTGGTAGTGGCATTCAATTATATATGATAATAATGGTTATGGAATGCCGCTACAGGCAACTCCAACACTTAAACTAAGTAAGCCTCATCACACGGCTACTTTTTTACCCTAAAACAAAAAAGAAGCCTCCTGGCAAGCTTATATCTAGGTTGGTGGTAGTGGCATTCCATATTACATGGTAAAAATCGAGTTTGTTGTCTCTGTGGTGCAGGGGGGAGATATTGTAAAAGTCAATTATCGAGGCGCCTCGATACCCGACTTTTGCGTGTTCCTCCTCCACCAGAGAGGGAAAAACCTTGTTCTAGGGAAGAGTAGGAGTGGTGATTGATTTCTAGGACTAAATCCGACAAAGTGGGATAGTCAGACCAAAATAATGGCTTAAATAGGTTCTGCTACCGTCAGAAACAAAAGAAACCTGCAACTTGCTCAAATTGTGAAAATAAATTTGACAAATAACGTACCTTGTACATACGGTCCATCTTTGGGATGCTCCCTGACTTTGAGTGTGTATTTCTCCTGGCCTTGACCTTTTTGTTTAGCCGATGAAGGTCGTAACAAGTCACGGACCCTCTCATTATAGATCTCCATATAACTGTGAGAACATAACAAAACAGTGACTGAGTAAAAATTGTGAGAGTAGCACGGTAAGATTTTGCGAACAATGATTTGTCCTAACAACTCCCTGATGTGGATTACCAAACATGTGTAGCAAGAAATTTTGTCGGACTGCTGTCAAATTTTTGCAAAAAGGAAAAAATATGTGGCCCATAACACAGCAGAACTTTCAGTTCATGGTTCAAACTCTCCCCGGGTTTCTGATAGTGGTGAGATACGGTTACACCAGAATGTCACTACCAGCGACGCGGGCAGAGTTCACTCCCCTAACCCAAGACTGACTGGTACATGTGCACCATCTGTCACAGAGTCTGCTAGGGGTAGCATTGTCACGCGGCTACTTCTTTGGTTTGAGGAGTACCAAAAAACCGAAACCAAACCAAATGAGAAGCCGCGTGACAATACTATGCTAGGTGTGGTGTAGATCAAATATAATTCAATTTGCTGCATTTGGAGTTTTAGGTTGTCGTCGGCTCACCAGGAGAATGGGTATGAAAGCTGCCAACTTGGACAGTAGATTTTGAGCAGGTACATTGCCACTGTTACAGATGCTAGGCTGGCATAGAACAAGTTTGATCCGATTTGCCTGCATTCCAGTTGCTCCCCATCCACCGGTCAGGCCAAAGCGGCAGCAGCAACAAGACCAGTGGAGGAGGGGCAACTCCGAATGCAAGCAAATTGGATCCCCAGGGGACAATCAAACGGGTGGGGGGGTATAAGAGTCTGGGGGCTCACACTAGATCAAACTTGTTCCAGGGGTGGCATAAGAACAGTCCTACTTTTCTTACTTGTCACATGATGTTTACAAGAAGCCTTACAGCTTTGACGGGATCGTTAATTATAGCCTCAAATGAGGATTAAAATCAATGTTTTCCTAATCAATCGTATGTGATTGATTAGACTACATCCGTTTTTTGTGTGAAGGAACTTGAATTGAGTGATTAAAATCTTAAACTTTATTTTATTTAGTTTGAAATGAAAGCTTTTCAAGATCAGGAAAGATTTAATTTGATGCATTCAACGGATATATTCGATCAAGGACTGAATAATGTAAGCCTGTTGCTAAATACAATTATATATCACATGTAAATCCAGTAAAATTAAGTTGAAATTTGCAGCTCACAAAGAACTGAATTAACAAGATTTTGAAATTTATTCAAGGATAATCCTCTAAACGTTCCAATGGTAAAAATTTTCATTCAGTGGGAACATTTATTGACACCAATAAACTTTATTTCATCACCCTGCGCCTTAGTCGCTCCAGCCTAGAAGATTTCTATCATGAATGAAACCTTTTTAACTAAGAAAGCCAGGTTTGCACACACATCTGATCGCAGACCCAGGGTCAATTCGGAGTTTCCTTCCACAACTAGAATGCCTGTTGCAAGTGTCATCACTTTCTGCTTCGAAACCTAATCAGACCTACGACCATCGCTCAATCGAGGTGATCAACAACCGCAACGCTGTAATTTATAACTGCGATTAGGATCACTAGGGGAATAACCAACTTTTGATGGTTTAATTTGAGGTTATTTTTCAGGAAAACCGTTTCTTCAAATTTATATTTAACTCAATGGTAAGTCATTTTTGTGGCATCTTCCCTGCTTGTAGCTAGTGAATCAATTTAGTGATCTCAAAACACTACACCAAGGTTGTATAGTCTGAGGCATCATGTGGTAATCTGCTCCCAGAAAGCATACTGTCAATTTCGAGTACTGGGGTCTTTCATTGGAATGAGCGATGCTTCGGAAGCAAATTCATCACCATCACTTTGCTTACTTGGACTTCCAATTAGACAATTTCGTTCCTAAATCGCTCACTCAGAATGAATAAAGTTCCATCAATAAGTGAGCGAATTGGGGACGAAATCCTAGTAGGTATTGCTCGCTCATTAAATGAGACATCAGATAGTGATTCTGGCTATTTTTAAATGAAAGACCCACCCCCCTCTCCCAGTCAACAGCCTCAAGCTACAATAGCAGTGAGTCTTGCCGAACAAACCCTTACCTGACATCGACTCTACATGATATGTTAGATTTAGGATGCTCCTGGGCCTCGTCCACTCTAGAGAAGAGACCTTGTAATATCCGCGGGGTCAATCCGATGTCCGATTCGTTACCTGTGAATAAATAAAATATACTAGGTTCAAAAATAAGCAAAAATAATACAGACTATATCATAAATGACTACCCAAAGACCACGGCATGTTATAGTCAGGCAGTTTCTAACGATGAACTTATGTGAGATTTGCATGGTGAAAGATCTCAATGCTCTTTTGAAGTATTGGACTATGGATGGAGGAAAGAGTACATTCCTTGAGGAAAGGTTTCTCTTTTTCCTCGCATGATCATGTCACATGTCGCTCTCTCAGTTGGCACCGTGGCGCGTTCTTGACAGCTGGGCCGGGCGCGCGAATTGAGATTTTTCATCATACAAATCTCACATAAGTTCATCTTTAGAAACTGCCCGACTATAACATGATGAGTGATGACATGCGTTGGTGTAATCTTCAACAGAGAATTTTTCGATTCTTCCAGAATTTTCACAACAATTCAAGACACCTCTCATTAATGAGGTTTGATCCCAGGTAAGCATCATGTTATCGCTTCTCGTTATAAATTACCTTAAGGAGCAAGATCATAGCAGCCTGTACGCCTGTTTTGACCTGTTCCAAACTGAGCCGAAAACTCAAGGTTAAAACCCAAAATGTCTGTAAGACATTAACACAGACATTTGAGGTGTAACATTGGAGCAACTTCAATCGCGTTGACTTAAGGTAAGTTATGAGTTAGAACTGAAAATGTGTCATACAAACCCATCATAGTGTAAGTTTTCCCGGACCCTGTCTGCCCGTATGCGAATATACAGGCATTATATCCATCAAAGGCAGCCTCCAAAACCTCTGAACCCAGATCCTGGAATATCTACAAGTACAAGACATCAATTATATTATTTAGGGATAAAAATAATAAAACCTGTGGGCCAGATAGGTATAAGGCCAGGCAACAACTATAAGCAACGGGCACCATCGAATCGATTTCTTACTTTTATAACTGAAAGGGGTTAATATTAGCCAGAGTTTAGTTCAGCTAGTTTAAGAGGTACATAATGTCAGCTAGTACTAATTTTCAGCTATCAGAGTTGGGATTCTTTATAAAGCAAAGAGCACGAGTTAATTTCAGACCTCTACAAAATGCGCTTTTTTTTCCTTCCTGCAAATACCTTACTGATCCTCTAAGGTTATATTAATCTGAGCCCCCAGACTTTTGCCCCCCCCCCCCGCCCGACAGCCCCCAGGTTATATGTACTCTTGGGGAGTGACTGATAACATGCCACACCGGAGCATTTATTTCATTTGAAAGGGAAAATGTCAGTCATGTTAATGTCAGTGAGAGAATTAATATGGATTTCAAATTATGGTTCTACCTTTCTACATTTTCTTTCCATTTCTGTTTGTCTAGTAGTTACAACTGAACATTTTACACATACTATAATGTAATGACTGACTTGAATAATATTTTGAATTCATTGATTGATTAATACTGCCAACAACACATGACGCTAATGAGTGTTAATTTACCACTATCAAAGTTTCATATTTTATTCATTGATCTTTTAATATAAAACAGAAAATCGAACCCAATAATCAAACTGCAAAGACCCGCAATTTCTAAGAGCTGCCGGAATGATAATGGTAAATGAACGCTGACAAAAGGCGAATTATTCATACAAAGCAATGAGTAATACTAAGTACATATAATTGTGTTCACGCTGCATTGATAATTAATATTGTCAAACAAAGCGCAAGCCCAATTACCCTTGCTTAATTGATTAGCAATTTACTTCAACTTTCATTAACAGTTTAGGATTATGAGACACATTTTAGGCCATAACACCAACTTTGGCACCAAGTATCTCAAGAAGTACTCTTGATTTGGTTCAATATATACCACACAAAAACAGGGGTACCAAAAAGAGGTTATGCGATGATAGAGGTTTGTAGGATATCGCATGAACATCTATCATGGCACAACCTCTTTCTGGAAGGCGTTATAAGGTTTTCAGATATTGATAACATAGGAGTTTTTCTCTCTCAATACAAAACAAGGGCATTGTATTGATTTTGAAGTTGCCCCTCATGTCCGTAAGTTGTCGAGTTGAAATATTGGGGCAAACCACTATCGCTTGTATGTGACAAGCATAAACTCTGAAGTGCCACTGCAACAATTTATCAATAATGTAACCTCACCAATCGAGGAATCGCGTTACTTATTTGATATTGCCTGGGGCTTTTTATAAAGGTAAAAAGTCAATATAGCTTTATTTGAAAGGCCTGATTGAGAATGTGTTTGTTTGGGCTCCACTTTCAAGCTCATTTGAAATGTACACTAGGAAAAAACAACTTGCATAGAGTGCGTATCGTGACATACTGTACTCAGTAAGAAATTCTAAACCTTGATCTTTTAACAGGTTGTCACATGCGGCAAACAATACTGCCACTGTAGGAAACACTCTCAAGGTGCCCAGTTTAATCACACCTTGCTGTTTGGTAAGAAATAGCGGATTGGGCTGCCCCTAAAGATGGACGCAAGGTGCCCTAGATCCTCATACTGGGAATGTGATACATCCTAGAACACTAGAATGCATCCTAGATGTGTGAGGCCATAGAAGACCTCCTGAATTGAATGTGCAACAAGCTGTCGAAGCTGAAACTTGCACTGATCAACCAGTGACACTTTGATCTTAGCCAATAGGTCAGTTCAATCACACCATGAAACATTGACAACAGGACGCGGGTTGGGAGGGGGTAGTCCCTATTCCATGTTGCGATAAAGTGAGCCTAGGTACACACATGCTGTTCTTCAAGCTATGATACCAACACTCAAGAACTTGTATTACATGATCTGTCATTGCCGCATTCTACATACAAGTGGCTTATGTCTGCCAAACACCATCATGATACCATGTGATAAGGTTTTCCAAAGAACCAATGCTAGTTCCACTGAAATGCAAAATTAATTGCTTGTGCATGTTAGAGCAATAAACTGCAAGCTGATGCTTTCAAAGCAACATCATACCGTCACAGGGGGTGGTGTAGGGGACCCTCTCTTACTGTTCCAAGTGCATTAATAGCCCTGCACTCGCCCTTGAATAAGTCACCATTGCATAGCATTTAAAAAAAGCTGTTTATAACTGGTACCTAAGGCGTAAATGACCTATGGGCATGCCATGACCTAACCATTGTTTGATAAAAGTCCATTTTCTTGTTCGTGCGAACTTCTCAAGCAAGCCGATCGCGGCACCATACAAGTCAAAGGTACCTTACACCGAGATAGATCACAGCCTATCATGCGATCCAACACACTTGAGAGAGGTGTCTATTGTGAACATTCTGATTGCCAAGTGAGATAATCCAGTTAATTTTAAGTAAGAACTTATTTACAAGTTTACAAATCATGTGATTCAAAAGAAAATCGTAGTACTACCAAGGGACAACAGGGTCTCTTGCTACTCCTTAGCACTGCTCGCTCTCTCAGGTTTTTTTACAATACTTCTCTGTATAGGATTGTTATTGGTAACGTGTACTAGTAGGGCAAACCATGACTGACTTTCTGGTGGCATATACTGTATCGTTCAAGCGCTAAAAACTTATGCGATCAACGATCATTGTTTACAGTTCCTTACCATACCAAGTCCCCCCTCCCCAGTTTCCGTGGACCAATTCAGAGATCTGTCATTACACTGTTGGTCCACCATGCGGTTTGAAAAAAGATAGTATGTGACTTTTTGCTAACAAACACCAAATAAGCCCACCCTATAGGACAGTAAATGGAATGCACCAAATATCAGACATTCCTTTTCTCATTAATGATTTATTCCCAGTTATAACTCTGAGGTTCCGGCAGCATTGTTGGTAGCATGGTTATGTAATCAGTATTGATTTGTATTATGTTTGTTCATTGGTGGATTTGACTTAGTAAAGTTTGGTACCAGCATTTATAGGGTCAACAGGTGCTGGTCTTATGCTTGGGCCGAGCGATATCCAACCCAATCTGTCCGATCTGCAATCTTAACGCCCTCATCCCAACTGACAGGTTGGCACACCCAGTTTCGTCCATTGCCAACATAAGAAGAACGAGTTTAAAGAATATGGCTTCGGTTTGAGACCCCATGATGCAATGCAGATTGTAGCTGACATGGATTGTCCAACAGTTGTAAGCTCAGAAAGGGAAGACATCATACAGAGCCCCCTTTATACTAGGGCCCATCTATACTAGTTAATTCCAACAGATCAGGTCTATAAGAACAAAAACTAGTTTTCCCTGGGAATTCCAAACTAGTTGCATTGTGGGAATGTTGAAAGCACGACCAATTAGAGACACCTGCAAGCATGTTTTTCAGTACAAAATAAGCGCTGCCTCTAGGTGCTGCTGACGTTTGCAGCATTCCATCACACCTTGACTATTATATTGGCAGCTGGTGTAAGAGTAGATTTATTATATTGATTACCTGTGTCCCCAGTATATAGAGTATCATGACAATTGATGACTGATAATCTTAGAAAATGTCAACATTGATAAAACTATGCGCACTCCTAATCCTATATATACTATACAGGGCCGTAGATTAGAAAAAAATGGTAGGGGAGGCAAAGGCCCGAGGCGAGGCCAATGCATCACCAGTAACCTCCTCCCCGAGCAATTTGAGCCATGAAATAAGCGCATGGAAAATCCAAGAGGAGCTGATTCTGACATTGATTATTCAATTAGAGTGTTTTTAGGCTATTGTATTTAGCTTTCTAGGGGAGGCAGTGCCTCTCTGCCTCACCTAGAACTACGGCCCTACTATACAGAGAGCTTATTACAGTGTATAGTAAAACTTTGCTGTTATGCTGGGTGTGTGTTTGTTTGGGTTCTTAGATGATAAAAATATTACCTGATAATAATAAGTAAACAGTGATTGAACAATCACTTCAGTTTTCTCAGTTCACAACACTTGAACTACAAGTTCACTGGCATTAGTATTGTGAAAATATAAATCTAGGCCAGTTTTGGTCCATTAGCCTGCATTCCGAGTTGCTCCTGATCCACTGGTCACTCTGCAGGTGTCACTAGTGGAAGGGAGCAACTGGAATGCATGCAATTGGATTAAAGTTGATCTGGCCTACCACCCTGGCCTGTATATGCTGAACCTTCTTATCATGCGCATCCATATACATTCATGAAAGTCCAACTTTTATATGCTCCCTTGGCGTATCATATAGTCAATGGTGTTCAATCATGGAACTTATAACTTTCTGATATGGAACAGATTCAACCTAAGATATTACTGACTTTTCTAAACATAACGTGAGTTCAAAGCAAACCGGATGTGGAATTTGAAAGAATACTTGAGTATACCAAGCCATTGCATAAGGCCTATCCACTGTGACTATATAATGAACTTTTTAGATCATTCCCACAATGCAAATATTTTCAATCCTGCACAGGTTAAAATACACCAACAGCAATTGCACATCCTCAATAAGTTTGTTATATATTTATTGATCGCTTTCTTCAGCCAGTGGGCCATCGGACAGGGATAAAAGTGATTGGGCCAGACAACGATTGACTGGGCATTACTGCTAAGGTTTTCTAGTTAATAATGGGCTGTCATGAGAACCAATCTGCATACAAAGGTTGCAACTTGCTGAGGATCAACTGAGGCTGCTGCTGATGTAAATATGCACCATTGCGACGTTGTGCAAACCTCTAAGGTTGCAACTGCTCGATGGGTTTAGAACAATGATCATGGGAATCCCAAGAGAAACAGCATAAAAAGCCATATAAATGAGTTACCCACAATGCAATTTTCAAGGGCATATATTTGAGTGTCCCACAATGCAATTGTCCTGTGTCCCACAATGCCACTTTAAAACCACATTAATGGATATCCCACAATGCAACTTTAAAACCATATTGACCACATAGCCCGTAAGTTTAGGTCAGTGCTATAGCATATATGAGATTGACTAGATCTTTCTATAGCCGTATCATTATCAGACTTTAAACTGACATCGAGATCACACTATTCAGGATGTGTATCTCTGATCGTTGGTGTCAATTTAGTATCAGTACCTAATACGTGCCCACCCCTAACTGTTAAACTTGAACTTGGGACGTTGAACAAAATTCTTTGCTGATGGTACTCACGCTAAGTGAATAATATCACTCTCTATCGATCAGAGATATACGTGTAATAGTATGTCATGTGGTCAGTGTGTATCAGACTTACGACTTGTTGTCCTGCATAGTTTTCAGCTATTCTCTCAGTGGACAAGTATGCGTAGTCAAACGCAAAAGACTTTGTTCTCTCTCTCGAATCGGCTATGTCCAGTAACTGTGATATACTGCTGTCCAACTATAAACAACAACAAAAACAGCATAGATATCAGACATTGACAAATGGATGGAGATTTTACTCTGATAAACCCTGTCACGGCGAAAAGTAGAAACAGAAACATTGCATCTTGAGTCTGTCTATATAAGACATAGCCTGGCCAGTACATATTCGTGTGTATGAATAGCCAGTTATTGGTTAGCAAATAGCATGGGATTCACAACTGGCCCCTATCAGAACAAAACCTGGGCACTCAAGTAAGGGCTCCATGTTCATACAGCAGATTATGTATGTAAAAAGCAGAGACCGAAGCAGGGATTCTCTTGTTGCTAAATCTGGCCTGTGCCACAACATTCATAGTAGTTACAAAAAGGCTTGTGCAACACCTCTTTGGTACAGTCCTTTGCATGTAACACACGATTCTCTTTTACTTAGCCCACTTCTCATTGTCAAGATGGCAGGACTAGTACTGAAACTCTGACAGCCCTATATGATCCAAGGTGTAAAACAAAGAGCTGAGAGAGTCTGGCTCTGGATCAAGTTTGGTCCATTTGTCTGCATTCAGAGTTTCAGGGTCTTAGAGTTACTGGAAGTCAGGCAAATTGGATCAAACTTGTTCTTGTCTGACCAAGACATAAATCCAATCCTGTGTTGATACCAAAATAATTTCACAAACAAAACTGGCCAGCCCAAGGTCTCTATGTAGTTATACAAGCAAACCAAAGTAATCTCTTGGTACAAACTAGTGAAAATTAAGTAGATTGATGGATTAAACTTGTGATGTCACCAAAATCCTATTGAATCGTCACAGAGGATTTATAAACTAAAGACTCAAAGAGTGATGTTGTTATTGTAATTACTGCAGTATTGATTGTGCGTTTCTCACAAGTGCTTTGTAAACTTCAGTTTCACTATTTTACATCCTATCAGGATAAACAAACCAGACTCTGAGATGGTTCTATACACAAACATCATCTTTTGCAGCTATAGGTAAAGTGGTCCACAGACTCGCTAGAAAACCTGAGCTAGTTAATAGAAAATTGACCTTGAAATCCTAGCTTTGCTCATTCTCTCTTGATTGATAACCCATAAAAATTCACCAAAGCTTCCGTGATATTCTTGGACTCTCTTACACGAGAGAATTGGCATATATACTCAACTGGCCTACTAGGAACATGTAGGGAGTAAAATCCTTAGAGATTGCAATAAAATAGTAAGTAGGGCATAGTCATCGTTTCCTCAAGGATTCCTTGCTCTCAGGCTAAGTAGATATCCCAAACTACCCGACGCAAGATCACAATACAAAATGAGAAAATGCATAACATATCTAAACTGTGATCACTTCTAATCTGTTTTTAGGCATCAAAGCCGCGACAGCGTTGACGACAGTATTTGTCATGTCAATGGCATCCGATGCCGATTCATTGAAAGGAAGCGTCAGACATAGCGTCACATACTTCATGTCTTTCTCCTCAAGTATTTGCTGCCCCATTAGTTGGCTATTATCTCACAATAAAAGATATTGTTTTTAAAACAAAAGAAGGATCACTTTCAACGGTATCTTAAAGTATTATTCTAATGTAATCAGTACAAAACAAACTTCACAGCTTCAGTACAACACCAATATAATGCCCTGTCTATCATCCCTGATATAGCTTATTTGTGTGCGGGTTCACCTCAGAGGACTAAAGAATTCGCAGGAGGAGGAAAGGTTCGCCAATTCCCACACAATTCCATTGCAATCGTATTACTTATGGCTAGCTAACATTAACTAAACCTCATTACTCTAGCTTGACCCCATACGCTAGCTAATATTAAGTCAGTCCAAACAAGCCAATTTGCATTCCTCCAAGACAAATGTGTTGCTGATGAAAAATAGGGATTCTTGGAATTATGATGAAGATCCATTCATTAATCCAGCTGAGGAATGTTGGATTTTGCCAATGAGTCTCTGGATTAAAAAAGTTACAGTCTAGGCCTACGTTGCTTATGGCAAACCTAGTGAGACTTGCATACAGACTAACTAAACTTTTGACCTGATCAGAAGAAGGCGGCTTGAAATATTAGCCAAGGGTATTAAAAGCCAGATTATTGCTCATCCTGCGAAATGGTAGGATAGGGAAGCAATTAATTGCCAATTAAATTGAGCGTCATTTCGCTCCAATCTAGGGCCTACCATAAAATGACTTTGTCGTCAAGGAAAGAGAATCATTAGAAATTTACAGCGTGCTAACAATAAAATCAGCTTGTTAATTTGTCATAAATATCAACGCATAAATCTTCAATTGCACAATCACATTAATTCCTTTCCTCACCCTCCCCCTTCTGAATTCCTGCAGGAAAACTACTAGCTCTGATAACATGATCAACTCATACCATGGTGTTAAAAGGGAGCTGATTGAGTGAATAATTGTGAGCTAGTTGCTAAAAATAGCCGATTGAAAACTACTAGTGTAAAATTAGCCAGGGAGTTCCAGTTGAAGCAATCTGCCAATCTCTCAAATAGGCAGATTATAAATCATAAACTTAAACTACGATGTCTTTAAACCACTGCATACCACCTGTGCCAGGCAGTAGATATGTGTGTAGTTATTAATGTAATACAGGCCCAAGAACTTTAGTAGAACAGACGGGCCTAAATATGACTGGCTACATGGTACAGCATACTCAAACCCCTCCCCCCCCCTCCCTGAGTCCAAAGAGAATTTCTGTTAAGATCAGGGTCTTCTGGGATGCCTTAGACTTCCCACTTACCCTTGGGTTTGTTATAGATATAGTATCTCCGCTTACTCCTACAACCACCTTGGCCTGATTGTCAGCCTCCCTAAAAACACAGAAGATAAACTGCCATTCCGATTATGTGCTGATACTCCACTAAAACGATATCCTAACAAAACAAATCGACCCATCGATCATGATCGGTTCCATGTTTCAGGACATTGGCAAAGTATGAATGTTTTTTTTTAATCCAGATCCTTTAGTCAAGTGCTCATTTAGCCTCTACCATATGACAGTCTACCACTACATCAGCACCAACTGCAGCGATTTATGCTTACTCTAAGGATGGATCAGATCAAGATCTACCGCAAAATGAGTGAGTCTCAATTTGGCAATGTCTGACTGCCAGCCCAGGTTTTAGGCCAGCACCTTCTCAAACTTTACAAAGAGACTCAGATTTTGCAGTAGAAGATCAAGTCTTTAACCTTCAGATAAATAAAGACAGTGCTGCCGATGCCCATAACAACCCACCAGACCATGTACAGTAAGAATGCAACTTTTATACACACTGGTGGCTGTTGGATCTGGCAAACAATTCAATGTATGCATGGTCAGATAATGGCTGGTCTCCAGTAAAAACTAGGCGATGTGCTGTGGTTTATTTTGATGTTATTTCTTAGCTTGGGTCAACTTTTGATACCCTTATTTTATTATATACAAGACTTGAGACTATACCACATACCTTGGATTGAGAGGTCTGACCCTCACTGCCACTTTAATGTGACTCATGTTTCAATTTCAGAGGTCTATCCACTCCATATCATAGCCCAGTATGCACAGTGAGGGGGTGGCTGTCCATCAGGGAGGGGTAAAATCCAGCTATTGGTAAGGAATTAGTTATGTTCTTCAAAACTGTCTTGTTGATCCTAAAGGCTAAAGCTGGTGTGCCAGCAACCACTTGCTTCATGCAACTGTCAAAGCACATGTATTTAGATTGAAGAAAGAACATACCACTTTTTACAAAAGGGGTAGTAACTCTATCAGTAATATAATGCTTTGTTATTATCCTTTAGGATTGCATTATAAGTACGATGGCAACTAAGAAACACCCCTATAAGCTTTTATTGGTCACGTGGTGTCAATATAACAAAAGCACGAGTAATACTTTCGTTTTGTTATTGAGAAGTAATCAAAGGGCAGGCAACTCGTCATTATACGTTCATATGCCTAGATCAGGGAGGCAAGTTTGTCTCAACAACCAAGTTGGATCGAATATGCCTGTATTTTGAGGTCCTATGCCAGAGATGGCAATCACTTTTTGGTAGAATTGAGGCTATTAGTAACCTTAAAATTTTGGTGTGGAAACAGAGAGACAAGCACCTAGAATAGAATAGAGTACAACTCGCTTAAATTAAACTGCTGCACTGGAGTTTTGTGGTCTAAAAACCTTCGCTGGCGCTCTGTGTGGCGTGTTCTTAAGGCATATAAAGTATTTTTGCTGGTATTTAAGGGGCTGCATGAGTGCTGTAAGACATGTCTCCTACAGCATCTGCCACACATCTCACAACACATGAGTGCTGGATTGGACTAAGTACCTAAAATATGTCCTAGCACACAACATGGGTTGCACCAACAAACCCTCTACCATGACTTTTTCGTAAAGCTGGCTACTGCTCATACAGAACTCCCTTTTGTTGGTATGGGTGCTGCCTGCAAGGTACTCTTTGAGGAAGGAACTATCAGACAGAATTAAAAAATATGATTGTCTTCTCTTTGGGTATGGAAACATAACTAACTCCAACTCTAAAACTAAGATCTTAGGTGTTAGATAGAATGTGTGCGATATGATACACTACATGCACTGCTACACTTGTCATTTCTGCTTTAACACATAGTTGGATTTAGTTGTGTTCATCCCTAAGGAACTGTTTTCAAAATTATTTTATAAACAAAAGATGCACACACAGGCATGTAAACTGAAATGTCAAAAATCGCCAAAAACTAGAAATTTGCCAATATTGCCTGATGGATGGTCATGGATGGACATCCGACAAACATAGACGGACACTGTGTCTCTTGACTACTGGTGACTGCTGAGATGGCTTGTTTGGCTGTAAAAGTAACAACGAGCCCGATTTGATGAAATCACACTTGTGCTCTTGAAAAATTAAATCAAAACAACCTTCTACTACTGAAGACAACTCAAAGCTCCATTTCCGAAGCTGTTTCTTACAATGTGGGTTGGAAGTGAATATTTTTAATATATTTGACTCAACCAAGTTAAATAAGAAAAATTGATTGTAAAATGTGAATGGCTTAGCTTCTAAACAAGGCTATGCAAGGAAAACTGTGTGGTGCAAAATTGTCTTGTTGGGAAAAGCACAGTGGTAAATATTTTTGTTGAGAAGGTGGTTCGTCGGGAATATGTCTTGTATGAAATATGACTTGTTGGGAAAACGACCTGATCGGAATATGGCTTGGTGAAAAAATGCCTAGGTGGAAAAATATATTGGTGGGTAAACGTCCAGGTGGTAAAATGGAGATGCAAGTCGCTGACATGGCCACGACAGCCTCAAAATTATAACAAGCATTTTAATTACAGCAAAACCTAGCAAAGAGTTTATATAGTATAGCTGCTAGTTCTAGTTATAAATTATTTCGGACTGAAAAAATTCTTAGCACCTCCAGGCAGTCTTTCAGTAGTCCTCAATGATGTACAACACAACTTAAAAAAATGATTTGAGAATATTTTCAATCAGTAAGAAAAAAGGTTCAGTTTTAATGATTTTGGGCATTTCTAGAATGCTACTAGGGACTGGCTATTTTTACAAGCCCTTTGTTTGGTAAAAGAAAGCTAATTATACTATTCTAGATATGGATTTCAATGGTCTAGCTAGAAAGTTTAGGCAGATGGGGGGCCTTCTGCACACCATCCTATCAGCACTGGATTCTCCAAATCACAGCAAGTTTGACTATGTGATATGACAGGACAGTCAGGTATCAACGGTGTCGGCGGTATCGGTTGATTCTGAAAATGGAGATAAGAATAAGTTATGAAAAAACGAAATCCTGTTGAATATTCACCAAATATTATGGTGAGGCGGTCTGTTCTTCAATATATAGCTGAGCATCAATTATTATATTCCGTTATCTATCGAAATCAATTGGAAAAAAAAAGAGTTGGTTAGGAACTTTAGCGACTGACACATAACAATTATGTTCAATTAAATCCAATTATGCGGTTTTTTGGGGGGGGGGAGGGAGGGTTGTATAATATCAGTGTACACCATAATGCACCTCATCTTTATTGTGCAAGTTTGTGATATTTGCCTTGTAGTAGTCTGAGCTTCCAGATTTTTGCCCCCGCCCGAGGAGCCTGCCTTTTAGGCATCAACAAAGTCTTACCACTTCCCCCGCTCTCTTCTGCCCTCAAAAGCACATGGTTATGTCTTTGTTCACATTTGCAATTCCAGTTTCTGAAACCATCTGCTCTATTGACTTTCTGTAGTCCTCAAAATAGCCACCAAAAGCTCTTTGGCTGATGGGGATGGTTAACAGTCTGCTACTGCATATTTTAGAAACAGCTCAGGCGAACGAGCTCTGAGGGACTACATCCTAATTTTACGTACCATGTTAGAGAGAAACTTGTTGTTTTCAACGCTGATGTGTAGAATCACGCTTAGTAAGACAATAATAATCAGTGATGAGGTGGTTATATATATCACAGCTATTTTCTTTTGTACTCCGCTATCCATTCTATTGCAGTATTGCTGAAAAAGCAATTGTTAGATAAGAGAATTCAATTTACAAACTTTCACATGTCAACGCAGGGTAAAGGGATTCAGAGGTTTTGAAACACCTTTACTTCTACCGAGCAAAAATGGGCAGCCACAGCATGAAAAATACATCTACCAATTACATCCCTAAAAATAATATAATCCATTTAATAAGTATCTGAGTATCTTTTATGTCACAAAATGCCAAGATAATATTTAGGTCAGAATAAAAGCAGTGGCATAAATAAGCATCACATAAAGTTTTGTCAGCAGCCACTGCTGTCGGGCGTAAAACCTTGATGATGATGATTGAATCTCACACTAAAAGATAACCTAGAGAACCTCTACCTTCCTTTTCCTGTTTTATTGCACATCCTAAAAGGGTAAACTCTGGAAATATTATGACTGAAATTGTAGCTATTCCATCTATTTCAAGTTGTATTTTTGTCTTGATACAGCACAAGGATCGGATTGAAAGTAGGTTACACTAATTTGGTAATTCTTACCTGAGTAAGTGACTAAAAAACTTGTAACAGCTCAAGATAACTTTGTATATAAGCTTAAATCGTCTTCTCAAAGCTGTGTCTTCGAGACTTTGTTTTATTTAATGAGTTTAGGAGTAGTCAGCAATCAAATTTATATGTGAATTTCTCTTTTGAGTGACAGCAGTCAGATTCAGCACAATACGATCCGCCCATTTTTGTACCAACAAGGGTGTAGTTTAGAAAAAATGATAGGGGAGGTAAAAATCCGAAGCAAGTCCAAAGAAACACCATGAGGGGTGCTGTTAGCTCCTCCCCAAGGAGTATGAGCCATATAATCAGCAGATTCTGAGATGGATTATTCAATTATAGTGTTTTAAGCCACTGTCTTTTTTTTTCTAGGGGAGGTGGTGCCTCCCTGCCTCCCATAGAATTACGGACCTGTCTAAAAGTTCATTGAAACAAACAGTACACACGCAGAATAACATATTACGCAAGAACTGTGCACATGATAATTGTGAAAATAAGCTAATGGTTGAAAGGAATTTTAGTTCCTCAAAATAACCATTATAAGGCCTACTTGGAAAAATGATTGTATATACAAGAATGCTGTTTTTTTCTACTTATTCTGATATTTACTGCTAAAACACAGCGGTCAGTTGAAAGTACATTACTTCCTCCATACAAACATCAATGTCAATAACTTTATTACTGTAAAAGTCGTTTGGCTCTAGACGTTTTCTAATGATGATGATTTCGAGGAAACATAATTAGCTTCGACACATTTAATTTATAATGAATAACAGCGACAGCCAGTATAGCGTGATATCTCGTTCAAACATTTGGCAGCATTCCAATATTATCATTATTACCACAAATGATACAGGAATTTAGAAATAAACATAACATATAACACAAAATCTGTGTACATGATAGTTGTGAAAATCAGCTATCGGTTGAGAGGAATTTTAGTTCCTCAAAATAACCATTACTGAGAAAAACGATTATATTTACAAGAATGCTGCTTTTTCTACTTATTCTGATATTTACTACAAATGTATTTACCAGATGATATATATCAGTGCCATGAGCTGATGAATTGAAAAGCAGCTGTCAGTCATTTTTTTCTCATCTCAGAATACTGTTCACTCTGAAATCTTTCAATGAAACTATACCCATGTTAGGCCTAAAGGCTTTATCAACTATCTGCGATCCTTAAAAAAAGCCACCAAAAGCTCTTCTGCTGGAAATGCAACAGCAACAGCCTTTTTTTAGGAGCAGCTTGGGTGAACAAGCTCTGAGGGACCACAGTCTTTGTCGGTCAAGGAGAATTATACCCATATGCATATAAATAATGTACTTGTTATATTTGATACTCCATTCAGGGTCAAATGGGAAAGCCAGATAAAGACACTAATCCTACACTGAGTTGTCTCACCATGTTGTATGTGCAGACCACTGAATTAGATATGGAATTCAATGGTGCAGACAAATACCAAATAATCCAGTTGTCTGGTTCAAGAATACAAAGGCTTATACAAAAAATCATTTAAAGCAAGAGGATGGTTTCCATTAGAGATTTATCTTATTGTAGATAGCTTCGACAAACCCGGGACTGCCACTTGTCCTTGTGTCAATTTTGAAAAAACATCCATTTTTAACCAAACTTAATTCGCCTCGCTGAGGTCAGACAAGTTTCAGATAAGTCTCTAATAGACTGATTGAAGAATATCAAGCTATTTTGTCCACAAACTTGCCAGAGTAAATATTGCAACGTGGATAGGGGTTGGATATGGATATGTTGTGGTTAAATAGTGGAAGAGTAACGAATAATTACGAGTTATCTGAAGCTTATCTTGAGCGTTGACTTTTGCTAAAATCAGGAAGGCAATATATCACGTTAAACAAAAAATTACCACAAATTTTCAACTTATTAGCAATACAGATAGCGATCGCTTTAATTTTTATTACTAGTGTATTTTCTTTCTTTTTTTTCCTCCACTTTTCCTTATTTATAAGTTATTTGTTCTGTCACCGCATGAAAAACATTCATAAAGATTATTGTAGATTGACAATAAAAGTAAACAATAATAATGACGAGCAAAGGCTAGAAAGCCGAGGGCTGGTTGAAGGTTTTATACACAATTTTATTTTTACATTTTACTCTTATCTGTATACATTAGCACATTTTTTATGTGGCTGAATTCAAATTTAAAGGATGATATAAGAGATAGCTGTCCCAAATCATGTCTATAATCTCGAGTCATTTAGAAAATTTAATTGATGAATCACTAAAAATTAAAACTTTAAAAATCTTTTTACTATATTTTGAGCCGATCAAAGTCACACAGGCGACAAATAAGACCATGTCTTTAAAACAAATTGATAACAAAAAAAATCAAGAGAAAATTACAAATAGACTTTTAAAGTATAATGATTACCGCGTAACATTCGAATCTCGTGGATATTATTTTAAGGGAGGGGAGGGCTAAGATGATGCAATTGGCCAACATGGGCCATGACGACATCAAAATTAGCACACATTATAGCGACCACAAATCTTTTAAAGGCTTTAGAAAAAAGTTTATATAGTATAGCGGCTAGTTCTAGTTATAAATTATTTCCGACTGAAAAAATTCTTAGCACCTCCAGGCAGTCTTTCAGTAGTCCACAATGATGTACAACACAAGTTTAAAAAATTATTTGAGAATATTTTCAAAAGGTAAGAAGAAAGCTTCAGTTTTAATGATTTTGGGCATTTCTAGGGACTGGCTATTTTGTTTTGGCCCTTTGTTTGGTAAAAGAAAACTAATTATACTATTCTAGATACGGATTTCAATGGTCTAGAGAGTTAAGCAGACGAGGGGGGGGCCTACTATACATCTTCCTCCTACCAGCACTGGATTATTCAAATCACAGCAAGTTTGACTATGTGATACGACAGGACAGTCAGGTATCAACGGTATCGATGGTATCGGTTGCGATTCATTCTGAAAATGAAGACAACAATAAGTTATGGCAAAACGAAAACCTGTTGAATATCTGGTGTACTAAGTATCAAAATAAAAAAAGAATCACTAAATATTGTTGTGATGTCGGCCCGTTCTTCAATATAGCTATAGCTGAGCATCAATCATCATATTCCATTATAATTTGAAAATAAATTTGAAAAAAAACACAAGTATTTTAGGAACTTTAGCGGTTCCTGCATGTTCCTATGTTCTAGTTCAATTAAATTAAATTATGCGGGTTGCATAATATCAGTGTACACTAAAACCACCTCATCTTGTTAGGCATCCACCATAGACTTAATAATAAACCTAGACTGGAAACTTTATGGAGCATTATAGCATTGAGGCACTAAGACGCTTAGGCGCTTAATTGTGGGCGGCGTAACGACATTGGAAGGTCTAGAAGCAATGATGCTATTATTGATTTACTGTCCACCATCCCGGTCTTTTGTCGATAACTCGATCAATTTCGATCGGATTTTGAGTTTGAAAATAACAATAGATTAAGCAGCTTGTCGTGAACAGTTTGATAATAATTTATGGCAAAATCAAGTTGACAACCAGATGCTGCTGATTGTAAAGCAAATGACAAGCTCAGAATCCGATCAAAATTGATCAAGTTTCGATCAAAAAACCTGGATTTTGGACAGTAAATCAATAAAAGCATCAATGCTTCTACACCTTCCGATGATGTTACATCGCCCTCAATTAAGTGCCTCACTTCGGCTGTAAATGGTGTACTGTCTAGGTTTATTATTATAACTATAGCATCAACAAAGTCTTATCACTTCCCCCCCTGCACCCCCTTCTGCCGTCAAGAGCACATGGTTTTGTTATTGTTCACATTTGCAATTCCAATTCTAAAACCATCTGCTACAAAAAAGCTGCCATAAGCTTTATGGCTGGGGACGGTTAACAGCAAATTTTAGAAACAGCTAAGACGAACTAGCTCTGAGGGACTACAGCCCTTGCCGCTCAAGGATATACACCTCCGAATATTACGTACCGTGTTAGTGAGAGACTTATTGCTTTCACTGCTGAAGTGTAGATTGACGCTTAGTAAGGAATTAATGTGCAGTGTTGCAGTCATCACGTGTATGTACACAGCAAATTCATTTTGTACTCCGCTGTCCAATTCACTGCAGCTTTTCTGAAAAGGCAAGCAATAGAATTCAAATTTTCAGACTCTCACATGTCAGCACAGGTTAAATATCATCATCTTTGTGAGCCAAACAGGACGGGTTTTTGGTTCAAACTTTAAACTGGGAGTTGTCGTCCGTTTGTCTGTGATCTTACAACTCCTGGTACTACTCTGCTCACAAACATTGTGTATTTTGTACTAGTAGTAAAGCAAACATATACTACACTTCTCCACCCCAGTATAAGAATACAACCTAAATACTTCATCTTGGCGCATAAGTATCGCATGCAATGATTACAAGATATTAAATCAAAAGACACCTAACTATATGTACGATCATTTTGATCATATTTATTCGCAGAGATTTCTGAGGAGAGATATCCATATGATCGAACCTCCCAATAATACTTTTCTCAACAATACTGCAAAAGCTTTCAACAGTCTTCAATAACAATCAGCATGCCCAACGCTGATTGTGATGATCGCCCTCATTTTGAATTTTATTAAATACTTTTAATGTTCTACTATCATTTTTATTGTAAATCAGATCAGCAATATACATTTTTCAATGTATTTAGATCAAAAATAAACTACTCATCAATCAATCAATCCCTGGTGAAACGATGTATTCTTAAAAACTTTATTTCGACCAATTCATACCGACTTGATGATCTCAAATCTTTTATCAAATTGTATTATTTCTGTTGATTTTGCGTCATACTCAGAAGAACACTGTTACGATTGGAATTAATGTCCAATGTGGAAGTATACGGAATGAGTCGACAGCACCCGGTGTCTCAGATGATTGAAGTTAGAAGATGGCGTTACCTGGGGCACACTCTGAGAAAGCAGGGCTCAATCACACACACTAGTTTGGGTTAGGCACCTCAAGGGAAAAGGAGACGTGGTAAACCAAAGAAGACCTGGATAATGACAGCTCTTGAATAGTTGCAAACATCTGGCATCAAGTCCTGGAGTGAAGCAGCAGAGATGGCAAAAGATCGGTCTAGCTAGATAGAGGGAGCAGTAGACGAATATACTGGTGCATTATTCCAGAAAGAATCCTGCAACCTAAGTGAAGTAAGTAAGTGAAGTGAAAAGTCCTAAAAAAAGAAACAAAAAGTTAAACTTTAATGTACACTCCTCTGTTTTCTACCTGACATGCTGATGAACAAGTTTTTAACAGGTCTAGATAAGTCTGAATATTGTCTTCTCCAAGCTGTGTTTTCGAAACTTTGTTTTAAAATGAGTTTGGAAGTAATGAGCAATTTAATTTATATGTGATTTACTTCCTCTTATGACAGGTATCAGGTTCAACACAAAACAATTCGCCTGTTTTTTATACCAAGCTAGTCTGAGCCCCCCGGCCGACGGCCCCCCGCCCCGCCAAGCAAGTTAATCTAACCAGACAGTACATAATGCAATGCATTGCGAAAGCTACGCACATGATTTTTGTGAAACTTGTGAAAGTTGTCAGTTGAAAGGAACTTTGGTTTGTCAAAATAACCATTACAGAATTACCATTAAGCCTCCTGGGAGGAAGATTAAATTTACGAGAATTCTATTTTTTGTGCAGCTTATAATTATTATGATATCATGATTCACCGCACATGCATTTACCATACAATATATATCAGCGCAAGGGGCTGATTGATCGAGAAGCAGGTGGCAGGCGAACTTACATTACTTCCTCCAAAAGACAACCAATGTCAATAACTCTATCACTGCAGGGCCATAGTTTGGAATAAAATATAGGGGAGGCAAAAGTCCAAAGCAATCACCAGGAGAGTTGCTGTAAGCTCCTCCCAACGCGATATAAGGCATATAAATAGCAAGTAGAAATTCCCAGAGGAGCTTTATATGACATGGATTATTCAATTAATCTGTTTTAGGCCATCTTATTAGCTTTCTAAGGGAGGCGCTGCCTCTCTGTCTCACCTATAACTATGGACCTGCACTGTCAAACTCATTTTTTTGCATTTAATGTTTTCTTATGATGACGAATTTGAAGAAACGTTAATAAGCTTCAACGCATTTATAATAAATAGCAATGACAGTCAATAACACAATATCTAGGTCAATCGCTAAGTTTTTCCAATTGGTTTTTCCAATTGGTTTTTCCAATTGGTTTTTCCAATTGGTTTTTCCAATTGGTTTGTCCTAGGAACTATACCCTTGTTAGGTCTGAAGCACAGAATTAATTTCTCCTCAAAAAATGGAAATGTTAGCATACCTTATACAATTAAAACACTCAACACAGGGGCTGATCTGCCAATGATCTAATTGGCTGTCCCTACTAGCATGCAGAATATAGCCTTGGAAATTGTCTCATTTACAAAATTGCAAACAGTAATAAAATGCCTTCAGTTCAGCGTTAATTATCTCGGGCTTTCTAGAAATGCTACTAGGGACTGGCTATTTTTACAAGCCCTTTGCTTGGTGAAAGAAAGCTAATTATGCTATTCCAGACATGGATTTCAATAGTTTGAAGGCTTTATCCACTGTCCGCAATCCTCAAAAACATGCCACCAAAAGCTCGTTTTCTGCAACTGCAACTGCCCTTTTTTAGAAACAGCTTGGGCAAACAAGCTTTGAGGGACCACAGCCCTCGTCGGTCAAAGAGGTTCACATCTGAGTTTAACTCACCGTGTTAGAGAGAGCTTTGTTGTTTTGCTGCAAAAGCAAGTTAGTCGGATCGAGATATATATTTTGATAGTAAAGGTCAAGTTTTGTCAGCAGACATTTTACTTGTGTACGAAAAAGTATGACAAAGCTTAAATAAGGTTCGTTATCAATCATTGTTTCAATATCGTCTAATCAGAAGTTTCTAACACTTTGTAGAGATGATTCTGTGGGGTAATACTCGTAATACAAACGTGGCAACTGCCCAACCCTTATATAATAGATAGAATGATTGATTTATCTCGACTGATAGAAATTGCATGTGATGAAGATCATGATGAAATTTTTTTCGTTTCTATGAATGATAGCCCAAAAAAGAAAGCCTGCCCAACAACAATAATATTAATATTTGCAATAACAACTTTCCTAGAGTAACCTATTCCTATTCTTACCTTGGTTAATAGAGGAGCTTTGAAAAATATATAGTGATTTGGTAAAAAGACTTAAACCGTCTTCTCTAAAGTGGGTTTTTCGATACATAGTTTTATTCAATGAATAAATAACTAACTCATCGATCTAATTTATATGTGATTTACATCCTTTAGTGACAATTGTCAGATTGATAACAAAACGGAAGAAGGGAGTTGTATAGTTGTCAGATAGTGATAGCGTTAAATGTATGTATTTTTTTGATCGATTGAAAAACCACAAAACCACAACTTAGTGGATCAAAGCCAGGAACATATTGGAAACAAAGATTAACATTAACATCCTGCATCCTGATTGGTTGTTGAGAGTTTCTGCAGATATTCCTTGTTCTGCAGTTGCAGACAACTCCTTCAGATGCCTTCCGCCTGTACACTACAGAATCTGCTTTACAATGACCTCAACTTATTAGCAGCTCTCCAGCTGTCTTTACAGTACATGAAACATTTTATATAGAACAAATACATGGGAAATTCAACTTAGCGCTCTCCTGTGCAAGTTAGGAGTGGGCAAGCTAGGCTAATGTTTGGAGTGCTCACCTTCATTGTTAGCATGGGTAGTGACTGGAATTCAAACCAACCAGCAACCCTCAGATTGTCTAGCTCCTACCTGCTTCAATGTTGGCATAATCAATTTTCATGCCCATTGGGTGAGACGATGTTGAATCTGTGATGCGTGAGTCTACATATTACAATCTGTTGAACTTTCACACTGTATACCTACAATAATATCACTCAGTGTTGGAATTAAGGAGGGATGCAAGGGGGTGGTGTCCCCCTTCCTACCTTGTCTAGGGGGACGCATCCCCCTTTATTTCATAAACATTACAATGGCAATATGCCATGGATTTGCAGGCTTGAGCCCATGATTTTTTAACCGCATTGTTGTTGTTAGTAACCTAGCATAGATGCCCCCCTGGACCCAGAGCCTGGTAGGCATCCCCCTACCTCTGATTTTCCACTTCTAACACTGTTATAACACATCCGGCAGTAGAATGGGCTGAGTGATTATCAGATGGTATTCTCACTCTCATGTTACAGAAAGGTTGATTAAAATTGATTGAAATCCGATCTCTTGTAACACGCCACATCCCAAAGCATAGGCGGCAACTTTCGTTGCCTTAGTGGCGAGTCCGCAATATCTGCACCTGGTTGCTCTCTGTTTGCAGGCAGGTCGTATTGCACACCTGTGGGCCAACAAAACCCCAGTAGTTGATGGACCACAGCGGGATGCCAAGCTATGTCATGACAGGTGGTGCGGAAATATGTGGAGATGTGTAATTACATTTATTATCTGCATTGCATCAAACCACCTAACATTAGATTTCCTTCAGAGAAAATAGACAGAAGCAAAATATTATTCAAACTTTATTCGATAGCACTGCAATATATAATTCATCACACCGTGATATGAAACATGTCAAATTTCTCGCTATTTAAAGGGCAACCAAGGTTTCAAACAACTTCTCATTGGTGGCCATTGATTAATGGCAGATTGCACCTTCTGCATGGGGTAAAAGACAAAATATAATTCGGATGATTATTCAGGCAGAATTCTTGTGAAACATTTCTTCCATCAGGTACTCAAACTCAGCTAAAAGAGAATACCACATAGCAGTTTCCTGTTCCTGTTATTATTTAGCCTGTGCTCTATAATTATGACAGCAAAGTCTTGGAACCCCCCCTAAACTGAAGTGTTACCCAGCTTAGAGTCAGCAACTACTTTGAGTTTTGCATCGCGTAATGCACAAAGCTGATGCTGCCCAGCACATTATTTGCTACCCATTAATGCATTGCTGCGAAACCTTGGTTGCCCTTTAACAAAGTTTGTCTTTTTTATTTTTTATTGCAGAGAACTTTTGACAGCTGCAGCCCAGTCCAGTTTGCGTTGTTATCTGCTTTTTACGTAGGTGGAGGCAACCTAAAACGATACAATTCTTAGTTTGTTCTCTGGTAGGGGTAGACAAGTGCTCTATCAAAGTTTGGTGTTGTTGAGTTTTATGTTCTTAGTTCCCATTCCCCCCCCCCCCCCGCCAAAGTCGATTGCATAAAATTAAAATAGAAGATGACTTGGCTGGAGGACAGTTCGGCTGAGGAAATGATGATCACTTGGAGCAGGAGAGTGGAATCTCGATCACCCAGGGCTGATAAATGACAGGTAGAAACACATGTTTGCATCCTGTCAACTAAAGCTCATTTCAGGTGCTTGTCAAGGCTGTCACTTTAAGTTCCTTTGACGCTGGATCAAAAAGCTAACAATTGACAGTCAGAGCCTGTCAGAAGCAGATCTTGTATTGTAGCATTAAACAAACTGAACAAATTGATATGTCTCTTATATTGAAGTGCATTTGGATGTAGAAATAAAAACTTTCTACCCTGATGTGACTACATTTACACGTTTCCTATGTGGCTGAATTAAAAAAAAAAGACAAGAGTTAGCTGAACCAGATGATGCTTATTTTGTAGAATAATTTGAGAAAAATTGAATTATATTTTAGAAACAAACTGATATAATATATAAAAGTATGATCATACATATAATCCTATTATTTCAAAACATGTAGAAACATGAATGACTGCATGTTAGATGGGTGCAACTCAAAATATGTGCATGATTGACAATTGGTTTAGTTAGTTTCGGGTTTTGTTAGGGGTTAGGACAATGTGTGAAACAGATCACTTGGCAGGGACTAATTAATGATTTTGTTGAAGTATTCACCGGAACCTACAAATATAAGCAGAAGTTATTGTCCCAATGTGTGAATTGAAGATGGCCTGCGTTGGCTGGCAAGAGGGTTTATGGCGTGGCAATGAATTTCTAACAGGCTAGTTGTCACTTTTAACATGGCCATGCCTCCGATAGATCACTCATCCACCAATTATGATCAGCAGATTTCTGCTATACAAGTGTGAGGCCATATTTATATTATATGCAATATATTTTCTAAGACACCCAAACTGCGTGGTCTACTATCTGTTTCCTAAAATAGGCCACCGAAGGTTCTTTGGCTGTCAGAAGGCTCCACTATAACCTGTTATAACAAGCTTGTCAAGACAGGCTAGCTCTGCTACTGGCTTTCTTAAGATTTCTTTAAAATATTACTTACTGGATTTGAGAGAGCTGTATTATTTTCGATGCTGAAGTATAGATTGGCGCTCAGTAAGGCAATAATTGTCAGTGTTGAGATGATCATATATATCACAGCTAACATTTTTTGTACACAGCTGTCCATCTTACTGCAGATTTGCTACAAAGGCAAGTTAGTCAGATCATGATAACTTATTTTTTGTTCACACTGAAAGAATTTCAGACAAGCCATTCTCTTTATAGCACAAATGGTCCAGAAGAAAAAGCTCCAAATATTACAGAAAACTGTTAACTGTTACCGATAAACAGAGTAAATAGTTCTGCTACCCAACTGCTGTGGTGTTAGGGTTAAATTCAGTGAATAGATGGCGAGTTTTGGCTGCAGACTTTCACATGTCAAAACTCAAGGATTGCTGTCAATCATTGTTGTAATAATATGTGAGCAAAACTTGATCTATGTTCTTTCAAACTTTGACTAAGAGCTATCTTCTGTTTAACTTCGCTCTTACAGCTCTTTGTACGCTAAAACTCGTTGTTAAGATTATATATAAATCATAACTGTTGAATTCATGGAATGAGTTCAATGAGTACCGCTAGAAAAAAAACACATTTAATTCTCATCCCTAATATGAGAAAACAACGCAAATACTAAATCTTGACTCTTACATTTGTTGTTATAATTTTATTGCATTATGGTATCGCATGCTATTAAAGGGCAACCAAGGTTTCGCAGTAATGCATTAATGGGTAGTAAATAATGTGCTAGGCAGCATCAGCTTTGTGCATTACGCTATGCAAAACTCAAAGTAGTTGCTGTCTCTAAGCTGGATAAAACTTCAGTTTAGGGGAGGTTCCAAGACATTGCTGTAATGATGATAGAGCACAGGCTAAAAAATAACAGGAACAGGAAACTGCTCTGTAGTATGCTATTTTAGCTGAGTTTGAGCACCTGATGGATGTAATGTTTCCCAAGAATTCTGGCTGAAGAATCATCCGAATAAGATTTTGTCTATTTGCCTATGCAGAAGGTGCAATCTGCTATTAATCGATGAGAAGTTGTTTGTAACCTTGGTTGCCCTTCAAGTTTATGATACAAACTCTATATGTTTTATGAATGACAGCTCCTATAAAGAAAGCTCCTGTTAATAA
Source organism: Membranipora membranacea (assembly GCA_914767715.1). Classification (NCBI taxonomy): domain Eukaryota; kingdom Metazoa; phylum Bryozoa; class Gymnolaemata; order Cheilostomatida; family Membraniporidae; genus Membranipora; species Membranipora membranacea. The sequence continues at coordinate 12,662,220 of OU612072.1, forward strand.
ACACAACAACATTCAATATTGGAAATTAGAATTTTAGAGTAGACTATTCTAATTCTTACCTGGGTTACGGATCAAGGAGAGCTTTTAACGGCTTTGTATACAGACTTAAATCGTCTTCTCGCTATTTCGATATTTTATTTTTGTTTGTGAGTTTGTATAAACTCAGCGTTCTAATTTATATGTTAACAACTTCCTTGAATGACGAGAAAAGATCATCAGCTCATTTTGGTACCGAGCAGACTCATTGAACCAAACGGAAGAGGGAAGGTACCTTCCATTTTATTTTTATCTCAACTTGACACCAATCCTATTGATGCTCAGTACAGCATGTCATTACGCTCGTGACTTCAGAATAGTTCTATAAACTTTCACAGTCATTAGTTGAGATTACATCAAAATTGTAATGTTGAGTCACCATGAAGATGGCGATGCTTCAGTTCCTATGATGAATTATCGGTACTGTAATTCACAGAAATATCACTCTTCTGAGGTCATCACGCCTTTTTCGGGTAATTTAAGTAATGTTGGCTTAGTGAGTATCCAACGTCTCACTCTCAAGTTTCGAGTTCCATAGTTATGTCATGACATGTGGTGTGATCTTATGTGGAAATGTATAATTACATTATTGTCATGGGCATTGCATCAAACCACCTTATGTCGTCATAAGACTTCCTCCGCAACAAATAACAAATGATCATTCACACTCTATTTGGTGATCTCATTGCACTGCCATATTTGTTTCATATTATGATATCTAAAATTTTGATTTTCTCGCTATGAAGCATGCTACCTTTTATATTTTTTATTGCTGATAACTTTTGGTAACGGCTACCCAGTACAGTTTACGTAGTTGTCTGCTTTTTCCACAGGTGGAGGCAACTTTAAAAACAACATCGGTTAGTTGACCCTCTCAACAGGGAGTTAGGTTGGTTGTCCCACCCTCCCTGCTGGTAGGGATAGAAATCCTACGTCCAGTAGTTATTTTGCTCCGTAATGTAGGGGGAGGTTGCATGAAGGAGAGGTATACACCCGAGGGTGCTGGGGGCTGGAACAATCAACAATGAAAGCTCCCCCAGTGGGACTGGAACCCACAACTCCTGCGGCACTAATCGCCTGGCAGTGAATAGCAAGCGCGCTAACCGATTGCGCCATCTCACCATCCCCAAAAAAGAATGGGTTGATTAGATAGCCCGCTATTCACTACTCGGAGTTGTGTTCTAAAGGGGGGAGGTTGCATGAAGGGAGATTAATCTATTTTATGATCCTGATCTAGGGATAACGCTTTATTGTAGTTTTTGTTTGAACCCCCAGAAAGATAACTCGCTGTTGTTAGGATTACTACGCTTGTAAGCCAGTACAAATGACCTTTCCTCCATATGCTTTTAGTCAGGAATACAGGAAAGAAATAATCATGTATTCTATCAAAGTTTGGTGTTGTTGAGTCTCAGGTTCCTAGTTTTTCACCGAAGGCGATTGCATAACATTTGAATAGAAGGTAACTTGGCTAGACGATAGTTTGGCTGAGGACATGATGGACGCTTGGAGTGGGATACTGGATGTGTCAATCAACCAGGGCTGATGAATGACATGTAGGAACACCTGCTTGCTTCTGTCAACTAAGGCTCATTTTAGGTGCTTGTCAAAACTCTCACTATAAGTTCCTTTCCTGATCCCTCGAAAAGCTGACAGGTGAGGGACAGTCAGATCCTATTAGAGGCTAGTCTAAGTGCTCAGATAGTTTCAATGTGAGTAAGTGGCATTACATTATGAGTGGTTGATTATGTAATGCCACTAACTCACATCGGAGAGTCGAGCACTTAGATTAGTTAGAGACACATCTTGTAGAATCAAAACAACTCAACTAATTGATATGTCTGATAATATAAAAAGCGAATGTTGTAAATAAAAAACTATTGTCTAGCTTGGCTAATTTTGATTCTAAGCATCTTTTGAAAGAATCATAATATTGAATGTCCCTCCAAGGCGAAGGAAACTGTGAACTTGGTCACCCTGATTTTTCAAAAGAAACTCAAGTTGTTTGAAAGCTTTTGAACTATGAGTTTAGCAATATTTTAAATTTGCTTGCGATTAGCTAAATTCTAGCATTTTTTTGCTGTATTTAGCTTTATTCATCCTTCGTAATCCTGCTAATGATTGTTACAATCAGATATCTTATGTAACGGAGCCGCCGGGTAGACACATCAATCATGTTGATCTTCTTAAAATCAAGAGCGACAACATTACTCTCCCCTTTTGGTTAGGAACCCCAAAATACGAATTAATTTTTGAGGTAGAGATTAAAATGAATAGCCAAAACCTTTGGAGAACTTAATTAAAGGGAGGTTTATGTGAGGTCTTATCGCTTTCTCTCCAATTTGACGCTCAGTTTGTAAGTCTGAATTTATAGCTCTAAATGTGGTAACTCTTTTTCTAAGCAGCTGACATGATATGTCGACAAGTCAGGAGTGGTTTGACGGTTAAGGGTATGGACTTGTGATCTTCAGATCCAATTTCGATTCCTGGCGCAATCTGTCATTTCTGCAGTGGCAAGCCATTCATCCTAACCAAGTCTGTTCGGATCAGGACCATAAATACAGGATGTCTACTGTGTGCTTGCATGCAGTATATAGATCCCCTTTGCCTTTTCGAAAAGAGAGTAGCTGGCAACAGCGGGCAAGGGTATAGGGTCACGACCTCACACAAGCCACTAGCGCTTAAGGGGGCCCGCTAAATAGGGCGGCTAAGTGTAAATAAGGAAAAAAACAAAAAAATTAAAGGAACGCCTCTTTCCTCTCCTCAAACCTTTTCTCCAGCCTAAATCCATTGCTTTCTGCTCTTGTTATTGATCATGGTTCAGCTTACAACCAGATACAAACTTAACTGCCTGACGTTCTAGACTATTCAGAGGGCTTGCACATTGTTTGCTTTGCGGGTGACTGTATTGAACCCTCTCACTGCGAAGCAGTATACAAAATACCTTTTTTTATTGCTGCAATTCATATGACCATTGTTCTCGACTAAATGTCTGTACCAGTAAACTAACAAATAAATCAAAGGTGTTGTGGCAGACAGTTGATGTGATTTTGTTTTTTTAATGATCCTAAAAATTGCTGGCGCTTAGTCACACCATTTCTTTAGAGTATTGACTTGAGGGACAGATGTTTGTGAACAGCAATAGATTATCAAATACAGGATATTAAATTCTCAGATTCACAAATTCAGCCAAACTTGTCGCCTTCCTAGGTGATTGACAATCACTATCGGAAACGATTGATTTATGATAGGCAAAAATATGATCAAGCAGTGTATGAATAGTTTTCCCAGGTGTTTTCCATTAATTAATGCTCCTCACTGGCGGAATGTTAACTTAAACCTTGGAATAATAAACGATTTGCAACCACAGACTTTGACAGTGCGCAAGTGATCAAAAGAAACCGTATGATCTATCATTCTGTTCACTTTATATGGTTTCTTGCCAGATTTTAAATATTAAGAACAGAAGAATTTTTAACACACGTCTTCAAACACCATGGTAATGTCATGTGAAAATTGTCTCTATCCCTCAATATGCATCTTTGTCCTGTAATTTAACTTTTTGAGGTGTATGGGAAAAAGTAGGAAGAATTAGTAACAGTCTGTGTGTGGTGTGGGAACTTTGCCAAATTTAGCCGTTAAGAAGAATAAATCTATTAATATCTAGCTTGAGTATCTAAACTCTTCCGATCAGGTGGGGGCGTAAGTGGGTACCACAAACATTTTCAAAACAGACAGGCACTCTAGCTGATTTGTGTGGACCCTCTTGCAACACAAATAAGATATCCTTACCGAACCCGTTCTTTATCATTAGTTAAGTGAAAGACTGTTGGACACCAAGCAAATATGCAAATTAATCTTTCATGGTAACCAAATATATCCTAAGCACGTTTCATAAGAAATATCCATTGATGACAAAACAGAGGGTGGGCTGCCCCTAAAGAGGGACGCAAGTTGCCCGAAATCCTCGTACTTAGAGTGTGATACATCATAGAAAACTGGAATGCATCCTAGAGATGAGGGCATAGAGGACCTCTCAATCATGGGTGTGCAGCAAACTGCCAAAAACTGAAGCAGGCACTAATCGGCCATCGGCAGTGGCACTTCGATCTTAGCCAAGAGGCTAAGAAGCCAAAGGGCATCGACCAAATACATGTACAATAAGCGTACTGGCAGCTGAAAATTTCCCGATTATAACTGGAGTTGCGCCGGTCAAAAAAGTCCGCAATCAGTATTTGCGGTAAAGTTTATGGAGTGTTCGCAAAGTATGGGACGTTTTCCACTCCAAGACATTGGAGCGCCTAAGCCTTCCAGTCTCTGTAAAACATCAACCTCCTTTGTTCACTAGCTTTTGAGCACCCAAGAGTATCAACTCCATGCATTGGGGAGTAATAATGGAAGGGATATTTGTTGTTGAGTTGCGTATAAAATGTGGCCTTATATTTTTCACCTCCACCTGGGCTATGCTGGATCTTAATTCTTAATATGATGCACCGCAAAGACGCAGACAACAAATGCAGACAAGACTCAGTCATACAGTCCTTTTTGATGTATTAGATTATCCAAGAAGGCTAAGACAACTGACAAGCGTCAGCTTAGTTTGATGTTGGCTTGGCTCTTGTCGCCCTTACCTCCGGACGGATGTACTTTACTGGATCGTGTAACATCAGGTGGCAAAGTGCATAAGCCGGCAACCAACAGGTGCTTGTTCTTAAACATTACACCTGACAAAGGAGGAAAGGTGCTTGTTCTTAAACATGACACCTGACAAGGGAGGAAATTAACATAAAAGAAGACTGTCAGATGTCCGACCGAACTGGATGATCTGAGGAAGCAAAAAGAGAAGAGTTGCATCCAAATCTAGTTCACTAAATCTATAGTCAATTTATACATTATATAATATGTTGTTATATTATTTCTATATACTATATAATTTAAATTTATATATATATATATATAAGTTTTATTATATATATATATATATATATTACATTTAATAATATTATATGTAATTTCTTGATTCTTGGACAAACGTGCAAAATTCTCTATATATGCGATAGCATTACAAAGAAGAATGAAGTCTGTAGATTCAACTGCCGCCGTGGAGACCAAACCTCCGGTCTTATCTCCGTGGAAATGTGATGGAGTTGGAATGGATTTCTCCTCTATTTCATCCAGCACATGATCGTAGTTCATTGCTGAGCTCAGTCCCGTAATAGTATCCTTATGACCAACCAACTCACTGGCTACCATAGTTATGGAGCCCTCTATTAGGCAAGCTCACCAGCAGTGAGTTTGGTAACCAAAAACCATAAAACTCATAATCAGGTGTGAGGTACAACCATGATTAGTACCCCCTCTCTCCTCACACATAATACCTCGCTAAGATTTGTGATGTAAAAAAGGGAGGATATCCTTTAACCATGTTCCTTTTGAGGTTGTAAACAGATTACGTAGATTAAACGCTAATCTGGTGATCCAGACTGATAACGTAACGATGAGCGGATAACTCACTTTTGAATTTAAAGCTGGCTGGAATTATATTCCATCTGCAGTGTTGACACGACAGCTGTAGAAATATGTAAGATGCTAGTCTATGTTCTCCACGAGATGGGTATGGCAAGAAGGGAGAGGGCACACCTTTTCTATTTGCCTACAGTGTGGAAAGAGCAATGCCAATACAAAACATCTTGATTGAAATTCAATTTCAACTCCCGTTTGTATAAACAGATCAGCCCAACTTGCACAAACCCCGTGGGGGGAGGGGGGCTGTCAGGCGGGGGAAGTGTGGGAGACTCAGACTAGCACTTACCATGTGCCTGTAAAGAGAATGGTGCTTTCTGTTTTTAGAGGTTTCAAATCATTTACATAATTGTTGATATCAAATATGGTTGAATATGAATTCATTGGGATGAAGGAACAATGTGAAAAAAAAACACTTCTGCACTGTAGTTAATATTAGTGTTCCCACCATCTGCCGAATTAATACTAATAAAAGAACGCCGATTGGAAATTTGGCGCCTGCACTCCTTAATATTTTGGTTTTCTTAAAATTAAAGTTGAGCAGCTTTGTCTCTTTATACAGTAAGCGTATTAGCTCAGTGTAATGGATCATTGTTTGAAAGTGAAATCCATTTTGCAATAAATTAAGATGTAAATTTAGAATTGGTGTCGCACCTCAATAACACCATGGATATCCGCGTACTTACAAAAAGTACCTAATGACTCAGAAAGACCCAACATAATAAATTAGCTCAGCTGAGAAACACCAGAAAATCACTAATTGTCCATGTAGTAGTTCCTTCAGTGGTTTTAATATGTCTAAAAGTTTAAAGTGCCTATCTGTTTATTCCGAGCCGGCACTATTTTGGATCATCGATTCTCCGATCATGCTAACCCCCTGCAACAGTAAATACACGATATACACAAATCAAAAAATATAAGTTGTAATCTAAAGGATAAAATCCTCCTGACCCATGGGAAATTTGGCAAATCTAAACATTCTTTAAAATCTAAATATATCGTTACAACACAAGCAGATCACCTAGTTTTTTGTGTCGCCGCTCCCCCTGCTTCTGAAATTGTGGGTGTAGTACCACAAGACTACATCTAGCTACGCTAAAGATTTCATATCACAAACTGCACAGAGCTACAGTTAGACAGTAGCTGTAAAGAAGATTAAAATTGACAGGCATAGTGAAGTGCCTGACAGGCATAGTGAGGTGCCTGACAGGTGGGGGAAAAGGTGTCAAACAGCTGAACCTAAAACTAAGATTGATTGTCATAATATAGATCACTTTTTACCTCTTTAACTGACCATAGTAATTGGCCTTTTTGGCTCCCTATAATTCCGATATCTAATTAAACCTAATAACCATGGGTCAACAATCTCCAAAACACATTACAAATTTCATATCAATTAATAATGTGGTACAAACAAGAACCGATTAGGAAATTGACCTGCAAGGAGTTCATTGTGTAAAGACGACTACCAGCATGTAACGTTATGTTTAAAGAGACATGATCATGAATAAAATTTCTAGTCAAACTGCAACCACAGGTCATTTTAATAAGTTTATACTTAAATTATTCTATTTTGACATTTTGATGAAAGTTAAATGAACTTCCAGCACATGTGGAGGATATTATGATAATTTACATAACTGGAAACTTGTTCCTGGAGTTTTGAATGAAATGGATATCCTAAAGAGATTATCTGTGCAGGGACCAGCATCACCATACAGTTGGATGGACGTTTGCCAATATGTTGACTCTTATTCCCATCTCAGATCCTGACATATTGGCTAGCTGGACCTTACAATCTAAAATTTGCAGGTACCAGCACAAACCACCCAGATACAGCAATTGGATTGACGCTGGAAAATGAGTCGATGTCGATTTCAATTCAATACCCAAGACATAGGCTAGATTGATGCTACAATGTTAAGTGTGTTATGCTTGTCAGGGCCTAAATCTTTTAATAGTGTTTCCGAACAAAGACCGAGATGAAATGCCTCTGCAATATTGTTGTTTTCTGCACTTAGCATCCAAGGATCCGTTAAGTACCTAGCCCCCCCCTCCCGCCTGCTGACAGGTATAAATCTGCAGTGACACTGCCTATTAAATCTGTGATTGTTGTTGTTGTTGTCTTTGATGGGCAATTCCACTGTTGTACCAGGGTTGAGAACAAAAATATTGATTTTTCAACATCAAGGTAAGAATAAAACCTTTCTTTCCCTCTTTTGTTCTCGGCCAATCCCAAATGATTTGAGAAATAATGTTCAATCTGCTGTTTGTTGGTTTATTCGCTGTTTTTTTTTAAGCCGTCACACAGTATGAAGCTCCTCCTCTGGTTTTTCATAGATAAGGAATAGCTGGCTATGGCGGGCGAGGGTATAGGGTATCTACCCAACACAAGTCATAGGCCAAGCCAAAGGCCAAGCGAAAGGCCGTCAAATAAGACCTAGTGTACAAGAAAAAAAAAACTCGTTTAGGCCTAATGGTTAGAGTTTTTCGCCGCCATTCTGTGTTAGGATAACACAATTAACCCTATTTAACCTCTTTATTTTCACTATACCTCCACAAATAACTTTGTTTATGACTGGAAATCTGAATCTGTACAGGAGTATGTGGACTCTAAGCAGGTTACATTCATTCTTAGAGACATAGTTCATCCTAATTTTAGGTTGAAAATAATATTTGATGAGCCCAAAATGGCTTTTTACATCACGTCATAATGCGTGTTGTTTTTTAACTTTGATGATATAATGCTATATTTTAAGCAACAATTTGAGACAGTTCGAATAAAAAAGGGTCGAATTTTTTGCTTTTTTCCACTATATTGCTGTTTAAATGACCCACACCACAGATTTCAGCAGTATATCAAATGTATCAATATCAGCATAGACCATCAAAGGTAGATACGTTTTGCGCCATTTATCAATAACATCAAACATGCTGTCAAAAGGTTCAGCACTAAGGACAGACAAATTTATTTTGAAAATTCTCACATACGAAGCCCCTTTGATTAAGCATGATACAAACAGGAAATGCCAACAGCCGGAATATGGCACTATGTCTTCCTCGAATTATACCACACAGAATGCCCAAAACAGCCAATTTAAGGGGCTTTTCAAGCCATCCACTTTGCTAAAAACAGCCTTTTCGGCCTCATTTCTCCGATAAAATGACGCAACGTAATCCAATCACTTTTTGATGAGCTATTAGCGATCAGTAGCTCAGCAGCTTTCCATCAGTATATAAAATGTCCTAATCGGTCAACGCTGGTATCATAACCTTAAGTGACCACAACTGGTCAGTCTTGTTGTCTGAATTATCCCATCATTCTGTATCAGGATAGAAAAAACCCTCTATAACCTCTTATCTTATGTTTATGACTGGATTTTACCAGTTAACCTGCTGATATGTTGAGTAAGAAAATATCTATATTTGTGGAGAAAAATGTTTCACACTTTGGCCTACTCAATAAACGACTAAATGACTAAAGTTCTGATTCAGTCATGAGGTCATTGTAATTTTGTGTGAAATTTAGTCTAAGCCCCAAAACTTTTGTCCCCCTCCCGATGTCCCGATGGCCCCCTGGCTATGGGAAATCTTGTTTGGGGTACCTGTACGGTTATGTTAATCCTTAGGCTCCAATTCATATGATGCTGAATCTTGATTGTAAATTTGAGATGAGATATGGTAATTCAGAAACCCAAGGACAAAAATCAGTGTCAAAGTAATAAAAACATCCTTGACAGTCAGAATAAAATGCTTTCATCTCAAGCACCCAAATTTTGTCCCATTGTGAAAAAAGCCAAATTGCGTATGAAGGTATAAATTTGAAATCCAGATGATGATCTTAGTTCTTGCTATTGGGTTTATCCTTTGGATGATTTTTACACCAAGACTGTCCGCAAACCATGCAGGCTTCTAATTAAAACAAATGACCTCAGTACCATTTGGTTGACTAAAATACTATCACAGAATAAGGATGTATCATCAATCTGTGATAGTATGTATAAAGTGAGCTTGATAAGCTTTGGTCATAGGTACGGTACAAATTAAGTAAACCTGATAAAATGACCTGACCTGTACCTGAGTAAACCAAGGCAGAGGTCAGCATGGTGTACGATTTCACCACAAACCACTCAAGATCTATCTCCGGCCTGGTGATAAAGGTGGTATAAGCTTGTTAGACTAGTATAGTAGTAAGATGTTTACACCTAGAGAGCACTTGTTTTTGAAGGTAACGACATCTCCCATTGACAAGATCAAAAAAAAACCTGCCAGACTGTTCCCACAGCCAGTTTGAATGGCATCCAGATGATTCCAAACAGCTGGGTGGCGATAAATTTACAGGAAACAGATGTTGATATTTGTGACATAAAACTCTAACTCTTGTTCAAAAACAATTAAGATTCAATCTCTTTCTTGTCATGTCCTTAATTTTAATCAGCACAGCAAGCTGTCTGCTTTTCTTCGATTAATCAGATCCAACCAAAGTAAATTGATCATCGCATTACAATCACCAATCTTTAATTTCTTCGTAAACAAACAAGGCGCTTCGCTACCTGGTCATCCAATCAAAACTCATGCTGTTGCGAAGATAATGGGCTAAACGGCAAGCATCTAATAGTTTAGCAGACTGGTTGCCATGGCAACCCAATTTTAATGAGCCATGTTTGCGTTCTGTGATGATAGATTATGTTGCGAGTATCGTAGTGATGGTATTATTGTTTGCAATGCAGCATTCAAACTCCAGACATTGTGCAGCAAAGAAGTTCAGATTTTCTCGAGCAGAATAGCCAGAGGGAGAAAGACTTTAGCATATCAACCCGAAAGAGAAACGATTAACAAACTCACTCAGAGAAGCTGTGCTATCCGCTCGGACTACTTCAAAACAAGTGACATATACTCTCACATACTGCATTGCAGAAAACATAAGCTTGATCGGCATTGGATTTTCACAGAGCCATGGAATTCTAGTATAAAGGGAGCTGTATTGAACGACATCAAAGGTGAGTTTCTAAATTTAAATGTCTATCTTTAACAATCAAAATGGACCTGTGTGCAATGTATGCCTTCTAACATATTATGATCACCGGGTGAGATGGGACGGGGTGGGGGCAGAGGGTAAGAGTTGTGTTGGTCCTGTACTATCTCAGAAAGCATATTATTTCTGCACTTTATTTTGGTCGAAAACGCATCTACAATTTTTTTTTGCAATTCACATGACTATGATATGACTATGAGTGATGGTGGCATGTGACACTAAGATTGTCAGCTGGTAATAAAAAAACTTATTCCAGGGTGGACAAGATAAGACAGTGAAACTTTTGATTGTCATTTTCTGTTGCATCAATCAACCATAATATTATAACACAATTTCAAAGTTCCCCAATACTTGATAGTATTGCTGAGAATTTTAGCAATCTTATGATCTATTGACAGCAAAGGATAGAATAGCTCAGTTCTTAGATTGTTATTGACAAAGTATTTTTAACGGATTAAGGTAATCTAGACTTTGTGGAACATGTGATTAAGATTAGCTGGTCGAAGGACCCTGTTGTGTAAGAGGCTAATCAGCTCGAAATCAGGTGATTTTCTGTTAAACAGAGGACCATTAAAAAAAGATTATTACCTCCATTAGCAGTTTTGGTAACAGGTTATGCGTAACATTAATCTATTCCAAAGCTTTGTTTAGATGGATCTATGGAATGATGGCCCCGAAAATAACAGACAAAGGGAATTATTCTCACAAAAAGCACTAAGATTTTGCGTGATCCACTGTTTCGAAATGTGGCACAAGTGTTTACACATGGGCTTTGGTGGTAATAAAGGCAAATAATTCAAGATGTTTTGGACTTTTCTACATGGTGGATAAGTTGTGGGTCACTTCACCCTACACATTTGTATTGGTTTCATCAGAAAGAAAGACAATAGTGGATAATTTGTGCAAGGACCCTTTGCTAGGCAATTAATTTGTGATACAAATCCACTCAAAACTGAATATGAAGCCTTTCATTTCAACACTTGTTGTAATTACCTGCTCTTCATCACCTCTGCAATTTAAACAGAAAACAAAGGTTATCACAGGCCCTGGTACTATCTAAATAGCAATTGGAAGCAATTACTTCAATATGCAAATTCTGCTTTTAAAATCAATGAACTGCATATCAATCAATCAATAAAAAATCATAAATGTCAATAATTCGTGTTATTTACTGATATCGTACAGTTTGATTGTAAAACCACTGAACTTGGTGCACTATGATGCCAAATAGAGAAGTAATGCAGTTAGTTTTCTCCCCCCCCCCCCCCCCCCCGTTGACTTTATAATAATGAATCCTTTATAATATGAGGGCGCCATGATTCTATTATTTTTTCTCTGCAAAATAGGAACTGAAACCATTATTTTTCTCCACCATTGACTGTATAATAATAAACCGTTTATATTGTATTATACTAACCAAGTCTATAGGGATAACTCCTTTATAACGAACTGCGTAGTCGGGCTTCAGGGTAAATGTTTCCGCGGGCTTCTGCGGTCTACGGGTAAATTCACTTACATTGGTATGGGTCCGCAAAATTGTACTCAAAATAGAAAAAAGTATATTCATTACAGAGACATATTGAAGTTTTTTTGTAAATTGCATTATGTGTAATGTTATACATGACGCCTTTGCTGGTCTAATAGCAATTCTCTCAGACAATGAAATACCACTGATGTGTTCTGTAAGGTTTTATATTCCTTGGAAGTTAAGCTTTGCTTGTGGCTAAGCTGTTTTCATGAGGGATTATTGATATTAGTAGCTATATGTGGTGTCCCGATGGACATATGGCAAGCATTAAACATAATCTGCCGCTTCATAATCCATTTATTTTGAATATCAGTAAGATGATATATCAATTGTGTGTGTAAGCACAGCAGAGCTAGGTCTATGAACCCCAAAATGTACTGAGAGGGCAATTGCAGATCTCTCACTGCTAGAACATGAGTCATAGCGCACTGACATCACGAGGCTTGAATCGGGAGAGGTATGATGGGGCCCCCTTCTTCAAACATTAAAGCATAGGGAATCAAGCTTTGTCTGGGCAGTTTGTCATAGAAAGACCTATAAGATTGTCTTTAGTTTATTTTGGCATTATCCCAATAATGACTAACTAATCTATTATTATCACAAGACGATGTTGCAGCTTGAACTTTTGAACTCTATGACAATATAATGAAATTGGCATTTGGTGCAACAAACTTTGATGCCTGAAAGATAAAAATATATGTTCACCGAACTGTCAAATAATTTCCATGTGACCCGAGAGACATCATTGTTTTGAGTGATTTAAAAATTTTACTGGGGCTCAGGTGAGGCCGCAACTACAGAGAGATAAAAATGCTAAAAATAATTCCAAGCTTAGTAGGCACTGAGTATGCTGCCTTCTTTTCAAATTATGCAAAACAAATTGCTCAATTCTGCATTTTGTACTGACCAGCCACCCATTATCGAGGGCAACCCTTCATGTTTTTGAGAAACAAAGGATGTCATATCCCATAATGCAATGCAGATGAATCAAAAATATAAACTCCTGCTATTTGAGCCACCCTCCCCATGGTTTCAGGGATTGCAACATATCCTTAGTCTTAAGATTGCCTAGTAACTCAATATTGTTTTGGATATTTAATGGCGTCTGCAAAGTTTTGCCTCTGAATCACCTCATGAACCGTCTGGTCAACTTGAGATCCATTTACAAAATATTGCAACCGAGCCTGAGCTATCATAAGGAAAGCATCACTTGCTGTAGTGCTGGGCCGACCCTAATATTTTATGCAGCTACTTTGTTTTGCCGGTTACTGTGTATTGTTTAAGTGTGACCATCATCTTTAAATCACTGTCATCCAATATTGTTCTCGCAAAAGGTCTTTGATCACTAAGTTAGTGCGTGAAAATGCTACACTCCCGATGCTGAAAACATGATCTTTAGGGTTTCTATTATTGGCTCAGCACTATCAGAGAAGAGTGATCAGCTTTTTCAGATAGAGATGTAGCTTGAATCATTATTTTGTAATGTTAGCCCCAAAGCTAGTGCGATTTCATTGACTGACTCATTTCGAGCAGACTAAATGGGAGTTTTATTACCGCACCTATATCTTATTATGATCGATGAGTATTCTTTGAGATTCTTCTGAGAGGGCTCATTAATTTGATAGCTTCGCTCGAACAGGTTAATTAACTTGATGCTGATGACTTTTAGATTAGAGAGCTCAAGATAAACAAAACAAAACATCAACCACTGGGACCAAAACAAATGGAACCTTTTTAAACCAAAGGGATGCCGGAACCACAAAGCCAAAGGTTTTTATCAGATTTCGGCCAAACTGGTTATTTTTAAATCCAAACACGTTTGATAAAAATTGGTTAGTGCAATAAATTATGCTATTTAATTGCGGTCTACTTGAATGGTTTCAAGTTACAAAAAGGCAGCAATAGCAGCTTTCTCAAGCCTTCCATTTCATTCCATTTCAATTTTAATATCCGATTTAAAATCACAACTGGCCTAATACCTTTATCAACCAAAAGTGCTACTCAAATTTACATAATATGACTCAATAGCCCTATTGTTTTGATTTAAAAAGCCACTAACAGATGTAAGATCAAACCACAGTAATTTACACACTATATTAATAGGTGGCTTTCATCCCGAAATGGAAATTACTACTACAGACTAGACAACACAATTTGGTTGCCACTCGACTAGTGCCTAGTTTAATTCTAAATTAAACATTAAACTTGGAGAGCAACTTTTGAACTACTCAACAAGAATAAATGTTAGCTAGAGTTAAGCTTAGCTAGTTTGAGGTAGATGTAATATTAGCTAGTACTCATATTTGGCTAGCTGACGTTTGGGGTGGAGTATATATAAGTATGCGGAGTAAATGAAATTTAGGAGGGGAAGAAGCGAATATTAGCAAGCCTTAATTTCAGCTATTTCAAGCATGTGCAAAATGATGAAGATTTACTCCTGTGGATACTTGACTCATGCAGGTATCATGATATAGATTAGTTGATACATGTACATTACGAGGAAAACAGCATCCCTAATGTTATATATGATGGTGCTTTACAAAGAAACCAAAATCAGCTGCAGGTAGCAGTGAAGCTGCGCTAATTAGCATCGAAAGGGATATAAATAAGAAGAATGCGATCGGATATAGGCACAGTGATACAGGCCCGCAGTGCTAGGGGAGACAGGGATACACATTGATATAAATATTCAATGGGGATACACTGCCTCCCCCAGAAAGATAACGACAGTGGCATCAAACACTATAATTGAATGATTTATATCAGAATTGGTTCCTCAGGGATTTTCATTTACTAATAATTTATATGGATAAAATTGCTTTGGGATGAACTTACAGCACCCCTCCTAAAGATGCTTTAGACTCGCCTCGGACTTTTGCCTCCCCTACCATTTTTTCTAATCTACGGCCCTGTGATATATTTTGCATTTCTGCTTGTTTACCAACAGGATCCATAAAAGTTAATGTTCCGATCTTAGTGAGCATTTCCAGATAGAGGAATGTGCATAGCACATACTTTACGTCACACTTGAGGCCATAACAGCCCTTTCTATCAACAATTATCATCAAATTATTATCTATTACTGAAGTGATAATAAAGATTTGGTGCTCTATCACCCTGGCTTTACTCAAATTAAACCAGAGCATTGCTTTGGACACCTCAACTTAATCCAAAACTGCAAATTTTTTTTCAAGTTTGAACCACGAGATGGTTATATAGCAATCATAATGAACTGCTATAAAAATACACCAAATTTCCTACAACAAGCTAATTTCCCTGTTTTGGTTTCATGTTTGGAGTTGAAAAAAACCAATTTCAATGCAATTACATATTTGTGATTGAATGAATTCTTTCATTTTTATCATGATGAGTTTTTCCCAGAGGAGCAGACGCTGCCGTGTAATTGTTTTTGAAATTTGGTGACAGATTTAACTTCAAAAGTCATCAAAAACTTTAATCTCATAGTCAAAACAATAGCGCAATTAGTTAAATTTAGATGATGATGATATTTTCATTTCATTGCAGAACGTAGAAGTACAAAGGGAGAGGGTCTTTAGCTATTGTGTGAGTGGCTGAACTAGTGCTGACATGACGGCAATATCAAACACAAGTTTGCTGCCGACCGGCCAGGAAACATTCAGCGATGAGAATCAACTCAGAATTCATATCCTCGAAGATCGTGTAGACGACACGATTAAGACATTTCTAATAATTATGTATTCAGCCATAGCCGTTGTCGGAATATTTGGTAACCTTCTGACAATTCTATCAATCTTACTAAACAAAAAGCTCCGCTCCATACCAAATGTGTACATATGCAATCTCGCCTTTGCTGACTTAATTGCTTGCGCGGTGATCTCAACCTTCTCTGCATATCTTTTGACTGTGGACCCTCTTAACGTTCCTGCAACGCTGTGCAAATTTATCGGGGCGCTCACCACCGCCCTACTCGGAAAAACTATCTTGGGACTCACAGCTATTGCCCTAAACAGATATATTCTACTTGTGAAGGGGAGCCAACTCTATACTAGAATATACACACGACGTACTGTCATCATCAGCGTCATCATGCTGTGGGTAATGGCTGCCGTGTTGATATCACCAGCTTTGCTCGGATTTGGCCAATATGGCTACAACACCAAAATGGGTACTTGCATATTCATTGCCCACGATAAAATGACCTACATTTTCGTACAAACCATTTGTCACGGTATGATAGTCGGGCCTTGCATAGTCGTCACATTGTTCTGCTACATCAGAATCATAATTTACTTCCGCCAAACTCAAAACCGTCTCAAAATGTCTGGGAAAAACCCAAAGGCTGCGGCTGCCAGCCCAAATGCCTCAACAAAAACGTACAGTAACGGCAGTAGTAGCAGCACAGAGTACACAGCAACGACCGACAGCCATAGTTCCAAGGTAGAAGAGTATGAATACTCCAGTTCTGGACCCAGTAACAACAACTCCTCAGCATCACCAGCAAGTCAGCAATATCACGCTGCCAAACGTAACAGAGCGTCACGTCGCGTCGTCACCAATCTATGTACAGTTTTCATGGTGTTTTTGATGTGTTGGAGTCCAATTGTTGGTACTTTCACAATAGACTACTATAACAGAGTTCCTGCCTCCGTGTATCACATATTTTTCTGTATAGCTGTGTGCAACTCGTGCATGAATGTGTTCATATATGCTGGAATGAACAGGGCATTCAGGCGTACATATTCAAGACTTCTAAGCTTTCAGTGTAATAAAATCAATTCAGCTTTTTGATAGCATTTGAAAGTAAACACATTTAGTTTGTACATACATAATATCATTATGAACTATATATATATTATATATTTAAGTTGACACCATGGTTGACATCTGACGGTTCTATTAATAGGTATAAATGTATTTAAGGTGTATTATGTGCTATTTAATATCTATCAATCTTGAGTTGACAGTATCAGACACACCGATATGACAAGGATAAACAACTCCAAGTTTGAATTTTTGAATATTCTTTATTTGCGTTGATCTTTTTTTTTCTTTCTTTTCTTTGTGATTTTCAAATTGCTCTCTGATCAGGTTGTAAAAGTTTATTTATAAAAAAAAAATCATATCTGCCATGTTCTATTCTCACATACTCATCGATATTTTCTCATGTTTTATTACTCCATTTGTCAACATTACTGGATATATCTATAGCAATGATATATGTCTCATTCAAGGACACCCCTCTAAATCCTGTTAAATCTTATCAGTTGTGATTCATGTATCAAGGGCCCATAATTGAATTATTCATCTATCTATATATATATCATAGACATAAATATGCATTTTGATCTCATAAGTGGGCGCTAAGTGATGTCAGTGAAAGTTTAGACTTTTGATCCTTTGTTTTTGAACAATCAAAGCTTTGTTTTTGTCCCCCTAATTAGCCAAGCAACATGATATTTTATACACATCCTATGTTTATTGGAAGTTGTTATCAGCATCATAACCGCATGGCTGTATATTTTGACATCAAATTTTGGCTCTCTTTTCTTGAGTGTTGCAATGATGTTTACATGGGCGGGTTTATTTAAAGCAATAAAAAGTTCAAAAGCCTGTAAACAAAAATTTTGTGGTAATTGATTGCAAAAATTAATTTTAAAACTGTTTATTCCATAGTTTGATGAGACGCGATGAATCAACAACTCTGTTCCGAACCTGGTCATATTAAGAAAAAGTTTCCAAGCATTCTCAGTTGTTCCCAGCTCAAAGCGGGCAACTCCAAATACAGGCGAATTGGATTGCACATGATCTAGGTCAAGCTTGCCTTTCCTTTGACTGCTCAACTCATGATTGCCTCTGGCACATCATAAACAGATTCGCGTTGGAAAATCGTCACACATGTTATAATCAATTGATTCACAGTTATGGAAATTTAGTTTAGCAACACTTCCTTGAGTGGGAAAGTAAGTTTTTAAATCTAACAGGCGTTTCCCCATCTCAGATATTGAAAATAAACTAATACGTAATGTGTCCTGAGACGAATAATATGAGCAATGACAGCTTGTGGTATTGGCAGCAGAGAAAGTAGATGATAGGATAGCCATGGATTCAGGCCAATGATGAGGCCTTGTCTGTATTCTTGGTGATGTTGGATATTGCTTCTGTGGTGTTATCTACTCATGGATCACTATTATTGTACCTGAATAAATAGACCCATGTGCTTGTGTTTTGGTTTCATTTTGATTGGCTGTTGGACTGAATCCCAGTCTAATGACAGGAGGGTAGTTGAGCTAAGACTATGTAGAGAAGCAGGCCATGCTTTAACCCTTTAGTTGTGTGAGGGAATCTCGACCGGGACTTATCTTATGATAGCTATAGATATGGCCTCCTGAAGGTTATGACACCAGCGTTGACTGATTTGGACATTTTATATACCGTTGGAAAGCTGCTGAGCTACTGATTGCTATTAGCTCATCAAAAACGTGATTGGATGACGTTGCGATGTGATGCGTTTTATCGGAGAAATGAGGCCGAGAAGGCTGTTTTAAGCAAAGTGGATGGCTGTGCTACATTGATTGCTAGAAAGTTCAAAACAGGTTACATTTATTCTTAGAGACATAGTTCATTCTAGTTTTAGGTTGAAAATAATATTGGATGAGCCCACAGAATGTCAAAAACAGCCAATTTAAGGGGCTTTTTTAATGTGTTTTTCGGCATTCTGTGGTGCGGAAGTTGGGGAAAACTGATACGTTATGCCATATTCTGTTGTCGTTTACTGTTTCTAATATGCTTTATCAAAGCGGCCTCATATGTGAGACTTTTCAAAGAAGAATTTGTCTGGTTTTAGTGCTGGTCCTTTTGACAGCATGTCTGACATTATGGAAAAATGATGCAAAATGTATTTACCTTTGGTGGTCTATGCTGATCTTGATACATTTGTTTTACTGCTGAAATTTGTGGTGTGTGTCATTTAAACAGCAATATAGTGGAAAAAAGCAAAATATTTGGCCCTTTTTTATTCGAACTGTCTCAAATCGTTGCTTAAAATTTTGCATTATATCATCAAAGTTAAAAGGCCACACGCATTATGACGTGACTTAAAAAGCCACTTTGGGCTCATCAAATATTATTTTCAACCTAAATTTAGGATGAACTATGTCTCTAAGAATGAATGTAACCTGTTTTGAACTTTCTAGCAATCAATGTAGCGCAGCCATCCACATTGCTAAAAACCGCCTTCTCGGCCTCATTTCTCCGATAAAATGAGGCAACGTCATCCAATCACGTTTTTGATGAGCTATTAGTGATCAATAGCTCAGCAGCTTTCCAACGGTATATAAAATGTCCAAATCGGTCAACGCTGGTATCATAACCTTATCCAAGAGTAGATTAGGATTTATAAGAAAAACACGACAACATTATCGCTAGCTCAGGAACTATATGCCCATTTTTTTGTCTCATAAAACAGATTAATCTTACTCTGCGTTATGCACAAAAATAACTGTTAGACGAAAAGTCTCTACCCCCTTCCAGAGGGTAAACTGAAAAATTTACTATCAAAGTTGCCTCCACCTACCGAAAAAGCAGACGACTACGCAAACTGGACCGGGTTTCAGATGTCAAAAGTTTCTGCAGAAAATAAAAAGATCAAACTTTCTAGAATAACAAGAAATTTGACATGTCTTATATCATCGTATGTCGAATCACCAAAATGAGTGTGAAGGCTATTTTGCTTCTGTCTACTTGCATGTAATGATGAAATCTAATGACAATGTTAATGGTTTGATGCAATGCACGCAACAATAATGTAATTAAACATTTCCACATATCACACCACATGTCATGACTTTGCAACTCGAAACTTGAGAGTGATAATTCAACCATTGGATGCTCACTCAGCCCATATTACTTAAATTACCCGACAAAGATGTGATGATGTCAGATGTGGTTCTATTTCAGTGATATTACAGTATTGGTAATTCATCATAGGAACAGGAGCATAGCAAACTTCATGGTGACTCATAGATCACAATTTTGACGACATCTCATCTCATGAAAGTTTAGAGAAGTATTCCGGAGTCACTCAAATAATGATATGCTGTACTGAGCATCAATAGGCCTGGTGTCGAGTTGAGATTAAAAGAAATCTAAAAATACCTTCCCTCTTCCGTTTTGTTCAATGAGTTTGCTCAGTACGAAAATAATCCGATGGTCTTATCTCGCCACGCACGGAAGTTGTCTACATATAAATTAGAATGCTGAGTTTATATAAACTCGCAAACAAAAATAAAGTATCGAAAGAGCAAAAAAAAATGTATGAGTCAAGATGTAGTATTTACGCTGTTTTCTCATATTAGGGATGGGAAGTCGATGTGTTCGTTTTACTAGCAGTACCCATTAAACTCATTAATGTATTCAACGAACAGTTAAGATTTATAAATAATCGTAACCACAATCTTTAGCTACCAGGAGTATTAAGAGTAAAGTTAAACAGAAAATAACTCTCAGTTAAAGTTTGAAAGATCACTGATCAAGTTTTACTCACATACGGTATATTAACGATGATGGATAAACAATCCTTGAGTTTTGACATGTGAAAGTCTGCAGAAAAAAATTGACATCGATTCAATAAACTGTATCAACCACCAATGACTCAAGTACAACATTGCCTGCATTAGACGCTACACAAAGACAGGCTGAGGAAAACTCTATGCTTCTAAATGCAAACAAGACAGTGATTATGAATGTTTCTTTGTCAACCCGTCATAACTTTTCAGAGGGGGGTCAGATTGAATGCACATCTTTGCAGCCACAACCGTCAGTTAAATTCTAGGTCTAAACGGTCTGAAAACTTTTACACTATAATCATTTGTTCCATCATGTGCTATGGAATTCCAGAATTTTATACTATTTTGTCTGACCACAACAAATCAAACCTGAAAGTATACAGAAAGCAGCATTGAGAGTTATCCGCACAGAATTCAACTATGATGAACGTTGTTTACCTTAGCAACTTACCAACCTCAATGATTTTATGTTGGCAATCTGTGCTAATCATCAGTAATAATTTAAGAAATGAGTCTCATCCTCCGTACAATCCTATCATCTTTAATACCAATCCAAGAGTATCCTCACGTATTGCCTATAAATTCAGGCCAAGATGCTAGTGCAGTTTTTTTAATTAATTTAAGAATTTTTATTTACAACAACAGTTTTATGTATAATTGAGTTACACCGAGAGCTGTCATATATATACATTTCTATGATATTGTATATGAAATACATGTCAATCAATCAACATAACCCTATCCCCACAACAGTTGGACAGCAGGATTAGTTCACATCCTTAATTATTGTATTGTTTGTTTATTCATCAGTTAACAGGTTTTCTGTAATTATTTGGAACTTTTTCTGCTGAACAATGTGTAAAGCTATAAAGTGAATGGCTTGTCTGTAATTCTTACAGTGTGAAAAAATAATAAATCATCATGATCTGACTAACTTGCCTTTGTAGCAATCTGCAGTAAAATGGACAGCGGAGTACAAAAACTGCTAGCTGTGATATATATGATCATCTCAACACTGACTATTGTTGCCTTACTGAGCGCCGATCTATACTTCAGCGTCGAAAATAATACAGCTCTCTCTCTAATCCGGTAAGTAAAATTTTAATATTTCTTAAGAAAGCCAGTAGCAGAGCTAACCTGTCTTGACAAGCGTGTCATAAGAGGCTGTAGCAGAACCTATGGACAACGAAACCCAGCCAAAGACCCTTTGGTGGCCTCTTTTAGGATTACAGATAGTAGACAAAGCAGTTTGGGTGTCTCAGAAAATATATTGCATATACTATAAATACGACCTCACACTTGTATCACAGAAATCTCCTGTTCATAATCGATTGAGGAGTGATCCATCTGAGGCATGGCCTTGGTAAAAGTAACAGCTAATCTAATAAGAAATTCATTGGCACACCATCAACAACCCTCTTGCCAGCCAAAGCAGGCCAATTCCCACATTGAAACAATTCATACAAAGTCAGTTTCTTTTGTGTGTGACAAAACACTTTGTCCTTATATTTGTAGATTCCGCTTCAACCGTTCATTAATGCTAACTGTCGAGTGTTCTGTTCAGTAATTTGTCCTAACTCCTAACTAACTAAACCAACAGTCAATCATGAACATATTTTGAGTTGCACCCATCCGATGTGCAGGCATTCTTGTTTCTATATGTTTGGAAAAAAGGATTATATTATGTATGATCATGTTATTACTTTAATATATCATATCAGTTTTTTTCTAAAATTGTATTTAATTTTTCTCAAATTATTCTACAAAATAAGCACCATCTGGTTCAATTAACTCTTATCTTTGTTTTTGTCTGAATTCAGTAACATAAGAAATGTGTAAATATATTCACATGGGACTAGAAAGTTTTCATTTTCTACACACGAATACACTTCAATTTAACAGACGTATCGATTGGTTCAGTTTCTTTAATGCTACGAGATCTGCCTCTAACAGGCACTAGCTGTCACTCAGTTGCTCACTTCTTGATCGATCGGAAAAGCACTTATAGTGACAGCTTTGACAAGCAGACCCTATGACAGATGCAAGCAGGTGTTCCTACCGTCATTGATCAGCTCTGAGTGATTGACACCTCCATTCTCATCATGTCCTCAGCCGAACTGTCATCAAGCCAAGTTACCTTCTATTCAAATGTTATGCAATCGCCTTAGTTGGTGAAAAACCAGGAACATGAGACTCAACAACATTAAACTTTAATAGAATACATGACTATTTCTTTCCTGTATTCCTGACTAAAAGCATAAGGCAGATAAATTATTTGTAGCGTCTTGAGTTCAAATCTACACTACATTGTTATCCCTAGCTCACGATTCAAGCTTATCCACTTTGTATTATAAAATATATTGATCTTCCTTCATGTAACCTCGCTCTACATAACTGAGCAAAATAACTACTGGACGCAAAATTTCTATCCCTACCAGCAGGGAGGGTGGGACAACCAACCTCCCTCCCTGTTGAGAGGGTCAACTAACCAATGT
This sequence comes from Membranipora membranacea, assembly GCA_914767715.1. Lineage (NCBI taxonomy): Eukaryota > Metazoa > Bryozoa > Gymnolaemata > Cheilostomatida > Membraniporidae > Membranipora > Membranipora membranacea. The sequence continues at coordinate 12,685,380 of OU612072.1, forward strand.
TGTGTTTAAAGTTACCTCCACTTGTGGAAAAAGCAGACAAATACGCAAACTGAACTGTGTTGCAGCAGGGAGCGGTGGTTGCAGTTGTCAAAAGATATCAGCAGTAAAAACATAAAAGGTAGCATGCTTCATAGTGTGCAAATCAAAATTGTAGATATCATTATATGAATCAAATATGGCTGTGCGACGAGATCACAAATTGATAATTTGCTTCTGTCTATTTGCTGTGAAGGAAATCTAATGACAATGTTAGGTGGGTTGATGCAATGCACATAATAATAATGTAACTATACATTTCCACATCAGATCACACCACATGTCATGATATAACTTTGCAACTCCAAATTTGAGAGTAAGAATTCAACCATTGGATACTCACTCAGCCCATATTACTTAAATTACCCGGCAAAGATGTGATGATGTCAGATGTGGTTCTATTTCAGTGATATTACAGTATTGATAATCCATCATAGGAACAGGAGCATAGCAAACTTCATGGTGATTCATACATTACAATTTTGAAAACTCCATTAATTATCATGAAAGTTTGTAGAACTTCTCCACTGTCACTCGCATAATGACATGCTGTACTGAGCATCAATAGGACTGTGTCGAGTTGAGATAAAAATAAATTGGAAAATAACTTCCCTCTTCCGTTTGGTTCAATGCATTTGCTCGGTATCCCATCATTCAAGGAATTTGACTATCTATAAATTAGAATGCTGAGTTTACAAGACTCACAAACCAGAATAAAGTATGGAAAGCACAACAAGCCGATTGAAGTTTGCATACAAAGTTATCTCAAGCTGTTAAAAACTCTCCTTTCTCAGTAACCCAGGTAAGAACCGGAACGGTCTACTCTAAAATTCTAATTCCCAATATTGAATGTCGTTGGAACTTCTTTTTAGGGGTTGCCATTCATAAAAATATAGAGTTTGTACCATAAACTTAATGGCATGCGATATCATAATGCAATAAAACTATACATTTTTTTTTACAAATCAAGCTATAGTATTTGCGTAGTGTTCTCATATTAGGGATGAGAAGTTGATGTATTTGTTTTACTAGCAGAACCCATTAAACTCATTCCATGTGCTCAACAGTCATGATTTATTAAGAATCCTAACAACGATCTTTAGCGTATCCAGGAGTATTAAGATAGGTTAAACAGAAGAAAACTCTTAGTTGAAGTTGAAAGAACACCGATCAAGTTTTGCTCGCACAATATTATAATTATGTTTGACAAAGGCTCTGAGAATAATCGCCAGTGATACCGACCCAGTATTAACGTTTGACATGCTACCATCTGGTCGGTTTCGTGCTGTAAAAGCACGTATAAATCTGAGGCGTAACTGTTTCCGTGCCATTGCAATTAATACATTGAACAAATAAATCTTAGTCTATGCTTTTTCCACTTTTATTTTTTTTGTATTTATACCTGCATTTTACAGTTTTATCAGCAGACCAGCAATTTTATTTATCAGTAGTGATATAATAAAGATACATACATACATACAAGAGAGAGTCTGCAGCCAGAACTCGCCATCTATTCACTGAACACAACCCTAACCTCACAATAGTTGGTTAGCAGAATTATTTACGTACTCTGTTTATCAGTGTTAACCGTTAACAGTTTTATGTTATATTTGGAGCTTTTTCTGCTGGACCATTTGCGCTATAAAGTGAATTGCTTGTCTGAAAATCTTTCTGTGTGAACAAAAAATAATTCATTTATGATCTGAATAACTTGCCTTTGTAGCAATCTGCAGTAAAATGGACAGCGGTGTACAAAAAATGTTAGCTGTGATATATATGATCATCTCAACATATTATTGCCTTACTGAGCGCCGATCTATACTTCAGCATCGAAAATAATACAGCTCTCTCAAATCCAGTAAGTAGAATTTAATGGAATCTTAAGAAAGCCAGTAGCAGAGCTAGCCTGTCTTGACAAACTTTTCACAACATACCAAACCCACCCAAAGAGCCTTTGGTGGCCTCTTTTAGGATTACAGATAGTAGTCAAAGCAGTTTGGGTGTCTCATAAAATATATTGCATATACTATAAACACAGCCTCATCATAGAAATCTTCTGGTCATAATCGTTGGAATGAGTGAGCCATTTTATTATGAACTTTATTAACCACCGATCAATGATCAACTCAACACTGATTATTATCGCCTTACTATGCATCAATCTACACATCAGCGTTGAAAACACAAGTTTCTCTCTAACACGGTACGTAAAATTCGGATCTAAATACCCTTGAGCGGCGAGGACGTGGTCCCTCAAAGCTCGTTCGCCAAAGCTGTTTCAAAAATATGCAGTAGCAGACTGTTAACCATCCCCAATCCAAAAAGCTTTTAGTGTTATTTTTGGGGAACACGAGACCGTTGATGGAGCATATGGTTTCAGAATTGTAATTGCAAATGTGACCAAAGACATCACCATGTGCTCTGGGGACAAAAGTGGGAAGGAGAAAAGGGTAAGGAATTTGGGGACTCAAACAATGTACGTTACCTAACACTTATATCACAGACATCTCCTGCTCTCAATGGAGCAACAACTTCTTGGTTCACCTATTGGTTGACCTTGTATGACCTTTGTATGACCTTGATGACATCACATCCTCCTGTTAGTTAAAAATAAAATGTATATGCAACAAAAACTTTCATTGATCCGAAGTAAAAAAAAATTATAAAAAATCAAATACCACTTTGGTTCAGTGAGGCTTTGTTGATGCCTACAAGGCAATTTCACAAACTTGGCCCACCGACAATGATGTATATCATGGTGTGCACTGACATTATATTACCAGTGTAAATAGATTTAATTTAAGTTAAATGTAACAATATAACCCGGTGCACTTGGGTGAAACACTGCTGGAGGGCCATAAGATAGATGCGGGGGGGGGAAGAGTCCTGGGCTATGAATCAATCTATCTCCATATAGTAGTATAGTAGCATCACAGTAAAATGGCTCACAACAAATGATGCCCAGCTGTATACTGTAAGAGCTGGGGCTGACACTACAGAAATCTAGTATAAATCATTTTCAGTTTGACACTTTACACACCGGTTAATCAACAGGATTTCATTCGCCAATAATTTTTTTTATCTCTACTTTCAGAATGTAACGTTACCATCGATTCCTGGATGTGAGGTAACGAGAGCTATCAGAACTTGCTGTGGAGTTAATCCAAGGCTGCAATGTCAATGTGTAACAGACTGATTTTTGATTGATGTTCAATTCAAAGATAATTGAAATCGTTCTTAAAACGTCTTTCTAACTAAAGTTGTTCGTTATTGAAGACTCGGAATCGCTTTGAATTTGTTCAGTATGAAAATATAGCATAACTACTGCAGAACTAACTGCTTGACTATGTGTTTCTTTTCTACAGTCTTTGCAGGCTTGTGGGCATGAGTTAGCCTGACCGCATTGATATAAAATATTTTATGGGTGAGGGGTATATATCTGACCCTGAGCATGCGTATGGCTATTCATGTATGGTTGCTGGACCGCATTTCTCATCTTTGATTGGTCCACAAGTTCAGAATCTAGAATAGCTGATACTTTTAAGGTTATGATACCAGCGTTGTACGATTTTGACATTTTGTATATCGTTGGAAAGCTAATCAAACACTGATTCTGAAAAATATTGGTTTCAGCATGACGTCATGTCATGGCGTTGTGCTATTTTGATAAAAGGCAGGATAATCGTCTTTTAGGAGGATTTTTTAGGATGATGTGGTGCAGATACAATGGTTCATATCATACTTTCAACTGCATAATGTTTACAAGAAGCCTCTGAAGCACCAATGAGGGGCAATTTCTGGATCCTTTGGCATTAAGCATCAGAGGAAAAACTATCTTTTTTCTTACCTCAATGATTAACAAGATAGCTGGGGGTTCCCCTATAGGAGGGGGGCAACTAATACGCCATTTCCTGGTTAACCCCCAATAAGTTAGAAATAAACATTTTAGTAAGTACAGTAAGTTGCTGGAGAACAGCATGGGCAGGGCAAGAACTTTATAGGAGGAAATTCGGCCTCGATACTTTAGAAAAGGCGGAAAATTTAGCACCAACTACACATGCACCCAAGTCACCTTTCACACACTGAGAAATATAGTAACATAAGGTAGTATTTTAGGGCGGGAGGGTGGGAATTGTGAAAAGACGACTTGTCACTTCAGTTGTCTAGAATGAAAGGGATGAGAAAAACCCGCGAACTGACGAGATAAGTATATTTGCATAAACTCGCTATAAGGTGCGCCGTGGTACGGGATAATGCTTTAGGTAAGATAAGATAACTACAAAGTATGAAGCTCTGAGGCCAGATTAAAGCTAGTAAATTTTACAAGTTAATAACTGAGCCTTGTCACATTGCTCAAGAAAAAATGAGTTCTTTAGGTGTAAAAAACTCTGTATTTTTATCGTTGGTTATTAGCTTATTTAGGTTGCTTTGCGGATATCAATGCACCTGGTGACAGCAGAAGTTTTTGAGATTTTGAGGTCCATAGAAATTGATTCATATTCCAAGGTCAAGCCAAGAATTGACAACTCGGCATGATCTATTAAGGGACCTCCACATGAAAACCTGGTGAATGAGAAAATTAAATTTACTTAGGGTATACGAGAGAGCATCAACTGCAGGTTATTGCAAGTCAGCAGTACCGGTGACTTGATCGATAGTCTTGCATGATTAATGTTAGAGCACCAAAGCACCACAAACAATTGTAGTGGTTTTCTAGTCTTAAATAACTTTGGATAGCATGTAACGAAAGATTATGAGGCAAAAATGCTCATGGCTGTTAGCCGATAGATGGAAGAACAAATTTTTTTTTCCTCTAAGTTTTATGATATGGATTGTATCGTAACATATCGGATTCTTTTTGCATTATCTAACACTATCTGGGAAATGGCCCATAAATACCAATAGTTTGATGATTGTGAATGTACTAGGCCACTTTTGCATTTAGGGTCTCATAGCAACCATGTAATTTCCTGGTCTGCTATAGCCTGATGGACTCCCTGTACACATAGTCTGAGGACCATACTGTCCGGTAAAGGCAAACGTCAAGGTCATATTCTCTTCTCTACAGCCAAAAACTTAGGATAAGCTTTATTTTTTAATTTTTTACTCCATATCAGAAAGTTTAATGCCCTGAAGTGAAAATAATTGTAAAATTGTCTTACAAAAAAGAAATAAATTGAAAAGAAAAAATAGACTGGAGCTCTCATGATAACGAGGCATAAAAATGATCTCAAAAAGTAATATTTATTGCTTTTACGACTATATTAGTGTAATCTCCAACATATTTGCAACCCATTGTAAACTTTACTGCAATTCAATATAATGCACTTAGGCATGTTTGAAATGCTTGAGATGATTTATCAATCTGTCTTCATTTGAACTTGATATTTGAAATTAGTTGTATGGGCATAAGGTGTCCTTTACCATTGTGGATGCACAAGCGGCAACTACTCTCACCCATAAAACAACTGGAATGAGAGCTACAAAGGTTACCTATGGCTCATGTGTAAATATCACAGCATGATAGACATAGTTAACTGGTCTTGTGATCACAGTTACTTCATGAGGTATGGAGGCTGGTGGTTGAAGTTTAGGGCGACCACTCTATGTAACATCTATTAAAACAAGTAATAACAATGACATATACTTTTTAGTATGCGGGAAAAAGCTATACTTAGCCTCGCAGGCTGCCACAACTAAATTGCATGGCTATAAGGATAGGCTTTACAAAAAGTATAATTCATAATGTAACATGTCATGCACATGCGACCGACTTTGATGACTTTGTACATCATAATTTTCATGAGAGACAAATCTCAGTTATAGAGGTTACTTACCTATGACTATGGGTAAATATTGAAACATATGACATACAGTCTACTGGCCTAGTGATCACAGAGACATTACTGTGACATTGTTTCTTGCAAGAAAATATCCCGTTGGAGGAACCAGCTCTTTGTTCACCACTATCTTAGACACGGCTAACCAGGTGGATACAGTGCTGCTGGTGACTGTTTTATTGATTACTGTAGACTAGGTTACAAAGATAAGGTCTTGTTGCTTCAGCTGCTAAATACTAACTGACTAGACTCTGCTCATGTTCAGTTATTGGAAGCATTATATAATATGATACTGGCTGATGAAACAGGAAACATGGAAGATTCTAGATTGGTTTGTAAGAGTTAAAATCAGTTATTACAAGCATATTATGGTACTGGCTGATGAAATATTCTAGGTGGGTTTGTCAGAGTTAAAATCAGTTATTAAAAGCATAGTATTATTAAAATTAGAAAAGTTACTATTAATGATAAAATGGGAAGACAACTCATGATACATGAATTTATGAAACTCTATTTTAAATGTTCAGCTGTGGTGGAAGATCCACCACAATATCAACAATGAGACGGCCAAACTTCAGAAAAAACAGGTTCATTTCCATGTTTTGAATTCATCCTTCTCTATGTGTAGATGTTTTGTATTGCAATACATAGCTGTTCAGTTATAGAAACATTCATCTTCCCATCTCCCACACTGACATCGAGATTGCACTATTAACCTGTGTATCTCTGATCGTTAGAGATAGTAGCAGTACCAAACATGTACTTACCCCTAATTATTAAACTTGGACACGGGTTGTCACACCAAATTTTTTGTGATGGTACTCACGCTAAATGAATTAATTCACTCTCAAAGATATATATCTATATATATATATAAACATGTATATACAATATTATATCACATGATCATTGTGCTCATCCCCAGTAACTAAATTAGCACTCCAGATCTTACATTGGCTTACATCAGACTATACTATTGTAAATGCGTATTTATTTTCACTTTTCTGAAACTCTTCTAACAACAACTAGCCCTATACTTTAACTCAAACTACTACTGCCACTCAGAGAGATGTGTGCTAATTGAATTCTCTACAGCTGACTTATTGAGGCTATTATCCCAGCAATGAACTAGTTCATTGATCCCAGAATGGTCACCAATTGTTCTAACGAATTGCACCAACTTATTGAAAAATCAGGGTATGAAATCAGTGGACTAGTTAAAATGGTGAGGTTTACAGGCGTTGCTAGTAAGAAATAAACATGTCATGTCTAAGCCATTTATTTCACTCCTTGATTTTGACAATCAGTTTCTGCAAATAGTTTGATCATGAGGTGACAATGCAGGTTTGAGCTACAGAATTCAGTGAGCACACATTTCCCTGAGTGGCAGCAGAATCTTAAGTTTCGACAATTCTCTTTATGTAATACTATAGGCCTAATGTGATGAATACTTGACACTTTTGTCACCAACAGCTCCTGGTTTACACCAAGACCTTCCCACCAGAGCCCTATAAGATACATGTTCTGTTTTGCTGCAAAAAGGATAAAAATGGCCAGAATGTACGAGTTCCACATTTCTGTCAACTTTATTGCATCACCTGCCACGAGTGTTGGATGTAAGAGCATTGACCAAAAACAGATGCCAATTTAGAAACTTTCCCGGATGTAGATTTCTTTATGATAACAACGGGTATTCATTAAATTCAATAAATGTGTTATTTGTGCTATTCACTCAGTTCTAGAAGTGACTACCTGAGCCAAGAAGATCAGTAAACATAAATGGCTGTGGATGTGACAACCTGAGCCAGGAGTGTCATTAAATAATATATGGCTGTGGATGTCTTTCAGGGTTGTGTTTGAGGGATCAGGAGAACTGTTGGTTGGCGCCGTTCATATTGACTTTGACTGTCATAGATTGTCATAGTTTTAACATATAAAATGTACTTTTTCACTACCTCTTCTTCCCAAAAACCTACTACTAAACTGGAATAATAATGATACAAGCACTTGTTTTGAGTATTTAACAATTTATTTCTTACATCATTCAAATACTTTGCATTATAGAATGGAATCAGTGTGTGTTTATTCTTCAGTCTTCTGGTACATCTCATCTTCTTTCTAAAAATTCATGAGACATTATTGACAGAATTAGAAGTTACAAGTGATACTAGTAATTGCACAAAAGGTCAATGGTATAGGTTTCATTATCTCTCTTAATATTGGAGTGAAAGAACACGTAGGCACAAGAGACACTTATTGGCTAAGGGACTTAAGCACAATTTATGTAAAAACCTAGCTTTTAAAATCTTGCCAAGGGCTGTGTATGTCACGGTTCATGAAAACACAATGTATGTTAAGCCGCCTCAAGTTGGACAACGTGAGAGCATCTGCTGTAATTCAAAATCTCAAAAAAGATTGACCATGCTCAGATACGAGGTTCAACCGTATACCTTGCCTACAGGGGAAGTCAACCACAGAGGTTTTAAAGTTTACTGTTTACACAAAAGAATTTAAGTTTACTGATGTGAAAGTTGATTTATGTATATCATCAAAATAAATAGTTAATGTTTGTTTATTTCTGAGTAGTCAAGTTATATATATAATTATATTATATTGTATATAATATGATATATCTTCTGAAAACGTAGCCATAATCTATAAGATTAGAATCATGTTACCCGTAACCCCTTGCATTGATCATATTAATTCTTATTCATCAATCAATGTGCATTTTATGACATTCGAAGCTCATGATCATTTGTTCAACTTACATTATTTACAGCTATTCATCAAACATCCAATAAATTGGTCCGTCTATAATATTAAAAAAATTGGGCAATTACAGCAAATGCAATCAATTCCAAAAATAAGTCAAGAAATACAACTTCCATGGTACATTAGTCCCGAGTGATGAAGACAAGCTCATAATTTATATGGATTTGATATCTTTTAAGTTTTCATCCTGCCACCTGCTATATTGCTCCAGGTAAGAGAGTTGACTAATCAGATTCTGAAATAAGTGGGCCCATGCTTGGGCCATAACAATGAGCAGAGATATCCACTGCCAAGTAGTGAAGAAAGATCTCAGCCAAAATTCCTTCAGTTTTGAATTGGGGCAGTCAATTATGATATTGTCAAATGGTTTATTCTTATAATCATTATACTCACACAGCCATTTGTGCAGTCAAGAAGCGCAGCACTGATCAAAGTATCAGGACATAATTTATCACATGCCACCAGGTTTGGAGTGCACTCATCTACACAATCAGAATCCGCTACCACTGCAGGCCCTATAGAAAATAAGTGACACATCAGAGCTCATGGTTACTTGTAATAATAACTGAATGACCAGATAACCAAGCCATGTTATGTCCAGTCCTATATAAAACTTGAGTCAAAGGTACAGTCATTTCATTTTTGCTAAACCTACCTGCTTTAGGTGGTAACAATATTGCTGATGAAATTCAATTATGTAATTGAAATCTACTGTGTGTCCAGAATAATTGCAGGTGATGTCTTGATCATTTTGTATAAGTATAACAATGCTAGTCACAATGTCTACTACAAAGGCTACAGTTACTATGAGCAAGGAATTGAAAAGATGGGTGCATAATGTATAAACATTGTTGTATACTGCCCAATTACTGTGTTTCCATATATCGGTTTGAAACCAGTTTTAAGCCTGATCGATACATGGGATCAGCATTTAAGTCAACTTTCGCATGTACTGAAAGAAATTTCTTGATGCGAATCCAGGTACTGTTTTGAATGCGGCGTGGCTGAATGGTTAGCGCGCTTGCACAAAATGACTTCAAGGGATATTGACGCAGGAGGCCCGGGTTCAAGTCCCGGCTGTGGCAGATGTTTTTCATGTTTATTCCATCCCGGAAATCGTTAGCATTCATCATTCGAAATGGGAGTGGGCCACTCATTCGAGGCATGGAACCATAGTGAATGCATCATACCAGGAGTTTGCATTATCAGCAACCTAATATTCACTTCCAATATCAAGAAAGTTGACTAAGATAAAGTTTTCAATCAGAACTTTTAAAGCTGGTCACCATTTAAAAAACTCTAGGCAATGCAGACAGCGGATGAAAATCAATGACCAGATCAAGTGACATTTTAATTTTATGACTTCAGAAAGATATAGAAAGACATACAAAGACAACACTGGCTAGAACCACATATTAGTTTTATCTGGGTATAACAATAATATATGTAAATAAACCTTCATGAAGGAAGGCTATGACTTCATTTTTTGTCTATCATCTTATTCCTAAATCTATTAGCTTGTCAAATATCAGGATGCGAAAAAAACCAGTTCTTGTGCCAATAAATTTGCAAATTAAACGCAAATTAACTTCTAAACTCTTTCCTGCACTTTTTGTGATGGTTACTCAATAGTTTAAATAATTTAACATTACAGATATGAAATTACTTATTGTAGTGTATATCTAAGTACTCACCATATAAGAGTACGGCAAGAGCGACGATAACAGCTAAGATTCTCGAATTCATGATGATTCTCCAAATGACTTTAGCAGGTCCCATGAGTAATTTTCTCTTATATACTCATATGACGCCAATATTGCTACATGCCTGATTCCTGATCTTAAATTCAGGTCTGTAGTTCAAGGGGAGGCAGAGAGGCACTGCCTCCCCTAGAAATCATAATACAGAAGCCTAAAAACACTATAATTGGATAATCAGAATCATAATGTCAGAATCAGCTCCGTTGGGATTTCCATTTGCTAATTATTATGCCTTAAATTGCTTCGGGAAGAGCTTACAGGACCTCTCCTTGACGGGCCTCACACTTTTGCCTCCCCTATATGTTTTTTCTAAACTACGGCCCTATAAATACCAGTTTATCATGGCAGCACTTGTTATGCTCTTCACAAGAGATGCTGGCACTTTTAATGCTCCTGCCATAAAAATCTTATTACTCAAAACTTTACATAACCACCAGATATATCTGATAAGTCCATTTTCACATAAAGCAAGCATTAAGTTTTCCTTAAAATAAAAATAAATATCGTAGACCCATTATGCTTCTCTGCATGGTTTTTCACTCATAATTTCTGGGCTACTTGTTTAATGACCTTCTTACTTTCACATTATATCCATCAATGTATCAAATAACATTTATTGTAAAGTTTTGAGGATGGATGCGCATGACTTCCTGAGTTATAGCCAGATAAGACAAGCTCCTCTCGATTTTGTCAATTTGCTTGTTTTGATGGCTCCCTGCAGGTCACATGACTTGTCATCATGTATCTTTATTTCAGTCTGATGAATTATTGGCTGTTGTGATAATAGCTTTCATGGTAGCGATAAAGATAGGTTATGAAAATTAATCTTTAGCTATTCTACAAACTTCATGCATCTCCATGTACATCATTCATCTGTGTAGCACTATAACGATGCATTGGAATTGGAGAGACAGACCTAGACTCAGGCCTACACCGAATACGTTGTAGTTCATATAACATGTTGCTTTAGATTGTGCCCTTTATTATTACAGTCAAAGTTCGGGAGTTCATAATCTTACCATCACCTATATTGGGTGACTTAAATGGAGAATCACTTTCTGATTTTAGGTGAGACGATCTCCAAAATACAACTTACAACCAATGAAGCACAATACCAATTAACCACCATTTTTGAGCCAGAGATAGCAATCCATCTTCATATTGAAGATATTTGTTGCCTGACCAATTTAATGGTGCGTACTTGCTAATGAAGTTTCTCAGAGGGAAAACGCCCAAAAATAGCCCTCGGAAGAAAACAGCCCGAAGCAAATAACGGCCAAGTATGACTTTTGAGTTCTATCAGGGAGCAGAAATGCCCTAATATAATGGCAGATGTACATCTCAAATGATTTCTTTCTTGGACCCATATTCAAGCAAGATGTTTAGCATGACAGTCATAGAGGTACTCTGGTCTGGAAATTGTTGATTTAGACACAGACTAAAAGCCCTCATGTGTTTAAGTTCAGATCAGTTAGTGTACATCAGTTTCATGTGAAACTGAAACACTGATCATCTGATTAGTATAACATAACCCAGCATTGTATTTTATTAAGAGATTTTGTTAACTGATTAAATTTATTATCGGATAGCATGACCCATCATTTTAATTTGATTATGAAATTTATAAACTTATTAAATTGATAGCTAAACAGCATCGACCCAGCAGTTTATTTCATTTACTGAAGCTATTAACTGATAAACTTCGAGCGCCAGGCATCCAGACAGCACTTGTAGAAAAGAAGAATGACTTATTGTCACGAGGCTGATATTAGTTTTGCATTTTTGCTTTTTGCATTAAATTTCTATCCCAACTGACAGAGAATTGATAGCAAACCACACAAGTTTTTGCCTCATTTTGAACAACGAGGCGAGGAAACATTTTTGAAGTATATTAAGTATTTCTATGGAATCAGCCTGTTTTGCCAAGTATTATTGAGTTGCTATAAGTGTTCCTGCATGCCTATATAAAAGTATCCGTCATTCAATTTCAATTTGCATTTTGTCAATATTCTGACTAGTGTAGACGTAAGATAATTCAAAATTGCTAGCTGGCACATTATTTTTATTTCATCGATACTGGTCAGCACTGGGTTAGTAAGGTCACTAGGGTAATCACATTGTCCACCTTGGACAACAATTGACACAGCTCACATTCTTTTTAGCATTGTCAATACTGATGGTTTACCTATCAGTATGTGAATTTGATTGCCCTTTTTTTTCAAGTCAAACTAAACATCTAACATCACTGTTGTTATGGCTGCATGATAGAACGGTAGATTTTAATGTATTCACTGCAAATTTTGCTCCAAGAACTTGCAACGTCTTTCTATCTGGACAAAAGTGACAATAGGTTTCGACATATTGCTGAAATTCAGTGGCGTGCTATGACGTCATGTCATGGCGTAACGACGTTCAATTCTGGGTTTAGACTTTTTTGATCATGTGGATTGAGAAACCCCAAAAAAAATTGTTGGCGCGGCATGACCTTAAGCTATCAATTTTAGTCACGAGCTTATCCCTACAATTGATATGACCTGTTCATACATATAAATGAACATGGTTAGTTGATTTTGCACGTTCTTGCAATTATAATCCCATTTTGGTCACTTGCATAATATAACTGTGAAAGCATAACTCCATGTTAGAACCATGTATCAAAAATACATACATCCAACTTTTGAGGTGACATCTCACTAAGTTGGACTGAATGTCTCTAATCTGTGTGGAATTTCATTTCGATTTCTAGACCATCTTGATGGCGTTCTGTTGTTGAAGGCCCTGTTTATGACAAATCAGAGGGTGGGCTGCCCCTAAAGAAGAACGTAAGTTGCCCAAAGTCCTCGTGCTGAGAGTGTGATACATCCTAGAAAACTAGAATGCATCCTAGAGATGAGGCCATGGTGGACCTCCTTATCGTAAGTGTGCAGCAAGCTGCCAGAAACTGAAACAGGCACTAATCCGCCACTGGCAGTGACACTTTGATCTTAGCCAATAGGCCGAGGAGTTTAATTCACCTAAAGCAACATTAAAGCTCTCTGACTCTTCGTAAGCCCTGATTTTGTCTTGAGTTATCAAACGGTGTGCAATTGAGAGGTAAAATATGCTGGGAGAAAAACTTGAATATGTTTGGCAAAAAATTTTGCACCAAGAAATAAAACCGATGCTGTGTATGCATCAAACTGATTCACAAGATGTCTCCACTTGATAAAGATAGATTTAGTTTCTGAAAGCCTTGTGTCCAGCCTGGTGTGGCTTCCAGGAAGAAAACCAAAATATCTTCTTTATAGAGTTATTATACCATTACAAATTAAAGCACAGGCTTCTATTACTATAAATCATACTGGAGGTATATACACCCGAGGGTGCTTGGGGCTGGAACAATCATCCTAAAAAACTATTTCCCGGCAAGAACGGATCCCCTAACTCCTGCACCACCAATAGCGGTAAATAGCAAGAGCATCAACCGCCTGCACCATCTCACAATCCTCACATAAAGAATTGGTTAATTGCGCTAATGAGCCAGACTTCCATTCGATATTTAGAGTTGAGTCTCCCATATCTCATCGGTATTATTGAAACGCCAATGTAGTCAGTGCAAAATATCATCACATTCCTTCATTCTTTCGAGCAAGCAATGAAAGAACTAATCGCTGGAGATGAAATCACTAGTCAAATCTGAGATTTTCAACTTGTATTAAATGACAGATTTTAAAACATTGATGAAGCTGCCATCCTGTCATTGAAGAGGAAAATCCGAGGCAACAAAAAGTTTACAAAAGTCAATTTGTATACAATGATGAAGAATTTTAATTGAGAACGGAGAATATTGATCAAGTGAACACATGAAATGACGGGTAGCATAATTTTACACAACGGTAAAGCTAAAATTTCAAGTTTTTATACCAAGTCTCTCCAAGATTGCATCAATGTGTGTTGACCTAAGTAACCACAAGCCCAGGGCTAAATAATAGAATAACACTAATTCCATCTACATGACTAAGATTATGATAGCCAGAAATAGATGAAAAGATAAAGAGAGCATCAAATATAGGGATCTTTTGCATGAGAATAACAAATAAAAAAAATAAATTGCTGTCCAAAAAGTACCAATGCAGTCCCCTTTCAAGAGAATTGAATTATCTTGGTATCAAATACTAATTCCGATTATATCATACATTTGCACAAAAATATTAAAACTTGATTCAATATTATCAATCATGTGATCAACATAATCAACAGTTTTAAATACTACAAGTATACTACTACTACTTAGTTATTACAATATCCAAACAAGTGTTCCTTTCTCCAATTGTCACACATACTGTTATAAAATCTGTTATGAATGTGTTCCTCGATTAGATTGATGTATTTATATAAGACAATGTTGATGCCGGACATGGTCCGATAGGTGGGAATTCACCGACTCTTGCAAGACAGCAATGGCCGCTAGTTTGAAAGGTCATTGCATAACAATTGTCTCCAGTATCCAAAAGGCAAGAAGCCATGCAGGCGATTTCTGAACTTGAATTGATGGTTTTTGCACAGAAGAAACAGCCCTGTTGATATTTAGCGAAAATTCCTATCAATTCAGCCTGAAATAGATGTATGGCATTGAATCATTTTCTGCTCAAATCAAGCAATACATAATATATATACAAATTGATCAATTAATTTCTTTTGTCCATTGGAATGATTGATCATCAAACAATTGTTATCTTGAATGAAACTTCACATAGTTGAATTATTGAAAGCTATTTTTGATTTTCTGATCCCAACCATAAATCTTGGACTTTGTGATAATGAGTTTTACCCGCATATCAGTATTGCATTCAGCATCGTTTTTTCAGTTTGTTCATCCAGTAGTTCTTCAAACACAGTTTTCAGCATCAGAACCGTACAACAATTTGAGAAAGGGGCTCAGAGATAAATCATGAAATAGTGAAGCTAATTATCCGAATATGTTCTCGAAGCGCATACAAATCTCTCATTTCACTTGATCAGAATTTTAAGCCATGGTGGACCAAGGTGTAAGCAGTTTTTTAATCGTATATATTTGTACTGGTTATATGTTCAACATGCTACAACACATCCTGTAACATATACTCTCGCTTGTATTTTGTATTGTTTTGACTTAGTGATAATAAAATCAATATCATTATCGTATATATGCTGTGACAATTAAATTAATGTTTCAAAACCAGGTAGAAAAATGATTATATAGAGAAAAATTGGCAAAATATAAATTTTTTTTGGTACAATCAGTTTTGGAAATATTCCATTCATATTGAATGATCACTATCCTATACTGATAGTGGTCTGATTCAAAAGAATACTATTCGTTATGAGCAACCATTCTGAGTTTGGAGGAATATGGCATGCATATGGTCTCTAGCCAACTTTTATATCCTGCTAAGGACACATTTCAATTTTTTGTTTTAATTTTAGGCTTTCCTTACAGTTTAAACTTGAATGTTTATTTGGTCGATGACTAATGATGATCAATACTATTGATGTCTAATCAAATAAAAACTAAATAATGACACAAACCGTGTCAGGAAGAACCACAATCATCTTTAATCTGCGAGCTCATTTATAAATCCAGGTTTCGATCGAAGTAGCTATTGCTAAATACCACAAGATAATTTTTAATTTGCTTCAGCATATGAGGATTAAGGTTTGAAGTGCAGCAACAACCAATTTTAATTTCCTGTCATATTCTTTTTATTGTTTGCAAACAAAAGATCAAGTATATGTATTTAATAATGTGTTGGAATTAAAACTATAATACTGTCCCACCCTGTTTCATGTCATAAACCTTTTGAATACATAGTTCAGAGGCATTGACCTCCTCATTGAGTCCTACAGCAATTTGGAAGACTGAATGGTTATTATGATTCAAGATTCAGATTACTAACTCTCCTTTCAAATGTGAAATAGCACTAACGTAACTCTCTTATTGGCTGTCACATCAGTAAAAAAGCTAGTGCAGACTGATTTTAGCTTGAAAATAGATTTGAAATGTTACATTTCCAATACTTATCTGTTGGAAGCAATATATCATTTAGTCTGTAACTTCACGAACTGTAATGTACCTATAGATATCAGAAGAAACTTCATATCAGACCAAAGGGCATATCATTCTATCGGTTCTCCCCACATGTATTTTGATATTAACATATGTTCCTCTATTCAAGTTATAACTTTCTCACCCATGATGCAGGTATAGACATTACTTAAGCATTGCCCTCTGATGGTTTTACCCACTTTAGAACACTTACCTCTGTAAAAAGACTTTTGCTGTAAAGTGACAGTACAAAGAACAAGAGTTTCATTGCGTCCATCTTATCTGAGAACCTCTTGTTATTTTGCCAACCACGAAGCTAAATGTTTGAAATTGATATCAATTGATACAACAGTATTATTGTTAGTATATGGCAGATGATGATATATTTCACAATTCATGGCTGCTTCACAATGTTATTTGGTTTTCGTTCTGTTTATAATCAATTACAGGAAACAAGTATGATTGAATTTAGCCTGATTATATCTATAGCTGACAGGCCATTGGATTTAATTGTGAGTATTGATCGTGTGATAGATATAAAGCACACAATTTCCTGAATGCAAGTTGAGACAGATACCATACAATTACTTAAAAGCAAAGTTATTCCTTGCCTCGAAATGCACTGTATGATGAGATGTCAACACGGTTCAGTGTTCAGTGGACCCATACACGGATGTTTATAATCAATTACAGGAACCAAGTATGATTGAATTTAGCCTGATTATATCTATAGGTGACAGGCCATTGGATTTAATTATGAGTATTGATTGTGTGATAGATATAATGCACATAATTTCCTGAATGCAAGTTGCGACAGATACCATACAATTACTTGAAAGCAAAGTTATTCCTTGCCTCGAAATGCACTGTATGATGAGATGTCAACACGGTTCAGTGTTCAGTGGACCCATACATGGATCCGGTGATTGACAAAAACATATATCATACATATCTCAAATAGAAACAACATAAGCAGGTCTGTTTGGAGCAGAACCATAAGATCAGTATAAACAGCAAAAAGATTCCCTTCTGCAGGCGAGCAAGGATTTTGTGTGTCTACTCTCACCAGCCAAGTTATAAAGAGAGGTCAAATAAGACCTAGTGTATTGAAAAGAAAACTCTCAGTGTGAGCAATACTCTGCGTTTAGCAGCGTGGGTTTGTAGAAGTTAAACTGTGAAATGCCAATAATTCGACAAAGTTATCATTCATGGGCCACCCAAATCCTGGCCCAGTAAATGTGATAATACATTTACATGTAGTGCAAGCGATGTGGTAAACCAGGGTAGGTTGCAAGAGATACTGATAATACTGAAAATATTTAGCCGTCTTGCAGAGACCAATATAATTGAAATAACATTATCATCTGCCATTGAACTGATCACCTTATGGTGCATGCCTTCCAAAATCAATGTCCAGTATAGCAAAATAACTACTAAACCTGAGAATTCTAAGGCAAACATGTTCCCGCAGGCAAACAACTCACCAAGGTGGACAGGTACCTGGCCACCTTGTTCAGTCAGGGTATCAAGGTGGACAGGTACCTGGCCACCTTGTTCAGTCAGGGTATGCAGGCTTTGAAAAAAAAGCTTCAATATATTCATCAAATATACTTTGTTTGATAGTGTTATGTTATATTATCAAATAATCTATATTATAATCAAATATCATAATATCAAATAAATCCTTTATTTGTTTGTTTGTTTGCTTGTTAAATGCAAAGTAAGGTTACCAACACCGATCGTACGGTAATAAACCATCTCATTGTCTGAAAAAACTGCAACTATAACCTAGTGTAGTTCAAGCTCTGGGTGTCGCATCATTCTCTATAGCATTTCAAGGAAATGAATTTCATAATAGGAAACCATTAGCTCTGGGCATGGTTCTGTATTTACATCTACACCAATCCGTGCAATAGAACAGGTGCCACTGGTGTTGAAATTTATTCCGTAACATCAATCAATATTATCATACGTCCATTCTGCTCTGAGACAGGCAGCCATACAATCCATTTCTGAATGGAATTCCTTTACATTTTTTTGCAGATTTATATTCAAAAACAGTGAGCCAACATAATATAGTATGAAATAGGGAATTTGAACACAGATCAATAGATAGTCTGAGTCCCCCAGACTTTTGCCCCTCGCCCGACGCCCCCCGGCGAGGGAAAGTCTGAGAACAATGCAGGGTCTTGCTGGAGTTGTCTGCTCTTAGAACTTATAAGTGCATAAAGGGGAGCACTAAAACAGCAATATCTATTGATTTCTATTCATGCCACCTACTATATTGCTCCAGGTATGAGAGTTTTCCAATCAGACTCTGGGAAAAGTAGGGCCATGTTTGGGAAATACCCATGAGCAGAGATATTCACTGCCAAGTAGTGAAGAAAATCTCAGCCAGAATTTCTTTCATTTTGAATAAGGGCGGTCATTCATGACATTGACAACAGGTCATAGAATGTGTATTATTGGACCTTTAGGCTATATGAAGTGAGATTAATGTAGAAGTAATGAGAGGGAAATCCAAGCAACTCCTGCAAAGTGCATAGACTAATCAATAGACAGATAATTGGTCTTATAAAGAACACGAAAAACCATAATCATCAGCATTTTTTCTACATTACATCAGAAGAAACGTGTTATTTTGGTAAATACAGCTTAAGATACAACTTATTAAAGTGAAGACTCACTGTCGCTCGGGAACAAACTAGCTTGTGTCATCAAACGAGATCAAATTAGCCATAACAGAAGATTGGTTGATATTTCAAATTGAAAACGAATATTTCACTCAATTATGTCCAATATTACAAAAGTGCAGTGTCTGATTAGAAGACCAGGATGTTAAATCATGCAAAGGCTTTCCGTTTCAATTGGAATCTCATTGAAAAATTAAAAAAAAATTAACAGCATTTATAATCTCAAAAACTGTATTTTATAGCACATGATCAATACCAAGGAAAATGAAAGATCTTCATGGAAGCAACATCTGTGATGCTTTATTCTCAAGCACTGACCTCTGCAGTAATACAGCAGCAGTACAGGATGAAAACTAGGAAGCAATACTTCATCACAGCCATCATGTCCATCTACAAGGTTTTTGAGAACCTTAAATATTTGATTGTTACGGTTGTAGATGTGATAAACTGTAGCATGTGCATGTAGCGAAAGTTTTCAGTGAATAAAACATAAAGCTAAATGTAAGCGTCAGGCAGATGATATCACTAGAATATGTTTAGCTATTTTTGTTTTATTATAATTTCAATCAGCTGCTCATGAAAAAAACTTCGCTGTCATGCTGTGATTTTTAATTACTGTAACTAGTGAATATAGCTAAATGAAAAAGTTTTGATTACTTTTTTCCATATAAATTTTGCTTTCACATTTCATGTTTTGGTTCTGATAAAAAATCGATAAAAAATTGATTTTTGGACATACTTATTTTAGTTTTTCTGTCACAGTGACGGTTTTAATTACAAGTATAGAATGTAAGTATAGAATATATGCAACAAAAGACAGTGTCTTAAGCTTTCTCTCACTCTATTATATGGAAGTAAATTATAAAGTGTATTGATCAAGTAGGCAAAAACAACCAGTGCATGTCATCGCCTTCCTCACATGTTTTACCAACAAAAGATATTCCTATCAACAATGCAATTAAGGTTCTAGGTTTCAACACAGATCAGCAATATTCTGGTTATAAAAAGTTTCTGTATGCCTACTTATATCTGCTTAACCAAAGAAGCATCACAAACCTAAGCATTTCAACCTGTTCCCACAGACAAACAACACACCAATTTGGACTGGTACCTGATCACCTTGTCTAGCCATGGTAACCAAACTAAATTCCCTATATTTTGTAGTTTACCAGTGACCAAGGATCAACATTAAAATGGGATGCACTGCAGAGTATCAATTTGATTAAAAACATCAATAGCACCCTTTGGACAGAAAAGAATGGATAACAAACCAAATCTAATGAATATGTGCATTTGAAGTGGATCATGAGCATTTATTGACATTCAATAAGGAAAACATGACCAATTCACATATATGGTTCAGTCAATTTTACAGTTATCATTCTGCATTTCAATTTACAACAACATATTATGTTCATTGTAAAAAACGTTCATACTTTCCCTTTTCTTCTATCGTCTTTCTCTGACCCATAGCATGGCAATAACATAAGAGCAAGGTGATGACCAAAAAATTATATGATTAAAAATGATCAGCATAGGTTACCGATGA
Source organism: Membranipora membranacea (assembly GCA_914767715.1). NCBI lineage: Eukaryota > Metazoa > Bryozoa > Gymnolaemata > Cheilostomatida > Membraniporidae > Membranipora > Membranipora membranacea. The sequence continues at coordinate 12,706,097 of OU612072.1, forward strand.
CTCTGGACATAGCTCAAAACTTGTAGGTTCACCAGCCCAATGACAAAAAGAAAGCTTGTTTTTTTTCAACTTACATACTGAAAACTAAATTTAACAAATTGATAGGCATTGTTAAAACAAGCTTTATCAGTATTAATATGGGTTTCAAGGACCGCTATGGTTCTTAAATACAAACAGTTCTCATGAAATATTGCTGTTATCATCAGCACTAATGGGAATTATTTGTATCGAAGAGACAAACATTGCGCATCATACCGAACTGCTGAATCATGTATTGAATAAATTCATGTAAAAGGTCAGAAATCATGACCGAAGCACCAAATATCACACAGTATCCTATCTGAATAGGTGTGGGTGATATCAATAGCTTGTGTAATGTCAATGACCAAACTTGACTCTATATTAAACCTCAACGCACTGATAACAAGTTGTAAGGCATTGTTGAAACATGATTTATCAGTGGTGATAATGTGGGTATCACTCACCGCTATATGGTTATAAAATAGATAAACTTCTTAGTAAATATTGCTGTTATCATTAGAACATGACTAGTGAGAATTAATTGTACGGCATCGAAGAGGTAAACATTGTTCCTCATACCAAACTTGCCAAATCAAATTTTGAATACATTCATGCAAAAAGTCATATATCATGGCAGAAGCACAAAACTCCAGACAGCATCCTATCTGGATAGGTGAGGATGATTGTTTTTATTAAGATCTGAGTAAACTAGAGTATCATCTAAATCATGTACTCAGATATAACCAGGATGATGCCTCCGGACTATTGCAGGATATAATTACCCTGTCTGTCCGCAAACCTAACACAAAGTCTGATATCATGGATTGACATATACGCCATAACATCATGCTTCCCTTGCGGAACAAAAATGTGTCATTACTGATCATGAATTTGTATATGGGGACCAGTGGAACAATCTGCTCCAGACCAAAGGATGTGATAACCAGACAGTTCTTCAGGCAGCCGCTTATTATTAGTATAAGGAAAGCACAATGATAACAATAAGAGATACGAGTTCTGATTTTGGCACTAGTTCAGCCTCACCCCTAGATATTATACCTTCTACGAACTCAGTATATTTCTGTCTGAATTCTGCATTTCGCCTTTTGAACTGTGATAAATGACCATAAAATCTCTTCAAGACTGGTTGTTTACTAGATTTGAGAGTTGTCTCACCATGTTTAAACGGTAAAGGCATGACATAGTAACCTGAGCTGTCTTGGTGAATACCATCATCTAGAATTTTGAGAAATTTCAGATCATCCTGTGAAATTGATTGACTGTCGGCATGATCGACAAATTCACAACCATCAATCATGTTCATGAGTTCATATGGAGTGATGTCTGATACCTCAGTTTTACACGATATAGCTAGTTTTGGCGACTGAATATTACTTACAGAGTTCAGAGCATCTTCGAGAGTATAAATGTTGTGACTGCAACCAATCTCATCTGATGTGTTGCTGGCTTGTTTGCTGTCAGGGCCAATAACGCACCATCCGAGCTTGGTTTTCATGGCACAAGCACCACCCAGAGGGGCAGGAATAACATCTCCTACAGGAGCCATAGCATCAAAACAATCACGACCTACGAGTAATCCTACCTCGCATTTCTGCTGTAGTGGAATATATTTAGTTATGCATGATAAATGCTGAATACCAGAAACATTTTCATATGTGGGTATGTCTGAAATAGCACATGGTAGCTGTATACGGTCACTACTGTAAAAACCCCTAATTCTCAGAGAAGGAGTACTATCACAATGCACTTTCTTATCAACTGACGTCATTGTTGAGATTTTCAGCGTTGATTTTTCTTTCTCCACGCCGATTTTATTTAGCATTCTACTAGTGACATATGTTTTGTTGGATTGATCGTCCAGCAGAGCATATGTCAAATACTCCTTGCGTGGATTATGACTAGTGGATATCCACACTGGTACAGTTTTACAAAACAGTCGAGATTGAGCATCAGTAATGGTATCAGTACAAGTGCTATTGAGAAGCTGAGACACTGCTTTAGGCGGAGTTGTCTCTCCACTTGGACCACCCTTAGCTCTGTGCAACAGAGTATGATGTGACGAGCTTTTAAAAACTCCACATTTCCAGTCCCTGGTACACTTAGCTAAGTAGTGATCGGCTGACAAACAGCGATTACATGCCTTGAGAGTTTTCACTGTAGAAAAACGTTGCTCCACAGAGAGTGACTTAAAATCTGCACACTTAGACATAAATACATGTGATTATCAGATTTACAGTGAGGACAGCATTTTTTCTTAGGCGAATCATATTCAGCATCTGTCTTATGACTGACGGCACTTTGGTTAGATTTTGATTTAGGTTTCAATTGATCACTCTTAGCTGATGAATCCACATTACCCACACCCTTAAAAGCATTCTGGGAAGTAACTGGATTGTTTGCTGAGTGGGATTCAAAAACCATGAACTCAACAAACTAAGAGAACGGTGGGAACACCTGATCATGAGATAGTTGATACCCTGTTACTTTATTGTTCCACCGTAATGCCACATAATCAGGAAGATTCTTGACTATTTCCTGATTACGATCACACTCCTCCAAAAATCCAAAGTGTGGGTTTTCTTCTCTCATTGCTAGGCATTGCTTGAGAAAATTTGCCAGCTTTTTTATACCGACATTATCTCTCTTTGTGATTTTTGGCCAGGTAAACAGTTTTTTCTTGTATGCCTGTGCAATGAGATAAGAATTACCATATGTCTGATTGAGGTCTTTCCATGCCTCGATATATGCTTGCTCAGAATTTCTGGTTAGATAATGCTCGATGAGCTCTCTAGCATCACCATCAGTATACTTTTCCAGGTAGAAAAGCTTAGAACTGGCTGTTGGCCATTTTCGCTTAGATATAAAAGCATCAAATGACTTGGCCCAGCGATTGTAGTTGAGCAAATCACCCTGAAATACTGATTGCTCCTCCAGAGGCATTTTACTAGCCTCTATTGACTCTGTGATAGCATAATCCAACTCCTGTCTACGTGACATAGCATAATCTGATTCTATATTTGGAGTTGTGTCCCCTACTACATATGTACTAGAATGCCAGTTTGGTTCTGTTAACTGGGGTGATATACGACTTTGATGCAAGTCCATGATAGGGGATAGGGGTCTGCGAATCTCATGTGGAGGTGAGCTAAAGTGAACACCATGGAAGGTACAGCAATACTAACATGACTAATGTGACAACCATGGGTTACTATTGACAGCTGCTGCAACAGCAGTGGAAGCTACAGTCTGTGTATCATGAGCAGCATTATTACGACCATGCATGTTACTCCCAGATTGAGCTTGTCTGTTGGATAGCCACCCATTGTTATTTACTGGTCCATCATGAATAGCTGAAGCTAAATTACTTGAGTCACGAATAAGCCGTTCATTGTTACTGGTGGAAGCTAAAGCTGGTCTGGGTTGATTAGCCTGAAATGAGTGTCCAGATGACACAGCTTGACCATTCAAAAGCCATCCATTGTTTCCATTGTTTTGATGAATAGCATTGGATGGAAAAATATGCCTGCTTATCCTACCATCTTGCTGGCATGTAAAATCCATGGGCGCGTCAGATTGATTTGATCCTACTTGATTTTGCTGCTGCTCGCCATTTACACTACTATTGGGCGGCCTATGATTTTGACCTTGTTGCACATGTTGATCATTATAATCATTACGACCAGGCATCTGTTGGTCTTCGCAACCATCATCAGATTGCTGCCGACCCCTAACATCATGTTGTGATGCTGGTTGCTGAATTTCAGCACCGCCTATTGAGCCTTGATTTACTTGTACAATGCCTGATGAAAATACTTTGGCTTGTTGGTCAGTGCTATGAGCAGCAGGAAAAAATCTAGATTGAGATGCCATTTCAAAATCACCTCCTGTTGAATCGATTTGAAACCGTGAGGAGCTTTGAATAATTCTATCAATAAGCACTTTCTTTCTGCCGCCAACCGGTAATTTCTTTGATGTCAAAATATCCCTGAGCGCCTTTGCCCCCAACCTATCGAGCTCTGACCTTGAGATACTAAAGCCCTCCATGCTGAGACAAACTAACAAAGATTATTGGCAAGAAACACAACTGTTCGACAGAGGCAAGATACCAAGACACACACTGAAAGCAATACCCAACAACCAAGACCACACGACGGAGTACAGCCCAGCAACTAGAGTGCATGAGCCAAAAAATCTGCACTATTGGATGAAAAAGGCGAGCTTGCACAAAAAGCCCTAACCTAGTCCTAGTACAAAAAATTGACGGCTGAAAAAATTAACGAGGCACGCACCTGGTATCAGTGAAGTGTAAAAAGTATCTCCAGCAGCTCGCCGTCAGCAACAGGGTGGATTAATAAATAATCCAAGAGGTTATCGTATACAGTTACAGTTAGTGTCAGCAAGCATCAGCAACGAGATCACCAGCAGTAGAGTAACGTGGCGTAGCAGTAAATGACAACACGACGAGAAGGGGGTAGTCGTCACACAAGACGAGAGGATACAGCGGGGTATAACGACAGCTGTATCTAGAGACTAGTGCTTAGGTGTGCTGTGCTAGCAGTACAGGATTTAGGTGGTATAGCGGTACGAATCCTGTGGCTCTCTGATGTTGACGTACAGAGGATGTTGAGGGAGCTGAATGCTCGGCTAGCTGAGGTATAACTGTACAGCATCACAAGCTGACTGGTAGAGTAGGCGTCAAGATAGTGTAGACGCTGGAGTGAGTTGGTCTGTGGTTGGTGTGTGGGTTGGCGAGAGTGTTGAGTCAGCTTCTAGCACTAGACATTATCCAGAAATAAAGTTTCACTGTTCTGGACCACAAGGCTTCTTGATTATTTTACATTAGATTTTAGAGATTACTTATGGTATCACAGGATCACAGGTTTTATTTTAATCCCCGAAGGTTCCGTGAAACTGGAATAGAAAATGGTGCAATTAATGTGGTGCATAAAAATGTGCCTCGTTCAATAAAAATGCCGTCAATAATTAACTATTCAATTTAACGCAAACTATAAGGAACAATATACTCAAAGATCAAATAAACACAAATCTAAACCCTATTAATTAATTTTGAATGTACCAAGAAATAAAAGAGATATTAAGTCAAGTGAACTTGGAGTCGAATTATTTTAACATACAGAAAACAGAATTTAATTTATAACATACCTTTTTGCTCCTTTAGTAAATCCCCAAATATTACCTTTGCCCAGAAAAATAGATAAATATAGTTAAAGTTTATACAACTCAAGTTTACTGAGCCTGTGAGGAAAACCTCAAACACCAAGGCTCACAGGGCAACTAAAGGCTTGAGGAATTTGCTCGCCAAATTAATCCATCAGTGCAGATAATTGGACACAAAACACAATAGCCCGGTACCGCACAAAGCCATGCAGCTATGGCCAATTAGGCACAACTCCCAGTGAATGGCAAAGGATCTAAACCGCCGTGAAGCAGCCACACATACTATTTTATGGTCTGTTACACATCTCCTGATAAAAAAGTTAAATGTCCACCAATTGTCCACAATTACCGCAAAGTCGTAGTTAATTCTTGGTCCCTTTGCCTGTGGCGTGACCAGTGGATTGGGAGAGACTCGGAATGCAGGCAAATGGACCCAACTTGGTCTACCCTAGCCCTACAGTTCTTTAAAAATTGATCCAAGTGCTGCAGCGCCCCTCCCGCACTTTCCCCGTCTGTTTCTACCACTTCAAAACCCACGGATACAGCCTGGCTTACTTAACATGATTATGACTTCAATAACTCCATCAACTTGGTTTGGCCAAATGGTAAGAAGCCAAAAAAAGTGGCCAAATCGAAGAAAAGGTTGGACATGCATGTTCTTGCTACGGCCTATTTTGGGTATAGTTCTACGGAAATACACAAATATCTTATGAATTATTTTTTATAGAACTCCAAAAACAATGCCATTTTCTTGATTGTCATTAAAACAAATTTTTGCTGTGAGAATTTTTCTCATGTAACACAAATGGCACTATGTTATCTTCAAGCCTTTGGCTAAGAAAAAAATCAGCCAGTGCATTGTTACCAGAGGTTCAGCTCATCTACAGCAATAATATTGAACGCATAGACGTTCAGCGAATACAGCCCAAGATTGATAGTGACAAAGAAACAATTATACCAGGCAGAATCTAGAATTAAATTTGATTTATATTCAAACGAAAGAAATTTACCAACTTTATAAATGAGCAGGACAATTATTACACAGTAAACATTTATTACGAGTTTATTTAATATAGTGACTTGCTCAGGTAAATCAGTAAGATGAAATATTTTGAAAGGTCAATGTCATTTTTTGCAACAAATGTCACACAAGGTTCTATTCATATTGTGTCAAAGGGTGCAACATGATGAGCAGAACTATAGTTATGATTGGATACATATCAAGTTATTTATCATGTTACAATGTTTGTAAGGTCATTATAACAACTTTCATAAATTGGAAATAGCGCTGTATGATAAAACAACATAATATCAATGGAGAGTTTTAAATGTGGGCTCAATTCTCTTGGTTTTGTTGTTTTCTCAGAGAGGGGTTTCCTCCTATGGTTGTGGACACATTTGGCATAAGCATATTTCTACCCCATTCTCGTATCTGTAATTCCAGCAGCCTTTCTCTAGGATACAAAATATGTAGCATTGGATGAATCCATTTGGATTCTTGAAAGGCCTGACGTAGCGTACATCACCTGCAGCATCTGTAAAATGAAATTCAAAATAGTCACAGGTTGTGTCTATTTCATCTTATAACTGCATGACTTCGACCTTTAGATTACAACCAGATGTCATGAATACAAAATAAATAGCTCAATAATTTGTTGATTACATTGAAGGAAAATCATCTATTTTTACATCAACACTGTTATTGAGCTAAAGATTAGCTTCTCAGATTAAAAGATTTCAAAGATTTACTTCGCTTAACATGTTGTTGGACAGGGAACGGTGATCGGACAATGTTTTGTTGAGAGCGATGCCATTTCTTATAGGAGTATCCCTGTATTTTTTAAATGGCATGCAATGAAGATCAGTACAGCGGTTCTTTTAAATTATTCGTGGCTTGTCAACTCTTGCAGAAATAGATTCAATGATAAAGTTGCCCTCCTAAGGTCATATCAATGTCCACTTGATCACAAAGTTTTACCATCAACTTTGCAGTTATTATTTTCTCAAATTGTTAATGATTACAGAGACATGTGCCCTGAAGTTTTATCATCAAAATAAACTGAGAAAGTTACTTACGATTAGTCAGGACAGAGAGAAGAAAAAATACAGCAAGAAGGCAGACGGTGAATCGCATCTTGATAGCTGAGTCTGAAAGATAGAAACAGATCATTTTGATTTGGATTGATACGTAAGGTTTGTCAAGCATCAATATGTATATATAACAGTGACACTCTACCCAATCACATGTATTCATAAAGTCAATGCAGCGAGGATTAGGGTTGAAATACTTACATTTGAGCTGCTTACTTCCTCAGTCCCTCTCAAGATAGTTAACGAAACCCCACCAGAATTACAGAGGATAATATACCAACGATCTTTTTCCCTTGACATGAGATGCTAGAATGATTATAAATCGGAAGTTAACATAGCTATCATAAATTACTTATCATTCTACACATCATTTGAATATCATGATCTTCTTAGCTTTTCCATAGTTTGTTTATGTTTACCCAGTGGAATTAAAGCAGATTATGACTCTTAATCTCATATGTTTTTTACCAGGTGTTGATTTAATGGAATAATAATTACCCAATCACTTAATTTAAATTTAGTTTAGTTATTTAACCAAAGATACCTCGCTATGATAACAAGGATTAGATACATTTAATCCAATATATTTGTCATGAAGAGTAAATGCCATTGCATATTTAATAAATTTGTACCGATTTACCTCTTCTTGATCATATTATTTATGGATAATTAAACACATACCTTCTGTGTTGAGGATTTATGTGATTGTAAAGAATAAATAACATCAGTATGGCTTTCAGTATCCATTATGTTGACTCAGATTGGCTTGTGGCTGGAAGAGCGGCAATGTCAGGTCATGTAGGACCATATCTCACAAAAATAACAAAGGACAAGATAAATTTAATCCAAGAGATTTTGAAGTGTCAAAGCTGAGGCAAATTGAATTGATTTGTCCTAATATCACCTTTCCTTAGTCATATTTTAAGCTTACCAGAGTAAATATACATAATATGTAAACACATACCTTCTGCGGTTGTGAAGGATAATGACATCGAAATGGCTCTCATTAGCAATAATGTTGGCTCTGATTGGCTGGTGGCCGAAGCTAGGTCAAGTGGTACTTTCCTGAAAGTATCTCTTCATATAATTGTGAATGTGAAGTATTTCAGTTTTACTTTAACTATATCTCAATAGGTGCTTTCTGTGACCTGACACTGGCTCGCTTTCCCACCAATCAGCCAATCAGCTTGGCTCTCGCCAATACAGGAGTAAATTGGTTTTATAAACTTCATACCTTAAAGCTTCCTACAATCCATAATGCAAAGAAGAATTGATTTAGGTCTCAAAATGAGCAAGGAACCACTAGTATGTACAGTAGTATTTTCAAGCTCTGGATCTAGTGATCAAAGCATGATCTGGATATTTTGTGTCCTGACCTGTTAATATCATATCTGAGTTGAACAAAGAGAAATTCAAATTAAGTGGTTAAAAATGTAAGTGGTCAAGTCGACATTTGATCCTTGGCAATATGAGAAATAACTCAAAATAGCGTGGATGTCCAAATTTACATAAATTTGGTCGGACAACAAAGTAAAATACAATGGATTGTGTACCCTTACACAGTTAAGTTAAGACAACTCATTCACTTTGAATAGGCACTTCAGGCACACCAACTTCCATTTGTAAAACAAGTGTCCTCAATTTCCTGTACCATCGACAGGGCCTCTATAACTTGCCCTGTATAAGCTAGTAGAAGTGGCTTTCAACACGGCAGATCAGAGTGACAGTTAACATTTGCTGGAATCTAATTGTTCCTTTATTAATCGTCAGAATTGAGTAAACTTTATGATGCTGCGTGTAAAAAACGGTAAATGATGAAAATAGTTGACAATAATGGATAATATGTGTTATGCAATTAATTGTGAGGTACATCAAATGATGAGTATAATGAGTATGAAAGGTTTGAACATCGATATGATAAAGGATTAATATCTGATGCAGATATGAAGACAAACCTCTGTAGTCTCTTGTATATGTTGTCAGTAGTATTCTTTGGTAGCTTGTTTGATATGACAAATGATAGATAAAATGACAGCTAACTGTGTCAAGTGGATGGATGGATGGATGGATGGATGGATGGGTGGGTGGGTGGGTGGATGGATGGATGGATGGATGGATGGATGGATGGATGGATGGATGGATGGATGGATGGATGGATGGATGGATGGATGGATGGATGGATGGATGGTGGGATGGATGGATTTTATTACTATCACTGACAGCATTATTAAAAGAAAAAATGAGTCGCGAAATACAGTGTAATTGCTGGCACTTTGAATCAGCAAGAAAAAGCGAAGACACTTGGAATAAAAATTCAAATCTCTGTCTAAAAAAGTATTTCGTTTAAAATAAGAGTGATATGACGCAGTGAGCAGTGTTTAATTACCGAATTCTAGATGAGTAAGTCAGTGCTTTTATATAGTGGTTGTTGTTACTGTACCAGGATTATTGAATCAACACAGGTAAAAGAAAAGGTAAAAATAGGGCTTGATAGTGTCACAATGTTTGGAAATTGATTGACACCGGACAATGAGACCCAAAAACAAGGCTAACATAACCGGACACACCGAGGTAGCCACCCCGCTGTAGTAACTATGGTCACAGCCAGAGATGTGCGGACAGTAATGAATCAACATGTTTTGCAATTGAGAATCATAAACACTAAAATAAAGCTGTTTCGCTGGTTTATGGTAAATGTAAATAAAAGGTGAATAATCACGTAAGAAAACAGATACTTGTTTACAGCCTCATAATCACCATTATCAAGCAAATTATACCAATGGTTTTAAACAAATTTCCTGCGATATTGACACCTTGTACTTCAACACAACTGGAAGGAAAAAAGCTATGATTAACCGATGAAATATGTACAAAGTCTTAAATTCAATCTAATGCTAGGAAATGAATGAAACTAATTGGCCCTTATTGCCCTCAAAACTATCATCCTTATCTACTAAAATCGATATACCTAGAACAGATATTAATTTAAGGTTTAGAGTGATAATAGTTTATTGTGGTTAAAATACGTTCATATATAACCCTGATGAAGGATACATACTGTACCAAAAGCTATTGGTTCTGTTCACAATCATTCTCTCAACTGCAAGCAATCAACTACTATGACTAAGGTCTGCCAAATTGAATAACTATATTATCGAATAATATCCTATGATAATAAATAGTTTGCAGTCAAGATGGTGGCGATGAAACATGCGCTGTGTGTTTTGTTACTTTACAGCTCCATAATTATTACAGAGGTAAGTAATTTTCAAGGATGAAAAAAGATTTGTATCTCATAATCTCATAAAGTAGTGCAATGTACAAGTTATGTGCATATTTTTTTAGTAATTTACCATGGAACAATTAAAGTCAGAAGTGAATGTTTTACTACTATTACCTATTCAGTATTCATAGTTTGTTACTGATCCAAATTCTGTTTTTGGTAAAAAGAATTTTGAAAATTAAAAAAAAGAAATTCAAATTTTTTGGATAAGATTTTGGGATCTACTTAGCCAACCCTAGAAATCCAGGCAAATCATTTTGTGTTCTTGTTATCCTCACTCGACCAAGTCAAACAACTCTCATGGCTGACTGGAATAACACAACCTGTGATCAGCAAATATGATCATAAATTCAGTATGGTTCAAAAAGATTATTCTATCATGATGATACATTTCATTTCAGGGGTACTTGAGCGGGGTCTACACTTTAGAACCAGGCTTTGCTTGCCCTATCACAAATAGCCAGATTAATACAAGCTCAGTAACTGAATGTATGGTTTCCTGCCTCAGAGAAGAACCGAGTAGTGGAATCGGCAGCTGCCTGGGAATCACATTTCATATCAATGGCGTTTGTATCCTGTCGCGGCTCGGTGAATTTCCAAGCTTCGAATCGTGCCCAGAGTCAGCTGTGTCCTATGACCTGTCCTATATCTAACTCACCAGTGATTCTGATCCCTTAACAGATTGTACATCATAGAATAGTATAAATAGCATGTGTTTCCTATGAAAAAGTCCTGTCATGCTCTGTTGTACTATATCATATTATTATTGGACTGGCAGTTTCCAATGATGAAACAGCTAGTTAATTTGAAAAGTGAAAATACCAAGTACTAATTTTCCCTGACTAAGAGTTGTAAGGAGTATCATGACTTCAACAGTTAATGATAATTAATACCATTGGAAAACATTTTTAATTATTTTCTCTGTAATTTTTAAACAAAGTTTAAACAATGCAATTATAAAACCTTAATTCGATTTTTTTGATTTAAGTTCTAATTTGCGGACATTAGGTTTTGTCCTCTGAAATATGGAGGACAATTTCTAAGAGAGCTTGAAAGGGCTGATTTAAAATGTCATATGCAGTTCATCTCTTCAGCAGCCTGATGATAATATGATATAAGAACGATGGTCTGAAGTAATTACCTGCCATTTTGACATCATGAAATTCTAAATGAAAAGCTTGATACAAATGGCTGTTGAAAAGAGCATTATTTTGCTAGGAAATGATGTAGCTAGCCTCTATCTTCTTTTTCAATAGTTCCAATTTCCGTACAAATCATTTGTACCACGTCGACCTGTATTGCCATTATGACCACCAATCGTATTGGCTTGAATCAATACAAATTCAGAAATTAAGGCAGTGAAGCATTTGAAGTAATAAAATATCTTTATGAGTCCTAACAAAATATTTGATAAACAAATGAAAACCTTGGCCGTTGACTAGCGTATTTGCGCCTCTGATAGTTTGAGTTAAATCTCATGCTAGGAAATGATCTAGTTTGGTCAATTTCATCCTCTTTAATTGTTATCTGAAAATTCCATTTCCTATGGCATGCTTAAAATGTTCAACAATCCGCTTAAATCGATATTAATATGCAAACTCATATGCAAGTGAAGCTCTGAAGTATTTAAAACTCATGATCTGCTCTGCCGAAAGCATTTCACATTTACGATCATCATTTATCACAGCTGACGATTCAGAGCATATTACATGAATTTCATCTAATATTTTTAAGCAAATACTCTAGAAACTCAAAAAAAGACGGCTTCAATGAAGTTCGGGCTACTACTCCTGTCATTTTATGTCACCATCATGATTGGAGAGGTAAGTGATCCGGTGTGTAGGATAAAAGAACAATTTTTGTGATGAAACAATTATCATCATTTTTTTTCTTTCTTCTCTTGGCACATAACGAAAATTTGCACAAGTAGCTCAATTGAAGTCAAGACCGAAAAAGCCTTCACTCAAAAGAACCCGGCTGAATGACGTAATGACCTATCAATCATTAGGATGATTGGTCAGTGAGGTATTTTCCCAAGGGTTTCGAGGGTGAGCCGCATAGTGAAGGAAATTCTAGCCCAATGGTAATTGATAACTCCTAACTATAAGTAGCTGATAACTCCAACTAACTATCAGAGCCAACACAGAATACAAGGATATAGATTTCAGATATTTGCAATATTTATTATTACAATATTTTTATGCAGATGCAATTAAGGAGGAGATACTCTGATGGTATAAAAATAAGTTTTCGTTGGCATGAGAAACTTTACTTTTTTTTTAAAAATGATAATGATGCCAATAAAAATAAAAAAAAAATATAAAAAAATAACTCTGGCACCGATATTCAATTGATATTCTGAGAATCTTAAGGGCAGCTCTGGAAAAGAAAAGACATAGTTAGGACGCTGGGAACACAAACAACAGAGTCTGGAATTAAACATAATAGCCATATTCTAACTTCACAGATGATTCTAACAAATGATTTTGTGAGAGCTATTCATGTTAATCTTAATCTGAAATTCATTCATAAGGTTGCATTTCGGTCGGCAAAATTTCACCACAGCAGGACAAGCATTTCCTTTGCCTCACAGGCAAATTCTTTCTTCAACAAAAATAGCCTGTCAAACCTAAACAAGAATGCCTGATTTCCTATAAGATTGTGTATAAGAAATATTCGGCTGCTTTCAGGGGAACTTGGGAGGAGTTTACACCCTATTTCCAGCAGGCTTATGCCCGATCACAAGTAGTCAGCTCAAACCAAGCTCTGAAATGGTTTGTATGATCTCATGTCTCGGAGATAAACCGCTTGGTGCTGTAAGCAGATGCTATGGGAACACCTTCCATACTACTGGCATATGTGTCCTCTCAACAGTTTCCATACTATGCTACATATATCTCATTCTAATTCTTGTATCACAAATCCTCTCATTTCAATTATTGGTCACTCATATGCAAAGCCTGACCTACTTTTAAAACCTGTTGCATAAATAAAAGTTTATTTTACATTGCGAAATATATCTTTTTGATAACAATAAGGAAACCGCTTTATTTTGTAAAGAAATCGATGCTCTCCTTTGCATAAATTATTGATGGTGGGAAAAAGTGCCTCCTGTAAGGGAAGACAATCTCATCATCTGCATTATGATGTCTCCCGGAAGTGCTTGTTATTTGTGTTGCATTTCTGGGAGACCGTGACTACATAATGGAGAGAATAGGAGTTGTGATCCCTTATGGGAGGCACGTTTTTCTACCATCAATTATTCATGCCAAGTGGAGTATCGGTTTTTTTTACCATTCCAACATTACAAATCTCTATCATGTGTAACTGCCTGACTATAGCATGCATTGGTGATTGGGTAGCGTTTAAGGTGCCACTAAAAGGTTATTGTCAATTGTTTTTTTATTTCATTGTGTAGTAATCTTTCTCAATGATCATCCAATATGGTACAATAATATGGTAAATATAGCGAATAAAATAGGATCTGGCACAGTATTTTCTGGATTAAATATCTGTGAGCACCATATAATTGTAATTATAGACTGAGATAAACCACAATATATAAAAGTGAGATAAAAGGGAAAACACATATCGCACACTTTGCACAAAGGCCTAAATATGACCAAAAAATTATGAATTGTAAATGAAAATGATAAACCTCTGAAAGGTCTGAAAAACCTGATTGCATTAGCAGGCAAAACCTATGGCAGATCATACAAACTTCAATGACTCGCTAACCCCAATTGTGATCAATATATACTTGTATCTAAGGATTAAACAGATTGGCGCTGATATGTTAAAATTGGTAGTCATATCCTCAATAAAACCAGAGACTTGCTATAAAAGTGAAACTCAAATTCTTAATAATTAAATATTTATTCCACACATGCCGAACAGTATCATTGGGCGCTATTAGGCAACTGCACCAGATTGGTATTTTCAGTTTAGGGGCTTGGAACAGCATGGTTTAAAATATGTAGGCAGAACATTTTGTTTATTCCTGATTCCACTGGAAGTTTGAAGTATTGACCATTGGGATTAATAATAAAAAAAGCCCTACAATAAACCTCAGATCTTCATCAGTTTTCATCATCAGAGCTGAGATCACAGTCTGCACTAAGCTTTGTTTCTTGTGACTCGGCTATGAGACTACAGTTCTCACTTGGTGTAGGTTTTGAATGTTTGTAGCGAGATGAGGGCATGAGAATCGTTACAGTCGCTCCATCATCGGTATTCAGTTCCTTATCTTCCCTTTTGGACTCTACAAATTAGGAAATTTGAACATAGAGTCAAGGCGATGACAAAATATGACTCCCATGCAATCGGATGGCATACTCATTCATGGGTTGTTACTCATAGAAATTTAGACTGGATTTACAAGACAGACAGAACAATCTGTTGCATCCTATTGAATAAAACAAATAACTCATTAATAACCTAGGCAAGAAACTAGCTTATAAAGAGCATTAGGAATGGGTCATTGAGGCACTCATTTGTTGGTGACGTAATGATATTTACTTATGAAGAAGCAATGGTGATATCATTCAATCTATCCCAGTTATCAATAAAAAAGCCTGGAATGATGGATACAAATCAATTGATAGCACAATTCATAGTAAAGGAGTTGATTTACAAGACCATTTTATTGTGAAATGCGACCTACATGCCATGCTGCAATGGCCAGGGAAACACTAGGTATGAGGAAATGAATGCTAAACAGATCTTATTTTTTGAAATTGTGTTCTCATGATATCTGAGCAGACAACTCCAATATTATATTAAAATTTCCTGAGTTGGAATTAATCAGAAGCCTGCGACTTGTAGTACAAAGAACAATGTGTTTGTGTGTCAATAGCTTTCTCCATTTCAGAAAGATTTGCTCAAAGTTCCGCCATTACCTGCATCTTTCTAGCGGTAGTTGTAGATTTTTAACTTACCACAGCTTTGTGAACTAGTAGTACCAACATTCAGATCATTCATCCTAGCTTTATATGACAGCATCTGGGCAGGTAAACCCACACTATCCTCTAGATCAGCACACTTCTGTGTGCCATCCTCTAAGCTACATGCTGCTGCACCCGTTTGTATATCTGCAGTTTCAGTATGGAATGGGGTAGGGAATGGCTCAGATTGTCTGCATAGATTTGCCTCATTATCCAGTTCAGCGACATCACCTGAAGATATTATGAATATGTTGAAAAGATTAACCTACTGAGTCTAAGTCACATTGGTGAATCACGCACACTGTTATAAATGTTTTATCATAATTCTGCCTATTTGTGAATATTGTAATATCGTGAACACTAATAAAAAATGCCCTATGCTATTCAATGAAAATCTTATTGTAGGGGGTAATGAGTCTTTGTTATGACTATTTCATGCCATGAGCTTGCTGATTTCAGAGTACAACATCAAAATAATAAAATATAACAACCATATTTCAAGCAAAAGATAAGATCAGAGTTGAATGGAAGAATCTTGGTGATAATCACATCAGTGAGACAGAATTGAAATAAGACAGAGTCAAATAATGTTATTGGCAAGTTTGTATTGTTAATACTTCTAATACTCAACTTACAATCTTCAGTCCGGCTGGCTGCTGAGTAGGACACTACGACATCATCCCCAGAACTTGTATGCTTTAAAACCTGTGCCATTCTTCTTTTACTGAACACTATCACCACTACCAGTATGGCTATCAACACTGTCAACAGGAATAAAATGGAATATAATATTTGGCAGCAAAACAAGCACAATCAGAATAAGTACTCTTGAACAAGTAGTTGGTAGCTGGAATTTAACTTTGACAGGAATTTTAAAGTGAATATCCTTGGTGCGGTGGAACATATATGACATACTGTATCGATAGCCTAACATTTGCTCACTGCCTAAGACAATCAGCTCGTCACCTTGCTGCTAGAAATTACCATTATTTGTGCATTTTGCACAAAGTTCAGCCCAACATTGTCTAAAACTAAGTTCTATGCTTGATATTATGCCATACATTTTACAATTGGCAGCAATATGGCCAAAGACATGTAGTAGGGCTTTCCCTGACAGCGCTTGAAATTAAAAAAACAATGCTGCCTATGTTTTATCGCATTATTTCCCGTTACGCCCAATCAATGACTCTCAGAGAACATTGAAAAATGCAGTCATCTGTGTATTCAATGGGTTGGTAATCAAATTCACTTGGTTCCTGTACATTGATCAAATATATACATCTAATATGCTATCTGGGACATTGATTGATCGAATCAAATTTAAAAAAGAGAAAAAAATGTGTTGTGATTGTTGATATAACTGGTCAAACACCAGATAAGTTACTTTGAGCCCCGAAACTCTCTATTCAGAGGGACATCGGGCATGGGTTAAGGTCTGGGGATCTCAGTCTGCCGGATCTCCTGTAAGCCGAACCCACTTTTAGATAATCTAATAACTCACCGAGTAGACAAACAGGTAGAACAATCTTGACGCTAACACCATCAGAACCATTTCTACCTTTACTTGCTGATACCCGACCACCAGCTTCTCCCTGGGCACCAGGTGGAGCCCCGAGCCCACGGCTCTCAGGAACAGAGCCTACAGGCTGGGATTTATGTGACTCTGTCTCAATCGCCCTCTCATCTGAACAAAATAATGTTATACAAAAGTTATTTTACGACTCCAAAAGAAACAAACAATACTAATTGCCTTCAAAAGTTTTAGTGGTGATATGACAGCAACAAGAAAAGAAATCAGCTCAAAACGTACTCCCTAATATAGCTCTAGTAACCATAAAAATGTAGGCTGAGAACTTTCTCACTGAAAAATTTAAATGATTGATATAACAAGCCTGTAGGGAAAGGGAACTAAAAATTTGGATGAGATATTAGGCTGATTCCTAAACTAAAGCCTTTATTTTAGATGAACGGTAAAGAGAGTTGCCTCACCCCCACCCCCATCCATCGCTTATTTTACTAGGTAGCTTGTTACAGTAGGTAAACACTTGATCAATTTGTTGCGGGTTGTGATGTGAACTAAACATATATGTTGTTCTTTGCAAATATCATCCTAGTATAGCTTAATCACATCACTTGGTATGGCTGAGTAAATCCAGTCAAAACAAGACTGCGGTTCACAGACTGACAGTTGATTAGTTTGACATGCATATTTTATGACGTGACCTCAAAAAATTGCCTGCAAGACTAAGCCAAGTATTCTTAATTGTCAGATGATTAGTTACACTACTGATGTATTTTAGTATAGTTGCTGTTATACAGTTGCTATCCATTGCCAAAGATTATAAATACATTGCTATTGCTGCTACTTGGTACAGCGATAGGCCATTACAAGATTGTGCGGCGTAGTTAGTGACAAATTGATCGATTTTCCTGTCATTGGGTATATATCATAACATGATGAAATGTTTCATTGCCTGGAAGTTGTTATCTTGAAACAGTAAAAAGTGCAGGAACTATTCGATGACATTCTAATGTAATATACTTTGAGCTAGAGAAGAGAAAAAGTAAAACCTAATGACTGGGTCTCTTTCTGACTCATCAACTGAGAGACAAAGAGCAGAAGCCCCATCCTACCAACCAAGTAATGTTCTTGCTCAATAAGGCCAGCTTGTTGTACACTCGCCACAATAAAAATTCACACTCTCATTAAGTTGAATCATACAGTACCTGAATTTTGTGGTGGGTCAGTAGGAGTGACGCAGCCGTCTACATGGTGACACTGTTCTATAGGACAGTCAGCACACTCAGATTGACAGTAGTATCCATGGGTGCCTGACAAGCATTCTAATAACAGAAAAAATTCATAATGAAACGTTGGTTTCGATCGCAAGGTCCGTCTCAGTCAAAAGACTTGAATTATAAATTATTATGCCCTCCGTTGAGCACTCCGTAGTCAATCACTATGTTTCCATGGGTCGAATGACCATTCGCATCCTATCCAATTGTTATGTAATCAAAACACAATACAATAAAAATAGGATCAGAACAAATTCGGTTTGTGAATGCGAACAACCTATTGAAATTGAATTGAATAGCTTAATTGTTTCCATGTGCCGGAAAAAAGGGCTAAAATCGCCTATATGCGCATTTGTACGGAGCATGGAAACATAGTGAATGGAGTACAGCGGAATCCGGTCCCCGCAGGCCCTTTTACCTACTAGGGCATTTTAAATCCAACCTAGCCGGTACCATATAATCACAGAGTAAGGATATATCCTTACTCTGTGATATATTATAATAACACAGCAGCAACACTGGAACAGGTTGCTTCCGACCGGTGGTGGTGTGATATTGCAGAAGTTGGAAATCGAGGCACATTGATACAGAGGGAGAAAACTTCTTCTACAACAGCACAGCTGAAACATCAAACTCCCAGCTCTTAGGTCACTGCACATTAATGAGTGTGTAGGTGGGATATGTCGGCCCTGATAGGTTGGGTGGGGTGAGACCAACCAATCAGAGCCAACATATTGACAAGGAACTTCCTACAGTGATAAAGTCTGGTTGTACCTACTTTGGTCACAGTTGGTCCCTTTGTATCCATTCTTACACACACATGACCCATCCGCTGGGTGGCATGTAGCCTCATTTTGACACTGACAGATATCAGTACACCCGTATCCAAATGTGCCAGGAGCACATGCTATAAAACAAGATAAGTCATTATTATTTGTTACAACAATGGATTAAAAGACTTTAAAACTGCTTTGCTATACCATTTTTATGGATGCTCTTTGCTGCTCTGCAGTATTTCTTATACTATATGACTCTCATTTTATCAATAATACTAACTGCCTAACACCAAAGAACATAAAGATCTAGCTTACCCAACTAAATTGTGTCAGCATGTTACTTTAACGCCCAGTAGAGAAAACATTAGAGAGTATGTAACCCAATGCTACCTGCCATACAGGTTACATAGATGATACTAAAAATGAGTGCGTCGCAATGGTTAATATCTGAGACACTAAACAGGTTTGAACCGAAGCTAGTATGAGCTAAGATGCTGCTCAAATTATGGTGGCCAGAATGTTGATAACAGTAATTTAAGCCTTTGTCCACATCAACATACAATGATCTTTCTATATACCGACAATCACTGATCTCTGAACAATTACAAATCCTCCATTTTTAATTATCATAGCTATTGACTCCTTTTTTTTTATGTTGGGCTCCGCACTCGAAAACATTCTGAAAGTGATTACTACAAGATTGGCTTACCAATATCACAATCATCACCAGACCAACCAGCACAGCATGCAGACAATGTTCTGGTCCTTGTTTTCTGTACTGTTCTGTATCGTGTGTGATACTCAATACTATAAGAGAAAGATGTATATATTTCATTAAGATAAAGGAAGTGCTGTAATTACATCATTATCCCAATTTATCAAAGCATCTTGTATAAGCATATGTGGAAGTTTCATGATGCAAAGAGAATCTTTGTATAGTAAGTGTTTCAGTTTCAAACAAGAAAATCAAATAAAATACACAATCTAGAAGCTAAGTATGGTAAGAATTCACTCACTGCTGTTTTTTACATAAACATCTCACAGTTGCTGCTACAACTATACTTATCAATTATCATATTATTTAGTCGATGCTGCTACCAAACACTGAACAATATGTGTTATTGTCGGAGAACTCCGTTCATAGTGATGACAACATTACAAACTTGCAATATATGCCAAAAACAGACACAGCGAGGTTGACTTTCATATGAAAGATGCCAACGATCTTGATGCCTACTTACACTGTTCGCTCACATATAAGTTTTGGGAAGCAGGCGTAGGCTTCCTTAGCTTGTGTGGATTGTCTGTAAGATTCTGTTACAGTAATGTTGTATCTAAACAAAACAAAAAACTAGATTAGACTCATCGGCAGTTACATAATTTATACTTTATTTAGCAGAATTGTAAAGAGATTCATTTGGACAGGATTGTTATATCCATATGCTTCTGATTAGTACCTAGTGTTATGTTAGACGCTGTAAGGGCACTATCAATTTATGATGTCTTCACAACAGCTACTTATCAGTTGTCCTGCTATTAGGCCTAAGCTACAGTTGTTGGGTTTAACTCTGATACTTACTGTTGATCTTTTGTACACCATTTCCCCGCAATAGCTAGAGAGATGGCCGCAGAGAGCAGGAATGGTGTGAGCACCTTGTGATACATGGCAGGTGTCTGACAGAGGTGATAGCTGATGATAAAGCAAAGTGTCTTTAGGCACAGAAAGATTCCAACAAGCTGAAATAAGAAGGACAAATATTTGATCTAAGGAGCTGCACTGATGATTGAGACCTTGTGTCTCTCTGATCTAACAGTTTTTCAGTCCAAGATACATTAAAAAGCTATACTAGTTACAAAAGTTACATAACATTAGTTCCAAGGTTACGGGTGTATTGGTAGCCATCCAAGTAGGCTATTATGTTTTGTTGTGTGAAAAGAACTAGGTCTACAACATCTCAAGACTGTCCGACAACTTCCATGAGTTTTAGCTCCCACTGTCAATGACTGGTTCAGAACTGACAAATAAATTGTAATTTAGGTTAGGTCCCCCATCAAAGCTTTGTTCCATATACACATATTCCATAGCTAAGGGAAGGGTTGATTCTTAAGCACTTGGGTATTGACAAAAATTTCATTTTCATTCCAGGAGCAGTTACTAGGTAGTAGTTAGGTGTCTTTCTAGACAAAAGTCACTTATACATATAAAAGTATGGCAGAGAGAGTAGCACATATTTCCACTTCTGCTGATGGTTGTGCTGCCTTTTAACAGAGTAAACCTATGAAGGGTCCTACTGTTGATACACTGCTACAAGTAAGCCTACAGTACATGTTCATATTTGAGTAAGTAAATACAACTTTCTTATCCTTGTTCCATAGTCAGTATAGGTCACAGCACTGACTGAGTCAAGCACTGTCTGTGACTGGAAGAAGGAGTCAAACTTACCTAATTCAAAGCAATTTAATCCCTTTTATATGAGCTCTGCAATCAGAAGTGGTACACATCAGACATTCCTTTATCTTTCACAAAGCAAGTGAAATTTTGTGGAATTGAGGAGGCAAAATGGTATTAAATTATACAACTTATCAATTTTATTTATTACAAAACCAAATACATGAACAACACTTTCTCTTTGGCAAGATGACAAACCACGCCCACACAGGAAGTACCCACCCTTTCAACTGCACTCAAAGATTAGCCTGATTAATGTTTGCCTGCAAGTTACTGAACTCATACTGACTCTCGTGATCTGACTGGGCATGTAGATCACTGATAAACTAGGCTATCATTACCACAAAGAGAATGTCGTAAGGCTAAGTATGTATCATGCGTGACTTGAATTTGCGCATGTGCAAGAACAATGAGTTTAGTCTGGGTTCTAATTGCAATTTTGGTCTGGGGAGATAGGACACCCTCTGCATAAATTGCTAGTCAACGTTAGTTAATAGTGACAATAGAAGATAACTCTTTCTAACAATTCCGCACGCATTTGTGAGTGTGCCACCAGAGCAGGTAGCCAATCAGATGGCTTCGGAATTCCGAGGCTCAATTTTGCAGAGATCAGCTCATGCCCAGAGCTGAGCATGCGCAGAATGTACTGAACTTGCTCTAACTCAAGTCTTTTGAGATCCACAAAAATTGACCAACCTTTCAAAAAGTTTACACAGGATATCAGTGGTCATTCCCTGAAAGTTTTCTGGTGAGTGGTAGTTAGTTGTATTAAGATTTTGATCATCATTCCTTTGCATATTTAAAATCAAAAGGTCAAATTCTCCAGGATTTGCTCTGTCTGTGTGTATGTTACACGTGTCTTCATATAGAGTCACTCAGTCTCAATTACATTATGATTGTTGAGCGGCTGATGAGATTTCTCATTCTTGTTAAAAAAGATTGACAACAAACAATATTTTTTAACTCCTTGGTTGGTACTGATATCTATTTATTCTATTAGCATTATTGTTTAAATCAATCTTGAAAGTTACTGTTTGCTCATCATCAAATATTTGACAATCTTAATGACACCCATACCCTGTTCAGTCCAGTAGAACATGCCTGTTTTGTTTACCTATATTGACCTTATTTGTTGTCAATATTATGTCATGGTATGTAAACTTCTCTAAACAGACATTACACAAAGAATTATTATTGAGCTTGAACCTGCTGCGGCTACAGTGTGAACAGGTTGTAGGCCTATACTATAGTAAGCTATGGTAGAATGAGAGTGCAGTTCAGCAATTTGGGTAAAGAAGGTTCACAATTTTAGGACTAGCCCTCCCCTAGTTCACATCTTAAAAGCTTGACTGAGCTTTAGTTTCTATATGCAGGACAGAAATATGGTTGTGCTACATAGGCCTAGACCTAGATTTTGGCACCAATCACAGATATTTTGATACAAAGGCAAAAGTATCCAATGATGGCTGTTCTGTTTACTGCCCTAGAGCTCCAACTAACAACCTTACCTCTCACATCAAACTGACTTGCATGGCATGTCTTCAACCTAGTGTATTCATGTGTTATCACAAATATTTCAACTGCCAATCGTCAGCTTGCCAAATTACAAATTTCATCCCCTACAGATTATTCTCATTATATACTTTGTTCAATAACAGTAAATACTTATGATTCTAAACTGTTGCTTGTTTTTAGATAGTTCATCGACTGATCATATGGATTTTGAGGATTTCATCACAACTCGTAAGCAGTGTGTTAAAGAAGCACAGAAATTGCAGGTGAGTGTCACCTAAACATCAAGTGATCCTACTCTGACTGCAGTTAGTTTGGGCGATTCCTTGATTCTGAATGACATTGCACTTGTACTTGAGCTACTTATTACCTCAATCTTTCAGAGTGATAGAGAAGCAGTACACCACGTTTGTTCCATCTGCCTGCATTCGGAGTTGCTTCCGATCCACTGCGGCAGCGTTACCAGTGGAAGGGAGCAGCTGGAATGCAGGCACTTGGATTGAACTTGATCTAGTGAAATAGTGAATACATACAAACTAATAAGACATGTCAATGCAGACACGGCAATTTTTTATTTGTAATATATATCAGAGATTCATTCTTGAGGACGTGAAGGCAACATCAACATCAATGTGAAGGGTCTGATTGGTCGGATTCGAGAGAGCTCAAACTCAAAGAGTGACTTACAGATGTATATTGCATACCATCCCAAGTGCAGAGGACGGTGGACTTGATTGAACAATGTATTTTTTGTCTTTGTAGGATGGCATGCTTCAGATAGTACTGGGTAATGAATCATGTGACTTGGATTCTGCTGTTGGCGCCCTAGCCTATGCATTTCTCCTGCAGGTATGTAGCACAGTTCAGTAGTATACTATATGTCTCAGGAATATCAACCTCATGAAACATGAACAGCATTAGATGGCATTACTCAATATTAATCTTAGTTAATAATGCGTTCAGTTTTGCCACTGCTTAGGCGATAGCAAGCTCCGTTTGATTATATTACATCTGGACTCAACTGAAAATACAGAATATGCACCTGTGACATTTATGATCAAGAGGTCTCAATTTACTTCTGGCGGGAACTATGCATCATCATAATGCTGTCGGAGAAAATATTTCTTTTTTGGACAGTCTCTAGTTGTATTATACCAGTCCGTTGCTAAAGAGAATTTTGTTCTACACAAATCAGCTATTTCCTTCTTATGCAATTTCAAACCGGTATATCATACGGTTTGAACAAATTATCTTTATATTTCAGAGGCAATATGGAGGGGAAGTAATTCCGGTGTTGAACGTGCCAAGATATGACTACAGTCTCAAAACAGAAGTTGCTTTCCTACTCAACAAATATAAGATTAAGCAATCCGATCTCGTCTTCATAGATGACCTCGAACTGCTAAGGTCAAAAGGTCAAGTCAGCGTACACTTGGTAGATCACAATATTCCCACAGACAGCCAGGCTGATTTAGCTTACAAAGTCTTATCCATTGTTGATCACCACAATCAAGATTGCCATGACAGTGAAAAGTAAGACCCTGAGCTGCATGCAGCCTTGCTATATTTATATGGAATGTGAATAGTTAGATCTCACTCATGTATTTGTGTTTGTGAAAGAGATCTCTGTGTTATCTTTTGTTTAATGTGTGATGTATGGTGCATTGTTTGGACTTTCAACTGCTGGACAACATCCTATTCCCTTTGTGACATTCTCCCAGATCAATCAAAGTAGATCCTTGTACTAAGCTATTTTTGTTTTATCTTGGCATAATTTTGTGCTAGATGGTAGACACTGTCGAAAATCTGTAGAAATTTGTCTGTTTCATGTACTTTTGTGTAGTGGGAAGTGCCAAATGAGGGATACTTCCTAAAATGCTGTCATTGTTATTGCTGAAAAACAAGTGTAGGTCTAAATTTAAAAATAACACATGTGATCCATATACAGGCCTATAGTTCTAGGGGAGCTGGGACGCTATGCCCCCCCCCCTAATATGTTCAGTAGAGTGGCCTTTGAATGCTATAATAGAATATTCCATGTCAGAATGAGCTCAGCTTGGTACTTCTGTTTGCTATTTATATCATCAAAACGCTTTGGAGCCTGGGGACTCAGGAGGAGCTCAATGTGTTATCACTACCTTATTTTGCTATTATTTTAGGATATTTATAAGGATAGAGACGGTGGCCTCAGCCTGTACACTAATCACAGATCTCTTCTACCAAAGATTAAACACAGTGCCATCAGATACTGTTGCACACTTACTTAGAGGTAGGATTGGTATTCACATTGATTTCAGGCTACCTCAACAGGTGAAACTCTGTATTAATGCCCACACTGATCATGTGATATGTTATTGCATGTTTATCTCTGTTCGATAGAGAGTGAATTAATCATTTAGCTAGAGTACCATCACAAGTAGAGTTGGAGTTCTCAATATGTTCCCGTCCCTAATTGATGAAATTAATCTCGGGTCGTCACACCAAATTCCCTCTGATGTGATGGTACTCATGCTAAGTGAATTAATTCGCTCTCTATTGATAAGATATACACATGCAATAGTAAATCACGTGACCAGTGTGCGATACAGCTTTTTGGCCTGTGGGAAATCTAAGTTTGCAGTTGCATTGTGGGATACTAGTTGGAGATACAATCAATGATCGTTATCATATTGCAACTTTAACTTTGTTGTGTTTTGCAATGTTGAAGGGTGACCAATTGTCGCTACCGTCTAAAAATATATATATATATATTCAAACATTACAGTTTTCTTTTAGCTTATATACATCTTGAAGTTGTTAATAGCTTTACACCAATGAACTAAACGTTTAGTTCATTGATTACACTACCCTTTTTTATCATCACATTTTTTGTATACACAGAGAGATTGTAGGGAATATTACACGTATATGCATTGATAGTACAAATATTGACTTAATGATGACAGCCAGTGAGCCTCACATCAGAATATGTGATTCTTTTCGTAACCAAAGACTTATATTACTAAGAACCCAGGTTTGATGACAGTGATTTAATTTCGGATTGGCCATGTTTCGTATGGTTCAATGGACATACAAGTTTGTCTGACTGAGCTCTGCATAGCTCTCCGGTTTTGGAATTGACAAGATTTTACTTGAAATTCCAGAAAATTGCATCATGGGACAGTTTCCCAATTCGCTAACCTCTTTGTGTGTTGACTACATTGGTATTGTTTTTGTTGAGTATTAATTTCTGTTTGACTGATTTGTAGCCACAATTCTGGGCGACAGCATCTGCTTATCGGAGGAAGCGGGGAAGGTACGTCCCCTTGATACAGCAATGATACAAGAATTAGAAAAGCAGCTAAACATAACATCAACAGACGATAGAGCTGAAGTGTTCAGACAAATCTGCAGTGCCAAAGAAAATGTCTCAGGTGGGATCATTTATTAACTACCATTCTTCGAATCACATGACCCGCTACTGGTCACATGGCCAACTACTGGTCATATGACCCACAACTGGTCACATGACCCTCGCCTTGTAAAATCACCAACTGCAAATGGTCACACGGCCATCTTGTGTTTTTGTTCCTGCAAGTATTTGAAAAACCCTCTCTAAGAGACAAGGCCTGTTTTGATGTACCCCACATTATCCAGACATAAGTAAGTAATACGAACAAGGCTATCGAAAACAGGACACTGCTAAAGTACATGTGTGATGAACATTTATAATTTGGATGAAGGAGCTGACACCTATTTAATGAATATATTTGTGATATTTGGCCATAGAGTTATTATATACTCTATGTATTTGGCTATCAAATGTGTCCTACCAGTTGATGACAACCTGTCACAGTTGCCAGTGCGCTCTCGCAAATTATGTCATTCACTGTACAGGATAACATGAATGAGTCAACCTGACTAGACATTCAGACTTGCGGCAGCATTATAAAATTACTAAAGCTGACAATTAGCAACTAGTATTCAGTTGAGTCAAGTTGAGGAGGCTTATATATTGACGATCTGTCACGATATAAGCTTCATCAACAAGGAGAAGCGTCTCAATCAAATTGACTGATTTAGCATCACAAATTATTTTATTTAAAATTGGACTCATCCATAAAATAGACCTGTGTCCTGTGCAAATTCCATCAAAACAGGGACTCAAATTTTCATTAATTGATAGTAAGCTGACTTCCTTCGCACTAACTCGTTGGCGAGTTCCACTATGATCTGATTAGCCTGAATTTGAAGTTGCTCCCCCATTGACTGCTAACCAGTAGAATGTGAGCAACACAGAATGCAGGCAAATTTGATCAAACTTGATCATGCCAAAGAGCTGTGTGTTTTCCTGTCTGCGATTGATTTATTTATTATCTATCGCAAGCATTTAATGTTGCGAGAAAATGATGCATGTACTTGGACATAAAAGGAGCTTGCTTCTAGAGTATGGAACTTGCATTTAAAAAATATCTCGTTGATCATGATGTTAATTTGCCTCAAAAAACAGCCGTTGCCCCATGAGCTTTGGTACTTGAAATGTCCAAGATGACCAGAAGGGCATCGCTCTAGGAAATCGTGTATGATGCGATCTTCATGTACCTTGATGTACCTTACAGGGTTAACCACAGATCAGCTGTTACGGAAAGATGCAAAGAAATTCACTGTTCATCCTCATTGTGTTTTCATGAGTTCCCTTATGGTGCATATCAAGGTAACTTGTGATTTTGTTAGCTGTGTTGGAATTGGTGATTCAGAGTTGTGTTTCTGTGACAAAGACTAAGCTGGGTTGATTTTATTTTTGAGTGGAGGAGGTTTTTGAAGATGAGGGTAAAAGTTTGCCTGTTACGAGAATTGCTCCTCCACTAATTGATGAGCGGCTTTTGTACCTATGGCTTATCAGAGGAGGGGAGCGATTCTGAATGACAGGCAAACTTGCTCAAACTTGATCTGAGTAGCTTGCATATTGGTGTCAGGCTGATACTTACCTCACCTGAGCACTGATCAAATTTCTGGTTGATTAACAAAGTAAACTCTTCTAGTCACCGAAACACAACTATCAGAATCAACAGTTCTTGTTTAGAATACTCCCCTTTGATGATGTCATAGTGAGTTAAATTTTGTTATTAGGATTGACCAGCTCACAAATTCTACACAAGGATAGATGTTATATCAGCCCTGCTGGTGTACTCGTTATTATAAGCTGTGTACCTATCACAGCTCAGGTTAGAAGCTACCCTCCCCATAAGCTTCCGTAAAATCAAACTGGTGGCGGTTATCTCCCAGTGATCATTTTGCATGCCATCACTTTTGTTCTATTGCCAAGGAATTTGCAACCGGTCTTCAGGGAAAGACTACCACAAAATTTAACGCAATCTTGGTTATTTGTTTGGATTTATCATAAATTATCCCTGCATGATTTCCATTGGGGTTTTTGGCGTGTTAATGGTGAAAGGCTTATCAATCAAAATACAAATTGTGATTAAGCTATTAAACCTACTAACTATATTCTTTGATTATCCTCTTGTGAATTTTGCGATGACATTTCCTGGATAATCATAGATACACACCTGAATGTAGCCATGTAGTCATACCAGATGTCAAGTTTTCTGCCAGCCGGCATTCATCGGGCTCTGTGATAACCAAGTGTCAATCATTTGACAGAAACATAGGTGAAGCATATAGAAATCAATGTCTAGGATGTGCCTATGTCTATGCTATCATATCCACCAATACCTGATAGTCAACCACTCCTCAGGACTATGAATGTACTGTTGTGTATTACAGGTATTATTTGCTCGAGACGATGTTATGTCTTCGTTTTCCTCAGTCTTACATAACCAGCAGGCTTCTCTACTCGCTGTAATATGTAGCTGTGGTAAAGATGGAGTATCATCCAAACATTTCATTCTCTACAGCCATGATTCATCACTTCATGCAAAGGTTTGTGTCAGCAGTTATTACCATTGAGTCTGCTTGGAATAATATGATGAATATAGAGTTAAGCAAATGTTTGTATTAACTATGAACAGAAGACTTCTTACAATTGCTTGATATTATATCCGATATAAGCCAGTGAACAAATGGTCGCATAAAGTCACCCCTGTTCTATCCTAACTTAACTCCAGCTTATACAGACACCTCCAGGGTATGTAGAATATTGTGGGGAAATGTAGGCAGGCGATTGTTACTCACATGCTGGCATCGTATGCATTCTGTGTTGTATTCATAGATCAGGAAAGCCGAGCCTTTACAGGTGGCCTAGCAGTTACTTCTGGGGCACGCCAAAAAATTCCCCGGGGCTTCAATTTGGATAAAACATGAAAGTGAAGAAGTCTTTCTTTGATCACACTAATTTTGGAGTGTACACAATCAGGTTTAGACAAGGTCCAACCAAAATCTATTGTATCAGCGCAGCGCATATAATAAATCGTGGCGTAACAGTGCAATTAGGATTATAAAAATAAAATATTAATAAATGAAATGATAATATATATATAAAATAATTATTATAATTGCAGGTTATGGAGATGGTGGACAAAGATAGAGATTTAGATTTTTCTGCTAATCTTCCAGAATTTCCCGACACAGACAACTTGTCTGTCAGAAAGTTCAACAACATCAAGATCTCGAGAAAACAGGTAGAGTGTGGTACACTAAGATACGACATGCCTAACAACTAAACTCCATGTCTCCCATCCTCAAAATGACATGCCTTTTCTCTTTGCATACCCATTTGTCCATCCTCATACGTCTAGATTTTGTTTACCCCAATGGAGTAGGCTATATATCAACTAAAGTCAGGTTTTATTAGCATAGGGGATCAGGGATAGCTCAGTGTTAGAGGCGTCAGATTCAGGATCACATGGTCTTGTCTTCAAGCCCCACAGGGTACACTGTCTATTACTACCTGATTTGGCTGTTGCGGGCCATTCACCCTAGCTGCCCAGGAAAGTAAGATAACCAAGAAAGCCACATTGCAATAACCTTCAAATCAATGAAGTTGAGATTATCTCTCCAAACAAAAAATTCTCTGTCCTTGTTGCATCCCTATATCATCTCCGTATTCCCTAGTTGATGATGTGCTGTAGTAAATTTCTGCTTTTTGCAGATCACTCTTTTCAATTCCTATTTGTCTGACGCAGTTCTGCTCTTTCGTCTCCACATATTGACTGAGTCATTGCCCAGAATGAACTCTCCGTCGTTGTTTCAAAATGATAATTATTTACATTCCCAGGCATGCATTGCATGGGTATGAATTATTAAAGGGGGGGGGGAACTTGTCACCTCTAGCTTTCAAGTTGACAAGGAGAGAGTTGTCACCCTCACAAAAGCAGGTAGAAAACACTCTTTACAATTTAAAAGAAAGAGTTGACCAGCTTTGCCATCCCCCCCCCCCCCAATCCGTTCCCCACTCCAATACAAAGCTTTGCGATGATGTCATAATAATAAAATCAAGCTGATCAGCCTCTAGTAAAAAATCAGGCAGGCTCAGAAACTAGACGTAATCCCACTTTTGTTCTACTATGTTCTGAGTCATGGAACAATCAGATTGATCACGTGATATACTATTGCATGTATACATCTGATTGATAGAGAGTGAATTAATTATCTTAGCATGAGTATCATAACAAGGAATTTGGTGTGACGACCCGCGTTCAATTTAACAATATTAAGCGGGTACATGTTAGGTACTCATACTAAATTGACTCTACCATCAGAGTTAAACATTTTAATAGTGTAATCTCGATGTCAGTGTGTGGAACTATGTTTATTATCTTGTAACTTTTGATGACAGGTTTTACCAAAGCTGAAGGAGTTTGTGACTGTGATCACTACTAGCGATGATCTAGTGGCTAAACTGAGAGCTGACTCAGACCAGCTGACCTTTAGTCTCGAGTTATCTGCCCCTGGTACTCCCGCTGTATTAGAGAGTCCAGCTCCAGAGTTCTACTCCAGGTAGGTGTATATGACTGAAGTGTGGGTGCCCTAACCCTCCCTGGTCCTAACCCTCCATGGTCCTAACCCTCCATGGTCCTAACCCTCCCTGGGTTGGCGGAAACGGCACTCTAATAACCAACATATCAGATTAGGGATGGGTTTAATGTTGTGATACCACTACCAGCAACCCGGGCGACATTGAGGATTATGGCTGATATCCGGTAAAGATTCGATTATAACAACTGCAATGGTTATGGATGTAGGTTGCACATACACAGCAGTCTCTTGATCCTGCCCTTTTGTCTCACACTGATGACTTGATATACTATTGCATGTATATCTCTGTTCGAGTACGATAACCATCAGAGGGAATTTGGTGTGGGGACCTGACATCTGTTTTATTAATCAGGGATGGGTACATGTTAGGTACTGTTACTAAATTGCCACTAACGGTCAGAGATACACTGATAATGGTGTAGGATGGATGTCAGTGTGCTTTTGTCTTGTGTCGCTCATTATTACTGTGATGTATTTTGGGTATCTCTATCCCCATAGTGTTGCTCAGCCTATCAGTTTCTCAGAGCTTTACACAGTTTCTGATAGGAAGCTGAAGCTGCCTAGCATATGTCTTGTCGCATAACTTTGAAATCCTTTTGAAAACTGATTTTGCAGACCATATTATGACTATTTATAATCTTTACCGCTGTAGTCATAAGGAGTTATCTCCTTTTTTACTAAGGGGTGACAACTTTTGATTGATGCTACCGTATTTATACATATTTTAGTCATGAGAACTCGGGCTCACACACACCCAACCCCTCATTCCATGTGGAGGCGCCCCCTAACTCCTACATGGATCCCAGTATATTAGAGCAAAGAGGAGCATTCCTACCCAGCTTCAATAGCTCAGAGATGGTACAGCGCATCATGATCAAAAAGAACCAGATTGGTAAGTATACTTAGGCTAATAAGATCAATTCACGGTCCATCAATTAGATATATGCACGATTATATTTCCAGTATGAAGTATATGTTGAAATCTTAAACATATAAATGAGTATGTCTATGTATGAAGTATATATTGATACTATAAACTGTAAATAGGTATTTATATGTTGATGGTATCAAAATTTACTTCATAACGGACATATAATCGTGCATATATCTAATCTATGGACCATGAATTAATCTATATAGCCTAAGTATCTCAAAATAAACTGTGTGTGACGTTCCATCTTCTTCTGATACAAGAGTGGTACGGTGTAGATTGAGATTTTGACTATCAGGGATCCACTTGGCTATATAATTTAATATTGTTGTCAGTTTGTGCACACAGGGAAGCTTTGATAGCGCACATGATCACATCCTTTGCCATCAAGCGAGATGTCCTTGGTTCAATCCCCGCTCTCTTCGCGAGGGACTTACCCTGGCTTCTCCCTACCCACATACCACAAAACTCAAACTCAACTTCAACCAACAACTCTCACAAGTCACAAAAACCGACTGATGGAACTACTCTTCCTTCCAACATCAAGGATGTGTTATATAAGTAAAAATCAAAATTGTCCAGGGGTCTTTGAGCACTAAGGGTGTCAATCACCTATTCTCTGGAAAGTGCAGTCTCATACCACTACCCTCCCCCTACTTAAGACAAGACAAGAGGTACAGGGTAGATAACATATCGGTAAGAAGTACCAACCACAATTTGTACCGATCGGTAGATCATAAATTCATCCTTAGGACCATATCTGCAGTCTTCTTACAATAGCATCAGGTGATCACATATTATTAGTTTCCTTCCAAACTACTTACGGATCGTTCTTTTATACTTTTACCGCAAATTTGTATTTACTGATTCACTATTGATAACAGCTAGTATACAGGGCGGTAGTTAAGAATAAACGGTAGGGGAGGCAAAATCAGTGATGCCTCCGAAGCATTACCAGGAGGGGTGCTGTAAGTTCTTCCCCAAATGGAAATCCCAGAGGAGCTGATTCTGACATGGATTATTCAGTTATAGTATATTTAGGCCACTGTATTTAGCTTTCTAGGGGAGGCAGTGGTTCCCTGCCTCCCCTAGAACTACGGGCCTGGTATAATTTGTTTTCATCTGTTACAGGTTCAGATCATATGGATGAGCATTCACAGAATGGTTCTTCTGAGAACACAAGTGGGCACAACTCGTGTCCCTTCACTCCAGCTAATTCCTTCGTAGATCGGCTACCTGCCGAACACTATGACCTACCTTCCTTCAACAGCAGAGAAATGGTCAACAGAATGTTACAGAAGAAACAACTGATAAGCACGGGATCCGGGGATGCATGTGAGTATATTGGGCGTGTTCAATGAGTATCCCGGGGATCTTTGATTTTGATCACCTGTTCTCTTGAGCGGACAGTCTCATACCGCCGTCCTCCCCCCCCCCAAAAGAATAGATATTGAGTACTCAAGAGGAGTGAAATTTAAATAGAACTTGAGCTACGCTAGTTTAAGGGTGGCTTGATGAGAGCCACCATTAATATAACCGAGATTGTTGTTTATGAAAAGTAATGAGGTAGACTTAATGTTAGCTAGCCATGAATCTCACAATTCCACGCATGCCCGAAAAGGAGAACTTGTGCAGCTGCAGATTCTTCTCTCCTCTAGGTTATATAATGCAGTTATCAGACATGTGTACGTGACTAATACAGTGTTTATTATTTAGTAGTCAACTCAATACCTTGTAGTTAAAACATAACGATTCTGAACCAAATGGATTCATTGACGCAGTTCATACTTGATGTCCTTATATTGACAATCATTGTGCCTGAAATGAATGACATTTTTAGTAAAGTGTGATAAAAAATCTGTCATCATCTTGTTGAAACCATCATTACCATTGAATGATAGTTAAAGGGTGTAATGACAACTTAGGTGGTCAAAATACAGGAGTGCAAGAGTTCCCAAAGACCAATTCATGGTAGTTACTTATGATAAAGTTGTCAGATTTGTCAGAGTTCTCACAGTCTCCTGGACTGTTTGCCCCTTAGTTCCTGTTAATCTTTGCTTGATTTGGCCTGATCATTTGTATCATGACCACATCCTCTCCTGAACCCATCTAGAACAGCCCCGGACAGAGAAAGTCTCCAAAGTGTTTTTACTCAATGTTTGCCACATCTAAAACGAAAATTAGTTAACTTGGGTGTGGCATTCAATTCGATTGATAGAGTAAAGCTCCCCCGTTTTTCAGATCACTCAACAAAGTTGTTGAGGAAGCTAATTTTTTTTAAAAGTAAAATTTTTCACGCTGATTTATTTTTTTTAGCTCCGATCACAGACGAGACACATTTACCAGAAATCTTCACACCACATACTAGTGAGTGTGAGGCTGACTACGCACCTGACCCCTGTCTTGATGAGTCAGATCTAGAACGCAGGCTAAGTACAGTAGAAGGCCGTGACGTGATGTTAAACACTGCAGATAATTTAGTTGGAGATGCCTTAGCACAGGCCATCAACAAAGTTAGAGTTTCTGAAGACTAGTATTTTGGAGAGTCAGAAGATTTCAAGGCCTGCTGCGTTACCTGACAATAGGTTTAAACAATTTATTTTTCTATGAGTTGGCAATTGATATATCAGTTGTCCTTAAGAGAGGATTCTCTTGACAAGCTTGACTGATGATCTACTGGCCTTGCATTTGTGAACCTTGCATCATTCTTGTCGCTTATAATTTTGTGGAGAAATTACCTTACAATTAGCCTTAATTTTGCCCAAACGTTAAGCTTTTCCGGGTATTTTTTTATCAAGAGTTAACTTAGATTTGCCATATAATTGATCGACGATTATTTTTTTCACTATAATTAAGTGAAGGCATGTGAGTGGACAATGAGTCATTCCAAAATATGCATCTTTTTTTTTGTAAAATTTGATCCTCAGCTAATATTCGCAGTAGCTAGTTTTTCTCCAACTGACAGGGATTGATTACATAAATACATTTAACAAATAATGACAACTGTGTTTAGTTGATATGAGGTTTGATCTTTCTGGTAATTTGCACATTGCAAATTACCAGAGAGTTGGGGTTTGCTGGCAACTCAAGGGAAGCGACTCCAAATTGGGAGATATCGGTGGTAGATGTAAAGATACTTTTTGTAAAGTCAGTCGTCTGCGGATATAGATGATGACTGAAGGTAGCCCTGTTCAAAAAACCAAAACCCATGGCCGTGTGAACAGAGCTAGACCGAAGGTGTTTGGTTGATGATACTATAGGGCTGTGCTGTCACGGACAAGTACACCTCTGAATTAGTATAACCGTTGTTTCAATCACTATGCATTTTGCAAGATGAAAACTGTGCCAGTCTAATATTATTGGTGAAGAATTTTGAGGTATTAATTCATCTCTGATATCGCCCATTTGGCACACTGAACTTCACACTTACAATGAATCTCCTTGCTAGGTATCACATCTGCTTTCAAATCATGCCATGCAGCCACTGATATATATTATATGGATGAAGGGCACATATCTGACCCTGAGCAAGCGTATGGCTAATTATGAATGGCTGTTGGACAGCATTTCTTATCTTTGTTTGGTCCACGAGTTCAGAATCTAGAATAGCTGAAATTTGTAAACTTTTGTCAAGCAACATACCTGAGTTTTTGAAGTTTGTTACTGGGGCGTCGAACATAAATGCTGCCAGATTTATAGCTTTATTTAGATCCTGACCCAAAGCTTAATACTGAAGGAATATCTCCACAAATAGCTATGATCCATAATTTCTCATCAATGTGATCATGAGCATAAAGCTTATCAGCACAGAGTAAGGATATACAGAGGGGACACTTCAATGATAGTTATAGTGCCTGTGGTTTTTGATTCACTGGGGGAAAACTGTGCACAGCTGGATGCCAAAAACTCATTATCTCTATATGTTATAATGACATTTTTCTTGCAGACACAGAGTAAGGATATACAGATTGGCCACTTCAGTGATCGTTATAGTGCCTCCGGTTTTTATCCACTCGGGGAAATTCATCAATCTGGCCACCTGCCAATTTCAGAATATATATAAGTTACAGTGGAGTTTTGTCATGCAGACATTGCCACCTTTGATAGGTCATAATTCATTCTGTATTTATCCTAAAGACAGATTTCCAACTTTTCTGAAATGTCCAATCTTCCAGCTATACACCATATTATTGTCATTCTTTGCTAGGACACATAGGCTATGAGTAATCCAGGTTTTTAAAATTAGTTTTATCATATAGATTTACATGGGGCTTAGGTCAATGCACGGACATTTCCTAATTTTGATGACCAGCCGTCTATCAATTGTCACATGTAAATCTATATGAAAAAACTCATTTTAAAAACCTGGATTACTCTTAGCCTATGACTCCTAGCAAAAAATGACAATAATATGGTGTATAGCTTGAAGTTTGGACGTTCCAACAAAGTTGGAAATCAGTCTTTAGGATAAATACAGAATGAATTATGGCCCATCAAACGTAGGGATGTCTGCAAGAAAAATGCCATTATAACATTTTGAGATAAAGAGTTTTTGGCATCCAGCTGTGCACAATTTTCCCCCAGTGAATCAAACACCACATGCACATTCTATATAACTATCATAGAAATGACCCTCTGTATATCCTTACTCTGTGATATCAGACCATTCTATCATTCCGACTAGAGCTTATGCGCTTTGATGTATGAATTTATAGATGATATCATCAGGAGATATTTTCATCAAGTACAATTGATCATGCTGCATTCGTCATTTTAATGTAACAGTTACTCGCTATTTAAAAATCTACAAAAAATCTTATTGTGGACAAAATAAAACAAATTTTCAACTCATTAATTGGCTGTGTCAATCTCAATCTCTTTCATAAAAAATACCTCTGTCAAAATTCTGAAATAATCCTTGGCCCTAGATCCTAGATGTCTATTTTGAATATTCACTCAAAATTTTCCACCTCATTAAGTATATTGCTGGATTTATTAGCTGATTTGCCAATTTCAAGATAATTGGCCTGAGATCGATTTTCCACGCTGTTGATTTGCTAATCAATTGTTTCCTGTCGATTTCAAACTGTTGGCGGTCAATTTGCAACTGGTGGAGAAAATAAAAAATGTAAGAGGTACTTGTGATAGATGATATATTGCGGTGATCAAAATGATTCATGTATGCTAGATGAAGGAGCAGTGAGATATACCAGGGAAAACATGGCAGCTTTTATGCTGTTTTGATTGACATTCCGATATCAACCTTCAAAAACTTTTTAATCAAATTCCATTTGTCATCCTTAAAAAATATATATATTTTATAGTCCGGTTTCAGGTTATCTCATTGCATCAAGAATTTTTGAATGTGTTGTCATATTATGATATTAGTTGTAAAGTGAATGGCTCAGCATTTCTCTTCAATTTAACTTAGATGTATACGCGAGGCTGGCTCATGTCTGAATTATCCAAATGGATGGCTATATTAATTCACAGATGAGTGTTAAACCTTGAAAATTAACTTTGTATTTTAACTGAGGATTATCTACACGAACTGATGACCCTGATTGTGATCACCACGGTGTTAAAATGTCATGTGATGCTAACAATTTGCTAACAAAAGGATCAAAATGACATTTTTGGATGCCTGACTTGGCAATTCACTGCCACCTTCAAGTCGCTTGGTCAAGTAGTTATAAAATTAGAGTGAGCCATAAATTCAAAACCAGCATACCTCAGGTTGAACTTCCTGTTATGCCTATTTGTATTTGGCTAACACTTATACTGGGTCTTCAAATTAGGTGCCAAATAACCTTGCCCTTGCCATCTGACATTGTTTCCTCAGATAAAAGCTAAAGTTGGCATGAACCAGATGCAGGATGGAAATATGAAACTCATATACATAGCACTCCATTCCTTTCTGTTTTTCCCATGATATCAAACAAACTCACCCCTTTGTCTCTACTTCCAAATATTTGTGTCAAAAGAATACACAAGAACTTTTTGGCAGGCAACGATTAAAATTAGGCATTTTTCTTCTGACTATTTAAGATCGGGAGATAGGGAAGTATCTACCAATATGCATGTATGTCACCGATACCAATGCAAAGTTATTTTAGAAGGTGCGACTTTCATCATGCCATAACAGTCAAATAATCATGCCAACATCGTCAAATAATTAGCTAAAGTAGTTCCAAATTTGCAAGGCGTGTAAGTCTTTGTTCTACGGGAGATTCTAACAATAGTAGTGAACAGGCATGCACCTCCAAATATTCTGTTTATACAACATTGTGTCTGCACAATCCATGGAAGTTGCAGCTCAACAAGTCAATTGTCTCATGCCACAATCATTATTATCCATCACCTGTACCGTTTGTTACCATTGACTACAATAAGCAACGCGAACTACACAAAAGAATGAAATGAGAGTTGAATATTTTTTATATCGGGATCAGTATAATTAATTTGGATGGGATTACCTCTCAGTCTCTGTTGCCTGTTATTTTCAAAGGTTTGACTTGTGGCAATAAAACAATCAGCCTGAGTATCTACTGTAAATCTTCACTAGTGGGGGTAATATAAGATTTGAATTGGAACAGGATTATATTATTGTATCTGCATCCCTTCTGTATGGTCGTCAGTCGTTTGCAATTTTAATAAGTTTGAGTAGTGTAGGAAATACTAGTCTATCACACTGTTGGCTACGGAATAAAAGCTAGTGACCTCAACTGCATGGAACTGAGGCTATCAGCATATATACTTTTCCTTTTGCCAATTCAAGCTTCTATATTCTTTACCCTTTCATCGATTATCTGAAGTTAACTGATTTATGATTTCTCAAGTGAAATACCTGACTCAAGGTGATTAATGTACGCCAAAACCATTTATCAACAAGACAAGATTGATGGAAAGTTTTGTCTATTTTTGGCCTGGTGTGGTATGTTAATCATCAAGGCGAAGTGATATTTATGCCAATCGCTAATACTTTATGTTTTCCTTGGCTGTAACATTTCCTTGGCATATCCTCAGCTCAGTTACAAATGCAGGCCCGTAGTTCTAGGGGAGGCAGGGAGGCAGTGTATCCCCTAGAAAGCTAAAAACACTATAATTGAATAATCCATGTCAGAATCAGCTCCTTTCAGATTTCCATTTGCCAATTTTATGCCTTAATTTGCTTGGAGAGGAGCCTACAGCAGCCCTCTCTGGTGATGCTTCGGACTCACCTCGTACTTTTGCCTCCCCTAACATTTTTTCTACTACTACGGCCCTGAAATGTGATGGGTATATAGGCATCTGAATTTACAGTGTGTTGTCACTCACTTATTTGTAAAGGTCTGAGAAGATAATCTACACTGAAAGTAAGTATTAATCTCATTTAATCGTAGCAGTGTCTTTGAAAGACAAATTTTATGAAAACTGCTATCTAAGTGCTGGTTTATTTTGCTATAAGGTAGTTTTGATGTGACATATTTTGTGAATAATTAATTTTTTTCAACTGCAATTATAGAGGATTGTCTAGTTGTATGGTTCTCTCAATGTCCTTCATATCAAATTGAATGTTTCAGATTAGGAAGAGAAAATGAGGGTCACAGTCTGTCTTCTTGCTGTAATCGTACTTCTGGCTGCTATCACCAATTGTGAGTTACTAGATTTATCTTCAAAATACTCAATACCTTGTATGGTGTAAATGGCTTTGCTGTCATGTTTGTTTATTTGTTCAATTTTAAAACCCTCTCTCCAGAGATGTTCGCAAAAAGTAAAACTTTTACTGGGTGCATAAAATTGAATAAGGAAAAAGCAAGGAAAAAAAAAATCAATATTAACTGACTAAATTTAACTTGTGTTACACAGTATGGCTTTTGCTATGTCTTATCTTTTTTCTGGACATTCATTTTTGTCAGGATGACTTAGCGTTGGTAATTACCACGAACAGCCTAATAAAAATAAACATTTAATTTCACAGATGCAGCAGCGGCTGGGGCACAGTATGTTGTGCCCTTCAAGAATCCCGATGGACTTGGACAATGCTACGGATTCTGCATTCTGCAGAAAAGATGCCTCAAATACCGATTTGAGGGGGCAGTGGAAATTTGCAAGTGCTACAGGTGCTATTGATAGATCCCTAACCGGACAGGCAACTACGAATACGGAATCAAACCGATTGGACATTTCTTCTTTCAGACGTTTTCATTACCATTTTCTTTTTGCGTCAAACTTTATAAATAAATAGCATATGAGAAATCATACATTGTGAGTTGTTAGTTTTCTGAAAATAACTTGAGATACAGTGTTGAAATAACAAATAAAACTTTTGGACATCCTTGTTATTCTCTCTGTCTGCTAATCGATTTCGGAGTTACTACTTGTCCTGTGATGTCACTGCTAGGCGTAGGAGGTAGCTCAGGTGGTTAGAGTGCCTGCCCTCTAATGCACATCTGTTGGATATCTCGGGTTTGAATCTCGCTGCAGTCTACCGACTACTAGGCTCAATTGACACTCCAGGTGTTCTCCGACCTGCCTGCAAACTGAGAGCAACTTGGCGCCGAACATGGCGGCCGTGCCCTCAAGGCACCTGTATTTCTCAGTCTTCGGACAGAGGCAAACTTGCGATTTTAACCCACATTTTGTTTAACCCACCTGTGCGGTTTTGCATGAATCTGTTGACAGTATTTTGCCCTGAGTGGTGTTCAAGTGCACACCTTTCGAGACAACATTACAATCTCTACCAACTGTGTAACCAAGACAAATTCTCCAATGATAGTGTATCACCAAATTGCCTAGACATGCAAGAGCATAACTTGTTACTTGCCTCAGTCAATTTTCAACGCTATGAAAATCATATGCCCTAGCTGTGGAATGAGAAAACTACTTAACATAGTTGCAATTGTTTAATTTGTCTGAGTTTGAGTTCTTGGAAAGCAATCGGAACATGTACATGTTACCTCTGTTTTAAGAATAGATTGCAAACAATTAAAACATGAGATTGAACTTTTTGCCTGTACCATCCTTCAATAAACTTCTGGTATAAACTCAAATTTGAATTTCATCAAATAATTGCTGTTGTGATAGTTAATATTTAAAGCGCAAGCTGTAGAAAATTGTTACCTTCTCTTTAAGATATAGGAGACAACTCCTCGGATACTATGAAGCTATTTTCCTCTCATGCGATGCAATTAATTACGCTGAGGCATGTCCACTGTACCCTGTATTTATTTTCTCATGTTTTTGGACTACTGTTACTTGTTGCGTTTGTGTGAAGCTCTTCATAATTTTCTTCGATAAAATAGAGAAACAATTATTAGCAGAAAAAGGAGTTCATGCAATATTCGAATGAATACACAAAAAATAATGATATTTTTAGCTCTAAACCTTGCTTTATACGCTTATGATTTGAGGAAACTGCAACGCATGTTGAAGGAATTTATTCGTTAGTCCTATTTATAAAATGTATGATTGGCATAACGTTCGTTCCAAGCACCAAAGGTTATTTGGCCATGAGCCAATGTTGTCATTATTAAATGATACACCAATATTCAATGACAGAACATCATTTATTTATATTACCAGTATTTATGAGAGTTGGGATAACATATTCAATGATTGACACACACGCTATTCATACTTTTTCCTCAAACTCTACGACTGTACAAAGTTTCAACTGACCGATTGATCACTATTGCACACCATTATTATTCCTTATGAAGTCATGACTTGATCACTTTTATCCTGGATCCTACTGGAAAACTTGATCTTCAGCCAAGGTTTCCCCATTGGACATGTGTATCTGATTCGGTAATGAGCCTCTTCCCCTTGCTCATGAGGAAACGTCGCGTTCCTTTTTTCTATTGACACATCTTACCTTGACAACTTTTCCTCAAAGCTGAAAGCGTCTTCTCATGGAGGGACACACTTGGTAAGACTGCCAAGATCGAGTCGAGAACCAAACACTGTTAGTGCTCAATTTATGATCATAATTCAGAATTCATAATCTTCTTTGTGAATGGGTATTTTTTGTATTGACCGCAGCTTACACTTGATGCCATCTTGTATTCAATGCACAAACAGTGGTACAAGATTCTACTATTGATATATCAGGTGACTGACACATGACTGTTCTGTACTGTTCTCTGTAGTTAATCAGGATGAACGTGGTCTAGCCTGACCAAGCCATTGATATAACTTTCATGGATTAGTGGTAAAATCTACAGTATTTGTGGAGAAATGACATCAGTATATAACTTTATGTCAGTAATTGGATCCAGCTAAATTTCTGGCAGCTTTAGCTTTATCCATTGACAGACATCCTAGTAACAATTTTTAAAAACTCAGGTATGCTACTTGACAAATGTTTACGAGGAGTCAGCTGTAGTATTACTGATTATTCGGACCAATCAAACA
This sequence comes from Membranipora membranacea, assembly GCA_914767715.1. NCBI lineage: Eukaryota > Metazoa > Bryozoa > Gymnolaemata > Cheilostomatida > Membraniporidae > Membranipora > Membranipora membranacea. Next base: position 12,748,470 of record OU612072.1, read on the forward strand.
TGAGAAATTGTTTACAGCAATCATCTATTTATTGCCATATGCTTGTTCATAGTCAGATACGTTCCTCTAATCCATGAATATGTATCAGTGGAGCGACCCTATGGCTATTCATGTATGGACCGCATTTCTCATCTTAGTCCTCGGTCGATGTTCAGAATCTAGAATAGCTGACCCTTGTAAAATTTTGTCAAGCAGCTTGCCTGTGTTCTTGACAAGTTTCGTACTGTATTCCAGTCCAGTTATCCTCCCGGCTATCTTGCACAGATAATTGTAGCCCAGAGCAATTCTCCCCCCATTTATCTTGCCAGATAAATAAGGTAATATTTGTCCAAATCCCCTCAATTGCACCACTGTAACCATTGACCTGAATTCCAGTCCAGTTATCATTCCAGCTATCTTGCAGAGATGGTCGTAACCAGGAGCCATTCCCTCCCCCAATTATCTTGCCGGATAAATAAGGTAATATTTTGTCCATATCCCCCCCCAAAAGCCTGTGTACTCGTTATATTCCCAGACCAGATAGAGTTGGCGTACTCGTTACCTTCCCCCTCAGATAGAGTCAGCGCACTCGTTATATATCTAGGCAAGATAGAGTCGGCGTACTCATTATATTCCCAGGCAAGATAGAGTCAGCGTACTTGTGACATTCCCACTAAGATAGAGTCGGCGTACTCGTTATAGAGAGGCGGCGTACTCAGTATAAATAGGCAATGTGTGTGGTTGCACTGGCTGGTATCGCGGCCTTAGGGTAATCCCCATAAAATCCTCTACATTACCACTGATTATATCAATGGTTTTAACTGACAGCACACAAACAAAAGAAATTTGTTTTACTATTAAAAAAATTAGGTTGCTTTTGCTGTTGTCATGAGAGAAATGAGGCTCACTCCTTTAAACCATTCATCGCATTTCAACTCCTAGTTTTATCAAAGTACTTGCGCATTCAAAAATGATCCATTTCATCAGATACTTACAGCTTTCTTTGAATTGGTATGCATTAAAAGCTTTGCCTGAGACATCTGCAAATTACCACAAGATGGTGCTTGCATAATATGACTAATCCTAGCCAGGTCAATACAGAACATGTGTCCTTGATATCAAAGGAAAGCCATATCTATGGCATGCAAGGGTGGAAGGCGTAGATTTGGATTCTAATATTTTCTAGAGGGAATAATCTTTCTTTTCGGAAAACTTGATATACAATGACATCATGTAAAGTGAAATTGACCAATAAAGTAGGTGTTTTACTCAATATCATAACAATTCAGATGAGTGTGAAGTTAAACATCAAACAATGCATATCTATGTATCTCCCTTTGCTTTTCTGGAGCAGATTAAGTCTGGGACTTGTATCCAGAAACAAATAAACATACATGCATGATTTTACAAAATTTATCCAGGCTATCAAATAACTTTCTTGCTTTGATAACCGATGAAATAAATTGCAGGCGAGTTCTCAACTTAATCTCAGTATCTCCAGTATATCAACATCAGAGCCCTTTAGAATGTGAACTTTACTACCTCCAAAAATGTCACAAGAGTAGGTAATCTAGATGTTTCGTGATGGAATGGCTTCATATGTACTCATGTGGCCTGGTATTATATGCTCTAATATGTTTGTGAAATATTCACATTCACAAGGACAAAAATAAGGTCCAATATGTTACGCTTTTAGTAACAGGGTCTTATTTTTGTATGATATACTCAAATATGTTTTTGAATTTTTTTTTTTCACAATAACAAAAAAAGATCCTGTTACCAAAAGCGTAACACCTTTGGATTGCAACCAATAACATCCTTGTTTCGGTTTTCATCATCATTTCATAATTAAGTTAGGCCACAACCAATGTATTACTTTCTACTGTTATTATATTGTCGACAACTTGCAATAATATCATGATTCAAACTTACAATTGAATTAATGTTTTTCAATATCATATATTGTTTGGACAACAAAGCAAACAAAGTAGATGGTAAAAACTTTTCAAGTATATGTATTCTGGGAAAGCAAGCAACAATGAGGCCTTTTTACGTGGGCATTGCTTGGAATGACTGATGCAAATGTAAAGTAAAATTCTTAATAAATGCACCATGGAAACAAGTGATCAAGTATTCTCTTGCTTTGCCAGTTTTTAGAGTCGTCTAGCATTCTCAATAAGCCCAAACAATTAACAGAATAATTTATAAAGTTACTGAGCTGGCAACAAGGAAGTCGCGTGATCCCTTTACTGAATTGTGGGAAACTTTAACTCACCAGTCTTTTGATATGCTAGCCTAGATGAAAAATAAATAAGGATGTGGCCCGATTATGGCCCAGGTTGATGCATCTGTTGCTGCTTATTCATGCTCAAATAGTCAATGCATCCTGATTTGGAATATGGATAGACTAGAAATGCGGCAATCATAAATTCCACAAGAATTCAGGAGTGTGAATGACATATACTCAGGTTGTCGATCAAATTTATGATGGATGGCCAATTTGCGATGTCATTACAAGTGCAAGTTAAAATGGCTGTCCTTTTCATAGCACCTATGAGGTAGACAGCCTAAGAATCGTTGTCCTATTATATGGCAAAATTCCCCACACTTATTTTCAGTGAATACAGCCACAGAATAGACCGCAACAAACATTTTATAATTTTGGTATATTTATATACATTATATGAAATAAGGGGTCCACCCCATGCTCCTTAGTTTTTTTAATCTGGGCTCACCGAAATTAAATCAATTGCGCCTCTCGCGCTGAGATCAAACACTCGAAACACAAACCACTCAGCCACACTGGCCTGCTGAAGCTTGTAAAGCTCAGTGCGAAATAATCCAGTCATTAGTAATAAATAGATATTGTAAGAAAACAGTTAAACCACCAGGTAGTAAAAGAGATGACAATATCTAAATATAATCTGGCTTTAATGGGATTTAAACTCGGGCCTTTCGCGCAACAAGCATGTTATAATTGTATGTAATTTATCAAAACAATGAGTAGTACACATGCACCTCCATGCTTTTTTTGGCCCAGACAGGATTTGAACTCGGACCTCTGTAATCGAGCACATTAACCACTCAGCCACGCCTGACCGCTGAAGCTCAAAGATTGAAATTGGAGATAAATAAGTAAATTTAGCTGTTGTGTAATTTTGTCCAATTTTTCTTTTTTTCAAGCTTTCTTGACACATATCAGGCGAAAAAGTTTAAAAAAAAGAATATATGCACACCCTCAACTGGTTTTTACTACACATATGTGGTTAAAGACAGGACTTTGATTCAGTCATTTCTTCTATTTTCATTCAGTCATTTCTTCTATTTTCTTAAAGATCACGTTTGAAAATGTGTTATAAGGCGCAGGATATGGGTTTCTTTTATTTTATATACACATGCGCTTATCATGGTTTTGTGGCTAACCAAATTATTTTGCCAACACACCAGTATCAGGAAAATTCAGTTATGTTTTGCAAATCCTAGGAAGAGGTCAATACTATGTCTACAAAATAATCTATAACTAATAATCTATAAGTAATAACCTATACATATATATATACAGTGATCTATGTACCAACGGAGGAAAAGAGGTATGTTATTTGGTTTCCTTTTATTATGTAATTTTGTTTCCTTTTAAATCCTCATGTTATTCTCTCAGAGCGCAATTTCTTCATGATAGAGCCTTGTTTGCTATTTGCAAGTTAGCATTTGTTCATTATCCAACCAACCTGTTGCATTATTATCTACAGCTCTTTATTTTGTGCTTTGTTTTTCTTCCTACATCACAATTGCCTCACAAGTTTATCAAAGCACATCGTTTACAATTCGCTCCATACAATTTCAGTCTTACGATGGCAATGGCAATAACAATAAAACATCACTAGTCATCCGTAAACTCCATCCAAACTCAACTTCATACACTTATTGCTACACAGGTGTTTAGTAACCAAGAAAAACCCTTCGAGGGGACCAGATTCATTTTTGTATTTGTTTATAGTTAGACTGTGTGGAGGTCAGTAGATCTACAAGCCTGTTAGTATCATAATAGATGCTATAACTGAGTTACTATTTGTTTGTTAACCCAATAATTTAAAATTAAGCAGCAAAGTTGAAATCAGATACTGTGCAATATGTTATATAATATGTTATAATATGTTATATAAAGCAGGGTATTCAATATGAATTAATCAATGATTTCAATCACATAATTGATGAATCTATTACCATCAAAATTCGCCATAAAGCATCTCATGCTTTCTTAATTTCCTTCATTTATCGTCCTCCGAACTCATTAATTTCTTGGAATGACTCTTTGAGACTTTACCTAGATTGTTGCACCAAGCACACAGAAGAAGTCATCATTCTTGGTGACTTTAATGTAAATCTCTTGGAAAATAGCAGAAAGAAAAAATGGCTACCAATTTTCTCCAGATTCTCTTTCAAACAAATGGTGAATGAGCCAACACGTGACAGCGAAAATTCATCTAGCCTGCTTGATCATATTTACACAAATAAGGATTGTAACTTACGACATACCTCAGTATTAAAAACAGCTGTAAGTGATCACTATCTCACATATAGCATAAGAAAAATAGGTGTTGTCCCAAGTGTAAAAAAATTCAAAATAAGCTTCAATGACTTTTCTAGAATGACCCCAGAAAATTTAAGCAGATCTTTTTCAGATGTTAATTGGGATATCATTCGATATCTCAGTTCATCTAGTGAGATGATAGAAAGTTTCAATCAGTTGTTTTTGGAGAAAATTAGTCTAAATGTTAGGAGGAAAGTTCGTTTTGTAAAGACAGAAGTTTTACCACCATGGCTTGATATTGAAGTCTCTAGACAAATGAAAATAAGGGATTCACTAAAACGCTCTCAAAACTGGGATGATTACAAAAAGCAGAGAAATTTAGTTACAAATCTTATAAACAAAAAAAAGAAGACGTATTTTTCTGGTTTGGTTAAAAACTCAGCAAATAATAATACAAAACCAATTTGGGACGCCCTCAACATCGGAAAGACAAAGAATATGTCTTCTAGTTCTTCTTCAACTCTTACCAGCAAAGACCTGAACAATCATTTCTCAACAATCACTGATATACTAGGTCATGGGTTTAAAAAGGAAAATCATTCAAAAAATACCCCTGAAATCAGAGATAATCTACTACCTACAAACTCTCAGGAAAAATTCTTGTCTAACTTTAAAAGATTTACTCCTGCATCAATTTGCCTATATCTCAAATCTTTTTCTGATAAGAAATCGACTGGTCCTGATGGTATCTCAGTTATGATGCTTAAAAAGACGCTCCCTTTTGTCGTTTATATATTGACCGACATCTTCAATCAGATTCTTATTGAGGGTGATTTCCCCAAATGTTGGAAGACAGCTAGAGTAACCCCTGTTTTTAAGGGTGGAGATCCGAATGATCCATCAAATTACAGACCTATATCGATTCTGCCTATATTGTCAAAGATTTTTGAAAAACATATAAATAAATGTTTAATGACTTTCCTGACTGACATAAAAGCTATTCACCCTCTTCAATCAGGATTCAGAAGTAATTACTCTTGCTCTGATGCTGTACATAAAGTGGTGTCAGATGTGCTCCACCAAAAGCAAAAAAATAGGTGTGTTATAGGAATGTTCTTGGACTTCTGTAAGGCTTTCGACTGTGTAAACCATGATATCTTGTTTAATAAACTCGCTTCTTATAAAATAATTGGTCCCTCATTGAAGTTGATAAAATCATTTCTTGATGACCGGCAACAATATGTATTTTATAATCAAATTGCTTCAGAAAAAAAACCAATTAACATAGGTGTCCCACAGGGTTCAATTTTAGCTCCAACTTTATTTCTTGTGTTCATAAATGATATGTTAAATTTACCCCTGTCCTCAACTGCTTATGCGTATGCAGACGATACTGTATTTATATGCCATCAGAAAGATCCACAGTCTCTGGAGCAACATTGTAGGGGTGACTTGGGTGTCATCCAAGAATGGTGCTATAATAATCGGATGACAATAAATATAAAAAAATCCCATTACCTTGTTTTTGGCAATGCAAAACATAAATTTGATTTAAAATTCTCCAATACCACCCTGTTACAATCATCTACCACTAAACTACTCGGATTTACAATTAGTGATTCGATGTCATTTGATAATCATATTGAATTAATAAAAACTAAAATACAAAAAAATACCAATTTGTTACAATTATGCAGAACATTTTTGACCACACAATCAGCCAGACAGTTTTACTTTCAATTCATACATTGCCACATCATAAATGGAATACAATTTTTCTTGAATATCAGTCCAAAATATCAGCTAGATTCACTTTATGTTTATCAGAAAGCTGCGCTAAGAATTATTGCAAATATTCATTACAATCCAGTTCAATTATCAAATACGTTTTTCTTATGTCGTACTTTAAAAATATTGCCACTTCCTAGTCTTCTTATATATTTTAGTTCTCTCTATGCCTACAGAATAATGTATAACAACACACCTAGCTATATTAATGATCTTTTCCTTTCTAGAAATCGAAGATACCCCAAGCGAGATAATTTTCTTATTTTACCTCCTAATGATAAACTAAACATTGCAATTGCTTCATCTTTTAATAATCTTCCTTTGTCAATACGCTCACTGAGCAAAGTAACATCATTTAAATCTGGCGTATTCAAATATCTTTTGTTTCAATTATAACATTATCTTTTTATCTCTGCAACAAGTTTTGCCTCTGCACAATACTATAATGAAATTATCTTAACATTTTTATTTTCTCCCTTCTCAAAGTCATCCCATCTATTTCCACCTCACTACTGAAACATTTTAACTCATCTTCAGTCTCAAGCTTTCCTTTTTTTTTCTCTTTTCCTTTTCCTTTTTTTTTTTCGGCACTATTCGGAAAACATTCCACTACTGGAATGAAATAGACTGCCAATAAAAGTGTAAAAAAAAAAAAAAAAAAGCTCAAAATGAATATCAACATCATAAATTGCAGGAGTTGTGTCCCCTTAAACCAAGCTAAGACGACTCTCACTTTGAACAAGCCTTGTCTTTGTATTTGACATTGAATTTTTCTCCTGTGAATAGACCTATACCAAAGTAATAAGTACAGCACAGCAGGTTCAATACAGACTTGTAGCATCGTGACATGTGTTGATAGAGATCAGCTGTGGCAAAAACATTAGATAACTTAGTATAGTCAGTCAGTATTGATATTCCTTCAGCATTGCATAACCTTCCTGCCAGACATGGGTATCAGATTGCACTGACAGGAAAGGTTCTTATTCCTTCTTGGTATATTGCTATAATGGCTATCAAACAACAAACCTACTTTCTTTGTTTGTCATTGAAAATTTCTCCTGGTAAAAATATCCATAACAAAGTAACGGATTTGCAATGCAGCATGTCTAGTATGTATCCGTTACAACAGGGTAGCTACCTGGTTTGCCTCTTTTTCCAAGTATGATGTCATGGGAACGCACACCGATTTCCGATCACAAGTCTACATCAGAAATTCATATGATCTGGAGAATGGCAGCGTTGCTGTTATGTGCCTCTGTTCCTCACCTTAACAGCCAAAATCAAACCTTTTGATTGAACCTGCACTAGGTGATTTGCACTCATCAACATAAGCATATCACATATTAACATACCAATATAAATGTCTTTCCCTTACAGGGTAACTTGGCTGGAGTTTTTACCATAGACTTAATATACTACCTAGACAGGCCAATAGCATTCAATACTGTCCCACTTAAATAGCACAACATGACGTAATTAGTTTGTGCTGTGAGCCATAGTTTACTATATACCATTCAATGAAATAATGTGAAAAATCGAGGGACGCCGGGCATGAAATCGGCCCTTGTCCGGCCCCTAATTATTTAAACGCAGAGAAAATTTGTGAGTTTATGTAAAAGACCTTTCCGCACGAGATGGTATAAAAAATTGACTCCTTAGGCGAATCCAAAGCGAGAACAGACCTGATAAGTTACAATCATTAGCCAATAAATATTGAAACAAATACAGCCATCTACCCTTAACACTTCTACCACTACTATTCAAATGCACAGAATACCCACAACACAGTATCACAAATACTTTGTTGGATGAGCCAGATCAAAGCACCACCACGATCATCATAGATTTTTGCATAAATATTCCTAGTCATGACTGAGCACAACCTGCTCAGCTTGGATTCCTTGTTAAAAGATTTTACTGCAAATTTTATTGTCGCTTCATGAGGAAGAATAGATCTGTGCTGTAAATTGAGTATGCCAACTCCAGATATGTATGTATGATGAAGTCTTTGGTAATCTCTCATCATTGAAATAATATAGTAAATCAAGACACGCAGGGTATAATACCAGCCAAATTATATTAGATCTGTTTTAATTTATGAGATAAAATTATCAAAACAAATACAGCCCTGTACTTAACCACTTCTATCACTACATGACAAAAAAGAGGGCTGTTACTGCGGGATTGTACTAATTTCTGAGGGCATGACCAAGGCTAACGGCTACCACTATCAGCGATTGCTGCCATATTCGATGTGACTGATTACAGCATAAGCTAAAGCTTATCGACACAAATACAGCCATGAAGCTAGCCACTTCTTATCACTATTTTGTAAAAAATATGAATATATACTGTTGAGTTATACTAATTGTTGTGGGCACGACAAAAATTAAAAACACTACCACTATCAGCGAGCATTGCAAAGTTAGATATGACTGGTTGCAGTATACATTAAACTTAATCAAATTAGTAGAGCAATGTAAGCTAACCACTTCTTACACTACTTAGCAAAAAAATATATTTACTGTGGGATTATACTGAATTTTGCGGATGGGTCAAAGACTAGAAAACTACCACTATCGGTGATTGCTGCAAAATTTCCAAATGAGACACTATCACTATCAGCGATCGCTGAAAATTAGATATGATTGAACACAATAAGCCTGCTCAGTTTGGAGCGCTTATTGTCAGTGTTTGCTGCGAGTTTGGTTGTTTCTGTTTGTTGTTTGGTGGTTGTATTCTGACCAGCGTATATCTCTTCACTATTAGACACTGTTGATAGTGTGGGAAGGATCGGAAAATTGTTGGGATAGCATCCTTTTTTAGCAAAGCTCTCCTACCCACACCAGGAGGCCTTCTAAATGTATCTTGTTTCAAATGTTCGCTACAAAGAACAGCATATTTGGATGGAGTCCAGTTCTTGCGTTTAACGGCCGAAACCTATACCTTTAGTCTCTCCTCGTTATTTCTGGGAAAGGCGTGGAAGCTTAAATTAGGATTTCCTGCCGGGTTATTTCCACAGCCGTAGGCAGCACACCAGTTCCTAGATGACTTTTTCTAAAAGCATCACAAATGATAACATATACAATAATTATCACTAAACTACAGCTTTTGATATAATAAACAGAAATTGTAAAATCAATTTCATAGCAGTGTCAGCATGGCCAAGAAAGATTTGCGAGATCACCGATTAAGTCTACTCACACTTTTTGACTGCTGTGCCAGTTCTGAGTTAGATATTTCGGGAGTAAATCAGAATTGTCATCTCAAATAGTGTCCCTCCAGCCCCCCCCCCCCGCCCCATCACTATCGTTCCACCTTTTTTCTCTAACATGGCTAATGATTGTAACTTATCAGGTCTCGGATTCGCCTAAGGAGTCAATTTTTTATACCATCTTGTGCGGAAAGGTCTTTTACATAAACTCACAAATTTTCTCTGTGTTTAAATAATTAGGGGCCGGACAAGGGCCGATATCATGCCCGGCGTCCCTCGATTTTTCACATTATTTCATTGAATGGTATATAGTAAACTGTGGCTCACAGCACAAACTAATTACGTCATGTCGTGCTATTTAAGTGGGACACATTATGATCAGTGAAGCATAAGCATTGTCCTGTCTAGGTAGTATATTAAGTCTATGGTTTTCACAGAACTTCAAAGTAAATGTTACAAGACTTCGACCACAACAGATAGATTTGATGGGTTTTCAGAGCTTGACTGTATGGTTCTCCTCCTCTAAACAGAAACACAGATCGATAGATTCAGCAGATGTGTTGGAATAACCTTTGGTAGCAGTGAAACCTGTTTTCTTACTTTTTCTCCTCTTGGTCTGGGTATGAACAGTGTCCAGAGTCAACCAGGTCCTATAGGCTGAACTAAGTCAACAATTACAGATTGAATAAGCAATGTGTCTTTATTTCTTTTTTTTTTAAGCATGAAAAAGTTGCAATGCTATATTTTTCTCGTTGTTTTGTATAGATGCATATGCATATTTATAAGGCACTGTCCATTTCAAGTCAATTTCCTGTTTTGTGAAAATTATGAATATGTTTATGCATTCTAAAATATGGCTTGTCCGAGGATAACAAATTGAAGTTGTTGAACTTCCAGATATTTGAGGATATAATTTGGATCCAGATTATGATCCAGGCAGGATCTCTTTGTCTTGCAGGCAAACCAGTATACACTTGTCAGCCTTTTAAAATGAATTCAGTTGATATGTAGTGCTGGAAGTGAATAAATTGAAATAAAATTTCATTTCTTTCTTATTAAAATTCTGCCCATTTTGTTTTATGTTGTAAAACTGTTCAGTTGATATAAGATGGGCATTCATGAGGAATATTTTTTAGACCATTCCTGATAAATTGAAGTTGGCGACAACATTAACTGGTGTTTGTTTAAGGGGATAAATGCATGAAAATATTATATCATTCGCATGAGATAAGGTTGATCCATTCTGAAGACTGCATGATTCCATTTTAACTGTAAGAATGTTTGGCATGCTTTTCATCAATAAATACATATGGTTCACAAAAGGTTTTTAACAGCAAAGTTAAACAATACTGTTGTTTGGCAGTTGTGCCAGGTGTAAAGAATGGATCAGGGCATGACTGTCTTTGCTTTGTAGATTTTCTCTCAGATATCAAAGATATTAAAACATTTTTAGTTACTGTTACCATTTTGAAAAACTTTAGTCGGTACTGATCTTCAATGAAAGAAAAAAGGGTGTACTAAGGATATTTAGCCTCTCTATGGATCAAATGCTTACATACTATTGGACCGTAACTTCAATATCCAAGAATTTGGGAATAAGTCTCAATTCGATTTTGTTTCAAAATGTAATGCCAGAGGGAAAAAATATCTATTGCAATCGCATTTAATTCACTGTGTAAGTACATAGTAGTAACCGATTCATTTATATGTTTAAAGCATTGTCTTACACAACATGTTAGCTAATGGAGAAAGGCCACCCAAAGTAAATAAACTGAAGTCTAGACAAATAGATTGTTTATGACATAATTGAATGGTGTAGAGTATCAGATTGCAAGAATTGACTTCCACTTAGATCAACCTGATAATATGACATAATTATTACAATTGACTTCAGGTATTCAGATTTGGCAATTGAATGTAAATCAATCGGAATCTTATGTCAGCCATTGCATATTCCTCCCCTATATCAAGCTTATAACGTTATGAGGAATTCAGGCCAGGATTGGTTGGCTCATAAAGTAGTAATATGAAAACTTGCAGAAAGGCATGAGTCAGCAAAGGGAATTTGTTCTGTATTCAATTTTTGATCGTGCAATGATATGAAATGGTACATTCCAGAGAATAGGTTTTGGAAACAGCACTAATTCTACCAGACAAATTTTGATTATACCCAATAGATCAAATATTTGATGCCAAGTTGGATGAGTATGACCAATACAGTCTTGTTTTATGTATTGTTTCATCTAAAGGGAGGTGTTCGTATGTAAGATATGTGCGATATGTCAACATTTATTTGACATTGAATGATCAGCATTGTTTTTTTATGCTCTTGCTCCAAGAAGACATTTTCATGTATTCTGTTGCTACGATATGTGTGATATCTGTCATTGTCAATCGATGGATATTGTATGTTTGGGTTCACTGAACACTGAACAATGTTAGCATATTTGACATCTCAAAATACAATGCATGATGAGCAAAGCAACAAATTTGCCTCTCAGTTAGTGAATGGTGCCTATCTTAAGTTTTAATTCAGGAAATTATATCCTTTATACCTATCACAAGATCTATAGTCTCATTCAAAACCCAATAGCATGTCTCCTTAATATATAGATTGTTGTCAAGCTAAAATTAATCATACATGTTTCCTGTACTTGATTATGAACAGAACAATAACCTATGATTATGTGAAGCAGTCAACAAATTGAGGCATGTGACATCTTCTGCTAAATAATTGCAACAATTCAGCTATATAATTAAGTTTATTGGTAATCAAGCATTCAGGTCCTGGTTGGCAAAGTAACAGGATATTTACATATACGATGGACGCATTGAAACTCTGGTTATTTTTACTGTCACTATAAAGCGCACAGATATATGCAAATGTAATTGATCTAAAGTGGATAACCGAAAATTTATGCTAACCTGACGTATCGACCTACCACCGTGCACCAATATCTTGATATCAAAATATGAATACGTTACCGAAAGCAATAGTGTACTGACAGTGGTTTTGCATAGATGGGCATATGTCAACATTACATAATATAAAATAACGGGCGGATTGATCTGAGATGATTTCATTCTATCAGTTTTCATAGTATGAAACATAGCCTTCGATCTGTTTTCTGTCAGTAACTATATATGCAGGTACGTTATAAATTGAATGCCATATTGCTTGCAACTCTTCGGGGTTGTACATTTAACAAGATTTGTTACATTGACAACCCCTAAGTGTTGCAAGTATTACGGCAGTTAATGTGTACCTCAACAAAGTTTCATTGTGTTTTTGAGCTACAACCGCAATAGCATTTTAACTGACTTGGCAACCAATAAGAGAGTTATGTGAGTGCTATTTCACATTCTCTTAATTTGAAAGGAGTGTTGATAAGCTGAATCTTAGATCTTAATAAATATCCAGTCTTCACAACTGTTGCAAGGCTCGATGAGGAGGTTGATAACATTTCCTCTGAACTATGTATTCAAATGGTTTATGACATGAAACACAAATACTACAAATACTTGCTTGATCTTTTGATTTTAAACCGAAAAGAGGAAATTAAAATTTGTTGTTGTTGCACTTCAAACCTCTATCTTTATATGCTGCAGCAAATTAAATATTATCTTGTGGCGTTTTATTAGACATTTTCATTGACAGCAATAACAAAGCAACTTCAATCAATAACCTGGATTTATAAATGAGCTCCTAGAATGAACTTCAGTGATGATAGTCTGGTTCTTCCCACCACGGTTCTTGTCATTAGTGAGTTTTTAGTTGGGTAGTCATCAATAGTATAGATCATCACTATTCATTGACAAAGTAAACATTCAAACTGTAAAGAAAACAAAACTTAAAACAAGATTGGCTACAAACAAAACTCAGAATGGTTGCTCATTGCTCAAAATATTTCTTTGAATCAGACCACAATCAGTGAAGTGATTCGGAAGCTCTTTGAGCACACATTCAGATAGATTAGCTTCACTATTCCATAATTTATCCCTGAGCCCCTTTTTCAAATTATTCTACGGTTTTGATACTGAAAAGAAGGTTTAAATAAAAATATATAGGTATGTATATATGAATTGCTCGATTTTAATAAGTATTTCACGATGCAATGTATTCATTTCGGGCTGAATTGATGGGAACTTTTGCTGAATATCAACAAGGTAGGGATAGGAAAAGTATGAAGGGGGGGGGGTATGTCTGCAACAGCAATATGTTCAGTGAAAAGCTGAGGCGTGTTGATTATGGGTGATTATTAATAGACACTGCCTCTTCATATCGTTGTTATATTGGGACCATATCACAGGTCTTCTTCAAAAACTGAGTCTTTGGCAAAGTTGGACTGCCCCCCTTGAGTTTTTGTTCAAACAATAAAACAACCAAAAAAGGAGGCAGTCAAGCCTTGCTAAATACCCAGGTCTTGGGGTAGACATACAATAGAGATACAATAAAAGACCCCACCGAAAAGATGCAAAGCTGCTCGGCTCTGGTGGTCAGATAATAGGTTGTTTTATTGGTCAGAGTGACGCTAGATCATGTTTGATCCATTTGCCTGTATTCGGAGTTGTTCTCCCACAACTGGAGATTGTTTAATGTCATAGATTTCACTACTGAATTCATTTCCAGCTACTAAAGATTGTTTGCTTGCTATAGAAAATTATGTGATAAATTTCAATCTTACGAAATGAGGATGAGAGGACATAACTCTAAGTATTGAATAGCAGTCAAGTTTATTAGCTCCCAATTCTTTATGTGGAGATGGTGAGATGGTGTAAGTGGTTAATTATCTTGTTTATCACCGCCAGGCAGGCCAGGATCAGCTCCTGCCCCAGCTCTCTCAGATGTATATACCTCCAATATGATGCATAGCAATAATAACTCTCTAAATAAGGTGTTTTTTTTCCCGGAAGCAACACCGAGCTGGACACCGGCTTTCAGAAACTTTACCTTTCTTTATCAAGTGGAGAAATCTAGTGAATCAGTTTGATGCATAGGCCTACACCGCACTGGTTTGAGTTCTTGGGAAAAAGTTTAATGCCCAATATTATCCAAGCTTTGCTCCCAGATTTTCTGAGCTATGAATTGCATGAATTCTGATCGCAAAGACACAATCAATGCATATAAAGAGTCAGAAGGCTTCAGGTTTCTGGAGGTGTATTGAAGTCCTGCAACAACACAACACTATCAAGATTGTCTAGAAATTGAATTAAAATTCTGCACTGATTTGAGGTATTCAGTCCAACTAACTGAGATGTAACATCAAAAATTAATTTGCATGCATGTAGTCTTGAAACATGGGTCTCACATAGAGTTATGCATCACAGTTAGATTATGCAAGTGTCCAAAATGGGATTATAATTGCAAGGACCTGCAAAGTCAACAAACCATTTTCAAATACATGTATGGACAGGTAATATTAATTGCAGAAATAAGCGCATGACTAAAATTCATAGCTTAAGATAATTGAGCAAATTATGAACAGGATAAAAAAGGAATGTGGAATGGTGCAGGACATGTGTTATAAATTGAATACAAGGATTGACAGAATCAGATACTATCATGGTCCACATATATCCTACACCTTATGAATTTATGTAATCATAAATATAATATATGGATAATAATATTCAGATGGCAGGACGCTGTCAACAGATTGGACATCTTAAATATGGATGGCTATCAGTGCGATCAGCACTTACAGGCCTATTGACAAACACACAGATATCACAACCGACTACCAACTACCGATTGTCAACTGTGCCTCGACAGAGCTGTTGTCTTGAATGTGTTGGCTTGCTACACAACCACATCACCAGACTCTGGCTTCCAACAGTACGCTAAAAGTACATCCGCTGCCAAATCAATTCAAGCGCTACAAAACAATCGACTGCCAAACAATAAATATTGGGGCAAAAAATAAACCAGCTTAATGTAGACAATGGTCTATGTCCATCCAACCTTCCCCTCAGACGGCCAACATTGAACAGCGACTGACCGGCTGGAACTTCTGGCCCAACCAACACAAAATCCTCACCGGTGTTTGCCTCACCTTTCGTTTTGTCCCAGCGTTCATTTCAAGGACCCAGGACCAGCACCAAGGACAAGTAATATTAAATGCCAAATAACAAAAGACTACCCTTTGGCAGTTTAAAAAAATCAATCCTTTGCCCACACGGTGAAAATTATGATATTATTTTTTATTTTATTTTCAATAAAGCTGCTAAAGTAGTAATGCCAACATTCATGATTGTTCACAGTTAATTGATGATAATAGTTTGTAATAGTTATGGTTAGCTGATGGCATTGTGGTTGGATATCCCTGAAGTCTTTTTAACTTACCTTCATTCAATAATTTTCAGTGGTGCCTAATACATGTACCTTTACAAGCTAGGTGCAGACAATTATTCACACAGTTTTCAAAGGTACCAGACAATCTTTTGATTTTCATCCCCTCCATGACTTTCAGGTCTAAAGTGATCAGTTCTGGCCCCAGATAAGAGAGCAAACAGCAATACCGTATTTTGAGCTAACTGTAGCTACTCTAAAGAGAAATAAAGAGCAGGTGACGTTCGCCATCCATTCAAAAACTACCCATGATGTGCAGTTCAATCTAATTTTGCTTATAAATGCATATCTTCTTTTCAGAAGGATTCTTGATTTGATTAACCGCTAACCACTCAAGAAATTTTACATATCTATGGCAGCTTTCCTATTCCAGGAGAGATGAATTTTAATTTGAATAATTAACGCTCTAGCATTCCTAGCATGTAAGCATAGCAATATATTGCCACCGTAATGGTCTTCTTTATATGGTGAATCGTTGTTAGATGGGACAGGGTTATTGAAGACAATTTCCATCGACAATTTTACACAGAGAAAAATAATGGGGGTGGAAAACAACTTAATTGTCGGTGAACTCAGAGCAGTGCAAACTTCAGTTGATATAAGCGCATATTTTGCTCACAATTGTGTTACAATAAGAGTAAAGTCATCGCTGTGTAGGAAAAGAGTGAAAATTGCTTACTTGCTGGAACAGCGTAAAATCAGAGTAACCTAAATGACATAGAGCAGTCATATAAACATTTTATTGATTGAGTAGTTGATCATCAACCTAGCTAGCGCATTGAACATGTGAAACAAATGATAATGTAAATGATGGTGTTTGACTGCTTTTAACCATGTGATATACTGTGTTTTGCTAAAAATGGGCCACACCAGTAAACTATTGCCTGATTTAAGTAATGTGTTGCACTCATGATATTGTGAAAGTAACTTCAAAATTTCATTGATTGCATAACCTGGCCTTTATTTTGCTAGTCACCTGTAGTACCACTGATTTTAAGTTCTAGTCACTGTCATTGGTAAAGTACCAAGGAGTAAGTCTTGAGTGTACCCAAGGTAATCCGCACCAATTATGATCTAGTTGACATGAGATTTCGGTAAACAAAAGCCTATGTGTTAAGTGAACCAAAATTAATTATAAACACTCTTAATCCTATAATTATCATACTTTTGAACAAATTTTAAGTGAGTAGGAATTGTTTCCCTTGTTAAGAAACCAGCTTTGATTATATAATATTTCAAATAGAAATGATTGTCTTACAAGAACAAAAAATATATAGACTAACCTGCCAGTTAGCATACTCAAAGGCAGTGGTATATTCGTCAGATTTAACTCAATAAAATTTGTAAAGTAACCAGTTGGACACAATTTGAAAATAATTCTTGATGAAGCTGGAACATAGAATGTTTACTACAGGAATTCATAACACATAGCCATACACTAGGAGGCCAGCCAGTTAGCTTATGTGCTTATGAACATCCCCGCAGCAAGATGGCCAGCTAAAAGTGCAATATGCAGTAGTATTTGTCTCCTACCGTGATGTTAGTTGTTAATTTCTTGGTTTTGAAACCTACCTGATGGTCATACAGTTGCATTCATCCTTTAAAAACACTATCGACAGATTACTCTGGATTGAACCATTTAATGGGTGGATCATGCTCCTACTTAAACAGAACAATGGGTACTTCTTTAGCTTCAGTGCCAGCGCATAATTAACTCTGAAATCAACCATGTTTAACCCTTAAAGTGACAGCCACTAACGCTCCCAAAATAACTCTTAAAAAAGGTCAAATATTGTTGCGATTTACTCCCTTATTTTTCTCTGTGTAGGGTATTCAGATCCCATCGTTTGAGCCAGTGTTTCTCTTTTAGATTAATTCTGGCACTTCTGACTTGTGGTTGAGCACGACTCCCAAAATATGAAAATCAAAACAGCAATACATGCAACCTAGTTTTCGATGTGCATGTCAAATGTATATCCTGAACGTCATATAGTTTTTGCTACATTTCTACCAACTTGTATGACAAACAACATATATAATTGCTTATGATACAGTGTAACTAGACATGACGTTGTTATTTGCTATACAGAACCCACTATAATCATTGCTAAGTATCACAGTGGTATGATCAAAAAGCACTAAGAATAATCAAAATTCACTGTTGTTATATGCTGCGGACTCAAAAATATTTTCAATTTATTTGGATACACTCAAAGGATCTGGCTTTCTTTGATTAGATGATATCTAGAAACTCAATAGGGCATGATATTCTCATTTGAAGCTTCTAACAGATGCAACCGTTAGATCTCCAATTTGTGAAAGGCTCTTGAAGTTTTGATCACTATCAGCTCCCGTGATAAAGCAAATAATTTGTAATTCTAATCTCATGGACAGATCAATGATCTGAAGACTATCATGCCGCCTATTTATATTTGGCAGATTCATTACACCGATATAATGATTCAGCAGATGAATTAAAAATTCAGAGATTCAAGATTCAATATAAAATAAACTCAAGATATTTTACATATCTATGGCAGCTTTCCTATTCCAGGAGAGATGAATTTTAATTTGAATAATAAACGCTCTAGCATTCCCTAGCATATAAGCATCGCAATATTTTGCCACCGTAATGGTCTTCTTTATATGCTGAATCGTTGTTATATGGGACAGGGTTATTGAAGACAATTTCCATCGACAATTTTAGGGTATTCAGATCCCATCGTTTGAGCCAGTGTTCCTCTTTTAGATTAATTCTGGCACTTCTGACTTGTGGTTGAGCACGACTCCCAAAATATGAAAATCAAAACAACAATACATGCAACCTAGTTTTCGATGTGCATGTCAAATGTATGTCCTGAACGTCATATAGTTTTTGCTACGTTTCTACCAACTTGTATGACAAACAACAGATATCATTGCTTATGATACAGTGTAGCTAGACATGACGTCGTTATTTGCTATACAGAACCCACTATAATCATTACTAAGTATTACAGTGGCATGATCAAAAAGCACTAAGAATAATCAAAATTCACTGTTGTTATATGCTGCGGACTCAAAAATGTTTTCAATTTATTTGGATAAACTCAAAGGATCTGGCTTTCTTTGATGAGATGATAGCTAGAAACTCAATAGGGCATGATATTCTCATTTGAAGCTTCTAACAGATGCAACCGTTAGATATCCAATTTATGAAAGGCTCTTGAAGTTTTGATCACTATCAGCTTCTGTGATAAAGCAAATAATTTGTAATTCTAATCTCATGGACAGATCAATGATCTGAAAACTATCATGCCGCCTATTTATATTCGGCAGATTCATTACACCGATATAATTATTCAGCAGATGAATTAAAAATTCAGAGATTCAAGATTCAATATAAAATAAACTCAAATAGATTTATTCTTGCTCTTACTAAAACGAATTGCTGAGATCGATTTTCATCAGTATCACTCTCTTTGAAACTATCAATCAATCTAAAAATCTTGTGCGAATTGTGCCTGTTATTCCTTACTCTCATGACAAATACATCACAGCAAGTCAAAGAGTACGATTGGTTTCTCAGATACAAAATATAAAGAAGAGATAAAATGGCAGCAGTAAAACTTCTCTTCTGCGTTATGTTGGTTTTCAGCAGAGTTATTACTACAGAGGTAGGTGATTTCATTTTAATAACAAATGCAGGAGCTTTTGGTGCCTCCCACTGCTATCAGGCAAAATCCTTTCATTTACATGTGAACTCAATACCATGTTTTCATTTTAGGCTCTATTGAACGGAACTTTTACTGAATATCTAGGTGGCTGTTATTCCTGCTCAGGGAGCGCCAACACAAGTTCAGAAATTGCCTGTATGGTTTCTTGCCTGTTTGATACTATAGGCAGATGTTGGGCTTCCACTTTCTATCCAAGTGGCATTTGTTGCCTTGCGCTGTATGGTGAACAACCGACAACTGAGCAATGTCCACCATCCGTAGTTTCTTATGATCTTCGAAGATAATTTTTGAAGAGCAGAAGTCTTGTGTTGCTATTTTGATTCATATTGTTTTGTTTAATCGATGAAAAGGGACAGTATCAACCTTGCAAATTTTACACTGTTAGTATCCATGATGAGGCAATGTATCTGATGGTATGATATCTCCATTCATATAAAATGTGACTTCATTGAAATATTTGGGCACTGTTACATGCTCTTCATTGTCTGTAGTTGTTTTAACACAGCTTCCCGCCGTATTATTTCGATTCGCTAAAAAACTACTTGCTATCATTCCCATTGAAGGCCCCTATACTATTTGCTCTCTTGATCTTGTCAGCTTTCTTTGCCTACAGATGTATTGTGTAATTTTTTCATTAAGTTTTATCCTTCTGGTTAATGAGGTGACACACATTTATAACAACTTTATCAAGATTTTGGAAACTTATGGTAATTGAAATTTGAGTCATGCATTGTACAATCATATGGGTCATTTTATGTGTTTTTTTGTAACCTTTTAAGACTGAAATAAAACTCATTATCATTAACCAACAAATTCTGAATGACCCTTTTTGCCTCTGACTTCTCTCTTATTGTCAAGAGAGCTGCCACATCAAGGTCCTTTGTTAGTTGCAAAACAAATATATACATGTGTTGCCTAAGCATCTAGCTTTAGCCACTAGTTATTCATTTCGTAATAAGAAGAAAACAATTTCAAGCATAAATACCCGCTGAGACAAAAACTTTAATATTCATTGTCATAACTAAGTCGCAATATACTGAAATAAATGAAATGTCTTTTACAACAGGCACTGACAATAATTTAAACATATGAGTTAATAAGATGGCACGGAGGAAAATTTTTTCCATTATATAAATTGCACTATGATGGGTTTTATCAATGCCTAGTTTGCATCAGCTAAGTGATAATGTATCTTTAACTTCCTCTTCATTGATTTTTGAAATTTGAATGGCCCTATCTAGTTTAGCATGCCTTCAGCATATTCTTACATAAAAGAGGAAATTAATATAAAACAAGGTACAATGGGCAACAGATTTTTCTGTCTATCCATAAGTTTCAGTAGCTGATGGAGTTGAAAACCATCCAATAGAGAGGATTTCTTCATAAAAACTGCAAACATTGCATGAATATTAAGTACCCAGAGAACAACAGAATGGAAGGAACCAGTTTGCAGCAAAGATATCAGTTAATACAATTTCCATTTGACGTCTTGTTGTAAAATACTTATTCCCGCTGTAGACAAACTTGAAATACAATTTTCTGGCTATAAAAATATCCATGGGGCTACAGGCTTAATATCTTCCCACTGCAAAAGCATATTGAGTCTGCATTGACTTTTTCCAATCAAAAGTTCTATTTTAGTGAACAACTGATGATTTCACTTGGTTAAATGTAACAAGGAATCACTATAAAAAAATTCTCCACACTCTTTCAGTATTTTTTAACATTGTTATGCCTAATTTACGGGTGAAACATAAAGTCTACTAATCTTAGCTTTCTCTATTATTCACATGACTACTCTCAATATCAGAGATGTTGAAGGAATAGGATATGAACAAAGCGCCCAAATAAAACCTGGCATGTATAGATGGGTAAAATTTGATTTGGTGGATGAGATGTTCTTAGAACATCATAAAGTCAACAGCCTGAAGGATGAATATCGGTCCAGATGTCATGTCATATCAGGAATTTTGGGCCATATATCTGATTGCCTTGGCAAGAGGACTCATTAAACTGCAGTTTTTTTATTTTTGTGTTCGTTGTATTCCGCCTCGCAATTGCTAATGATTACAAGCTGTAACTGCTTGATAGTTTGTTTTTGCAGAGCAGAAGTTTTAATTGAGCCAAAAAGTTCGGCCGCCCCAAGTAAATTCTGGTAAATGATTCGTATTGGAAAGAAAGAAAGCAAAATTAATTTTCCTTGTTTGCTTGTTTCAGATACAAGGCAATTAAAATCACCTTTTTTCTGCATTGTATCATTCAACTAATTGCTAATTTGAATTTAGGAATTGGTCAATAGTTGATATTTGACCTAACATCCGCCATCCTTTGAACTAGATTCACTTCTATTACATCCACTGTTGAGTAGTGAGTTGATTGTTTCATTAAAAACACTTTGAATACACAAACTAGGTCCCGAAGCATTGGTATTTATCTTAGTAAATTTGGCAGGATTGTACAAGTATGAAATAATTGAAAATGACCGCCTGTTTTGATATAAATTTGACAGGGAGCAGCGAAAACATGAATTGATACCATTTCAACACGCAAAATAATTATTGTAAACATTCCACCCTATCAGAGACACAATATAGTACACAGATGCAGACAGTGTGAACATTCTGGAAATTCTTATTCGACAATCCATCACAAAAATTTGTTGGCACAACAAAAATCGAGGAATTAGCAAGGAAAACGCTACTGTTAACCATTCGCAATTTATACATTAGAGTAGGAAATTGTTGCCTGTGGACATGTCGCAACGTTCACTTGGTCATCAAAATGCAAGAGGAAGCAGAGGCCACTGCTTTCAAAGGTGATTGCATAACACCAGCTTCCCAGGTCCTCATGCTCAGTTTGTAGACAGGAAACCATACATTCAATAGCTGAGCTCACTTCAATGGGATCAGCTGTGTGCTCATGCAGGTCGCCCTAAAAGGAAATTAATGATGTCAAACTTATTTCTAAAAAAACACACAATGAATGACATGGACAAAACCCATGATTATATTGCGGGCTTTGGACAGAAATCCAACAGAAGAAAATGAACGCAAAACAAATTGAATGCATCTAATCACTTAGATGTTCTATCATGGTTGATAGGATATTGATAATGTCTGTTTGTTTGGTGTGCGATTTAGGATACAAATAACTGACCTTAGCAAGTTTGCGGTAATCTTATCTCGGGACTTCTCAATGTTTTTTAAACCAAGAAAGTAAGTTGAATGGTGTGAATACCTTCCAATACAGTATTCTAGGAATTGTTTTGCAACCTGTATCTGGTGTAGGTGATGTGAAAATAAAGCACAAAGACAGCACCACAGTAGAAATTACTGTTTAAAATCTCAATTACATCTGGTTTGAACGGAAAATGGATTTAGATCTGATTAAATAGAGGTGAACACCCTAAAATTTGATGAAAAACATTGATTAGGGCTGGTTTCCATATTAATTTATTAATTAATTATTGTTGGCGACAATATAATTGAAAAGATGTAAGCACATGACATTTTGTAATTGAAGTACAACTTTCATTAGTGTTGGTTCTGTATACTCATTTTTCACTCACAACTGAGTAGTAGAATAGTAGTCAGTGTACCAAATAAATACTAAATAACATTTATTTACCTGAGAGCTACAACAAATTGATTCAATCAAGTCCATTCACAGCTGTTCTAATTTCATTCTTCTTCTTCTTGTGAAGCTGAGTTGGCTCATCATCTCTTCATCGTGGTCTTATGTGTCTGTGAAGTAACTGATTGGTGCCACTGAGTCTGACAGCTGTTCAGAAAGTTGACTACTAGCAATATTGATAACTAACTCAGTGTTCCCCAACACAGATATTGTAATCAGTATGAAGTTATTGAACAGGCCAATAAGAAAAAAGTAAGATGTAATGGGCCAATCATATCAAAGCCTGTGAAAATTCGAAGAGAGAGGGCAACTCTTCATTTTTGAAGGTTTTAACGTGAGAGGGCAATTCCGAACCAGTTACCTTATTACCCTGGAGTGATAATCACTATTGGATTTTGACATCAGCAGCTAGTTTATTGTAATGTTTATTGTAGTTTATTGCTGCCGTAGCGGACAGACGTAAAATATCTAATATAGCTATCGGTGCAACCAGCACTTCCTGCTCTTTAAACATGACTACAATGACAAAAACACATATATCACAACCCTGACAACTACATCTGATGGCCAACTTTGCCTCGCCTGCAATGGTTGGGCGCGTTAGCCAGACACACCAAACATTACCCGACTCTGACTTCCAACAGCACGCAAGAAAAAGTGTGCGCTGCCCAACTTATTCAAGCTCTACAAAAGAATCAACTGTCAAACCAAAGATCTTCGAGCAAATCAAACTAAAACAATAAACCAGCTAAATGTACACATCGTTCTATGTCCAAATAAAACTTCACCTCAGCTAGCCTGCATTGACCAGCGACTGATCTGCATGGCTGAAACATCTGTCTTAGCCAACACAGAATCCTCACAGGTGTCGGCCTCACCTTTCTTATTGCCCCAGTATTCATTTAAAAGCAATACACCCAGGACAAATTAATTTAAATTACCATATATTCAAGGACTTCTCTTTGGCAGCTTGAAAAAAATCAATCCTATGCTCACGCCGTGAAAAAGATGACTTCACTTATTTTATTTTCCTAAATGCCGCAAAAGTAGTCATGCCAATATTCAAGTTCATTCACAATTAGGTGATGATGATATTTTTAGTGGTGATGGCTAACTGATGGCACTACAGTTGATTATCCCTAAAATCTCTTTCAGTATCCACATTCATTAACTAGCAGTGGTGCCTTATCCAAGTTTATTCACAAGCTAGGTGCAATAATTTTCATTGGCAATAGCTTGTTCGAATTTACAATAGACAATTAATCCCTTTTTTACAGAATCAAACAATTAGAAAACAGCAAGAATTGATGTTGCGTCAGACAGCCAAAATTTGGTTTCATTGTTTCATTTGTGATAATTCAAATAAATCTGAATGATAAACATGACCGAGCTAAAAACAATGGAACCAGACTTTACCTTGTGAATTTCATGAATTCTCCCAAGGAATAAGCCTCATTTAATTTCGGCAAATACTATGTCAATTCAGAGTGTTTAGAGGAGTGTATTCTATGGAAGGACTTTTGTTATCACACGATTGGAGCACGGCTTACATTTGATAATACCTACCTATTTCCATGCCAGAACCAGATTTGGTGCTTCTCTAACCCATCATGTTTTCTACTCCCACAATTAGCTGCCGTTTTCTTGCTTGGCAACCATTAATAAACCGAACTTACATTGTTACATAAATATACTCCATAAATATTTGAAATTGCCTCAATCCGTATTGAATTAGGCCAGTATTGATTGTACAAATTGTCTGACAATATTTGTGGTTTTCCCTTGTACTAACAATGATCCAGGATACCTAGCTTAATTGGTTTTGACAATTACCCAGTTTTCCAAGACTTACAGGTCAATGGTGATCATTTCTGATCCCTGATAAGAGAGCAAACTGCAATACAATATTTTGAGCTTTCTGCAGCTACTCTAAAAAGAAGTTAAGAGCAGGTGACCTTCAGCATCCACTCAAATACCATCTATGATGTTCAGATTTTTAGAGGAATATGACTCCACTGATTGCTGAAGAGGTGGTAATCCTCCAACTACACACATGTCAAACCTTGATAATATGAAGCCCTATGTCAACAGGCAAGCAAACTTGAGGATAAAATCATTAAGGCTTTCAAATCCTTTATTTGTGTGTACTGCCAAGACAACAAGACAGATTTTCTGACAATTTAAGAAAGTTTCCTGTGGCTTTGCAAACTAATTTTGGCTGACAATGCATAGTTACTTTGCAGAGGGATTTTTCATTTGCCCTTGCTGCAAACCAGTTATGATGTTTCAATAATGTATGGCAGCTGTCCTATTCCGGGTGAGGATAATTTCAATTATAGTAATAAACGCTCTGATACCTGGCATGTCACTATTTAGTCTTCTTTATATATATTTAATATTTGGACAAGGGCAAGTTTCGCTTTTGTGATTAATCTAAAAGTTTTAGTGCAATAAAGAGAAATTTTCACTGCATTTATGGTAATAAGTTAAGGATAGAAAACTAGCAAAAAAAAAGCCCATTTGACCATTTCTGATAGCCATGTTACTCTCATAGCAGTCTTAACTGATTTCTCAAGTTGAGATTGCTATCTAGCAAAATGTAACATTGATTGATGGGACACGGTTATTGAAGACAATTTCAATTGAAAATTTTAGGGTATTTAGGTCCCCTTGTCTTAACCACTGTTTATCTTTGAGATTAATTCTGACACTTCTCGCTTGTGGCTGAGCACAACTCCCAATATATGAAATGACATGCGATGTAGTTTTCGATGTCATTTGTAAGGATGCCGCCCCAGCAATCATCTTCATTTGTCGGGGAAAGTAAAAAAAAAATGATCTGCTTTTATTTCATCACAGTTTCTCACACTAATAAGTGGTCATCTTTTACCTGCATACAGAGTTGCAGAGAGTCCAAATGTTTACCTAAGACTGAAATTAATCATCTCAGCTGTTATGACTTTTACTCGTGGCATCAAAAGATATTTCAACAATTTATTGCATGCGGGTTGTGAAAAGCATCGGCCGGTCTTACTTTAGCGCCTGTGGCATACAAATAGGGTAGTTCTTTTGGACATTATGTTGCAGTGTCATAAAGTGGCAAGGCTTGTGCACATTCCACATTTATTCCCTAAGAGGGGTTACCCACAAAATTCCAGTTACAGTCTGCGTGTCAATGGTTTGAAACTTTGATATCAACATAGAGAGTAGTAATGGATTATTTACCCAGAATTATATCATGATATGTTTAATAGCTATATCAGTGATACAATCATTGGTTTGATTATTTCATTCTTCAAATCCAAAGACCAGCCAATATCAGCATTGTTCATTTTTGGAATAATATGTCACATAAACATATATGCGAAGTGGTTAGTTTTGATCATACTTTGTTTTCATAGAATGGACTGAAAAAAAAACTGCTCTGACATTGTTTTTAGTAAAACCTATACTAGCAATATTTAACAAATGATAAAACATTTTCACCGAACGCGGAAAAAGAATAGCAATGACTTAGACTCGGATAGTACTGCATCTTCCTCTGAACCTACACTGGTTTTCACAATGAAGCCTAATTCAACTGAGGAACATGTCAACCAAGTGCCATATTATCTGGACAAGATAAATGCCATTCAGAAGAAGCTGGATAGTACCTTTAACCAAACATCAACTATAGAAGTTAAGGGCACTACCAAAAACCCGCAGATAGTGATTGTATGTAACACCGCTGCATTCGAGTGGATCAAAACTTCACTAGCAAACTTTCTCAAAACTAAAGATATTGAAGGTGTGTGTTCTAAGTTAACTGTTGATAAAAGTGGAGCATGTATAAGTGTTTCGAAAAAGCTAAAAAAAAAGGAAAAAAAAGTTTATACTATCAACTTTTTTAATACGACATCCACTATTTTGGTGAACGGAAATTCAGATATTAACTATTTCATGGCTCACTACGAGGAACTAATGTCTAAGATGCCTCATCACGTTGTTGATGCTGCTAACCAGGATTATCAATCAATCTGCCACACAGCTCTGGCTAGTGTAAAAAACTATGAAAGAGATAGCTTCTCAGACGAAAGTAATATGGATACATCAATCAATAGTCCATCTTTCACACATAGCAGAGATGAAGCTACTGAGCCATCGCTCCCAACTCACCCTGTCCCATCAACTTCATCAAATATTGAAAGTGAGTCATCAAAGGGTTTGCCTTCCCATCCCACCACCCCTTCCCAACAGAGCCCAGTCAAAAACCAGAGCCCAATCAACAATACGGCCAGTCCTATATCACCCATCCCCAACACCTCATCTCCTCTTATCCAGTCTGACATAGATATCACTCATGTTCGAACCGCTATAACAAATTCCTCTCCCATCAACCAACAGCTTAAATTTGCAACCTTTAACAGGAGACAAGCTGAGACAGGAATTCATGACCAACTCACTCCACCAAAGAAATCAAGAGAAAAATCAAGATCAAGATCAAGATCTCCTCTCAATAAATCGATCCCTCCACCAATCTCTGACGCAAGTTCTTACCCACCAATTTCTTCACCACCTACCAAAATCCCAGACTGCAGTCTAGATATGTGCAAGGCTTTGAACAAGTCACTGCAATCAAGAATTCAAGAACTGGAAGAGGTAGTCAATAACCAGGCCAAGATCATCCAACAAATGCAGGAGAGCAGAAACATCGGACCATTAACCAATGACACATTACGTGCTCACCTGAGCCATTTCTCAGAAACTATGGAGCAGAAATTTAACCATCAACTGTTCTGTGTAAAACAACAACTGGAATCTTCCATCAACCAGAAATTTGGAACGTATGCAGAGGTTGTTGGAAAAACACAAAGTCACGACACTGGTGCACATGTTTCCCCCTTCATACCAACACCACACACTTCCACTCAACAAAACCAGGCAAACCCTTTATCCCGACCACTATCCTTCCAATCCCACGGCCGGCCTTCCCATTCACCACACCATAGTGGATCACCAAACAATAATACCCTTCACAGCAGAAAGTCAAAACTCAAATCATCCAGTAAGGACCAACACAGCTCAGACCATCCACAGTCAACGCATAGAGAACCATTTGCACCTGAAAGAAACATTATCGTCAATATTGAGAAAGACTCAGCTTTCCATTTAAATTACAACCAAGATATTACTCGACAAGAGATCTGCAAACATTATGGTCTAGTGATTGTAGAAAAAATAACGCCATATAAGTTTAAGTCAGATCATCCAAAACTGGCCATTCAATTTAGAGATACTGCTGCAGCTATAAAAATTGTAACGGAATGGAATTGTCTCCTCTTTGGTGGATCGACTGCAAGGAGACCACAAGACCCCAAGACTCAGAATTTAAACTGTGCCATGATGTACAATGTCCCTAAAGAAGGCAGTAACAATGATATAGAGCAAGATATCAAAGCAGTTTATCCGGAGGCCACTATTGAGAGACTCTCAAAAGGTGGTAAGACCTTGCGCACTGTGAAGGTAAAATTCGCATCACAAGCCGACATGAAACACGCTATACACAATGGTATACCACTCAAATCTTTATTCATATATTGCCACCTATCAGAAATTTCAACTCCAAATGTCTAGTTATTTTTACTCAAGGCATGAAAATAGCTCATCTAAATATTAGAGGGCTTACAAGCAAAATTGATGAAGTTAAAAAGATCTTACATGAAAATGATCTTGATATTTTTTGTTTATCTGAGACTTTTCTAAATGAGTCTAAATCAAATAGTTTTTTCCATATATTGAACTATAATATTGTAAGACAGGATAGAAATACTGGTCAAGGAGGGGGTTTGCTATGCTACATACGTGTTGGTATTTCATTCCAAGAGATCAATGTTGCAAACCATTCAATGCCTGAGTCAATTACTTTTGAAATCTCCCAAACCCACTCACAATCTTTTTTAACATGCTTCGTTTATCGCCCACCTAGCGCACTTGTTGATTGGAACCATGTCTTCACTCATTACATCGAGAACATTGTATCAATTTGCAGGGAAGTAATCATTTTGGGTGATTTTAATGTTGACCTCGGTCATAACAGCACATTGGTCAGGTGGTTTAGAAATGTCATAAATCCACTTGGACTTCCACAACTAATAAAGGATTTTACAAGAATCGCAGAAAATTCTGAATCTATCATTGATCACATATACACTAACCAACCAGCCAATGTTCGTTCTAGCTTAGTTCTGAAATACTCTTTAAGTGATCATTTTTTGGTTATGGCAATACGAAAAAAGGGTGTTGTAAAATCAGAGAAAAGAATTAAGATAAATTTCAACGATTATAGCAAATTTACCGATGAAAATATACACAAATATTTCAGCAATGTTGACTGGCACCAATCTCTATGTTACAGCAACATCAACCATGTCATAGAGAATTTCAATGAAACTTTCTTAAATTTAACATCAAAACTTATAAAACGGAGGACTCGCTATGTCAAATCTGAGGTCCTTCCTATGTGGATTGATGATGAAGTGCGTGATCATATGAGACTAAGAGATCAGTATAAATCTCAAAATTTATGGGATTTTTATAAAACTGAAAGAAACTTAGTGACCAACATGATAAAAAGAAAAAAGAAGAAGTATATGACAAAACTGGTAGAAAATTCCAAAGGCCATAATACCAAATCATTGTGGAATGCGCTAAATATCGGAAACAAAACTAAAACCTACATTGACAATGCTGCTGATATTTCTAGCAGTAATTTGAACGAGCATTTTACATCTATCGCTGCGAAGCTATCAAAAGATTTTTCTTTGATTTCGGATTTTTCTAGTACTTTACCAAATTACCACCACAAAGGTTTGAAACAATTTCCAAAATTCACAACAGTCTCATTGCATAAGCTTCTAAAATCAATACCCATAAGCAAAAGCACTGGTCCTGACCAGATTTCAGTTCGGATGTTAAACAGAACATTTCCCTACATAGGTCCAGTGCTCACAGATATTTTCAATAGCATTTTAGATGAAGGAGTATTCCCAAAAGTCTGGAAAATTGCTCGCGTAACCCCTATTTTTAAGTCAGGGTCAAAAGATGACCCAGGAAATTATAGACCTATATCAGTTTTACCCGTTCTTTCAAAGATATTTGAAAAACATTAAAATATTAATATTCAGATATTTTTGAATGAAAACCATCTAATATCTTCATCGCAGTCCGGTTTTCGCACTGCACATTCATGCAGCGACGCGGTTCACAAAATTATTTCTGACTATTCTTCTGAGAAACTCAAACAAAGGAAGAGTATTTTTCTGTTTATTGATTTCTGCAAGGCATTTGATTGTGTTGATCACCAAATATTAAAAAATAAACTACAGAACTTTAATTTTGAGAACAAGGCATTTTTGTTGCTATCATCATTTCTACAGGACAGGTCTCAGTATGTTCATTTTGATGGTGCAGTGTCATCAATACTTGACATCAATATTGGGGTTCCGCAAGGTTCAATACTGGCACCAACTTTATTTCAGATTTATATAAATGACCTACTAAATCTACCTCTCTCCTTGAACCCTTATGCATATGCTGATGACACTGTTTTTGTAGCAAGCCATTCTGTTCCCTCTACATTAGTTCAAATTTGTAATCGAGATTTGGTTTCAATCAACAAGTGGTGCAAAAATAATCACATGACAATAAATTATAAAAAATCACACTTTTTAAGTTCTTTTGGAGAGGATTCATCATTAAATTTAAAAATTGACAATAACCAAATATTTCAAAGGCATGAAACTGAACTTCTTGGCTTTAAGATATCTGACTCATTTTCATTGAATGGCCATTGTGAGACTGTTTTGGATAAGGTTTCAAAAATACAAACTTACTTAAGCTATGCAGACCCTACTTGACCACGCATTCTGCTAGACAATTTTATTTTCAATTTATTCACTGTTATCTCATTTATGGTATCCATATATATTACAACTTATGTGCATCAAATATCACAAACCCAATTTTCACTCAGCAAAAAAGAGCCTTGAGAATTGTGGCCAATGTTCAACATATACCTTTTTATTTGTCACCTACTAATGACCTATGTACATCACTTAAAATTTTACCCCTTCCAATACTGAGCAATTATTTTACTTGCATTACGGGATTTAAGGCTCTGAATAATTTATCACCTCCATACATCTCTGATTTTTTTGTTACCACACCACACCGATTTCCAAGAAGAGATACACACTTACTTAAACCTCCATTAGACAACTTAAACCACAAAATAGCAACAAACTTTAATATTTTACCCTCTTCATTGAGAAGCACTCTTACTTTGAATATGTTTAAGAAAAGGCTAATGCAACATTTTTTCAGTTTATTGGCATAGTCTTATATTTTTTGTTGAATCTTTGTTTGCATCATTTTTCTTTTTTGCCATTTATGTCACATCATGAAAAACATTTGAAATGATGAATTGTTGCTGACAATAAAAGTATATATATATATATATAATTTCATATAATTAAAACACATGGTCCCATATGTAGAAGATAAATAGATATGGAATAGTTCATGTTGGTAATCATAGCAATGATTATTGATGAATGTCAAAAAAACCAATGCTATTCCGATTTTCTTCAGTATCGCACTTGTCGTCCTTAAGTATACGATGGTTAGGAATCACTGTCAATCCAACAAAACTTCCTGTTCAGTCTTATTCAGTTATCATTGACAGATTGTCTCTTCATCATTATAATTTTTATATCATCTTTGTCATCCACAAAAAAAATCGATAATATGAAGTAGTTATTGTTATTGTTCTCAGTTCATTAAAAGTATTTTCTGAATTTAGTGATTATCTCCCCCTGGCCAAACTTTGAAGTTCATTCTAGGGAAGAGTATTTATCATTGGTAAATTAAACCCACATATAATTATGTATTATACCAATATAAACCCAATGAGCCACAACAATATTTAAAAAAATATCATTTCTCAAGGAAATCTACAAAAAACAGTCGTTACTAACAATGTAATGTATCGCACACCTTGTTCCAGTAGTCCGATTTCTTCCAAATTTTGGTTATTTACAATAGAGCTGTCCATATATGTCCATTTTTGCATCATTGTAAGTTGCATGCAAGCAAAATGTAACATGTATATCTACTTTTAAAAAGTATGCCTGATGTATGCTTCTGATTGAGCAATACACCGGAGACCTTAGCCTTTGATAAACTCTCTTTGTCTAAAAAAAAAGCCCCTTCTATAACATGCTTTCAATTCAATCGATGTATCAGGTACAATAATCCTATGTCTCAAATGCATCAAGTACAATTATAATCTGCAACAGGTAGCCTCAAACTGTTAATACCAAAGATTATAGTTTGTTAATAATACTACATTTTACAAAATATTCTGATCAAGAAATAAATTATCGATGGTGCTGATTCGGATTCAGTAATTTAGCAGAAAATCTCATCATTGAACATCATGTTGAAAAAAGTCTAAGGCACAATTGCTCTTGATCGGTTTCCCATCTTATTTCAATGTTTAATATTTCAACAAGATTTTTTATTGATTTGTAGTTGGGTTGTAATTTCCATGCATATAAAGGTTTTTTCACCTTTGTCAAACATCCGTAGAGCGACCAGTAGCGCCTCCTGAGCCAAGCTACTAGAAGTGCATGGCAAGCTAGTGTAACCATGACGTGAATGGTTATTATTATTATTATAATCTCATATGACACCTGCCTCCACAATATACTGACTCTGTGGGTTCGGAAAGATCTAACTTGTAAATTTGAGATGGATTATTTAGACAACACAAACGGGTATGTATCTTGCAATTTAGAAATTATTGCCAAAATAGATTATATTTTATTTGCTTCGATTATATGATGCAGAAAGCGTGCTGACAAAAATGAGGTGGATTTAAAAGTTGGCGGCATACGTATGAAGGGTCGGTCGCTCAGTGCGCATGCGTCGGAGGTCATGGTTTTGGTTGGCCCCAAGGGCTTTTCAATACGCAGCCATCAGTTTTCTCTTTTTGATTACAGACTTTGCAAGAAACTGATCTATGAATACTGAATTGCAATCTACCTATTATGATAAAGGGAAGGTTAACAAAATATGTGCATATCTTGGTATTGAGCATAGGGATTCCCAAGTTAAAACTGAGATAGAGGCTGGACAATGTTTAACACAGCGTAATTCATTATGCTAGCAATTTCAATTGTAAGCAGAGGTTGTACACACAGCATTCATCTTAAAGAGTGTTATCCTGCGTTGCCTTTCATAATATAATTTGTAATTGTGTGGCTAACTAAAATTGTTTTTTAAAACATGCGCATTAGCTATTGTTTGGTGAAAAGATTAAGTGAACATAATCTCATAATTGTGTTGGTTTGAGTTGTCGCAATGTCTCTCTGTTTAGTCATACAATCATATTATTATGATTTACTATGTAGTGATTGCTGGCATTAGGCTTACAAAACGATAGCTAATAATTAAGGCTAGCACAATATAATGAATGTTATCATGGGCCAAGGCCCCTGTAACTCCTTTCTCTCTGTATTGCATCACAGCCGTCAACACAGTGAACAATATCCTCATGACAGTAGATACCATAGTAAATACCTTTCAAACTGTGATTTATCTGGATTTATCCCAATTAACCATATTGACTTCAAGCTGTTGATTGCATATGGCCAAGGAGCTATTGGTGACTGTATTTGGAAAATTTCTAACTCAAATTAAGCTGCAAAACAAAATCCCTCATGCCTTCTCTGGTTTTTACCTGATCATAATCAAATATTAACTAGAAACGAAAAGTATTGTATATCTGATATAGTATGCCTTCACAATAACAATACTACTACTATTAGGCCAATCTGTTCTTAAATATTTTGTTTGAAAGACAGTAATTTATGTTTGAAACAACAAAAATAAACTTCATTAATTTTTAATTGACATTGTTTCCTCGATCAATCCTTGTTTGAAATGCGATAGTCTCAGGCCTTCTTGTGTATTTCTCAGGATTAAAATATTTCATAATTGTTTGATGGGTATCCCTGGCTCAACTTTTATTCATATCACTGGATAAGGTCGGTTGATTCAAGTACCAGTAGATGAATTATGCGACCTCATTTAATCCACCCACCCAAAAACTAAAACCAGTAGTAATGAACTTGGATCGGAAATAGTAAATCAAATATCTATTGCTATCAATTCTATTGCTATCTTGCAAGTATAAGGGATTATGGAGAGTAATTTAACCAGATTGACACAATTGATTGTTCGGCTTGGTGCTAGGAGTTCGAAATAATACCTGTGTACAGGAAGAACTTGTATGCTGGTAAAACTTCTGATATTTGGAGACATTCAATTTTGATCCTAGATTCTTCTTCTAAATAATTCTCTCATTTAAGTTTTTATGTTTAGCCGGATACAAGGACGGGATATGATACATTAGGCAAAGTGGGATAACTTCTAATTTATAATAAGTACGACATTGTACGAAAATGAGAATTAACTCTACAGCAACTTGAAGCCAAAATACTTTTAATGAACTGAGTTTCTTTGCAAATAAGTGATGGAAGCTGCTAGTTCATATGGCTTAAATAAAGTTTAGCATATATAATGTTTTAACTCAGATCCAATTTTGCAGCGAACGCTCAAAGTGGTCTTAGTGTTTTATGCCCAGAAAATTGTCTCAAGGCTGTATTGTATAATCATATCTTCTGCAATGGTGTGACACAATTTGATAGCTTACATGGTTGACTTTGTTTCGATAATTTATCTGATAAAATACAAACTGATGTAAAACTGTTGATAATATTCAAAGGCTTTGATGGGGCCCCATTATCCTTCTGTAAGAAGACCCAGCATTTACACCTCAAGGACCGAACCCACCTTGCTCTACCACTCCAAAATAAAATTAAAACAGCCCAGTGGAGAAGGATTTATTGCTAACTCAATGGACACAAACTGGGTATCATCACCCTAATCATAAGAGTCATAACTGCTAACATTGCTCACCATTCCAAACACCTTGGGGCAATTCATGTAACCTTGAAAATAAAGTGTACACTCTATTTCATACCAATAGTTTGGAGTTGTTTGCCCATGTACTTTTTAACTTTTGTTTATGGCTGCAAAATAAATCTAATTTCTTAAACATTTTACATTTATTCTGCCTTTTTGACCTCTCAATGAGGGAACTGCATGCCAAGGGAAGGTCAAAATTGATATTGGACGCGCGCTCAATAAAAGAAACTCTCAGCTCCGTTCAGATAGCTGCTTATTGTGGAAAACAGGCTGCACACAAAAGCTATTCCTCATTTGGTCAGTGTTGTCAGTTTGCAAAAAACTTCAATTTAATTAATTGACTCACCAAGTTCACTAGACATGACATCAGCTTTCATCATTGTTCATTTTTGATTAACAGAGCCACTCCTATAAATGACTACTTTGAGCTACGTCTACACTAAATTTTTCCTGATTCTGCAACCAGCCAAAAATAACATTGCAATAACAAAATATCATGTCAGATACCTTTGACGGACCTTTTCTTGCTCAATGATGAAATCTTTCTTTCATAAATTGTAATTTGATTGCAATTAGTC
This sequence comes from Membranipora membranacea, assembly GCA_914767715.1. NCBI lineage: Eukaryota > Metazoa > Bryozoa > Gymnolaemata > Cheilostomatida > Membraniporidae > Membranipora > Membranipora membranacea. Next base: position 12,784,288 of record OU612072.1, read on the forward strand.
TTTTTTTCTTTCTCCTACGCTGAAAAACAATTAATCCTCCCAACACAAGCCTATCGACATTGTCTGTTTTGGTGATTATTATTTCTGTGTTGTAGTTCAAAAGTTATATTGGGAAATTCTTTCAATAACAAACATCATGCAATGACCTAGTCTGAGCGTCGGCCAGAGTGTTGTTTTTTTCATGTGACATTGTTCAGGTTACCGTACTGCCAATTCTCAAATCTTGCATGATTTTGTTTCCGGAAAAATTCACCGCAATCTAACACAATGACAAATGATGCTATGGTAATGAGCATAGTTAGTAGTATGTATGCATGATCGCCTAACCGAGAAGGAAATTATCAAAGCTTGTAAAAACAAAATTAATATCAAACTGATGCTGGTTATACAGGATTGCAAAACTCCCAACTGGATATGAGACAGCTTTGAGACCTACTCTCTAGTGATCAATGTCATGATTGAGCGTGCAAAAAAAACAAAAAACTCTGCAATCCTCAAGGACAGGCAATTAAAGACAGCAAACTCTTGGCTGCATTCAGATAGATGATATGTTTACTTCAATTTACTCAATTCATTGAACTATTTCTCTACACATACTTATGTCCATCAACAACATGTCACCGGCCTTGATCATGATCGATCTTTGATCAACAGGGCCACTCCTATATCAAAATATTTTGAGCTATGTCTACAGCGATTTTAATCTGATTCTGCAATCATGTTTTGCAGCCAAAAGTGATATTGCGAAATCCCTGCAATAGTAGAAACCAGATACATTCGACAGACTGTTGGCTACTCAATCACAATAAATTTCAGCAAACAGCATAAATTCCAATTAGATAACAAAAAGGGTAAATTCCCAGTCGGTTATTTCCTACTTCGGGGCTGAAAACAACTTACTGGCATCGTTCACTGCACAAGCCTATTTCCTTGTCAGCCTCTGTTATTGTGATCAGTATTCGTGTATTGTTGATTAGAGCTTATATTTGGAAATCCTCCAAATAACAAGCATCCAACGCAATGACTTACCGCGTTATGGCCTGTGATGCGACCTTCCGTCTGCTTTCCAAATGGTACAAGTTTGTATTAATTTTAGGAAAGGCGAATATTGTATCAATATAGCAATATAGCTGAGTATGCAGCATGTATGTTTTATTGGCTAACCGGGAAGGGAATCCAAAAACTTAGTAAGTAAAAGATTTGCTGCCATATATTTAGATAAAATGATTGAAAATATTCTATCTAAAAACATACCCTTTGGAATTTTCTCAGCCAATTCAAACTTACCTCCTTTGTTTAATTGTGTATAATGATCTCAAACTAATCACATATCCATGTTTTTTCCACTTATGCTAATGCTTATGCTTACTTGTGACCACCTACTTTGCCGGACAAGATGGACGCTGTCTTTCCTCTGATTATCACTTTTTTCGGTTATAATGATATTCTGTCATGTCACGTATTAATTGCTTGGCCATTACCTGATAAATCAGCGTCTGGTGTCAGTCCCATGATATTACTGACATATGTACGATCATAATACCAATTAAACATCCAAAAATTACATCTAGGGCTATATTCTGGTGTAATGGAGTTAGAGTTTTCAACGGCTCAGATGGGCACAATATTAAATTTTCATATTCATTTTTACACCTTTTGATGCAATTGACTAATTAGATACGCTATGTGGGCCCACACATTGATGTATGTTTGTATGGTATTAACACAATTGCAAATGCTGTGAGTGTGCGGCACAGTACAGCTTACATTACATTGCATAACATCCAAAGTGTTTTGTTTACAGAGCAACTGCTAAACATTAAACAATTATTTGTAAATAAAGCAAGCCTAGTGGCAGACAACAAAATTATATCATAAAGTTAGGTGATCTTATGACCCTATAAGCTATAACAGCAATCCATCGGCTTGAATTCCACAACAGTTTTTGTCGCTCTGCCAACAAAATGATAGGGGCATCCAAACTCCCACAAACAATATGATTGGACACTAAATGATTTTGCCATCAAAGGTTATCTCATGTTTATGCTGTTTGTCAACGCGCCAACAAAGGTAAGGGCAACCAAATTTTGATATTTCTTTGAACTATATTTAAAATGATAACACCAAGTGATGAATCACACTGTCATAATCTTTTGGGAAGAGCTGTAGACACAAGGTCGACCACTATCAAGTTGCGAGAAATACTTGTAAAGACAAGGTGTAAGGTATGTGGAATTTATTTCATTGTAAACCTAATTCTTCCTACCACCTTCACTAAAGATCTGTCTACTCGACATTTATTACAGTCACTGATGATGCAAACATGATAATCCCCTGGACCTAGCTTAGATAAACGCATAACCATTTTCCAACAACCTCATGAGTTTATAAGTAGAAACAAAGTTATAACTAGCGAGCATATATCAAGATAAGGTACAGTGATCACATTGGACCAATGGAAGATCTGTCACGGTAACTTAAAGGGCAACCAAGGTTTCGCAGCAATGCATTAATGGGTAGAAATAATGTGCTGGGCAGCATCAGCTTTGTGCATTACGCGATGCAAAACTCAAAGTAGTTGCTGACTCTAAGCTGGGTAACACTTCAGTTTAGGGGAGGTTCCAAGATTTTGCTCTAATAATTATAGAGCACAGGCTAAATAATAACAGGAACAGGAAACTGCTATGTGGTATTCTCTTTTAGCTGAGTTTGAGTGCCTGATGGAAGAAATGTTTCACAAGAATTCTGGCTGAATAATCATCCGAATTATATTTTGTCTTTTTCCCCATGCAGAAGGTGCAATCTGCTATTAATCGATGGCCATCAATGAGAAGTTGTTTGAAACCTTGGTTGCCCTTTAATAAGCTGTGCCTAATCAAGCCAAAATAACCATGACCCGCAATGTTTTATTATTGATCTATTTCAGAAATGGCTGATGCGATTGTGACAGCGGTAGATGGTTTTAGGCTGGGACACACTGTTACTTCAGAAGTTGATGGACAAACAGATTGCTGCCCATGTATGCGAACCAAAGCCTATTATTCTTTCTATACGGTACTCCTTTTCATCGATGTAGTAACTGACACAGTTGAAGTGGCACAGTTTTCACCTGAAGAGAAGTATACTACAACCACAGTCACCAACCTTACATACACCTGGTATGCATCTGTGGTAGGATCCTGGCTTATCTTCTTCTATGAAGTTTTCATTGCATACTACAGTTGGAAGCAGGAACACTCTGAGAAGATCCTGAATAAGATGAGATTTGTTCACATAACTTTAGTCATGATTATTGAAGACCTTTTACTCTGTTTCATTGGTGTCATATTGGCTGTAATAGTACCTGGTCAAAGCCTTTCAGGCATTATCAATAAGATATCTGTCTGTATCACATTGTTAGCCTGTATTTTACAATTCATAGCCTCCTTCTTCCCAAGCTGCACATTTTACAAAACCCAGACCCATGAGCCAACAAAATGTTTTCGCTGCATCTGTACTAAGGCAGCTAACCGATCACGTATGGTCTGTTATTTCATTCTACTCGCTGCAATTGCATTGTGTGCTGCTAGTATGAAATGGACTTTTGTGTTTAGTTCACGTGACACTGGGGGAGAAGATGAAACAGCTTTTTCAAACCTTACAACATCAACAGCAACCACAAAATCCCGTTTCACTGTTGGTGATGTATTTTGGTACACTTTACTTCCCTCAGGCACACTGTTGTTTCATGCTTCTATAGTATTTTGTTGTATCCGCTGTTTTTGTCTCGACAAAGGCACCATCCGCAGAAATCCGAGTATACGGAAAGTTTGTAGTATTTGTTGCTGCGCTCGGGTTCCTGAGGACTAATATGTATACATAAAATGGGTGCTTGTTTACTTTCTTCTACATTAGTATCTTATCATTCACTGCTTTATCAGACACATTATCGTTTTAGATAATTACTACTCCTTGAATAACAAACAATGATCGTAATTCATGGAAAAATTCTTTCTCATTTGCTGATGTATCAAAGTACTTATGTTCTTCATGTTATATCTAAAATAAATATACATCAAAATATTTTATTTCGTTTTTTTCATACCAATATGCAACAATAAGTGATAATAACGATTTTAAATTGTAAGTGTTTGGCTGGCAGTTAAAAGCCTTTGTTTGTGCAATGGAAATGGCAGATACAGTTAAAAGTAATTCGGTAGGGAACATTTACTCTCTTATATGACATGGATAAAGAATTTAAAGTGTCTTCCAGTTAATGACAAGGTTAGCCAAAACTTCACTCTGCAGAATGATAAACAGTTGCATCAACTTGACTTTAGCTACCATTTCGCAGGCTAACAAGTGAAACATCTGTAAACAATGTGACAAGTGTTTACACGATCCAAAACACCTCTAGTGAAATGATGACTGTCAATTTGCTACAGATGTTGAAACTACGCTTACAATTTGTTCCTGCTAGAAGTATCTCTCGGCATTCCAAAAAAATAGATACCATTGTATATGCTTTGAGTGCTTTTGAATATTGCATGCACTAGTATATAATGCAGCTCAAGTTTGTGACAATCATGGGAGTGGCAACTTGGCAGTTTGACCAATGGCAAGTATGGGCTGACCTTGTAGCAATGACACAATGGCAACGGAACCTGATGCAAAAGTTCAGTTTGTGATTGCCAAAGAAATCAAAGCCATGAAATTATAAATAATATTTAGGTTATACATAGGATGAAACTCAAATATTAGCAGTACACTGGAATGAAGTTTTGATCATGCTTACTCTTTCTTTGGCACATTTCTTACAACAACAAAACATCTGAGGATAATGATGATTACTTTGACAGATTTCCAGCCATAAGATGATGAGTTCAAAACATCATTCAATTATCAGCTGCTTTTCGAAGCAAAAATTTGCAAAGTTTCTGACAGATAGACTTACCGTCTACATTGTTATTGGATTGAAAAGTGGGCGTCTGTTCTTGCCTCTTGGCTTGAAACCCATCCACAGAATTTGATCACTGTTAAAGCTAGTGTGCATGACATGGTCTGTTATTGTGATCATAATTCATGTGTTGCCGCCTTCCTCTATCAGACATTCTGGTGTACTGTTAGGGAGCATAAACATGGTTAAAGCCCGGCAGGTGTCATCACCAAAATGCCTATCTGTATAAAATATATGGAACTCAGACTATGTTTCATACAATCCTTCACACACTTGTACCAGGGCAGATAACCGTTCAAGTGGGATCTGAGATAATGTGGACAAAATGACCCTGAGGATTCAAACCGGCTAGTTTGAAAGATCTTGTATTACTAAAACACCAAGAGCGCAAGGTAGTCTATATACTGCGCTTTTCATGTTGAAGGTATTCTCAAGCATGCTGCTCACGATGAAAGGATTGATCTAAGGAAAGCCATCCTAGTAATTGCCTTCCACATACATTTATGGAAGAAAAGAAGAAAATCTCATGGTGTATAAACTTTTATATCTAACTGATAAAAATAAATATTGGCCAGTATTTATTTAGACATGCCAGTATGTGAAGAAGAAACATTTTGACCTGAGTACCATTCTTGATGTTGGTTTGGGGAGTGTGTTTAGGTCAGGCAGGCCGATCTGCATGTGTTATTGGCCGGTGTATACCTCTCGAACAGATCATGCAGGCAGTATTTATCATTTCATCTTATATTGCAGGGCCGTAGTTTAACAAAAGTGGTAGGGAGGCAAAAGTCTGCGGCACGTCAGAGGCATCACCAGTAAGCTTCTACCTGAGAAATCTAAGGGATATAATAAGCAAATGGAAATCCAAGGAAGCTTATTCAACCATGGATTATTAAATTATAACGTTTTTAGGCCACTGTATTTAGCTTTCTCCCTGCCTCCCTGCCTCCCCTAAAACTACGGGCCTGTATTGCTTATAAACTGTTTGTTGGTATGGTCCAGTAGCTCGAGGAAAACAAAGTATTCTCAAGCAAAGAATGAATTTGTTTCAAAAACCCAAGGTCTCGTGTTATGCAGACTGAGAAGTCATCAGCAGAGTCCAGCACCTCAAACACTTGCCTGTGAGAGGTCAAGGTCTTTTACCAACTGAGTAACTTTTACTCCTTCACATAGAGTGAGAACCCTAGACAACTGCAACAAATCTAGGAGGTATGTTAAAAAATGTGTAAATATATATTATGCCTAAGCCACAAATATTTATTGCGTTGTGTTCCCACAATCCTCCCTTTTTTTCTTAGGAAGGTCACAATAATGTTAACAACAATAACTGATCGATGGATTGGACTTAAAAATCAATATCACCAAACACCTAATGAAGTTGTATGGGCATTAACTAAAACAGGGTGTTTGCAAAAGACCATAATTCATAGCCAATGTAGAGTTGTCGTTCCTCAGTTGGTAGGACTTGACAACTTCAAATAAAAAATTTGAACAAAGATAATGTAGTGTGGGAGCAGAATACAAACATAAGTAGCTAAAAATGTGAGTGTAGCATAAACCAATTGGAGAGTACAAATCTATATTCTTTTGATATTCGAGCTCTAGAAAATTCAGCAGTCATTACTGGAGGCGGGCCTAGATGACCCACTCAAGCTGCCTGATCCATAACACTGATTTCTTACAGTTTGTTCATATGGGCAGGTAGCAGCGTTACCACATCCTGAAGCACCACCTGCCCACATACGCCCGTAATCATGACACATAAGGTCCACTGTTGTCACTCCAAGAGAAACAGCTCAATTCAGCTCATTTAGCTGCATGTACAGCTTGATGCACCATCTGGGGCATGTATCATCAAATGCGCATGTCTGCCACAACCAACCATCTGAGAGAAAAAAAACAGTATGCTGATTGCCATCTACTCAAATTCAAATTTTTGAAAGTTTTCCAGGATAAATAATAAGCGTGATATTTCTCTCAAACAAAAGAACGGACAGACTTTGTCTGCATGCACTGTATACAAGACCAAATGTATGCTTATATTAAATTACAATGATAATTGACAAAATTGATGAGTCAAGCAATTGACAGTGACCATCTTTAGCTTGTCTCAAAATTGGGATCTTATCTAGAAGTTGCAAAAAGGTTCAAGTAACTTTTGAGGCTACAACACCAGTGATGATGGCTCTCGTTGAATTGAGTATGTGAAGAGTATTAAGTATTACCTTGTGGTATTGAGCATTCATTGAAGTGATTTTTGTGATGCGATACTTGCCACATCTCAGAGTCCCATCTAAAGTATCACAACCTGCAGCTGTTCCATTCTCAATCTTCAGAATAAATCAAAATCCATTACACAAACCCTGTTTGTGTTGTTATAGGTGAAACAAGATAAGGAAACTTTTTGTATAACATTCTTTGCACCAGCTCCGCAACTTTACGGTAGAAAACCCTGGGGACCTGGTAACAAAAAGTTCAAACACACACACAACATAGCGGGGAGTATGATCAAGCAACTGATGTTATTTTCAATTCAATGATCTATGTGTGTTTTTTGACCGTACTTTAGGAATTTTACCAAAATCAATCGAAAACAAATCAAAACAAAGATCAAGATTGATTGCCTGTTGTTGTTGGCCAAGGTACACAAAGCTATCCATTCTTGAGTTTCGAATGTTGTGTTATTTTCCCTCTGGGGAGACTTCAATGTTTGCAGAATCGTTTTACAATACTGAAAGTTAAGTTGACAACCCAGGAGGAAAGTTTTCTCTCTGCTTTTAGGAGGAAATTACTTATTCTTAGATTTTGAAAGAAAGAGTTGACTAGCTTTTTTCCCTCCCCCTTCACACGCCAAAAGAGGCAATCATTACAGGCTAGATTTGAGAGCATGGCAGCCAAAACTATCATATTGCCCCATAATATCATGGTATTACCTCCACCAGCAGCTGGTAAACTTGGGACTACAAAATGAGGTCATTCAGGTGGCTATTCAGACGTAGGTCATATTTAACAAAGTTCAATATTACAAGGTTGTGGCAAGGCAGCAAAGACTTTGGAATTCAAGATTCTCAATCTGAGAGCTTCTACCGGTCATTACCGATACTAGCTTGTCCAACTTTACCTCGTATAATTGAGTGCTAGATAGATATGATCGAACCTTCCTATTTCGATATATTCTCAAATAAAGAAAATCTCCTCTGCCCAATACAATCTAGGCATGATTCTGTAATCAGGGCATCCACTTGAGCCAATATACTGAGAGCTAGTAATATAGACAGCGCTAATAGTTGTAATTGCATAGTTCAACATAAACAATATTATCCCCCTTGAGATATTAGTGCATGTGCTCTACTATGGACTGCCAAACTAGCTATAGCTGATTTGCTATCAACAGCGATCAATGAATAACAGAAGTTTCACTTTAATACCTGGATTATGCTATAACATGCATTTACCTTTTGATAAACCTCTCCTATTGTGAATGAAATCAATAAAGCTATCGCTGTGTTTAAGATCTTATGAATAATAATAAAGGAGTGTAAAAAACACTGTTAATGTTGACTAGTACATTCAAGGCCTCAATATCGGTATCATGTCATTCATTGAGTCCCATGTGGGAAAGAAAGTTATTAAAAAATACAATGATACAACACAACACAGCACATTATATACTTATGAATACTAACCACCTTGCGCAGCAGCTTGTTAAACTCGGAAATCAACCATGTTATTTTATTGTCAAACATATTATTTACTAAATTGCTATACTTTGGAGTTGCCCCTTCCTCGACTGGTCACATCTTAAGCACAACACTTCCAAAAATATGCTGACTTGCACTTCCGGTTCAGCCATATTACCCAATGAGATAAAACCTTCCCACGCTTTATATGTTAAGACTGGCAAAAACTCATTTTGCCTAAACAAAACCCTAATATATGGGGAGAACAGAAAAACTAGGGCAAAGTAAAACCGACCATAATGACACAAGCTTGAGTGGCATGGTGTGTAGCTCAATTGGTGCATGAAGTTGATATTTGGAATAAGGCCTAAGTTGCTGACATTTCCCATAATCTGACAATTTGGATCTAACATGCTGGCCTTCTCCAAACAGTTTAGGCAAGTTTTTATACTCAAAGATACAATGAGAGGACCCTTTAATGGGACATAATTTTCCAACACAGTATTGTGCTCAACGCATGGAGACTTTTATCCGAGAGTTTTACTTAGTCAAAAAAAATTTAAGGTTATTGTTGATGGACGGGCAGATGAATGAATATATTATGACTTGTTTCTTGTCTAGACATGAATGGTTTATCCATGGTGCAATGATATCAATTTGATTGCTACACTTCAACAGCAATAGGTTAGGTTTGGTCTATGACTATTTTGAATTCATATTTAATCGTCTTCGTTTCCATAACAGAAAACACCTTCACAAAACACATAGTCAGGAAAAAAGTTTTCCATACATGATCAAACTAATACTTGAAAATCTCTACGGAATTTTCCAAATTCAAAAGCTACAGGTTGTGATTGAATCAGTTTCAGAACAGAGTGTACAATTTCCCTTCATAATATAAAATATAACAAGCCTATTCAGCAGAATTTCAGACTTAGGCATATTCCGCAAATTCCCAAAATTGCAGGGTCTGACCCGAACTCAAGGGAGGGGGGGGGGTTAGATAATGATGATACTAAAAAAAGACAAATCATATCATATCATATGAGCACAAAACTGCAAGTACTAGTGGATTTAGCGGTTCTTTGTGAAAAGGACTGTGGTATATCTTCAAGAAGGACAATTGCCGTAACAAGTGTGCAGGTATATTTATGTTATTTTTCAAAGCTTTTACTACTGGATCAACACAAGGATACTCTCATTACATATACAAGAAATATCGTACCAAAAGCAAAATGAGACTAGCAAAGGTTTGTTGTGAATCCGCTTATTCCGAACCACTCGCCGATTGGATAACAAATATTTCTTGTCGAAGCAACAAAGACACATGTTGCACTGTCAGAACAACCATTGGCACCACCATTGAGCAGTCTGCCATAATGAAAGCGCCTGCAGCACCGCATTGGCCTTTTGGTGAATGAGGAGTTAAGATTATTATATGAGACAAATAAATTATATTTACTGGACTGAGACTACAGGACTGTGTTGTCTGTTCTCAGGATAATAAAAAATAGTGTGATTTTATAAATAATTCAGGGATAATCAGCCAATAACCAATTATTGAGAGCCTACTTTGATGTGTTCTATGACAATGAAAGGCTAGGAACTTATGTCAGAATAGGTGCTAATAAAGGATAATACAATACCCATTTATTCAGGACCTTGAGGGAAAAATTACCTACCCCCTGTTGTAACAGCTAAGCCAAAGAAGACTCTGTTACTCTGACTTTCGAGAAAATTTGTATACTGTTTTTAGGTAGAAATGACAATGTAGTAACTTACTCTCAATGTTTTCATAGAAATATTCGCTCAGGTAGTATTCACCGCATACTAGCATTCCTGCCCCATTCACGGTGTATGTATGTGCAGTGCCCCCCTCTATCTGCAAAATTATTGAAAAGTGATACTTTAATATCTCAGTTCTGATATTTGCCATTGTCACTCAAAATACTATGAACATGATATAGGAATATATATGACCATTGAAATCGTACAATGTAGCATCAACAACAAGGTTCAAAAGTCGATGTGTTTAACATAGAGTAAATCAATCATTTAATCAAGTAAATTTTTCACATAAACAAAATATTAAAATAAAATATTTCTAATTTAACTGACATACCGGACCAAACACTTTCAACAATTGTGTACAAACTATCTAGAAAGTAGAATATATAGCTCCTTACTCTTTTGATGCAGTCAATGCAGGTTTCTGTTATTACTGAGTGAGCACCAGCTATCAAAGCACACAAGAATGTGATCGCTGTCAAAAACTTCATAATGAGAGTCCACAAGTATCACAACATGTCTTTGTCACATGCGACCCAGGCATAAAGTGAAAGGATTGTACGGTGTGAGGGCCTACCATGTCCCAACCATGAAAATACATACATCACTGAACTCTTAAAGAAGCTTTGCCAATTGCTCAATTTTTCATAGAATTTTGATTGATTAACAAATACAATTTGTTTTTATGTGAACTTGATAACATGCGCACAAATGATACACAATAACTTGTTCATGTGATGATTAACAACAATATTGGGTGTGATGAAAAATATATCTGCACTCAAGTCAGTTGGTGTAAGTTAAAGAGCTAGTAATAAATATAATGGCAGGCATCACAATGGAAAAATTCCTCATGGTGCAAAGACAAAAATTGGCCAACGATATTGATGTATAAGCGATTCTTTTTCTAATCCGAATAAGTTCTGTGCTTGTCCATGTCATAAATACCTGGTTAAGATGTAAAACATTTGGGAAGATAAATTTACATTGTTGCAGCAGAAGTTCATATGGAAATTTCATTTTCAACTCCAAATCAAACAAGTGCATGATTGTGAGGCGCTACTATACTCAAAATTTTGTACCTAGACTGGAGGCTTAGCTAGGCTAATTAGGCTGATAAGTCTGATATAATTTTGGTACTCACAACAGAAGCTTACCCTTTTCTCTTTTCAGGTGCTGTGCATATCGAACTATGAAGTATAACCGCTTTGTATTGCTGTAAGAAACAGAAGATTGGGCTGCCCCTAAAGAGGGACGCAAGGTGCCCTAAATCCTCATACAGAGAATGTGATACCTCCTGATCATGGGTGTGCAGCGAGCTGTCAAAACCGAACTGGCACTAATCGGCCATAGGCAATGACACTCTGATCTTAGTCGATTGGCGGAGAATAATAATAATAATAATAATATGAACTTTATTTCCGATTCAGTGCCCCTTTCGACGTAAATGAGAATATGGTTACATAAGATTGATGATACACCATACACGATACACCATACACCATACACGATACACCATACACCATACACGATACACCATACACCGTACACGATACACCGTACACCGTACACCGTACACCGTACACCGTACACCGTACACCGTACATTGTACACCGTACACCGTACACCGTACACCGTACACCGTACACCGTACACCGTACACCGTACACCGTACACCGTACACCGTACACCGTACACCGTACACCGTACACCGTACACCGTACACCGTACACCGTACACCGTACACCGTACACCGTACACCGTACACCGTACACCGTACACCGTACATCATACATGATTGATTGAATGGGTTTGAAAAAAACAAATACAGGGCCGTAGTTAAGAAAAAATGGTTGGGAGGCAAAAGTCCGAGGCAAAGCATCACTAGGAGGGGTGTTGTTAGTTCCTCCCTAATCAATTTAGTCATATAATTAGCAAATGGAAGTCCGAAATGAGCTGATTCAGATATAGAAAATTGAATTAAAGCATTTTCAGGCAACATTATTTGGCTTTCTAGGGGGGGGGGCAGTGCCTCCCTGACTCCCCTAAAATTACGGGCCCGTCATAAGTGCAACTTGCACTATGTTTACAAATAATTTATGGGTAATCAAATGGATAAACGCAATTCGGTCTGATGCATATGTGCAAGAATTGTGATTAAACCTTTTTGAAATATTAATCAGACTCAGCGGATAAACACAATACTACATCAAGGGTTGTGTGTTGCAGCTGAATGAAACAAAAACTGAAAGGTATTTGGCAGCAAACAGCGAACTGGTACACAAGCAAACATAGACCAATGACTGCTAATGAAAAGGGTGGAACTCATGCTTTGTTTTATTGATCTACTCGCTTAACCTAAAGGCGATATTCTGTGACATGTACTGTATATTTTGCACCCAGTGTTGTTGAGTCCTCAATGGGTTTAGCAATAAAAGATGATGCTTGTGTTCCCTTGAGTAGTGATTTTTATTATATCAAAATTCTTACCAATTATTCTCAATCCATTGAACATGCCACACAAAGCTAGACAAATAAGACATCTAAATCTAAAGTTATATGGTAGACCATACACAGAGCAATGATTTATCAGGTGTAGCCAATCAAATATATCTTTGATGGATAAGCAATATAAAATTATGCCCTCAACCAAATTGTTAAAAACCTGTGATTAGCAGGAGGATTCGTTGGAAAACTAATCTACCCATTCGGTAATCATATTCTGTACAAGTTAAGAAAAATTATCTCTCTGTTTCATACAACCTTTTGGAAGTTGTTGAGCATACCAGTTGTGTGATTATTGTCAGAGGTGGCATGGTCAATTTTGCCGAGGGGCAACATCAAATTTAGGCCACTTTGCCAATGACCTGGCACACTTGTACACTGCCCTGAATATCTCACCCAGCTGAACTCCCCTGTTGGCCTTTTCATGCTCAGGGAAAATTATCCCCTTGTGTTCTGTTCCTCAGAAATAATCATCCAAGAAAACTTGAAAATACCACAAGAATCGAATTTCCTAAATATCGGCCAATAAGAGAGAAGGACATTTTGTGGAACAGTTGTGACCACATTGCAACTTGAACTTTGTTTCATTCATAACTGAGTAAGGGAAGTTATGCTCTCTCATGAACTGAGCAGACAATTCAGCATTATGGATAATCTACAATGATAGAATGTCCCATGTTATCTGCTTCCGGCTGTGCATATTTGCAAGTCCACAACACAAAGACACCTCACAAATACTACCTATTTCCGGAATCAGTTCAGATCAACCAAGGGTCTAATTTCATATTTCACGTGGGATGTTGGACGAGCTGCCTGACAATCTGAAATCACGTCTTGACCTTGAGCTTTGAACTGGCGCCGTCATAATTCTAATAACTTTTATGTTGGCATTTTTTATGACAAATTGGCCTGGCCCTCGATTAGCTGAGGCATGTTCAATTCTATTGCCCACGCGGGCCTCGATAACATTGACAATCATATATTCTAAGTTTAACCTCTTTGTTGAAACCAAAATAAACTCACCGCCCAGCCTATATAGCTCCCACAAAATAAGTGCGTCTATTTATGTAGGCATGATATTGTCTGAATTGTTAATTTAGGATTCGTAGAATAGCAGAACGCCTAAAGAAAATTAGTAAATCAGTTTTACCTGTAACTTTTCAACCAGGAAGTTTTGAAGTGTAAAATTATGTAGACAACGCTGTTGACTTATGGAACTCAAGAGCATAAGAATTGTAAAGTAAAATGTTTTATTTATTGGCAACAGGTAGTTTTGTATATATGCGTACCAAATCAACCAATCAAATGATATTCTTTTTCTCTTGTGACGTGATCCCGGTGTTGATTTTTGTGAGAGCAAATGATGTCATTGATAACTGCACTGGACTGTGCTAACATATTAAGGTGTTGTGGCTTTTGTATTGTTTGAGCAAGGTTAGGTATTTTTAGATCCTATATGAGCTAGTGGGCAATTGGGAGGGTGGTCATTCGAACATGAACATTATTACTCTATTATCAGCAATGTTATGCTCAATAGAGTACTGACCAAAGTGACCCATAGATGGAATCAGGACAAGTATATTTCGGTTAACAGATTTAGCTCTACCTTGTTCTCAATTCGTAGCTGATTATAACAGAACCGGCTGACTTTCACCTCAATCGAAGCAGCCATCATGTACTTTTTTTTCGAACCTAGAAGATTGTGGAATAAAAAGTTATGGTTCATAGCACTCAGAATGTGTGACGTATTTATATAATAATATGAAAGGCAATTCTTATCTCTGCACATCATTTGAATCACATTAACAGATATTTATACGAATACCTTGACATACTTTGCACGCTCATATTACCGAACCAGCAGTACATTCAGGATACTTTTTCAGTTCTTAAAAGCAGCTGAGCTTTAATTAACACAGCTGCAGGGGTCGAATACTATGGACTAGCTTTTTGTGATAAGTCAGCATTTATCTGGAAACAAAGGAGTAACCATCACATAAAATTTGTTGAAGAAAATAGGATGATTTTCGCGATCGGAAGTTTTGTTTTCATATGTACATGAAAAGTTGAACTCTTTGTACCAACACACAGGGTTAAGACAATAACAATCAATATTGGAAGAATGAATAGGCATACTTAGTACTATGATGCTGCTAAGATAAATATTTTTTTATTTCTACTATAGCCATGGTCAATGCCTTGACCTATATGACTTTATTGATATATTCTTTCAACCGTGTAATCTAATATTGGTGCTGTGCCTACTTTATTCTTTGATCAAGGTTAAGTATTTGCTAATAAAGTTTTCAACACCAATGCTGCAGTTTTGAATTGTTATGATCATAGATGCATGTATGATTTAGTTTTTGAGACAATTGACAGAATTTCACTAGAATAAAAGAATGATGCTTATCATGCAGCATTATGGCAACGGATCACCAAAATTTATAATTATATATCAGCGTATTCAATACGCTGCAAAAGGTTCAAACCTGTATAACAGCTAAGGACTAAAATTAGTGTTGTTTCATACATAATGACCGGCAACTTTTATCGTGTAAGTGTTGCAGGATATTTAATCCGATATCGCTATTGCTAGAGACAAACATTGTTACTTTTGGGCCAAGCTGAGACAACATAAATGTGTAACATACAAGTATGAAAATACCTAAAAACAGAATCTAATCTAATACACTTTCACCCTGAGGACAACAAAAACTAAAGTATCTGTGAAAGGATCGGCATGATTTTGACTTGTTATAGCCCTTACAAGATTACGCCGGTGAGTGACAATCATATTTGGTAACTATAAATCATTAAAGGGTAAGTGATGAACAAGGAGCAGTCATACTTTTACACCTCCCTAGCTACGCTAAACATGAAAATCTCTTAGGTGTAGTGATGGACATCTGGTTGCTGTTTTGCCAAACAAAATCGAATGGTTCAACCATTGAATGGAAAGGTTTGCCGAACAAGGCAGATCCCACACACACAATATTGGATTCTTTATTATTCCATTAAATTGGACATACCTCTGGTGTAGCTGATTTGATTGTAATTACGGTAAATTGAACAAACAAAGGCAGCTTAATTCTGCACTGATTGCCATTTTAATATACAAGTGAACCTTGTAATGATTGTTTTCCTTAGTTCTACGTTCAGTTAGGTTGGAGTGATTGCAGTGTACAATTATTCAGCACTCATACTTTAATTCTGAACCGAATCCTCCCAAACCTTTGCCGTCACCATCACAAGCTATACCAGTTGAGTGGACAGCTCTAGTTTGATGGCAGCTTGATTGATTTTAAACTGACATATGTTTTGTTCACATCATTGAAGTGTAAACAATTTTAGGGTATGTTACTGCTGGTACCTGATATTACTACCTCATCAGGCCTATGGAGTATCTGAAAACAAATTTGATTTGGTGATGATTTTGTCAGGAGTTCATTTAGTTCTATATCCCCCCGGGTAACATGACTACAAAAGTCCAGGGCATCGTAGCTCAAGACCTTCTAGCAATCAGATCAAATCATAATAACAAACTAATGTTCCTCAATGCAATCATATTTTCATGTTGACAACAGGATTGAGCTTTGTTATGTTGAACTTCTGAAACCGAGACATAGAACTCAAAATCAATTAGATGTGCATAAAAGAACTTTCTTTTGTTACCAGAACAAACACTTTTCCTTTTGTTTTCAGGTGCTGTGTGTGTTGACCTGCATGTCAGCAAATAATATAGTGGACATATTCATTCAACCATACTGTCTAATATTTGTCTTGCACCGGTAACTTCATGAGAAGTTGAGTGCTGCATTAATACAATGAGCTTGTATCTTCTCGTGTATTTCTTTGGCTATGAGAGATCAAAAAGCAATGCACTCATCTCTCCTCTTTGCTACTGTACACAGCTGCCTATGAGAAAAAAAATTGTGAGCAGAAATTCCAGTTTTCGGTTCGAAATTAAGACTTGATGTTACTAATCTCTCAGAACTCAGATAATATATCTGAGCCATTGAGGATTTTTCCCTCAAATTATGCAACACGGTGCAAGGTAATTAAAGGCTTGGAACAGTAAAATTTGAGCAGAGTAAATAGTCACTATGTATATCCATTATTAGTGGATTTTATTCTGGTCGTTACACTTGCATCACACTATAATATATTTAAATCAACAAAAACTTCACATTCATACTAGAAATACAGACAAAGGTTTTGTATTGTAATACTACTTCTTTCTTAATATCAAAAAATTAGAATACAAGAATTTAACAATTTACCTCACAACAGAAATATCCAAGGATTGAGTCTACTAGCAAGTATCTGTGATGGTATTACCACCACTACCACCACCACCACCAACAACACCATAACAGGTGCCTCTTATCGAAGAGACATATGGACATGTGTTTGCGTCAGAACAACCATTCTCTCCACCGTTGAAAATTCTACCATAATGGTGACAAGACATATCGACTACATTGCCACCAAGATCACTTGCACAAGTATCCTGATATAGCTGCATATACAGCTTGATACACCAACGGGCACATGTGTCATCATATGCACATGTCTTCCAGGTCCATCCCGCTGAAAAAACAAAAAAAATTAATCACAGATAATCTTCTGCAGTTGATTATTTAATACTATCACATACATTAATGTTGCAATATATGGTTACAGTTACAACGTCTACATGATGTTTCGAACGTTCGAAAACAATTATAAGCCATGATAATGGTAAATAAAGTAGTGAATAAAATAAAATCCTACCGTCTGGGATGGTACAGATAGTATAGAATGCTTCACTGAGGTTGTATTCACCACATCTTTCCACTCCATCTCCACCTGTGCTACAGTTGCCTGCTGGGCCAGACTCGACCTTAAAGACAATATAGGATATTATAGCAGCTTATACAGTAATTTGCCATAGACATTGAAGTACAGCGATCATGACATTTAGGTTTAATACTGGTCATTTGAATACAACAAGTTCTATTGAAAAAAGGTCTGATTCAATCTTTTTCATGCCAATTCAGAGACAGGCTTCTTTTTTGACCGATTTGATTCTAATGACAAAACAACTGCCCCATTTTTCGTCTAGCGAATAAAATCTTACATAGTCATTATACTTACGTCTTTGATACAGTCAATGCAAGACTCTGTTATCACTGATTGAGCACATGCTACCAAAGCACACAAGAAAGCGATTGCTGTCACAGACTTCATAGTTAAAGGCTTGTGTATTGATTCGAACAAGTGTAACTTTTACTCCTTATTACATGCAGCTTCTTCTAACACTGGCACAATTCTCAGTTAAGCAGGCTTTCTATACCATGAAAATGCTGCTTCATCAAACCATTAACAATTGATCTCAAATATCGAGTGCATGCTTCAGGAAACAAGTACAATGAATGTTCACTGAGTAAGAGACAATGGTACACACATAAGAACTAAAGATTGATGAAAACAATATTGGGTGTGGCAAGAAAAAGCTGTGCAGTTAACATCAATGAGAACCAGTTATTTGAATAAATGTTAACAAACTCTCTAAGAGCCATTATTTATTCAAGCTGCACCGTATCCAGGGAAAATAGTCTATATCTGAAACCTTTAGAAATGTCGATAAAAGTTTTTGAATGTCAGCCAGATTTAAGTTCAGCTTATTTGCTGTGACTGAATGTAAGTTAGCGTAAAATTGTAACTACCTGAGGTGGAAGTCTCAAACGGGTAAAAGAATGTGAGCTAAATTTGAAGTTAGCTAATTCATTCATGTGTGAAATGGAAAAATTTTCTTCCTGCAAATACTTTACTTCGTTAGGGTATTCACTCGCGGTAGTGGTGAGTGTGATTTCAGTTGCTAATTCTATGTAAATTCAATGCACAATGCTATTCAGTCTTGTTTCACTGGGCCTCATAAAATTAGAGATTCTACTCTTCACAACATCTAAAGGGAATTAAACATGACAAGCAGAGCTAATCGTTGTAATCACAGATTTAGCTGGCAGTATTAGGTCTACCTTTCACAATGAAGTGAGCTTACTGATAGAAGTTATCGAAGATTTTGAACAGAAATACATTTTCATAGATACAACAGACATTCTTTGTTGGCAAGTCTTTGCAGGAATTAAACCCTTGTGACTCTCACGCAAAAGGTATCAAAACAAAAATTGAAATTGAAAGACTGAATGATGCTGTGTATATTATAACTGTGCATGAGCCGCCAATTTGAGTACATTATTAATGGGTGTGGCCTGTGTGTTGAGCATAGTATTAGCCTAAAGTGTTATTGATAAATCCGCTCATCTGTAAGATTTGATTTCGGTGCTGTGCTTACTCCATTGTGAGGTCTAGGTCATGAAAAAACAGCTGTGCACCTTTGGCTAAACCAAAACACATACTAATCAATAATATAGGTTTGCTTATCATTCTGGTGAATTTAACACACCGGACTAATATGCACTAAGTACCCTTGTTATTAATCACTCATTATGGTACTAATTTTCTATTACATTTAACCAGATTGTAGTGAAAGCTGTGTGGTACCCTTTCGCAAGGGGATTAATTTTACAAGAACACCGGCTCGATATTTTGTACTCACATTGATTGATAAAGGTAACCGAACCATAGATCAGCTCCTAAACCACATTTACTTGTCCATATCATGCTTAAGGAACCTCTGAGTGACATTACATCTGCTTCATTTCATAATAGTTCTTCAATTGCACAGCCACATGATGTTTGTGGGTTTCTAAATTAACACTGGTCAGCATAAACAGTGCTCATCCCAAGTTCTAATTATGCCATTACAATCATT
This sequence comes from Membranipora membranacea, assembly GCA_914767715.1. Classification (NCBI taxonomy): domain Eukaryota; kingdom Metazoa; phylum Bryozoa; class Gymnolaemata; order Cheilostomatida; family Membraniporidae; genus Membranipora; species Membranipora membranacea. Next base: position 12,804,017 of record OU612072.1, read on the forward strand.
CATTCCAACTCACCTAAACCAACAGGAGAAAAATATCCCATGTATACAGCCTTATTATATAAATGTAAGTACAGTTTTTGCGAAGGTCTTTGTGCATTGTATTTCACAATCGATTGATATCCACTGCAACATAACGGTCTAGCTTTACAGGGCACTTATAATTGTTCACTACAGTTGACTAAGGCGATGGCAATGTGCCAACATGGAAAGCGTGTTAATGTAAACACAACTGGAGCTGATGGCACAAACCCCACCTTTCACAAGGAAGAAGGCTCACTGATAGAACTATTTCTGATTTTGAACCAAAATATGTTTTCATAGTACAACAGTAAGTTTTCTTTCCGAGAGCTAGACTTTAATGGAACAAAGTTGAACACTTTGGACCCTCACAGAAAGGGTATAGAAATCACTATTGGAATACTCAAGGACGCTGTTTTTATTGAGAACTATTCATGAGCTGCCAAGTTAAATCAAATGATTGATGGAAGTGGCCGTCATGTTGAGCCTTGTGTCAGCCTACAGTGTTATTTATAAATCTGCTCATCTGTAAGATTTAATATCGGTACTTTGCTTATTGCATTGTGAGAGCAAGGTTATGTCATTTTAGAGCTAATCAGGTAGCATATAAAGCCTGATTTGAAACAGCTCAATGGCTCAATTTACAAAAGGCTCAATGTTGAAAACGCAATCTCTGCGACTCTGTGAATATTGAGAACTATACATGAGCTGCCAAATCTGTCCATCCATCAGATTTGATATCAGCGCTGTGTTCAGGTCATTGTGTGAGCAAGGTTATATTTTGTTAGAAAATCAGTTTAGTTCCCTACAGCTAAACCAAAACACAAACTAGTCAATAACAGGGCAATTTAACACAATTGGCCTATGCACCAAGCACCCTGGTAATTGCTAGACTTATATGTGGTGACTTTTCATTGCATGTAGCTAGATTCTAGTGAGATCAGTGTCTTACAACTATTTAGAAAAGTGCTCAATTTGACAAGAAAGCCTTCTCAATCATTTGCACTATCCACAAAGTGATTGATTGGAAAAAAAACTTTAGCAATGAAATATTAAGCCATGCCATTCCAGCTGTTAACTGTCACTGCAATCGAAAGTCGTTTGACTTTGGCCCTAAGCCTTTAACTCTTCCTCTGCTCAGTGCATCCCACTCAGTGTATTAGCTATGAAAATTGTGCGCATTCCATAAAATGTTATTACATATAATTGACTTCTATAACAAAAGATTAAGGTATGCCAATTATAATCATGTTATCAGGAGATGAAGATGATAAGTCCGAAAGGAGTGGTGTCATATTTATTTCTAAGATAATAACTGACAACATAACAATGAATTATATACACCAAAATTGAAGCAAAAGCAAAACTTCTTTTTTCATTGAGGCCGTTGACAGGAGCAACAGTCGCCGCTACTATTACGACATATTCACTGCGAAGCAATCATATTATTGGTCTCACTTTTGTGCATGAAGAAACACTCAAGTGTAAAAAAGGGGATATTTTTCACCAACAAATCCATTTGTAAGTGTTGCTGTGGGAACAAACAAGACATGGAGAAAACGGTAAAACGTAAAGAACAGAACAAAGTTTGATGAGCACATATTGTCAGAATTACGGGGCTACCGTCACCAGCTGATATTGATACGAGTCTGGAGAACTGGAATTAGCACCTATTAGCATGTTGTGTGTATGGGCCCCGGCTTATGATAAATGGATTATAACAGGTGCTTCTTATCATAGCTACATAAGGACATGTTCCTGTGTCAGAACAACCACCGGCGCACGGGCGCATGTGTCATCCTTCCCACAACTATCCCAGTCCCATCCTCCAGTAACCACTACAAATAAAAATAATTTACATCATTTCTATTCCCTCAGGCCAAATTTCCAAGCGAAGCCTAAAAATCAGTGAACTTCAGTCAATAATAATAATATTATAAATCTCTAATTATGAAGTATTGCGGTTGAAGTAGTTAATAATTACAGGCAAATGGGATATTATGTTGGAAAAATTGGCGGTTTTTGTCAACTGTAGCACACCCTGTCAATGGGCAAGCTGTGTCTCAATCACAAACTAAAGATCAGTTTTATTTGTCATATATATTTGAAGAGGTGAATTAAACTAAATAATAAATTACTTAAGATTGTAACTTACTCTCAATGTTTTCACAGGCGTCGTAGAAAGCTTCAGTCAGGCTGTATTCACCATATGCTTGCATTCCATCCCCATTTGGGTCACAGTCGTTGGCTGTTCCCCCTTGGACCTGTAACATATATGACAAAAATCAGGACACCTGCAGATATTACTTCTCCTATCATCCGTCAAAATAACAGTCCATTTGATTAATCCTCACCATTCAACTCAAAACTACATTATTACCGACAAGAAAGTCTATGCTTATCACAGTGTTTGCATAAATTTACCATCATCACACTGTATGGGTAAACTTCGCAAGAAAATTGAATCAAATAAAAAGTGTTTGCTATCTTTGTTATAGTATACAGATAAAAGCTTCTTGCCGATCTGATGTAGTCAATGCAGGTTTCTGTAATCACTGAATCGGCAACTGCTACCAAACCAGACTTCATATTGAGAGGTTCGTGTTTTGCAAGATTTGTTTAGTCCTTATTGCATGCAGCTTTGACAAGCACTTGAACAATATTTAGTCGTGCCCTCAGAATCACAAACATCCAATTTTTAAATATTGTTTTCTTGAATACAATTCAATGATTTTTCACAATGTTGTACACATTACAAACATACAAACAAACAATACTGGGTGTAGCAAAAACTTTAACATATTTAATATTGATGAGAACCATTTCTTGAATAGATAATGATGAGGTTTTTCCACCATTTATTCAAGCTGCACAACAGCAAGAGAAAATAATCTATAGCCAGCCTCTAGACATGTCAGAATAAAAATTAGAGTAGCCTTAGAGGAGTAAATGGTAGCTAGAGTTTGTTTTAGCAAATTTTCCATGACTCAGTGCTAGCTAGCATCTTAGTATGGCTAGCTGAGGTGGTACAAAATGGAAAAATTGTCCTCCTGCAAATCATTTACCACTCAAGGGCACACTGCTTGCAGGATGGCCTTGTGACATAGTCTATCTCTGCAGCACAGCAGTGGTGGCGCTGCTTCCATCAAGAAAGGCAACTCCCAGGGTTCAAGGTTATGAGATATCAAAACCAGTGTTCCATTTAGGCCCAAATATTTCCAAATTATGGGTTTCCATTGTTTTCCCAATTTTGGTACTCAGACTAGGTGTATTAGTTCAAGCCCTATGCTGCAGAGACAAACGTATGCCTCAATAGTTCGCACATGCGCAGACTGACTCGAGGGTGCGTATTGCAGTAGCACATAGATGAGACATAAGCTTATTTCATCTAAATCATATGTCAAAGCATAGTCGTACCATCGGAGATTTTACTTGTCATATCAAAGAAGGGGAGTAAACATGACAAGAAAAGCTTATTTGTGTAATCACAGCTTTAGCAGGTAGCTTTAACCCCCACCTTTTACAAATGCGAAAACGAAAATATATCTCACAGTTACAGCAGGGAGTTTGTTTTGTAAGCTAGACTTTGCAGGACTCAAGTTGAACTCTTGACGCCCTCACACAAAGGGTATAGAAATTGGAATAAACATTTAAAGACTCGATGACATTGTGTGAATTGAGAACTATACATGAGCTTATTATTGAGACATTATGTTTGGGTGTGATCTGAGTTTGTTTAGCTTTGTGTCAACCTACAGCATTATTGATTAATTCATTCAACCATGAGATTTGAGATTGGTTTTGTGCTTACTTCATTGTGAGAGCAAGGTAATGTATTTTTAGACCCTATATAAACTAAGCAGGCAGCATAGAAGACGATTATTAGAGAAATATCTTCGCTAGAACCTTATCGACAAGCCTCGGTCCTATAAACAGGAACATGATTCAAAACAATCGCATCGAAGAATTCTTGCGACAAGCCTCATGTTTGGTTGTGACCACTCTTTTAAGTAGTATCACAGAGTATTACTGAAATGAATACAAGTCACTAGGGTGTAATATGAAATTACTATGTAATTGTTGTTACGGAATGACGGGCAGATTAACAGAACAACATTTTTGTATGCAAAGTGCTCTGTAAGATTTAATCCAGGGTGTTACGATGGTGATGAATCACTACGGGTTTATAATACCAAATACCATGCTTTGAACTTTTTGCCATGAATGCAAGGCAATTATCAGAAACAGCAATCATATATTGAACAACTGAACAACTAGAAACTGAGGCTACTCATACCTTAGCATCGGCGTTGTAAGTCGTCAACCCTACCTCATTTATTTATCTGATAACAAATGAATACTGACTGAGAATTTGTTTTTACCCGGTCTGGGAATGAAACCAATGAGCCCTAGGTGATAATGGATGCCTATTTAAAATACACAAAAGACAGATATCGATTTTGCACTTTGGTATTTGGGTTGGGGATAAACATTTCAAGTTAATAAGGCATTTTGAGAGGGTGGAGCTATTGAACCAAAACTCTGCATTTGTTTTTATTTCTGTCATCAGAATTGTTTGGGGTCAACCCAACGTTTTGTCAAGCTTCCTCCGTGCAGTGTATCAAGCTAGTGTGTTGGGTACATATCACATCCGATCCGGTTAAATTTGCTCTTTGTTTTGTGTGCAATAGACCATGGAAATAAAATATGCTACAAAAGTTGTCAGGGGATTAAAAAGACACGTCCAAAAAATAGTGTTGTCATATATTTTGTAGGAAATAACTGACAAAAGACAAAATTCAAATGTAAGCCAAAATTTGCAAACAAAAACTGAAACTGCTATAAGCAATCGAAGACACTGACAAGTTCGATGGCAAGAAAACAAAAGGCAAGATGATGACACAAAATGGACATACAGTAGTAGTTATTCATATAAATCTGAAAAGAAGTGTTTAGCATATATTGGGATCAACTATTACAGTGCCATTGCTTGGATGAGTTGGATAACAAGTTTGTCTTGTCAGAGCTACATAGGGACATGTTCCTGGGTCAGAACAACCACCAGATCCTCCATTCAAGAGTCTGCCGTAATGGTGACATGACAAGTCTGCCACAGTGGCACTAAAATCAGAGGCACAAGTACCTTCGTTAGCCTGCATGTAGAGTTTGATGCACCAGCGGGCACATGTGTCATCCTTTGCACAACTATCCCAATCCCATCCTGAGGTAACCACTACAAGTAAAATAAGAGGTTCATCAATTTTATTCTGGTAAACATTTTCAATACTGAATTTTGAAATATAAACACTCAGGCTGAGACACAAGGCCAAAGGCCCAGGCGAAGCCAAAAGGATCAGTGAACTTCAATGGCTGGTTTTGTATATTAGAATAATAATAGAATAATTGGAGGTCAAGTAGTTATATCATGGAGTATTGTATAACCTTGTTTGAAAATATTTTTGAAATAACACACCCTGTCAATGGGCAAGCTGTGCCTCATTACAAAAATAAGAGGGACAATATTCAACATAAAGATGATTAGAGTAACTGCAGTGGGAAAAAAGTTCCTCAGATCACTTCACCATCATCATCTCTCAATTAAAACATATACATAAATTTTATTTGTCATATAAATCTGAAGGGGGAATGAATTTACTAAATGACACAAGATTGTAACTTACTCTCAACGTTTTCACAAGCATCGTAGAAAGCTTCAGTCAGGCTGTATTCCCCGCATACCGAATCTCCGTTCCCATCTGTGGTGCATGTGTTTGCAGTACCTGCCTGCACCTTTAACAATAATATCAATATAATCAATTCACCTGATCATCATGATAATTTGTGCTAAGCTATCAACTTGTGACAGCCCGTCACCATCAAGAAATTCTCTGTATTCTCAGTTTCTTTCATAAATCAAATTATTTTTCAACGTTAAATCACAACCGACCATCATGAATCAAATGGTGACTATATGGGTATACTCCACACAAAAAGTTGATTCAAATGAAAAATGTTTGCTACCATTATTTATGTATACAGATTAGAGCTTCTTACCATTTTGAGACAGTCGATACAAGACTCTGTTATCACCGAATGAGCACATGCTACCAAAGCATAAAGAAAGGTAACTGTTGTCAAAAGCTTCATGATCTTTAATTGCTAGGGGCAGGGGTAAAATATCAGTCCTTACTGAATGAAGCTTTGACAAACACTGAAACAACTCTTGGTTTTGCACGCTATTTCTTCTATGAAAATGCAGCCTGACCGAACCGTTAACAATTGATCTTGAATTTTTTGGATAATGTTTCAGGAACCAAATACAATGAATGTTCACTAGACAGTGAAATTTATATGTACAGACAAAACAAATTCTTGTGAATAACAACAATATAGGGCGTGGTAAGACTTATCAGTGTAGGTTATACAAAATGGGAACCAGTTTTTTGAAAAGGTATTGATTGGTGTTCAATTCTGTTCCATCATTCATTCAAGCTGCACCATAGCAAAGGATCATAATCCATATATACTGCCCTTAGATATAACTTGAAACAAATTTACCTTAGAAGGGTAATTGTTTGCTAGAATTAAATTCAGCTAACTTAAGATGAATTGATGCTAACTAGCACATAATTGTGGCTAGCTTGTTTAGGTTAAACTAGGCGTCAACATCGGAGATTCTACTTTTCTGAATTTCTAAGGGGAAGTGAACTTGACAAGAAGAACAAATTTTACAGCTTTAGCAAGTACATTTTACCCAATATTTCACAAGGAAGTAAGCTTTGGACTGTGATTATACTCAAAGATAAAACAGGAAGTTTTTTTTCGAGAGCTAGACTTAGGAGGAGTGTAGTTGAACTCTTGGGACCCTCACATAAAGGCAATAGAAATCAGAATGAATATTGATTGTGTATATTGAGAACTTTACATGAGCTGCCAAATAGAATCAAATTTCCTTTCATTCATGGGTGTGGCCTGTTTGTTGAGCTTTGTGTCAACCAGAAGGTTATTGATGAATTCATTCAACTATGTGATTTGATATCGGTGCTGTGTTTGCTTCATTGTGAAAGCAAGGTTGTGTATTTTTAGACCGTATATAAACTAAGCAGGCAGCAATGAAAGTGTCAGGATATTTATTTATGTTAGAACCTGATTGGCAAGCCCCTGCCCGATTGAACGTACAGCACAATTTACACATTAGCTTTAAGTTGATGGCCCATCGTAAAATTTGCTTATAATTATATCTCTCCCACTCTCACAAGCTCTATTATCGGCAGCATTAGAAGTTGAATGAACACTAGAGTCACAACACATCTTGTGAAGCAGCCAATAATATTAGGCCTAGAAGAAAGAGCCTGGGATCTGAATCCGAGCAAGGGCAACTAGGAGTTAGTTTTAGTCCTAACCCTTTTGAAAACAACCTCATAGAATATTACTTAACTGGATCTATGATTCAAAGGTATAGCCATTGTATGAATAGCAACAACATCAAAAACATGTATAAACGGTTCAGTCATCGGTGATGAAATCTTTTGCGAGATATTTAACCTTGGTGGACTAATACACCAACAGTATTGAGATTAGTGTCCTGAATAACTAAAATCCAAAGCTGACTCAGTCTGGATTGATGTACGAATAGCAAATAGGAGAATTTATATCATTGCATTAAAAATGATGATGCTTTGTTATGGGTTAATAATACCAAATAACATGACATCATGAATCAGCCTTAGATATTTTAGACATGAATGTCAGGTAGTTATCAGTAACAGCCATCACAGATCGAATGACTGAACAGTTGGCATTTTAAGATCTGAGGCTTGCTAACCTTTTATCCAAGCGCATTTAGTTTTTTACCCACAAAGGAAATTGTTTTCTTATATTCATGGAATAAAGTCAATGAAGCCTATTGACATTGGAACCTATGTAAAACCGACTGCTATTGATTTTGCACTTGGGTATTTTGGATAAACACGTCGTATCATCATGTTTTAAAAGAGTTGAATAAGCAATTTGAGAATGCGGAGCTGTGAAAACAAACCTGATGACTGATTTCTGTTTCTGTTATCAGAATTGTGTGGGTTAACAACCAAGTTTTTTGACAAAGTTTGTATTGGGTAAGGTTACAAGTCAGTGCATCAGTTTTATAATACATATCATGCAGTATAATTTGCTCTTTGGATTGTATACAACGAACATTTATAACTACAGAAATAAGGTATGCAATGAAAACCATTTTCATGTGTTATCAGGATCCGCAAGAGGGAGGTCATATATATCCTTTTGAAAATAAGTCAGAAAATAACGATATAAATGTGACCAAAGTTCACACAAAACCGAAACTTCCTCTGGCAATCATGATTATGGAGAAAATTTGAGGGAAATTATGTTGCATTCAAAACCAAGCTGAAAACTGATAGCCATGGCAATTGTTGTAATGAGCTTGTTGCAGCTTGGGCCAACATTGAAGAAATTCTATAATATGCACCCTTCATAAACCATGAACATGATAAGCCGTTGGGCACCTGACCCTCGACCACAGTTGTTTCAATTGAGAAGTTTTTGTTACATTATGCTTGAGCTAACAAATATAAAACCCTACATTGAATTGAAAATTTGTGCCATGTTACAAACAATTAAAGAATAGTCTTACAAAATACCACATTTGTAGTTGTGGCTGAAATCATCCATGCAGTTGATAGAGGTTAAATCTTTTGCAAAATATTTATATTGGTGATTTCGTAAGGTCACTGATGAATCAAGTAGAAAACCAGCCACTCCATATGATACTGGAACCTGTAATAATCTGTCTTCACAGAAGCTTCTGTGTTAATCAAACACATTATTTTCTATCATTGATTGACATTTCTGGCTATTCAAGAAATAATACAGACATCCAAAGGGTAAAAACAACCTTTTTTAGTGATTACAATGCTAACTACAAGTTGTGTTGCATTTTATCTGAAGGCAAGCACCCTCAGATATATTTTTTATTTGTTATTCAATGCATAATATTCTCATGTTTGTAACAGGAAGTTTTATTTATGTGTGTGTAGGTCCAGACAACAAAATTTGAACTCTTTGGACCCTGACACAAAGGGCAGAGAAATACGAATCAATAATGAAAGCTTCAATGACCTGGTTTAGATTTTGAAGTTTTCTAAACAGGCCAATCAAATACTTTGCTGTTTATTTTTGGGTGCGGCTTGTTTGTTTAAATTGCCAAGGCCAATGAAGTTATTGCTGAATCCATTCAGCCATAGAATCTTGTATTGGTATTGACCTTCTGTCTTGCATGAGCATGATTGTCTATTTTTAGACGGTATATAAACTGTGCAAGCAGACTAGACTATATCATTGTTACTTTGAATACTCAACCTTTATTGCAGAGCACTGTATACTCTACTTCTGCAGGAAGACAATGTAGTTACTGATGAATCCATTCAGCCATGGAATCTTGTAGTGTTATAGACCTTCTGTTTAGTATCAGCTTGTTTGTGTATTTATAGACACTATATAACTTAATCAGGCCATCTAGACAGCGCCATTTCAATAATTTACATATTTATCAGAGCACCATATGCCCTGCTTCTGTAGGAAAACTTTTGTTCTGCCGGCAGTTTATGCCCTATAATAAAATTTGGCTTGCACTATATGTAGTATTATCTTTAGTAGTGCCTCCTGCGGAATCACATGTAACTCAACGTTGCTTGCCACACACCAAGGAAGCATAAACCATGTTCCCAATAAATGTGCAAGACAATGATTTTATTTATGAATTTCTTCAACCATGGGATTATGTATTGGATTTGCAGCAGCTTATGTTTAGGTGCTAAGCTAAGCAGGCAGTCTATTGAAATCATTCAAGGAAACAACTAGCCTTGACCCACAATACTTCTGCGCTGACCTTCACCCATACCCACAAGATACAGAGGCGGTCATTTCGTGTGCTCAAGAGGTGACACACAGTTGACCCCTGATAAGTTGGACAGCGCTCAAAGTGGTCCTCAGGAGAAAATGGCCAAGGCCAAAAACGTCCCGGTAAGATTTTTTAAGTTATCCATTTGCTCAAACTTCTATGAAAACTCTATGACAGATAACAGGTGGGTCAGACACTTTGTGAAAAAATCAGAACACTACTTGAAAATGGGTCAATATATCTAAACCTAAATTCAAAATTAAACAACGGAAAATGATGGTGCATCCGATTCATCCTTTGTTATCTGAATGTCAATATGTAAAAATTACAACTTGGTGATACCAGTATCCATGTTGAATATCCCAAAGAAGTATTTAGATTTTGTATTTCAAAACACAAGGATGAAATCTTATCATCGGTATCATTATTATCGAAAGTATACAGTCGGCATTACATGCACATGACCGCACTGATATATTCATGGAAATTATGTCACATTCAAGTTCCAGGCTAGTGAAAAAGAAAGCATGTGATTAAGGACTGTACTGACCACTGCTAAATAGCGGAATAACTAAATAGCTAAATAGCTAAATAGCTAAATAGCTAAATAGCTAAATAGCTTAATAGCCAAACAGCTAAATAGCTAAATAGTTAAGGACTGGTCGCCGCTAAGTATTGAGATAATAGAGAATCCAACGCGGACCTCATGTTTATGTATTAGACATACTGAAAGCCATAGCACCATTACTAGCCGTTAAGATTCTGAAGAAAATACCAAAACTTCTAAGAGAACCTCAGTGGTGATGAGAGTGTAAACTTTTATCCTTGTTTCTTGTATCCCTCTGTTGCAATTATCTTTTGTTAAGTTGTATCATCAGATGTTGTGCAACAATATCAAACCAAGAAAAGAAAACTGGCCGATAAACACTAGAAGAATAAGTACTTGCAGGAGGAAGTATTTGATCTTTTGGGGAAGCTTGAATTGCAAAATTGATTGCTAGAAGTTACTCTTCTGAATTATTTTGTAAATGCTTGTTTCTAAACTGACCCCCTAAAAGTATCATATATCTAGCTTATATTTACTCATCGCATTTATAGTTATTATCTAATATCTGTGTGTTCTTTAGATATGCTGTTCGTGAGGATCAGGTAGAATGCCTATTTTTGTACAAAAAACTGTCTGAGCTAGCATATGACTTACTTACCCATCGAAATAAATTTGACTAGGATGTGCACTGGATAGTAGACAAATTTATGTGAGGAACTCTCCAAGCTAAATATTCTCCACGAAACGGTTGACCTCATAAAATTGGATTTATTTGCCATTTTAGACCAGAAACAAGTGATGCATTTTTTATACTCAAGGTTTGATTGTATGGGAATTGAGTATTACATGAAAACCTTTATTCGAAGTTATCTCGTCTCACAAAATGTGAAGATAACTTGCTTATGGCCCTTTATGTGAACACTGATACTCACAAGTAAATATGAATGTATAAACCTGATATTAAACCTTGACATGACATTATATAGAGCATCAGTAGAAAAGCATAGAGACATTCAATTGTCGGTGAATCTAAGCCATTCATTTGATTTGTTGGAGTGGTGTTGTGAGATACCAATACTCACAGCTCGGATCAGGATGAGCCAGAAGCCTTTCCCACAGCCAAGCTACAGCCTTTCGAGAGTCTTATGGGTAGTTGGGTCAGCTGAGAGCTTACTTGCCATCTAGTGTCCCATTTGTATGTCTTTCAGCAACTGCTCAACAGCTTGTAGTAGACAGCGTTGTTACATCCTTACATTTAGTGTCTCCCAAGATAATCAAAGTACAGATAAACAAATCTAATATCAGTTATGGTAAAGAGGTTATGGTGCACCTAACTAAGTTGTGACTAGGTAATTGAGCAAACATCGTCCCTGATATAACCCATGTGCTACTCATCGGCAGATACTTTAGACCTGATTTGAACTCCCTCTAATAATAAAAATGATGGCCAACCGCTGGTGGTATAAGGCAACCCGGACAGCACTTAAGACAAGTAAATATCATCTTGTTTTAGTGTGACTGTATTATAGGCAACAAAAGATCTTGGCTGCTTTAGGGTGAGAGTCTGTAGAGAGTTAAAGTGTTATCAAAGCAATCTCACATTTTAAAATCTCTCACACAAGGGCGTTATTGAATGATGTGAGAAAACCACGGGTCTAGTCTAGAGCATGTTATCTCCCCTGTTACCGATTAAAACAAAATATCTTTGCCTAGGCTACCTTGGACCAATACTGTTGGTGTAAGTAGAGCAGCCTGTCCTAGGTAAACCAGGACAGGGCATCCTGCTATACTGTTAGTAGATCATTGTATGGGTGTTAATCTGTTGCAGCGAGATAACATACTCTCGGCTCTTCTCGACCCTGGGTTTTTGCACTTTCAAATCGTTAAAATCATTCAATAACGTCCTAGTCAACCTGACAATCAACTGCGCTGCTGCATGAGATGCCACCCTGACACTCCTTGTAACATTCTGACATTCATACATGATTCCTTGTAATCATCATTCACTGAAACTCTCAGTGACAGCGATTCTGTTGCCTCAGTTGCAAGCATCGAGTCCCTGACCGATATGTAGCTTCTTTTAGAAGTTATACAGTATACACCAATCTTTCTGCGTTCTAGTAAACATCATATTGATGTATAGCAATGAATTTTCACAGGTATTGCATATCACTGGCTCAGAGATATTTGTTTTTTTTTCTGTAACAGACTATCATATATTACATTATGTATTATGGTATCATCATGTGATATAACTTTGTTGCCCCCACAGTCAGCGTCACATTGTTTATACAAGCATCAGCTGTATAACTCTTTTAGCTTGATTGATAGTTTACATATAATACATAATTTCTCGAAAACAGTCGTATATATTCTATGTGATTTATGTATCAGAGTGTTTTATTTATAATAATATGTGTCATAATATCAAGTGATATAACATTGTTGCATCCACAGTCAGGGTCACATTGCTTCTATAAGCATCATCTTTATAACTCTTAGCTTTGTTTGATAGATTATTATATAATACAGGATTTCCCGAAATCAGTCGTAAATATTCTAGGTGATTTTTGTAACAGAGCGTTTTATATATAATAATATGTAAAATATAATCATGTGATATGATATTGTTTATACAACCAACATCTTTGCTCGAAATCAGTAGCAAATTTGTGCTCAGTGCGATGAAAGAATAAAAGGCAACCAATTTTGATCTCCTGAGTAAACACAGTCTCTGAATGTAGTGGGAGATAATATTCGTTATATTGGGCCACCAATATCACCTTTCGTATCAATATCCATAGAAACATTGAGGTTTGGGAACAGTGATATGATTTCAGAATCATATACATATGATTGATCTACCTGTGAAAATTGTAGGTAATAATGCCGGCATTGCACCTGTTGGATCCTTGATATGAGAAACTCCTTGAGTGATTTGCCGCAAATGCCAGAAGCTGGGTTATCAGATATGTTCACTAGTGCTGGTGAGTGAGTCTTCGCTGAGGTATCGGAAGGCACTAGCAATTACTCGGCATTGTATTTTCTCACCAATCTCATGATGTCTGATTCCGAGAGCTCGCGCTTAGATATATTGGCATATACCTTGTATCCCATTTCCTTATCAACATTTTTTTCGATTTTGGACCACACACCGCGCGCCCTTGATATCTTGGAGATGTGGTCCTCAGTGTATTTACCTCTGCAGGTCTTGAGTCTCGCCTTGAAAGCTCGGTGATCATGCTCCAGCTGTGAGGCAAAAATAGTAAATTCAATTTATTGAATGGCAAAAATAATCATCTGCATGCAACATTGTGTAGCAACTTAGGAACGCTCCGTTACAGGATATCATGTCACATGCTTCTGACCAGGTTTGAGGAATTTCAGTCTTTCACTGTCAGATATATTGAATACTGATGCATACTATTCATACATTCAATTCCCTCACTATGTTGTGTTTGTTATAATGATCCTTTAGTGTAACTATTTTTAGCAATCTTATACCCTTCCCTCTTACAACTTGATGCCTCATGTTTGCTAGCGGACTAAATGTGACTTTTGACAAATGACTTTTGGTCTGGCAGGTTGGCATTAAGCTTTATGCGTTCATCCGAACAAGTTAGAGATCGAGAATAATTAAGCCAATGCCCATGCTGTCTATCCTGAGGTAGAATTTACCGTCACAGGTAGAAATTATGGAAAACAATAACTAGATACTATACCTAAAATAATGTAGAGACAGACAGTTCATGAAAGTTATCAGACAACAATTCACTGCTAGATCCAGAGGAATTTCGTGTCAGGAAGGTTATAAGAATTGAAAAACCTGTTCCACATTAGTCGGTCTCTTATGTGCTGAGGAAGCACCCTCATCTGAATTAGGGTTTCAGCTAAACCACAGCCATACTTGTAGCACCCATTACTTTTAAACACGACATAGAAATACCTACAACAAAAAAGAAACAAAATTGAGCAATACATCTCACACTTAGCAATTTCGGCACACCTTTGGATTGATATTATATTTATGATGTCAGTCAGTCAGTTCTTTGATTTCACTAAGCTGTGGTCTTGTCGCCTTGTAGTCTATGCTCTTTGCAGGATATGCTTGGATTTTTCCTCTCATTACTTCTACATTAATCTTACTTCATATAGCCTAGGGTCCAATAATACACATTGTATGACCTTTTGTCAATGTCATGAATGACCGCCCTTATTCAAAATGAAAGAAATTCTGGCTGACATTTTCTTCACTACTTGGCAGTGAATATCTCTGCCTATGGGTATTTACCAAACATGAGGCTACTTTTCCCAGAGTCTGACTGGAAAACTCTCATACCTGGAGCAATATAGTAGGTGGCATGAATATAAATCAATAGATATTGCAGTTTTAGTGCTCCCCTTGATTAACTTATAACACTCAAGGGCAGACAACTCCAGCAAGATCCTGCATTGTTCTCAGACTTTCTCTCGCCCGGGTGGCCGTCGGGCGAAAGGGGGGCAAAAGTCTGGGGGGGCTCAGACTAGTCGCCTTGCAATCCTGCAGAACCCTAGAGGTGAAAAGTATTCGAAAGAGGAAAAGTTCATCATTTCGCACACTCTTAAAATAGCTACATTAAAGACATTAAAATTAACCCACCCTCTTAACTTTCAATAGACCAGGATGACATTTATCCTCATGAACCAAGATATATCTGATTTCATCATAGCGTTGCTTCATGACCAGCTATGAGCTAAAACTTTGCCGCGTCGCTGTGAGTGAAATTCATTTGTCAGCCAATTTAAGAGTGGTTGACAATAGTATACTACCAATTGTGACCAGTGCAACATTTAAGCACTTAAACTATTACATTACCAGCGTTTGTGCTATAACTTTGCCTTGCATTAAGAGGCATTCCATTGACACTTAGTGCTTCCCTGGTAATGTGAACAATCTGTCAACTACTACATATGCAACAATAATCCTACTTGGGAGCGCAGTTAACAATAAGTACTTACTTGTAAAGGTGTATGATCTTTTCTCCATTGCCAAGCTGTATGGCACGGTTGTGTATACTCCTCAATAGCCCAAATGTGATGACCTGCGCTGTGTCATTGTATACCGCATCATTCTGCTCGTTTCTTGAATTGGGATGTTGTGATGCTTTTCCTGATGGTGCTTTCTCAGGTTGCTCTTTGTGGTGAATTTTTTACCGCAAGCAGAACATCCACAATTATGATTAGCCAAGATAAAATACAGTCTTAATCATAACAGGGATACATGCAACCATTCAGAGTAAAAAGGAACTCAAGGATAAGTTGTGTAGCATTTCATGATGCATTTTTTCACTCACTCAAACTCAGCAGTAGGAAGAGACGCTGCATGTAAGCAGGAAAGTGTTTGCAAAACAGCACCAATATTCCACCAGTGTCTGTTAAAAATATTCATAATTAATGCTGTAAAGCAATGTCTACCTTATCTTGTCAGATGCCTCCAAGTCTGGCATTGATAGATGTACAAACTTCTCAACGACCCTTTGGGCTGCCTTCTCAACATCATCAGCGGATATATCATCCTGAGACTTTTCTAAGGAGATCAAACTAAGCTCCTTCATAGCAGCTATAAAGATAATCAACAAAATGATCAATTCACTACAGTGTGCTTGATTGTAGACTTCATGGCCGGAAGAAATTTCTACGAGGTATACCCACCTCAATACTGATGCCACTTCTTTATGGAAACAGGTCAAAGCTCTCATTGGTTACTTTTACCGGATAATTATCACCATTGGAGGGCATACTTAGCTGGCTGACACATTGCTTACTCATAACAGCAAACGAAGACAGCAGCTGGATGACATCAGTGGAATGAATACTGTGATTATTTACCGATGCGCATGTAGGCATGAAAGCAGGTCTGAGAGTACCTTCTGAAGGCTGAGAATCTCCCTGAAAAAATTTCAGATCCAACTAAAAAAATTGAGCACAACTAGAGCGCAATTTAGTTTGCCAGAAATTTGCACGCCACAGATACCTTTGTATACACCCAATAAGCAAAGATAACAATAATAATAATAATAATAATGATAATAAAGAAAACTGATGTATATTTGACTTAGATTTCTGATCTAGCAGTGGTCAGCTTGGAGAAGAACATTTCTATTTAGGTGGAACAAACCTTGAACAGCAGTTTGTATATTAGCTTGAGGAGGTTGAGTTGTACATGGAAGTCAGCCATTGACATAACCAATCCTTCCAGATGGTCAATACTGGTGGTGCCATTACACTGTGAATTAATTGCCTGAAGGCCCCTCTCAGAAGTGAGGTAATCCCCTGCAACAAAAATGAGTCATTTGAAAAGATCATCCATTAGAAATGGCTATATTTAATCACTGATAAGGTCATTTCAGAGTTTGAGCAATAGAGAAGTTTTTAGGCATTTCAAGTTGCAGCTCACTTGAAAATGTCATGAGTATTTGGGGAGTTAGGAACAACAATATCAAATTATTGAGGTATGTAGATGGAGTAGTCGGGAAGGTGTCTGCAAATGTAGATCAACACATCAGAAATACCTTGGTAGTAAAACTCACAGTATGAGATATTCATGAACACCTACCAATGCAGAGTTTATGCTTCAGGTTACCATCCTCACCCATAGCAGGTGGTACTGTCTCAGACATAAGAGCAAGTCTTCTTTCACATTCTCATTTTTCATAAAAACTCCTAGATTCACCTGTAATGATGAAAAAATCACAATATGATCTTAACATTCTCTCTCTCTCTCTCTCTCTCTCTGATTTTCAACGGTTATGAATGGTTCAGCCAATAACAGCACAGCAGTGATTCAGTGCTGGGTTACTTTGCAGACAAGATGGAAGATATAAATAAAGTTGTGGCCAAGGGAGAAGTTAAAAATTTATTAAAAAATGTTGATACTGGTGAATTCATCAAACAACTTGAGCCTCTGGTCAATATATGGAATCATATGTTACCTGACCACCAGAAAAAAGCCAAAGATGAGTACAGAGCTCTTGCTGTGGCAATGAAATCCACTAGTAAGTAAATATTATGAACAAGTCAAATATAAATAAACATGCATGCCTTTTTTAATGTTATCTATTGTTATTTGCATAGAGATTGCCTGCACTAGGACTGGCCATCAGACAGTTGGGGTGGGGCCAGCAGTCCTAGTGTAGGGAGTCCACTCAGGGGGCATGGGCACATGCCATCAAATTCAAATGTAACCAAGGGGGAACCAAGGAGTTACTTTTCATGCAAACCTCCACAAATATTAAATACAACAACATATAATATAATATATATATATATAATAAATGGTGATTATTTTGAATTTGAAACAATAAAACTGGCCCATCATTGAGTTAAAAATTGCCTCATTCACTCAATTGTTCCACTTTGGGATGGGCATGTGTGTAAAGGAAAGGGCCTTGTGACCAGACTGCCCATTGCCCGCGCTCGAACTGCTGGCAGGGGTGGGGTGCCAGAACAGAGTTACCTCTAGATGTAAAGTTACATCTAGATGTAACTCCTTAGTGTCAGCCAGTAGTCCGAGCGTGGGAAGTCCGTTCACATGGCCGTAGCGTATGCTTCAATCTACAGGTTATGATATAGTGTTTTGTTTGTTGCAGTCCAGCTCTGTAAAGCAAAGTATACCAATATCCGTACATACTACAGAAAAGAGCGGACAAAGGTAAATGAGTCTAAAAAGAGTGGCAGTAGTACCCAAGAAACATATACACCTTCATGGCCCTTTTATCAGGAGCTAAACTTTATGGCCTCAACAGTGGATGTTGATGACGACACGGAAGGATCTATTATCAGGAATAATCACAACCAACAACAGCATGAAGAGGTACTTTGACAACAATGTATTTGTATTTACGAGAAATAGCCGCCACATGCGGCTGTCTTCGGTCTATTTATATGTCTGTCTATGTATGTGTAATGTATATTTCGCCAGTCACACACCGCTATGCCATCTCACACCCCCAACAATCCCAGCTAGGGTGATAACATGACACATAGTTTTACTGAAACCACGTAGGCCCATATCTGTATGTATATTTATATGCCTGTCTATGACTATGTCTGTTTATCTATATGTCTATATATGTCCCATGCTCTATAGACATTGTATATGTCCAAGTCCGTCTATTTATATATGTATAATGTAGGATCTTTGTCTATGATGATGTCTATATTTTCTATGTCTGAATATATGTCTATGTCTACGTATGTTTCTATGTTTCTATGTCTGTTTCTATGTCTTCGTAGAACATCTTTCAATTAATGGATATGTGGAGGGCGGTTACCAAATGACACTTGTTGTTTATGCTTTTCAGGATGTTGCTGGCGATAATGACAATGTGACGAGCCCCACCTCTAGCGTATCAAGCAGATCAGCAAATGCCAGTCATGCGGCGGCTCTTCAAAATGATGGTATCCAAGCTCGCAGAAACGCTCAGAAAGATTTTTTTACCGTAAATAGTATCAGAGGAAGAAAACGACGCATTGACACTGTGGACCCAACCAGCTTAATGGGTGACGTTTCAAACACTCTTAAAACATTGGTTGACACCAAAGCCAGTCGAAAAGCTATGGATCAGTATGATCATACTGGGTGCATGATTGCTGCGCAGGTGAGAAATCTGCCGACAAACTTCCTACGGAGTACAGCAATGTTAAAGATCCAGGAGTCAATAAATCAGGTTGAGTTTTCGCCCCTGCCACACAGCGCCGCCCTGCCATCTCACAATCAAACGATCACTGCTAGTGTGATACCACAAAGGCCTGCTGAAACCATGCAGTGTCAGCAACAGATGTCTTCAGACACCACCGGAGAATTCACTACATTATCGAGTATCAGTTCTCCAAGTTCTCCGTACACTAGACCCTACATTTTACTTTAGACATTATACTTGGTATGCCTACTCGAATATCAAGCGTAAAGCTTACAACTGTTTGTTGTTTTGTTGAAATCAAAGCCGTTTTATTTTTATTTTTCTTAGCAAACATCTTTATTTTATTGGTTGTAAAATTGGTGATGTTAAACATTTCACTTGATACTCCATGTGGATCTCAAACCTAAAGCTGATAACTGTTTGTGGTTTTCGAAGTTAAAGCTGTTTTATTTTTAGTTTTCTTAGCAAACATCTTTATTTTATTGGTTGTAAAATTGGTGATGTTAAACATTTTACTCGATACTCCATGTGGATCTCAAACCTAAAGCTGATAACTGTTTGTGGTTTTCGAAGTTAAAGCTGTTTTATTTTTATTTTTCTTAGCAAACATCTTTATTTTATTGGTTATAAAATTGGTGATGTTAAACATTTTACTCGATACTCCATGTGGATCTCAAACCTAAAGCTGATAACTGTTTGTGGTTTTCGAAGTTAAAGCTGTTTTATTTTTATTTTTCTTAGCAAACATCTTTATTTTATTAGATATAAAATTGGTGATGTTAAACATTTTACTCGATACTCCATGTGGATCTCAAACCTAAAGCTGATAACTGTTTGTGGTTTTCGAAGTTAAAGTTGTTTTATTTTTATTTTTCTTAGCAAACATCTTTATTTTATTGGATATAAAGTTGGTGATGTTAAACATTTTACTCGATACTCCATGTGGATCTCAAACCTAAAGCTGATAACTGTTTGTGGTTTTCGAAGTTAAAGTTGTTTTATTTTTATTTTTCTTAGCAAACATCTTTAATTTATTGGTTATAAAATTGGTGATGTTAAACATTTTACTCGATACTCCATGTGGATCTCAAACCTAAAGCTGATAACTGTTTGTGGTTTTCGAAGTTAAAGCTGTTTTATTTTTATAGGTTTTATAAAAATTTAATGAAATAAAGGATAATGTGTTAACATTTTTCTCAAAATTAAAATAAAATTTGCAACCAAGTAACAGGAGTTAATCCCTAATGTAACACTCATCAGCCTAATCGTCAACATTGGCCATCCTGTTCTGCCAAGGCACAGCCCCAACACCATTAACATAGTCACAAATGCTTTCCCTTATGTCAGACGCTCTTCCACAAGGCCTATCTCCATTGCGAACTATAGCGGGCAGAGCATCATCTGTAGTTGTTTCTGTCGGCTCTGCCTATGGTTCTCCGCCAACAGGTGGTGACTTTGATTTCCTGAACGAACAAAAGAAAATATTACTAAAAAATCAAAAACAGTAAATTTGACTCAAGTTTTGGTATTGTCAAATTATTTCGTCTTTGAATGCTCACGACCGGACTGCTACCATGGCCATGATAGCAGTCCGGTCGTGGGCAGCCCGAGCCTAGTGATAATAAGCTTTGTGTAGCTACCTGACAAGATTATGTAAGCAGCAGCACGCTAGAGCTAAGACTTTAACTTTGTCAGGTTCAAGATCGATCCTGCGATATAAAATCCTCCAGGTTGATGATAAAATCCCGAACGCATTCTCAATGAGCCGTCTGCACCGTGACAATCGGTAGTTGAAAATCTATAAGTGAAGACGATTTAGAATTAGAACTACAGGTTTAAATTTTTGAAGAGTTGGATAAGATGACAGGAGTCGGGTTCTTCACAGAAGGAAATTATAAAAAACCATCCAAAAGTAAACGAAAACAGGTAATTTGATTGGCTTTGACGAATACGATCAAAGATTTACATGTTAGAAAACTTACACGTTTCTGCTTGTTCAGGACTCTTTGCGGGTACGGTCTCATGAGATAGGGTTTTAATGGAAACGCTTCATCTCCTAACATACAGTAAGGCAACGCTGTGTCAAAGCCTGCCGGCTTACGATCTTGGGGCAACTGAATGACCCCATTCTGTATTGCTCTGTCTGAGCATATACTCCTCCATCGGAAGCTCTTCCCTGCGCTCCGATATCGACAAATGTGAAACTGCAAAAAGAATTTGGTATCAAATCGATGCCATAAAGATAGCACAACTTTCCACTTCCAGCATATATTTTGATATTGTTTTCCTACTGCCGCTATCATAGTACAAGCCCTCAGACTGCAAATCAGAGCAGTTGTGGCACATTGCTATCAACTCCTCTCCTCTTCAAAAGAGTAGAGTAGTTGATGATAACAAGGTACTAAACATTCAAGGGTTGTGTTCAATTTTTTGGTGTTGAAGTTAAAGCCACAACTCCCCGATTTTCAGTCTGAGGGCTGCAAAGAACCGCTCTCGAATTACCACGCGCATGTGCAAAATTAACAGTATAACTTTCCAAGTCATGGTTGTTTAATATTATATAAAATGGGCTTGGAAATAGTATAATAAATAATGAGCAGCCTGACCAACCAAACTGGTCATTCAAACTACACCAGCTAAGCCATAGCACTATGGTCAATAATTAAATAAGGTTGTCCACACCCTCCGTCACAGGACAAGCAAAACTACTCTCTCGTCGGGGCTGAGGCAAAGCGAGGCTTGGCATCATATTAAAATTACGCACCTGTAATTGGCGTCACAGAGGGCCATTAGTATGATCGATTCCTGACCTTTATAGTTGCGGTATTCAGAGCCGGCATTGTATGGCTTAGTTGTCACCAAATTTCTCCCGTTGATTGCTCCTACAATTACAAACCTACATAAATAATGTCACACCAAATTAAAAGACCGCCCAACCTCAAAAATTAATTATTTTTTAATTTTCAAATGAATTCAATGTCACAGTTTAATGTGACATACATTTCTGGTGTGAAAAGACCCCAAAATTGTTTGCGCTATGCGCATTTAATTTCTCTGCTATGATAAGGTATGATATGACTTAGTATGACTTGATAGGAATGAGTATTACTTAGTATGATTTAACATGGTATGACATGACTTAGTATGTCCTGATATGAATTATTATGACTTGGTATGAAATTTAGCAAGGTCTGACATTATAGTATGATCTGATATGAATGATTATGACCTGGTATGATTTATGACTTAGTATGACCTGATATGAACTATTATGACCTGGTATGTAATTTAGCATGGTCTGATATGACTTAGTATGACCTGATATGAATTATTATGACTTGATAGGATTAACCATGGTCTGATATGACAACAGTGTATTTTATGAGAATAAATATGAGTATAATAATGGGTATAAAAGGAGTATAACATTGCACTAAATGAGTACAACATGTGTATTGTGTACAAATGCAATATTTTGTTTAAAAATTAGTATTTAGCACACGATAAGTTGGGAAGTAGGCCTATGCGACATTTAAAGTTGGAACAAGCCATACATGATTAATTAATAACTAGTGATATTTATGCTTAATTATTATTTTCACTTTCAAAACGCTTTGCCTAAAACAAGGCTGGGTCAAAGCATGCACGGATGCTGAATTTCAGCCCCACATGTACTGCCACTGCAAGAGTAAAACAACTGAAGAACTTAATAGCATATACTTTAGTAAACAACTAAACATATAGCTATAATTTTATAATAGTTAACATATAATCAAGGGCAAGCGTTCATCGGACAGTAACATCGAGATTTAGAACCTTAGTACACCAACCTTTCGCATTTGGGAAATTCCAATTTTCCTCGAGCGTATTTGAGATCGCCAGCCATTCGTCCACAGTAGTTGGGGTTGAAAGAAGCTCATGCTTCAGACTGTCATAGATGGCTGCACATATTTCCGGTATTATAGATGACAAGCTTGCTACCGACACGCACCACTCATAATGCAGGGACGTCATCGACGATCCGGTAGCCAGGTACCGCAGCGTCACCATGAGTCGCATACTTATACACTCCCTCATCTCTGTGTTCTGTTTTTGTATTAACGGACTTATTTTGTCTAGCACATAATTATATTCAGTCGTACTAAGACGGAAATAGTTTCGAAATGTTCCAACTCGATTGACGGCTAGGTCGTCTGTTGTGGTATCTCGAATAAGTTTAGGTACCAAGGTATAGTAGGCCCCTTGAGTGTGTCTACTCGATGTGATTGCCCCCTCCCACGGCTTTCCTTTTCTCATATCACTTGCCTAAAAAATGAATGACTATAGCAATTCCGAGTCTACGCTGTGATTCATAGATAATATAGTATTACAGTATAGTATATATGAACATAATATATAGCCATAGACATTATTACTATTATACATAGCCCCACTCATGAGCGCCACCAGTTTGCGCGTTGTTGACTCACCGTTGTCTCTCCCTGCTGTGGGCTTCATAGTTCGTACATGGGATGGGGTGGTGTGGAGTGGGTGAACAGACAGCCTCTATCCTGTTGGTCCCAGGCTGTCTGTGCTGTGCGTGGGTCTGGGACTCTGGGGGTAAATGAGTGTAAGTTATGATGATCATTATATTTCTCTCACCCTTTCCTTGTCCTTAGCAGCAACTTGTACCGCTGTTATAACAGTTATTGCTGCTGCTGCAATTATAACATCTTCATCAGATGATGAATCATTATACATGACTCTCTGTCAGTCTCAGTCTGCAGGGGTACAACAGTAGCCTTTCAACTAGGGAGACTAGTGAAGGAGTCTCCAGTCTCCACCTATGAATTACTAACTAGTTACTAGCTAATACTACTACTGATAAAACCAACTAGTTGTCTCACTAGCCAATCAGAGACAAGTTGAGTTGGAAGTTTGCGTTGAAATCGGTTATGCATGAACAGTGTGTAAATGGCGTATCGTTGACATGTTGACAGACAACGAATATAGAGCAGATTCATAATCTGTGTCGGAGTTGTTATTATTAGCCGATTTGTCGCACATGTAAACGCAGCTTTACAAAGAACTGGGCATGACGTGACTCAAATGAGAAGGACACATAGCCACAATTTTCGCACTTGTAGTTTAAAGAAGGAATTAATCATATAACTTCAGTCTGTTGTGACATCCGCTAGTAGTCAACAAGCATGAAACTTTAGCAACAAGCATACTGGCCTGCACAGTAGTGGACATTTAAACACTATCAGTCCTGTAACTCTAATGTATCGTGAGCATACCTGTAGACTGAACTTCTCAAGTCCAGGAGCAGATGAGTCAATCAGCTGACTATCAGTCTTCTTTGAGTAGATAATTACCTCTGCCTTGATTGCATTGCAGGTATACTCAATAGCTGCAGTATCTAGGTTGTCGTTTCCTTTCACAACCTTTCTCAGGTCTGCCGACTTTTTTCTGAGCTCTCTGATCATGAGAGCCTCCTCTAAGGTTACATCCTAGGTAATAAAAATCATGGTTCAACAGATGCATCATGGATGATGGTATGATCTCTACAGCATATATTCCTAACATCTGCCAAGCTAGGATTAATTTTAATATTAATGGCATTACACCCAAACTGAATCGCTGTGTTATACATTTAGAAATGTTGTTACGACCGTTAGCGTATGAGTACATGGTTAAGAATTAACTTGATCATGGTAAATACCTAGCTGGCATATCCGCAACAAAATAATGTTATTTTCACAGCAAAGTGTATTCAGAACTAGAATTGTGTGTACAACAAAAATGGAATTGCAAAATTAAAAGATAGTTAGCAGCACCATGGTGAAGACTCCCTCCCCCTCTATAGCCTACCGTATGTTGTAGAACATAACAAAAATAACATTCCATGCATTTATCTAAGACGATAACAAATAATAGCAGTATACCTCCTAAACTGAAAATAAATAGCAAAGTATTGTCCCAACTCACCATGGCATATTTTCCGTCTTCCAGTATAACTTGGTTTGACTTTGCCGGTGCGGATGAGGTACTAGTGATACTAAAAGCCTTCTGTTTGGAAAGCTCTAGTTTTGGTGTTGGTATTGGTGTTGGTATTGCGAATTGATGTTGTGTTAGAAAAAATGAGCTCAAACGCGCTGTTGGCACAGTGATTGGCTTTTTTGGCTCAGCGATTGGCTTTTTTGGCTCTGCGATCGACTTCTTTGGCTCAGCGATCGGCTTCTTTGGCTCAGCGATCGGCTTCTTTGGCTCAGTTTTGACTTTGGAATATGTCGGTGATCGTTTAAGTCTACCTGATGCGACATTCCCGCCAAATGATTTTAATTCATAATGTTTATAGCGTATTGGGATCCTGCTTGGGCATGGTGACCCTCTACTAGGCGGCGATGTCTGCGATGTGCTGTATTTTGTCTCCAATGATGAGGGAACTGCTCTGTTTGTAGTATCTTCTGAGCCACTCAGCAAACGTTTCCTTACACTCAAACTTGGAATTCTGCTTGGGCGTGGTGACCCTCTACTAAGCGGCGATGTCTGTGCTGTTGATGACTGTCCAGCAGCCGATGTTGCGGTACCCACCTCTTTGCGGTTCACATACATATCTTTCCTAATAAATATATAAAATTTCCTGTGATATAAGTACACCCAGATGGTATGAATTGTTATAAGCTCTCATAACAGTGCATTTATGTTTAACAGTGCATAACAAGTGATTAATGTTTAGTTTTCTGGGGTCAAATCTTAGCTAGATTACAAAATAAAGTCTTAACCAAACAACAAACAGCATGATTAGCAATAGCGAAAATTTAGACACCATGGTTCACTAGGTTCAGTTACCAAATCAGAGTCTACATACTAGCCATCTATTATTTTTTCCCAAGACCAGTGATAGTGACAGCATTTTCAATCTTCAACAGTGAAAATATGATTTGCAGCCAGTAATCAACCTTGTATTTGATCAGTGAAATCATAGGCTTCTCAAACAAAAGGCTATGAAGTAACGAATTTTGTATCTGTATGAATGGACAATCAATCATCAACTCTATTCAACAGTAGGGATCACGTATTCTTAGGAGTGAATTTCATTAGCCAAGTGTTATTGACAATAATCATAGGGTGTCAACAAACCATCCCTCATTTAGCACAAATTGAACTGAGGTCACATTCACTCAAAGTTTATTAGCCTCTACTAATCTGTGATTTTCTCTTGTGTTAGGTCAGCGACAGCTCCACTGTTTTTTGACCATAAAACTCAGCTGTGTCTGCTGAAGCTCAATTAAATTGATCTCCCTCAGAACGAACACATGATTGATGTACAGGCAGCTGATTAAGGTGCTGTCTTGTGGATAAAACTGGAATATTTATGTCATGCTAAATTCGATCAGGGAGGATTCTCCCTGCTCCAATCTATAAGCACCTTGATTGTATGATGAGATAGATCATAACAAACAAAATCCACAGCCAGCCCTTAATGGTGTTTGCGATGGCAATCACGGTCGTAGGTCAGATCTCTAGATTGACTGCTTCATTCTTACAGTAATCTGCTTGTAAACTTTCACCTAAGACAATCCTTCAAAACCCAGTCAATTCAATTTTTAAAACCCAAAATTGCTCTCTAGACTTTAGCTTCACACATTGACTTCAAGCCCTCGGTGTTCAGCGTAGCTGCACAGGATTGTAAATGGTAGATGGCAGGGTCACAATTGAAAGCTAGAAATCCCCCCTGTCACAACCTGAAACCAATTGAGTGACTGCCAACTATATGGATCACTTCTAAGGAAAATTGAAACCATTAGATGGTAAACAGTCGATATCTTTTTAGCCCTACAGAACGTTATAGGCTACGTAATTTCCAATTTTCCATGAGTAGGTCAATTGCAGCAAAAATAAAGGAAGGAAAGATTGACAGTCAGCGATGACAATAATTGCATGGTCAAAAGAACTTACATTTTAACTCCGCTCTTGTGCATGTGCTTCCCAAATGCCTTCGAAATAGCCCTCCCGAACAACGAGGCAGTAGCTCTTATATCAAACTCTGTCCTTATCACCTCCTTCACCCTGGCCTTAGTTGTGTTGATCCCCTTGAATCGTGTGAATCTTGATCTTAAGAAGTACTGTATAATAAAAAAATCACTCGTCAACAGCAACATATACGCGGTTGATACCAGAACACTTATACCAAGTCATTGCTTATACAACTTAAATTGTATTAGTTGCATTGGAAGATTTCAAAATTTGTGACCCGTAAAATTTTCTATTGAAGAGTACATAGGACCATTGGCAATGAAGGACAACACAATGTAAGCTTAAAAGTAAACAATGAGTTGACTGAATGAAAAGGAATAGATTATTAGGCGCATCATAACAAAGAAACATGAAAATCACCATCCTACTCAGATTTACTGGGCACAACACAATACAGTATGGCTAATCTTATAGAACAACCTTTATATTATATTTTGCATCCCTGAAGAGTAGAGCATATCCAATTGAGTGATTTGAATGGAGATGCTAGTTCAGTGGCTAACTTATGTTGGTACCAGCATAGCCTACAAATTATTCCCTAAGTTGTGTTGTTGTCGCATATTCGACCCACTTGGGGCCGAATACCCGAGCAGAACAGACACCACTATTTCATTCATTTTGCTCATGTTTATTTTGTATGGAGTTAACTTCTTCCTGTTGAGGAAGAAGGCAACTCCATACAAAAAGTGTTTTGTTTACCTAATCAAATTTATCCACAACATTGTTCTTTAGAATTTTGTTACAAGTAGGTATTAATTCAATTTACTAATGACTCATAGTTGAGATGCCTTTTCGACATTAAAATCAATTTTTATTCTTGAATAATAAACTAAGTTAGATACCAGAAAAGCAATCTATACTTTACCAGAAAAACATGCTCCAAGGGCTCTCCAGCCAGAACTGCCCTGCCTTGATGTACCCCCGGTTTTTATATGCACCGGGGCTCATCACGGTGGGTGAGCATGGCCAAAAAACCGGAGGTTGCATTTGCCCATCCTCTTGACAAAAGCGGAGATTTGATTTAGGTTTTGTGTCTGATAAAAAGGTTTAAATTATATATATATCATTTAAATGTTTGCGTTTGAACCCTCCAAAAAGATGGAGATTGGACTTTAATTTATGTCTGATAAAAAGATTTTAATTATATATATTATTCAAATGTTTACGTTTGAACCCTCCAAAAAGACGGAGATTGGACTTTAATTTATGTCTGATAAAAAGATTTTAATTATATATATTATTCAAATGTTTGCGTTTGAACCCTCCAAAAAGACGGAGGTTGGACTTTAATTTATGTCTAATAAAAAGGTTTTAATTATATATATTATTCAAATGTCTGCGTTTGAACCCTCCAAAAAGACGGAGGTTGGACTTTAATTTATGTCTGATAAAAAGGTTTTAACTATATACATTATTTTGAAGTGGTTGACGTCGTCTGGTATCACCTGGCTCCATTCTCTTTATCTGAAATCTCCTGAGCTGTGAGAACTTGAGATCTCACATTGTGACCATTGTAGCTCTATGGCATGAGGCTGCTTACCGACGTATCTTGTACTTTCTGCTGTTTAAAGTGAGGACTGTACTCTACTGAGCATAGGTCAGTGCTGCGGGGCAGAAAACCTGAAATTCAAAATTGTTTGTGGTTGTTTAAGTTGTAGCATGCATTGCTGGATATCGTGTAAACCTTTTTTGTTCCTCTTCAGCCTGATAATGGATGACTGATAAGCCGAATGCCAACTTAAACCAAGCCAGGCTGCTTGATTATTATTGTTTTTACAAGGCAACTGTTAAATGACATAAAAATGAAATCTAGCCAGCGGGCAGACCAGACCATGCATTTGGAGTTAGGAGTACTCCTTGGTTCAAGAATTCATCTCTTTGTGATACATAGTACTAATTGGTCAAGCCTTCCCCAACTTGCACAAACACTATCATGAAGGACTCTGCAGTTGCGCTAAAATGGTACAACTGTATGAGAACAAGGAATTGACTCCTTGAAGGGAATACATCCCGCTATTTATTCAACTCAAAGTCAATTATACAGTGCAGCAATGAACTCATTCTTCCTCGAGGGAGTTCATTGAGTGCAGTGACCAGCCAGTAAGTTACTCGCTTGAATCAGCTAGTCTTGCAGCCTCCTTCATCATTGACTGTGTCATAGTAGTTTCAGACTCCGCTGTTGACTCTGCTGTTGGCTCTGATGTTGACTCTGCCATTTTTCTTTTATCAGTTAATAAAGAAGAATGTATGTGCAGGCTGATTTCAGATTTATTCCTGACATAGTAAGTTTGTCAACTCGAATGATGGCTGGCTAGACAACACCTAATCTGTTGTACACCTCACGTGTTCACTACAGTGGTATTTAATAAAAGGTCATAAGGTTATACAGATCACCCGTATTATTAATAGTAATGACTTTAAGTCCTCAGGCTATTATTTGTAAACACATTTAATTTATTAGTTGTCTCACCACAAAGAAGGTGGCCATAACTGCGTCACTTTATGGTTATATACTTAAACGGAGGGGAGAAAGTGGTTGATAAAGAAATGCCTCTACCTGAGCACTTAAACTAAGCCCCCTCAGAATTCCTAGCTCCCGCAGACTTTTTGACAGGACACACCGCAAAGTTTTAAAGCAATAATAATATATTGGGCCAACTAAAGCTTCTCATGTGAAAATATCATTGTAGCTGCGGTGAGCTTCGTGCACGCCCTCACTGATAGTCTGGGAGCGTGGGCTACGCTTGCTCACCATGCTATGTGTTGCCTTTGTTATCTGGCCAATTCAAGCTCCAATTAGTGCACTGTGTAGACATTCTTTTGTTGTGAATTGACAGGATTTTAACTGTAAATCAGTGTCTCACAGACACCCATGGTGATAGCAGCTCAAACCAATAGTCATCAGGTTTACTGCTATGAACAGGATACTGTTTTCAGATTAAAATAAACAGTTTATTCCAAACTATAACTTTACGCAGCATATGCCTTACCTAATAGGCCAAAGAGGTATGTTTTGTTGTCATATCCATTTTCTTTTTATTAATTGACACTAACTTTAATTTAATGTATATCTCTTGCTGCAATTTCTTTTTGATGTAATGATTACCGAACACGACTGCTTATATTACCTGTTCCTTACACCATGAATTTTATTTGCAGTTTTACTAAATAAAGTACGATTCTGCCAAAGACAAAGTGTATATGCTGTGACAATCATCATGTGCATGTTTCTTGTTGTGACAGTAGTACATGTTACACACAAAGCAGTAATTGAAAAATAATTGTGGAGAAATGAATCCATGCACTCCACAGAGGAAAGTCATGCACAGGATTTATTGGATAAGGGAACAAATTTCCTCCTTTTCATTCCTCATTTGGTGTGTAAAATATACGCTGCAGGACATCATAGCTTCACTTAGTAGTAGTTTTGGTATATCGGCATTTATGCATAGTGCCAATGATAATATACCAATGTCACATTGTATCTTGAGGACAGTGGTACTTTTGTACAGTGAGTAAGTGGAGCTCAGCTCCACTTGGTTATAAACACCCTTCTTGAAGTGGAGCTGAGCTCCACTTCAATTTTTTTGTTCCCTGGATAAGCAGAGCTCTCATCCTGGGAAGATTCGAAACCTGAGTTTTGATATTAGCATGTCGCATAGTGGTATTTTAAAGGTGTAAAACGCCCTGAGCATAAACAGCTGAGGGTACGTCTGAGATGGCACCGAAATATTGTTGGGTGAAACACCTGAGATTTGAAGATTATGTGCAAAGAATAGCTGGCAAAGCAAGTCAAAGAATGCACGTTGTTAAAAAAATGTTGCATCTCAGTTCAAAGCCATTAGCTTTCATGATGTTCAAAAGTTGTGTAGTTTCCCTCTTTATGCATTTATTGTCTGCCTGTTTTGCACACGAGCATATGTACCATAGACAAGAAATTACTAAGGAAAGTTTTTAATTTAATTGTTAAAGACAACTCCTTGGTCACATCATACACAATTTTCTAGAGCGATGCCCTCAAATGCAAGTTCCATACTCTAGTAGCAAGTTCATTTATTGACAAAGTATATGCATCCTTTTCTCGCAACATTTCATGTTTGTGATAGCTAGTAAATCAATAAAAACCTAGAGCATTTCTTGTAAACATAAAATCGTAAATAATTTTAGATTTGATCCAGATGAACCAATTCATATGGACTAACCAAGGCCGTCGCCACAGGTGAAAACGAATCCCCATGATGTTGAATTATGATGTTTGTAAAAATATTGATTTAAAGGCGCCAGGGTAGAATGGCATAACTAATGTGATGTGATGCTATTGAAATCATTGCCTGGATTTATCCGGCTCACCTGCAAAATCACTTTTTTAACATGTCGAAGAGGGACTGCACTGTTTGTTTAGTGGTCTAAGTTCTGCCCCTTTTATAGTAAGCGGCTTATGATCACACGCTACAACGCTTCTCGCAGCAGATTATACTAGGGCAATGTTTGCCAGCGAGAGAATAGTCTCAGCTCAGTTCATTAAAAGTATTGGCTGATTTTGGTGATTATCTCCTCCTGACCAAACTTTGAACTTCACTCTAGGGAAGTGTATTTAACATGGGTGAACTAAACCCACATATAATTATGTATTATACCAATATAAACCCAATGAGCCACAATAATATTTAAAAAAATATTATTTCTCAAAGAAATCTACAAAAAACAGCCGTTACTATCATAGTAATGTATCGCACACCTACTTCCAATAGTCCGATTACTTCCAAATTTCTTTTGGTTATTCAGAATAGGGCTGACCAGATATGCCGATTTTTGCATCATTCTAAGTTGCATGCAAGCAAAATGTAACATGTATATCTGTTTTTTGAAAGTATGCCTGATGTGTGCTTACGATTGCGCAATACACCAGAGACCTTAGCCTTTGATATACTCTCTTTGTCTAAACAAAGCCTCTTCTATAACAAGCTTTCAATTCAATCAATGTATGAGGCACAATAATCCTATGTCCCAAATGCAACAAGTACAATTATAATCTGCTACTGGTAGCCTAATACTGTGATTACCAAAGATTATAAATTGTTAATACTACATTTTACAAAATATTCTGATCATGAATTAAATGATTCGAATTCAGTAATTTAGCAGGAAATCTTATCATTCAACTTCAAATGTGGAAATAAGTCTTAGGCACTAATGGTCTTGATTGGTTTCCCATCTTATTTCAATGATTAATCTCTCAACAAAATTTTTATTCATGTGTAGTTTAGTTGTAATTTCATGTATATATAGGTTTTTTCACCTTTGTCAAACATTTGATAGTCTAGAAAGTGCTTGAGTTTTATATTATTCAATCGACTTGCTCCACGACCAGTAGAGCCTCCTGAGTCAAGCTACTAGAAGTGCATGGCAAGCTAGTGCAACCATAGTCTAAGTGCTCAGACTCCAAGGCGCAGGGAGTTGCTTGCGCAAACTATAATAGTTTGCGCAAGTAACTCCCTGCGCCTTGGAGTCTGGGCACTTAGACTAGTGCAACCATGATGCGAATGGCTATTATTATTATTAGGAATACAACAAAGTTGTATTTCTTTTGTTTTGGTTGGATTTATTAGGAATACAACAAAGTTGTATTACTATTGTTTTTGTAAGTTCTTTTTATTATTATTATTGCAACACTTTTTGGGCTTCTATAAGTCAAGAACCACCAGGCAGAAATTGATGCAACTTCGTCAGAACATAGTTGCATATGTCTAGATGAAAAATTACTAAATGAGTTTTTAAATTGTTATGTAACACTCGCTAATTAGACTAATTAGTGACGGAGGTTTTGCCGTTTTTATCAATTATACCTTGATTATACCAAAATTAAGTCTTCTATAAGTCAAGAACTACTTGGCAGATTCTAATGATACTTGGTCACAACATAGTCCTATAGGTCACGATGAAAAAATGCCTGGACAATTTTTGAGTTGTTATGCAATTTATTTGCTAATTACACTAATTAGTGGAGGATGTTTTTCATTTTTCTTTTGGTGATATCTTGAGAACAAATCATGCGATTGAGTTGAAACTTGGGATAAGGGGGTTTTGACTTATACCAAATCTTATGACATCATCAATTTTTATGTCACATGACCCGATATACAAAATGGCCGCCATAAACAGTGAATTGCTGCCGATTAACAGTTTTTATCATGCGATTTAGTTAAAACTTGGGATATGGAGGTTTTGACATACACCGAATCTTATGACATCATCATTTTTGATGTCATGTGACCCGAATCCAATATGGCCACCATGAACAGGAAGTGGTTGCCGATTAACAGTTCTTATCAAGCAATTGAGTTAAAACTTGGGATATGGGGGTTTTGGCATATACCGAATCCTTTGAGACCAACAATCATGCTGTCACGTGACCTCGATATTCGATATGATTGGTTGTATTCCTTCATATTTGCTTGCAAATATTATTTTGTTGATTAAAAAAATTACTGTTTCTAGTTAGGAATACAACAAAGTTGTATTACTATTGTTTTTGTAAGTTCTTTTTATTATTATTATTGCAACACTTTTTGGGCTTCTATAAGTCAAGAACCACCAGGCAGAAATCGATGCAACTTCGTCAGAACATAGTTGCATATGTCTAGATGAAAAATTACTAAATGAGTTTTTAAATTGTTATGTAACACTCGCTAATTAGACTAATTAGTGACGGAGGTTTTGCCGTTTTTATCAATTATACCTTGATTATACCAAAATTAAGTCTTCTATAAGTCAAGAACTACTTGGCAGATTCTAATGATACTTGGTCACAACATAGTCCTATAGGTCACGATGAAAAAATGCCGTGACAATTTTTGAGTTGTTATGCAATTTATTTGCTAATCACACTAATTAGTGGAGGATGTTTTTCATTTTTCTTTTGGTGATATCTTGAGAACAAATCATGCGATTGAGTTGATACTTGGGATAAGGGGGTTTTGACTTATACCGAATCTTATGACATCATCAATTTTTATGTCACATGACCCGATATACAAAATGGCCGCCATAAACAGTGAATTGCTGCCGATTAACAGTTTTTATCATGCGATTTAGTTAAAACTTGGGATATGGATGTTTTGACATACACCGAATCTTATGACATCATAATTTTTGATGTCATGTGACCCGAATCCAATATGGCCACCATGAACAGGAAGTGGTTGCCGATTAACAGTTCTTATAAAGCAATTGAGTTAAAACTTGGGATATGGGGGTTTTGGCATATACCGAATCCTTTGAGACCAACAATTATGCTGTCACGTGACCTCGATATTCGATATGATTGGTTGTATTCCTTCATATTTGCTTGCAAATATTATTTTGTTGATTAAAAAAATTACCGTTTCTAGTTAGGAATACAACAAAGTTGTATTTCTTTTGTTTTAGTAGGGTTTATTATTATTTTTATTATTATTAGGAATACAACAAAGTTGTATTCCTTTTACTTTAGTAGGGTTTATTATTATTTTTATTATTATTATTGCAACACTTTTTGGGCCTCTATAAGTCAGGAACTACCAGAGGCAATTTGATGAAACTTGTTTACAACTTACTTTCATGTGTCTAGATGAAAAATTTCGATTTGAATTTTTGAAATGTTATGTAATATTCGCTAATTACAGTAATTAGTGAAGGACGTTTTGCGCTTTTTATTTGTGTTATCTTGAGAACAAATCATGCGATTGAGTTAAAACTTGGGATATGGGAGCTTTAACATATACCGAATCTAATGACATCATCGCCTAATATGTCACATGACCCGATATACAAAATGGCCGCCATAAACAGGAAGTGGCTGCCGAATGACAGTTCTTATCATGCGATTGAGTTAAAACTTGGGAATTGGAGGTTATGACATATGCCGAATCTGATGATATAATCAAATTCGATGTCACATGACCCGATACCCAAAATGGCCGCCACAAACAGCAAGTGGCTGCCGATTGACAGTTCTTATCATGCGATTGAGTTAAAACTTGGGAATTGGAGGTTATGACATATACCGAATCTTGGGCCATCATCAATTTTAATGTCACATGACCCGATATCCAAAATGGCCGCCATAAAGAGGAAGTGGCTGCCGATTAACAGTTCTTATCATGCGATTGAGTTAAAACTTGGGATATGGGGGTTATGACATATACCGAATCTTATGACATCATCAATTTTGATATCACATGACCCGAAATCCAATATGGCCGCCATAGACAGTTAATAGCTGCCGATTAACAGTTCTTATCATGCGATTGAGTTAAAACTTGGGATATGGGGGCTTTGGCATATACCGAATCCTTTGAGACTAACAATTATGATGTCACGTGACCTCGATATTCGATATTATTGGTTGTATTCCTTCATATTTGCTTGCAAATATTATTTTGTTGATTAAAAAAATTACCGTTTCTAGTTATTATTATTATTGCAACACTTTTTGGGCCTCTATAAGTCAAGAACCACCAGGCATAATCCGATGCAACTTCGTCACAACATAGTTCCATATGTCTAGATGAGAAATTACTTAATGAGTTTTTGAATTGTTATGTAACACTCGCTAATTAGACTAATTAGTGAAGGAGGTTTTGACGTTTATATTGATGATATCTCGAGAACAAATCATGCAATTGAGTTAAAACTTGGGGTATGGGGGTTATGACACATACCGAATCTTATGACATCATCAACTTTTATGTCACATGACCCGATATACAAAATGGCCGCCATAAACAGTAAACTGCTGCCAATTAACAGTTCTTATCATGCGAATGAGTTAAAACTTGGGATATGGGGGTTTTGACCTATACCGAATCTTATCACATCATCAATTTCAATCTCACATGACCCGATATCCAAAATGGCCGCCATAAACAGGAAGTGGCTGGTGATTAACAGTTCTTAACATGCGATTGAGTTAAAACTTGAGATTTGGGGGTTTTGACCTATACCGAATCTTATGACATCATCAATTTCAATGTCATATGACCCGATATCCAAAATGGCCGCCATAAACAGGAAGTGGCTGCCGATTAACAGTTTTTATCACGCGATTGAGTTAAAACTTGGGATTTGGAGGTTATGACATATTCCGAATCTTATGACATCATCGATTTTGATGTCACATGACCCGAAATCCAATATGGCCGCCATAGAGAGTTAATTGCTGCCGATTAGCAGTTCCCATCATGCGATTGAGTTGAGACTTAAGATAAGGGGGTTTCGGCATATACCGAGTCTTATGACATCATCAATTATGATGTCACATGACCTCGATATTCAAATATATTGGTTGTATTCCTTTATATTTGCTTGCAAATATGTTTACCGTTTCTAGTTAGGAATACAACAAAGTTGTATTCCTTTTACTTTAGTAGGGTTTATTAGGAATACAACAAAGTTGTATTACTATTGTTTTTGTAAGTTCTTTTTATTATTATTATTGCAACACTTTTTGGGCTTCTATAAGTCAAGAACCACCAGGCAGAAATCGATGCAACTTCGTCAGAACATAGTTGCATATGTCTAGATGAAAAATTACTAAATGAGTTTTTAAATTGTTATGTAACACTCGCTATTTAGACTAATTAGTGACGGAGGTTTTGCCGTTTTTATCAATTATACCTTGATTATACCAAAATTAAGTCTTCTATAAGTCAAGAACTACTTGGCAGATTCTAATGATACTTGGTCACAACATAGTCCTATAGGTCGCGATGAAAAAATGCCTCGACAATTTTTGAGTTGTTATGCAATTTATTTGCTAATTACACTAATTAGTGGAGGATGTTTTTCATTTTTCTTTTGGTGATATCTTGAGAACAAATCATGCGATTGAGTTGAAACTTGGGATAAGGGGGTTTTGACTTATACCGAATCTTATGACATCATCAATTTTTATGTCACATGACCCGATATACAAAATGGCCGCCATAAACAGTGAATTGCTGCCGATTAACAGTTTTTATCATGCGATTTAGTTAAAACTTGGGATATGGATGTTTTGACATACACCGAATCTTATGACATCATCATTTTTGATGTCATGTGACCCGAATCCAATATGGCCACCATGAACAGGAAGTGGTTGCCGATTAACAGTTCTTATAAAGCAATTGAGTTAAAACTTGGGATATGGGGGTTTTGGCATATACCGAATCCTTTGAGACCAACAATTATGCTGTCACGTGACCTCGATATTCGATATGATTGGTTGTATTCCTTCATATTTGCTTGCAAATATTATTTTGTTGATTAAAAAAATTACCGTTTCTAGTTATTATTTTTATTATTATTATTGCAACACTTTTTGGGCCTTTATAAGTCAAGAACTACCAGGCAGAATTGGATGTTACTTGGTCACAACATAGTTCCATATGTCTAGATGAGAAATTACTAAATGAGTTTTTGAATTGTTATGTAACACTCGCTAATTAGACTAATTAGTGGAGGACGTTTTGACCTTTATATTGATGATATCTTGAGAACAAATCATGCGATTGAGTTAAAACTTGGGATATGGGGGTTATGACATATACCAAATCTTATGACATCATCAATTTTTATGTCACATGACCCGATATACAAAATGGCCGCCATAAACAGTAAACTGCTGCCAATTAACAGTTCTTATCATGCGATTGAGTTAAAACTTGGGATATAGGGGTTATGAGATATACCGAATCTTATGACATCATCAATTTTAAGGTCACATGACCCGAAGTCCAAAATGGCCGCCATAGACAGTAAACTGCTGCCGATTAACAGTTCTTATCATGCGATTGAGTTAAAACTTGGGATATGGGGGTTATGACAGATACCGAATCTTATGACATCATCAATTTTAAGGTCACATCACCCGAAATCCAAAATGGCCGCCATAGACAGTAAACTGCTGCCGATTAACAGTTCTCATCATGCGATTGAGTTAAAACTTGGGATATGGGGGTTTTGGCATATACCGAAACTTAGGACATCAATTTTAATGTCACATGACCCGAAATCCAATATGGCCGCCATAGAGAGTTAATTGCTGCCGATTAGCAGTTCTCATCATGCGATTGAGTTGAGACTTAAGATAAGGGGTTTCGGCATATACCGAGTCTTATGACATAATCACTTATGATGTCACATGACCTCGATATTCAAATATATTGGTTGTATTCCTTTATATTTGCTTGCAAATATGTTTACCGTTTCTAGTTATTATTATTTTTGCAACACTTTTGTAGCTTCTATAAGTCAAGAACTACCAGGCAGAATTGGATGGAACTTTGTCATAAGATATTTCCATATGTATAGATGAGAAATTACTAAATGAGTTTATGAATTGTTATGTAACACTCGCTAATTAGACTAATTAGTGAAGAAGGTTTTGACGTTTATATTGATGATATCTTGAGAACAAATCATGCGATTGAGTTAAAACTTTGGATATTGGGGTTTTGACATATACCGAATCTAATGATATCATCGCCTATGGTATCACATGACCCGAAATACAAAATGGCCGCCATATACTGTAAATTGCAGCTAACTATCAGTTCTTATGATGCGATTGGGTTAAAACTTGGGATATATGGGTAATGACACATACCGAATCTTATGACATCATCAATTTTCATGTCACATGACCTGATATCCAATATGGCCGCCATGAACAGGAAGTGGCTGCCGATTAACAGTTCTTATCATGCGATTGAGTTAAAACTTGGGATTTGGGGGCTATGACATATGCCGAATCTGATAACATCATCAAATGTAAAGTCACATGACCCGAAATCCAATATGGCCGCCATAGACAGTTAATTGCTGCCGATTACCAGTTCTCATCATGCGATTGAGTTGAGACTTGGGATAAAGGGGTTTTGGCATATACCGAGTCTTATGACATCATCAATTATGATGTCACATGACCCCGATATTCAAATCTATGGGTTGTATTCCTTTATATTTGCTTGCAAATATTTTTACCGTTTCTAGTTATTATTATAATCTCACATGACACATGCCTCCAAAATATACTGACTCTGTGGGTTCGGAAAGATCTTCTTTGTAATTTTGTGATGGCTTATTTAGTCAACACAAACGGGTATGAATCTTTCAATTTAGAAATTGTGGTTAAAATAGATTATTTTGTAAGCTTCGATTGTTTGATGCAGAAAGCGTGCTATCAAGAATGAGATGGATTTAAGAGTTGGTGACATACGTTAGAGTGTCAGTCGCACAGCGCGCATGCGTTGGAGGTCATGGGTTTTGTTAGCCCCGAGGGCTTGTCAATTGGGATGCATGGTTTTCTCTTTGATTACAGATTATAGCAAGAAGCTGATCTATGAATACTGAATTGCAATCTAACTATTATGATAAATGGAAGGTTACCAAAATATGTGCATATCTTGGCACTGAGCATAGGGATTCATAAGTTAAAATTGAGATAGGAGCTGGAAAGTGTTTAACACAGAATAATTCATTATGCTAGCAACATCAATTGTAAGCAGAGGCTGTACACACAGCATTCTTCTCATAGATTGTTATCATGTGTTGCTATTCACAATAAAATATATAATTGTGTGGCTAATTAAAATTGTTTTTAAAAACAGGAGCACACGCTATTGTTTGGTGACAAGATTGAGTCAACATAATCTCATAATTGTGTTGGTTTGTGATGGTTTGTGTTGTCGCAATGTCTCTCTGTTTAGTCATACAATCAAAAGATTTACTATGTAGTGCTCTCATATTTACAGGTAGGCATACTATACTGGGTCAAGGATTGATAGGGGGATGGGAAAGTGGTATATATTAAGCTTAAATTCATTTGACTGGATGTAGTTTTCTGCATGAGTGTGTAAAATACACTCCCCCAACTCACCCCAGTGCCACTCACAATATTGAACCACTTTTATATACTTTTCCTGTGGATTCAAACTCATATCCAAAACAATGGGCTGAACAAATTTGGAGTTATCTGCTCTCATTTTGCTAAAAATAATTCATTTGACTTTTTACCTGCAAGCTTTTTTTTGGGACTATGATCAACAATGGAGAAATTAAGTAATGCAGAAATTCTCAACTACATAGAAAAATAATTTTAATCTTGACATTGCTTTCTTAATTTTGACCATCAATCATTGTCATCACTCTTATTCAATGCAGAGATTATTCAAGATTGACAAATAATAGATGTTACAAGGGTGAGTAGTATAGATCATGAATAAATTAGAAATTGCCTTCCCCTGGTTAACTCTGGATGAATGGATAGTAGTGATTGCTTATTTATTTATTTATAGAGGCTTACAAAAGGATGGCTAATAATTTAGGTTAGCACAATACAATTTTGAATATTATCATGGGCTAAGGCCCCTGTAACTCCTTGCTCTCTGTATGGCATCACAGCCATTAACACAGTGAGCAATATCCTCATGACAGTAGATACAATAGTAAAAAACCTTTCATACTGTGATTTATCTGGATACCCAACTAACTATATTGACTTCAAGCTGTTGATGGCATATGGCCAAGGAGCTATTGGTGACTGCATTTGGAAAACTTCTAACTCAAATTAAGCTGCAAAACAAAATCCCTCCCCTGCCTTCTCTGGTCTTTACCTGATTGATTTGATTGATTTGTTACATATCACAGACAATATTACCAGGGCTCTCAACCACTCAGATTTAGCCCGAGTTACTCAGATTTTTGGGTTCAACTCAGGCTTCTCAGGGGATTTTAAAATGTGAGCTAAAACTCAGATTTTGCTCGTTGGCAGAGATGAATAATATATAAACGATGCTAAATGTTGCCTTACAATAATTTATGTCATATTATTAATGAATGATCCTTTTTAAAAGGTATTAGATTCTAGTTGTGATAAGCTGCGCTCTCACTGCGCTGCCTATTCAAGTCATTTATGTGAGATTCCAATTTGTATTTGAGAACGCTTTTAAAATTTAGCTTGTAATGAACTTGACATGATTGAATGAACCTAGTCTTTAATTTGAATATCAACACATTACACCCAACTTGCCTTTCTGTCAAAGCATCTCGGTTCAAACTGAGATGACATCAAACTTTTGCATGTGAATAATGTGTGGTATTTGTTGTGGGTATTTGATTTCATTTGTGATAAGCTATGCTCTTATTGCTCTCCCAGTGATTTGCAAATAGATTATTATGGCTAAATAGAAATTTGAATTTTAGGTATGTTAAAAAAG
This sequence comes from Membranipora membranacea, assembly GCA_914767715.1. Taxonomy (NCBI): domain Eukaryota; kingdom Metazoa; phylum Bryozoa; class Gymnolaemata; order Cheilostomatida; family Membraniporidae; genus Membranipora; species Membranipora membranacea. The sequence goes on from OU612072.1 coordinate 12,845,441, forward strand.
TCATTTTGCAGGTGAACCGGATAAATCCAGGCAATGATTTCAATAGCATCACATTACATCAATTATATGCCTTTCTACCCTGGCGGCTCAATTCGTCAGCCTCTAAAACAATATTTTTCCAAACATATTTTTACATCATGGGGATTCATTTTCACCTGTGGCGATGGCCTTGGATAGTCCATATGAATTGGTTCATCTGGATCAAATCTAAAATTATTTACGATTTTATGTTTACAAGCAATGCTCTAGGTTTTTATTGATTTACTAGCTATCACAAACATGAAATGTTGTGAGAAAAGGATGCATATACTTTGTCATTAAAGGAGCTTGCTACTAATGTATGGAACTTGCATTTGAGGGCATCGCTCTAGGAAATTTTGTATGATGTGATGCTCTTGGTTAATAAGCAGTATCCAGTGGCACGTTTATGACGGGAATCATTAAAAGGCTTTGTTTATGGAATATCATTGGCTGATAGCTAACCTTATGATTATATCGCAGCTTGTAAACACGCTTTGTGTCTGCAGTGAAAAATGAGGAGATAATGAGCAAAGCTAGAATTTCAAGCTCTATTTTATTTTTACTAGCTCTAGTTTTCTAGCTGGTCTGTGGACTGCTTAAAATTCCAATTTCTATTTAGCCATAATAATCTCTTTTGCAAATCTCTGGGATTGGCAGTTCAATAAGAGCATAGCTAATCACAAATGAAATCAAATACCCAGAACAAATACCACACATTATTCTCATGCAAAAGTTTGATGTTATCTTTATTATTCATCTCAGTTGGGGTGTTAAGTGTTGATTTTCCATAACGATTAGAAATCATTGTTTGATCATTGATTTAGAAATGACTTGAATAGGCAGCGCAGTGAGAGTATTATTACAGTGAGTGCAGTGAGAGACATTATTAGTATAGGCAGTGCAATAATCGAATTGAGGCGCCAGGGTAGAAAGGCATAATTAATGTAATGTGATGCTATTGAAATCATTGCCTTGATTTATCCGGTTCACCTGCAAAATCACTTTTTTAACATGTCTAAAATTCCAATTTCTATTTAGCCATAATAATATCTTGGGATCTCTGGGATCATTGTTTGATCATTGATTTAGAAATGACTTGAATAGGCAGTGCAGTGAGAGTATTATTACAGTGAGTACAGTGAGAGGCATTATTAGTATAGGCAGTGCAGTATCATTTACATAGCTTATCACAACTAGAATCTAATACTGGATCATTCATTAATAATATGGCATAAATTATTGTAAGGCAACATTTAGCATTGTTTATATATTATTCATCTCTGACAACGAGCAAAATCTGAGTTTCTAGCTTACATTCTAAAATCCCCTGAGTAGCCTGAGTTGAACCCAAAAATCTGAGTAACTCGGGCTAAACCTGAGTGGTTGAGAGCCCTGTCGAAAACAATGGGGAGTAAACTGTTCTCATGCTGGAGCCATACTAATAGATGGTAAATACATTAATATTTGAGTGTTGGCTATATGTTGTCAGTCCAGAAAAGTTATTTCTGCAACCGCCAATGGCAACCTCTACAGAAGGTTGCTGGCTAAACCTTGCCGGCTGGGAGGATTGATTGATGAATTAAAAAATTTAAATAAGTAAGAGCTCCACTTCATTATCCCTTACAAAAGTACCACTGCTTGAGGACGATGTTTGTCGGTTTCTACAATAACACTTGTCAGCATAAACAAAGCTCCTACCATTTTCTGAGTAGGACACTCCCATCATTTCTTCAAGCTAAGCTGCACCTTAACAACACTGTAAGAAATAGCCCATGCATACAGCACTATGAAATAACTGTAGGATTTTTTCATAGCTGCAGCGGTAGTTTGTGTGAAGGCCATTGGAGATCACATGATTACACTGTAATACAACAATCTAGTTTGACAGGGCATTTACAATTGTTCACTGCAGCTGGCTAAGGGGAAGTCAAAATGTCAACATGTAAAGCTTGATATTGTAAACATGACTGGAGCTGATAGTAAAACCCACCCTTCACAAGGAAGTAAGGTCACTGATAGAACGTATTACTGATTTCGAACGAAAATATACTTTAATAGATACAACAGGAATTTTTATTTTCATGAACTAGACTCTGCAGTACCGAAGTTTAGCTCTTGGAACCTTCCCACAAAAGGGTATAGAATTGAAATTGAAAGACCCAAGGACGTATATACTGAGAACTATACAGACCTAGCAGATCAAATCAAATTATCGATGGGTGTGTCCTGATATTGAGCTTTGTGTCAGCCATAAGCTTGATTGATTAGATCCAGGCAGCCAATAAAGTTTTTCCTCTTGAGAATCGAAGAAGTTTGAGTTTCCTATTCACAGAGCTTGTGACTGTCAGGTGTCAGCATCGCTTCAGATGTCTATTGGTGTGGAAAATTTTTGCCAAAAATAATATTTTTTGATAAGGTCACCACTTTTCTGTGCTGTTCCCCACTTCCCCTCTGTAACAAATACTAACATCCTGGAAGAACTCAGTCTATGGTATTGCTGACAGCAGTGACACTTTGATTACGTGATGGTGTAACCTGGTTGCCAGCTAAAATAATTTTGATGGCTTATCAGCCAAGCCAATATTACCTAGTTATGACATTGGTCCTATACCAACCCCCTCATCGTGCGAAACCTAATAAAGCGAGAAACACCCTGTCTGCTCATGTTTTACCGAGTGATCAGATGCAGAGTTTATGGTTTCTGAACATTTTGTGAGTTTTGAAAAAATAACGATCTTCTCCGATACGAGTACAATGTTTCTGGCAGGGACAATATGGTGTTGAGAGTGAGGAACTGTTCAAAGCGATTTTTAGAGGGATAATTATTAGTTGGCTTCTTTTTGTCAAAGAAAAGACAATCCTTAAGCTTACTTATATCAACTGTTTTATTCCTATTGGCTGAGGGATGAAAGCTTTCACATTTCCAGTTAATTGCTTGCTAGTGCACTGACCTTTCTGAATTTGGGTCACAGCCTGTGGACACCCACCTCCTCCCCAATCAGGTGATGCACCTTGCATATCCTTAATGAATACTGAAATTGGAATTTTTCTATTGTAAAATTGTTAGCTATTGTCCTATGCACACTCTACTCTGATGATACATCATCCTAGTCGAAGTAATTGACTCTTTTCTGCCAATATATAAGTCAGGTGACCTTAATGCTACCGTATGCTCTGCTCGGGTATGAGAACCAAACTATTCCATGTGACTTGGTAGGTCATGTGACCTTTATGCTTTGGTATGCTTTGGTATGCTCTGATGTGCTCTGGTATGCTCTGGTATGCTTGGTTTGGGTATGAAGACCCATCTATTCCCTGCTGCTGTGTAGGTCAGGTGACCTTAAGCTCTGATGAGCTCTGGTATGCACTGCGCTGGTTAAGGTCGGGTCGGCGGCCCTAGACAAAGCTACCGTGGGCTGTAGTGTACTTCTTGAGTGGTAAAATACCACCTTACCACCTAAGCGCAGTGGTGATATGTTCACCAAAACTACCCTAATACTTTATAACACAACTTATGTTTTCATTACCAACCACATCTGAACCCTTTGTTTTTATCATTCCAACATATAAAATATATCAATCTCAAAACCATTGGCATTTTGTTATATACGTTATGAGTTTTCGGCATCCAGCTGCTCACAATTTTCCCCCAGTGAATCAAAAAACACAGGAACTATAACTATCATTGAAGTGTCCCCTCTGTATATATCCTTACTCCGTGATATCATATTCTAAAGGATTAGACTTAGACCAATCAGAATCTTCTACACACTTTAAAATGAAATACAAACGCAAAAACAATCAAACTGGCTTAGGATAACAAGCTATCGTGTACTCTTAAAAGTCAGATCTTTCAGTGAAGAGAACTGCAGAATTGTAAATGCCAGGAAAAGTTGAGAACTCTTGAAGCTGTTGAGAAATAGTCATGAATTCGGGAAGCAAAGAGCGACAAGGGGGATTGCTTTACGACTCATTATGCATGCAGGTAATTATTTATCCAGTACAATTATTTATTTGGCAAACATCTATTTCCAATGAATTTGTCTGTATGTCTGAATGTCTATGATGTTAAAAGAAGTAACTAAAATAGACATGTGCAAACAGACACAAACAGTCCAATTAAGAAAGATGTTATAAATGAGATTTTTTGTGAGTTGTAACGTATAGACATACTGGTCCCCGCCAATATCTCGTGACTGGCATACTCATCTTAAGTATTTGTGAAATAAAAAATCCTAAAACCTTGCCTAGGAGAAATTGTAGGCTTTTGCCGGTAGCTAGTGGGAGCCTCGAGCTTTGTTGGTTGAAACCTAGGTGCAGGCTGCACTCAATCTAAAGTTTGTGTCATTATTGCAGCCAAATTTGTCTGCGCCTTTTTTCATTTCTTGCTCACAAGCTTGCATAACGGGGAGCATTTAGCAGGCCGATTCCCATTTGCTTACCTTACTTGCTTAAAAGGGCAGGTGGGGGAGGGGGGAGCAAAATGGTATCTGCATTTTTTGGTGAATAATGAAAACTGTTTAGCAAAAAATAAATAGTTACATAACGTAGTTGTCGCGTGAGGAGTTTGTTTGCAGCACAGCTCCACTTTCGGCTGATTTGAGTCACGCTTTGACCTCTGAAGTCAACTGTAGGTAACACTATCGAGCATGCCATCAGTATAAGGATAGGTTTTGTAATTTATCAGATATCCACGCAGCATATAATTGATGATATTAATGGATATAATTTTGCACAATGGTTAATTGAGGTTATCAACTATCAAAACAAATGTAGGCCGGTTAATCTATCAGCGCATTAATCCATCTACGAAAAACAAGAGATTTTTTCCGTCATAGTGTAAAATACCTGGGTATCAAAATTTATGAAGCCATAGCCCATTGCAGTGTATTTATGTCATCAAAACTTTTGTGTTTTCAAGCACAAAGCTTCAATCAAGCAAATTTTTATCTTTCTCATTAACTTCTATTTTAGATTGATGCTGTGTCTTTTGCTTCCATAAACTCACTGGTATCTCTGACTGTAAGCCTACTGCATCTAGCTGTCCTCATCAAGTCATATAAATCAGGCAACTTTAAATCTGCGCTGCTAGTATTGGCTGCAGGGGATCTGCTAAGGTTCTCAACGATATTCATCGCAAGCAACTGCCTCTTCAAGGAGCTACCGCTTCAATTCCGCTATTTATTTTCATTCACAACTGTCATATATGACTCGATCATAGTCGCTGTTTTGGCCTGCATGGCTTTGGTGTGCATTGACAGATATTTTGCAACTAGCAATCCCTTCCTATACGCCCACAACTATTTTACTATACACTTTGATCAACTCGCTTTGTCTTTGTGGGTAATTGTTACATCTTATATAGCTCTGCAGGTATCCTTCCTCTTGGATGAAAGTTTGAATGACAGCCCTTATTGCTCTTTCAATTCATGTGTTGAAAACGCTGTGTATTTTGCATATTCAAGTCAGCGGTTTGCGTTGTGCATATCCTCTATGGTGATTGTAATTATATGTTTCCTCGCAATTATCAGAGAAATTTACGTAATGATGCATCATACCTCTATCGTGTCAGACACATACAAAAATAGTAAGATTCACATCCTCGTGCCCTGATTGTCTGCCTCAGTATTGACTGTATCCGTAATTCTTGTCTATACTCATCAATATATAAATATATATATCAGTAGGTATCAATATGTATCATTTATTGACATAGCAGTCTATGTAACACAATCTGTTTCTTTCTTTTTTTATGTAAATAAATTTACTGTGATTTCCTGCCAGAATTAAGTTGTATGGATTTATTGTTTAGCTAAATTAGGGCCTTTTAAAGCTTAAAAAGATTAATAGGCAAAACTCTGGTAATGATACAGCCACAGTTACATTAATATTATCAGTCGCTACAACAGCGCTTCATATATCTGGAAAGATCCATCTCTGACCTGACCACATCACATTTTCTATCTAACGTTGTTTTGCTTTCGGGGCATCGGGTGTCTTCTCTAGCTTTTAATTATCCGAAAAAAGATCGCCTGGAGTCAGGAAGTGTATCCGACCTCAAATGCTCTTGTACCACATTAGTATACACAGTCCATAGATCCATACTGATGATACTGGAATCAATTAAATCGAATAACATCTAGATTTCTTACACAGTATCACAGGGTATTGAGACTATAAATGAACGAGAGTTTTTTTAAAGGCCAAGATCAGAAAGGTCATTTTCAGTGATCACGATGCTAGCAGGTGTTGTTGCCATTTATCTGAAGTCATGCAGCCCGCAGACATGTTTGGTATTTCTTATTGATTGCAGCAAAATTTCCATGTAGCAAGCAGGAAGTTTTGTTTGGTCAAGACAACAAAAGTTGAACTCTTTTGTCCCTCACACAATGGGCATAGAAGTATAAATCAATAATGAAAGTTTCAATGACCTAGTTTAGATTTTGAAGTTTTCTCAACTGGCCAATCAAATACTTTGCTTTTTATTTTTGGGTGCGGCTTGTTTGTTTAAATTGCCAAGGCCAATGAAGTTATTGCTGAATCCATTCAGCCATAAAATCTTGTATTGGTATTGACCTTCTGTTTTGCATGAGCATGTTTGTCTATTTTTAGACGCTATATAAACTAAGCAAGCAGACTAGACAACATCATTGTTACTTTGAATACTCAACCTTTATTGCAGAGCACGGTAAACTCTACTTCTGCAGGAAGACAACGACGTTACTTATGAATCCATTCAGCCATGGAATCTTCTAATGTTATAGACATCCTGTTTTGTATCAGCTTGTTTGTGTATTTATAGACACTATATAAATTAATCAGGCCATCTAGACAGGTCATTTCAATAATTTACATATTTATCGGAGCACCATATGCCCTGCTTCTGTAGGAAAACTTTTGATCTGCAGTATATGTCCTATAATGAAATTTGGCTTGCTCTTTATGTAGTATTATTTTTAGTAGTGCCTCCTGCAGAATCACATGTAACTCAACGTTGCTTACCACACACCAAGGAAGCATAAACCATGTTCCCAATAAATGTGCAAGACAATGATTTTATTTATGAATTTCTTCAACCATGGGATTGTGTATTGGATTTGCAGCAGCTTATGTTTAGGCGCTAAGCTAAGCAGGCAGTCCATTGAAATCATTCAAGGAAACAACTAGCCTTGACTCACAATACTTATGCGCTGACCTTCACCCATACCCGCAAGATACAGAGACGGTCATTTTGTGTGCTCAAGAGGTGACACACAGTTGACCCCTGATAAGTTTGACAACACTCAAAGTGGTCCTCAGGAGAAAATGGCCAAGGCAAAAAACGTCCCGGTAAGATTTTTGAGTTATCCATTTGCTCAAACTTCTATGAAAACTATATGACAGATAACAGGTGGGTCAGACACTTTATGAAAAAATCAGAACACTAATTGAAAATGGGTCAATATATCTAAACCCAAATTCAAAATTAAACAACGGAAAACGATGGTGCATCAGATTCATCCTTTGTTATCTGAATGTCAATATGTTAAAATTACAGCTTGGTGATACCAGTATCCATGTTGAATATCCCAAAAAAGTATTTAGATTTTCTCAGTGACTTAAATGCATCACCATTGAACGTGATATAGCACAGGTTGAATGAGTTGTGTCCTCCTACTGCATCATCTCATTACATCTGATTGGTCAATAGGAGCCGAGCCCCCATGTATAGTAATCTAATAACTATTGTTATTGTTTACATTTCTGAGCTATCTTATTGGTCATTGCAAGTATCACTGTTCACACGCATGATAGAAGGAATGGGTGCCTGCCAATACAACTGTTGCACTTCATAGTGAATCCTGCTGTATTAAAATTAGCAACAGCACAGAGTGCTGGACTAATAATTTAGGCCACGGACTGTCGGATATTTGTAGTATACTCACAGCCTCAAAAACCATCAGCATGGAGTGTTTTGTATGCTGGTAAAATGATCATTTAACTGGAAGACTGCTGGAGCACCTGGTAGGTAGTATACTGTTAACTTTCCATTTGTAGTAGGCTAAGTATAGTAACAAACTATTCATAGCTATGATTGGAATTTATCAGCAAAACAATTGATACAGGAAGTGTCAAACTATTATATTTCTCAAGTATTGTTAATGTGAAAACTCTTACTCGCCGTAGCCAAATAAAAATGTTTGCTCCAATCTAATATAGACAGGGATTTGGAATTGAATTCCATTCGATCCTCTTGGACTAGATAATAATAAAGTACTATATATACATGCGTACGATCGGAAATGGCACGGGCGTTGACCCAGTAAGGCTAAATGTAGTTGTTCGGACTGTGATCGGCAGTAGTAGCCAATATATGTGATTGCTCAATTCTAGTAGCTCATGATTAAATACCATAACTATACTATAGGAAGGATATGGTATGGAAAAAGGACGATAAATCTAGTTGATGCAAAGTCTGAGAGAGTAAGGTGCTACATGGACAAGAATATCCTAATTGCAAAAGTCAACAGGTAAGTAGATCATGGTGATGGCTGTACTGTGACACAAAAGGCAAACTGATTCATGTTTAAGACTAATAATGCTCGTTGGTTCCACCATTTATGTAAATGAAAGGTAATAATGTTGTACGGAAGTCCCAAACAAAATCCAAAGATAATATGCGATAGGTGCTGCCATTGACATCAAATTATACCACAGATAGTTGATTCTTGCTAGTCCACATGCTACGTCTACATTAATAACCTATGATAAAATATAATGATTCAATAAAGCGATATCATCTTGGTGAGCCATAACCTCGTTGTTGTGCTGAGGCAAGCCAATAGTAAATCCGCTGGACTCAATATTGGCTCGTTCGATCCTTTCAATTTTACAGAACAACCCCTGCTTAGCATTTGTTATGTGCGGTGATATTTTTTTCTTGATGTCTTTGTAGGCAGCTCGCAGTGCGATAGAGGATGGGGATTTTTTCAATAATCGCCGAATGCGCAGGAAATCATCCACTAAACTGCTCTGTACATACTTTCGGAGGACCTTTTCTGTAAAAAAATAAGTGGGTAAGGGTGCTATGATTTTTATTTACAGCATTGCATAGACTTATGATAGTACAATTATTAAAATGAAGGTTTTGAGTCAATGACAGCTTTAAGTTTCTTACCTTCCTTAGGAGTGCTTTTTAGATGTGAGGCCTGTTTGCTTGAGGCTGGGGTCGATCTAGGAGTACTAGCATGTAGAGGATCCTTCCCTGATCCTAGACATGGTCTCTTCGGAGTCTTGAAAGGTTGTGCTACAATAAAAACAACCTGTAAATATTTGTCACGCAAGGCGCTTTATAATATTTTATACACTTAACACACCACACTGTACATGAGAATCAATGATGTAATACGAGATTTGTTAGTAGGCTATATTTTTGCTGACATCTCTGTAGAAATTGATATCATACCTGAAGTGTCTGTAATGAGAGCTATTTCTTTAGAAGTTGAGGCTTCCTTGTGGGGTGTTGCCTCACAGAAACTGCTACTAGGTGTTATCTCTCCTATGCTTATCATTTCTACAAAGACAATTCTCCCAGTTTGAACTGATTATCCGAAAAGCAAGCGATTCTCTTTCTACCAATTATGGCTACATGGAATTAATAGATATGCTTAATTAAATAAGACTATTTCGGAGGGAAGGTCTGTTATAATATCACTGTCCTCCCTGCATTGATCTGATTTGCGATTTCTCATGTTATTGACACAATGCAAAACATTCTTATAAACAGATACCTTGTTCTGTAATAGCCTCCGATGTGTCCTCTGAGCAATCACTTGGCAATGTTGTATCAAGTCCCCGCATTCCATCACTAAATGAGGCTTCGGCATCATTACTGACTGCAGCAGCCAAACCTGATATCATATAATAATATTGAGTTACATATAGCTGTTTCTCTTCTTGGTTATTCAAACTTACTTGTGTCACGTAATCATATGTAACATTATGTCAAGTAGGCAAATTTGGGATCTTACCATAACTATGAAGCTCATCTTCACAATGTGCTTCGTCATCAACCTGAATATTGCAGTTTAAAGATGATTCCTGTGGTATTTCATCCTCCGACCCATTCTCTAGTAATTTCTGCGCCTTGTATCGCTCAAACTTAATATGGAGCATCTGCCATACATCTTCTATATTATGAGATCTAAACCAAAGATTCAACAACTGATCTGTGTTCATATGTAACAGCGATGGTGCTGTGTGTAGTTGATATGGAAATCTCAATAGCGTATTACCAGGTTGCTTAGGAATGCCATACATTCCACCTTCTCTGGCTATTAGTGCTGATCTGCTGATCTCATGTATCATTATCACAATTTTAATGATTCTCATTATTTTAGGGTATTATTGTCTGCGGTAAGGAGCTGATGGTGGTTTATTTATTGTGGCATTACCTGATATGCATTGGTTTTATAGTAGTTGTTGAGGGGGCATCATTTTCAGATCCATCGTAGAAAATCCAGTGACCTTCCTGTTCCTCATGCCACAACCCTTCTAGAAGATAACCTGCTATCCTCCGTTTATGGGCAGCAAACAGGGTTGGGTTCTCTTCGATCATCTCCTTTGTGATGATTGTTTGACGCCGCTGTGGTAATCTACTGAACTCTGTTGAAATGCTGCTCTCCTGTATCCTCCAAGCACTGCCTATCATATCCTCATCAATTTTTGACTGGATACGGATTAAAGCATTGGCCACAAGATGATCATCAGAGAAGTTGGTGGACTTGGTACTCTCCTTTATCACCTTGAAAAACCGCTCTTGATTTTCAGCAGCGATTGACCTCAATGCAACCAGTCGATACCACTCGGCAAAGTGAGAGGATATTGAGTGGAATGGCATTCCGAACATTGCCCGTTGTTTTACATTCCTTGTTTCCGAGAACAGCTTCAATAAAGTGAAAATTGAAGGTGTGAATTGCCAAGTAAATCAACTTGATGTAATCATATGGTTTGTATGAACAGCTGCAAGGTGAATCACTGGATAGATAACTGTAATAATGCCAAAGTAAACACATTTCAACTAAATTGTCAAACAATGAAGATGAAAAGTCTGTCCCTTTCTGCCAATATTGTATAGCCATGTTTATCAAGACATTTGGACTGACTGTTATTCCAGAGGTCTCTGTGTGTACACTAACCTTCATGTAATCCAGAGTAAACACGTAGGTGAGGTTGTACATGGCTAGAATGTTCTTTGCGTTCCTCTGTGGCTCCATTGAATATGCTAGGTGTTGGATGTATGAAAGATTTCCTAGAAGTCTCTGTATCCGCTTAGTAACAGGAGTGTCATTCTCCAACTTTTCTCTTTGCTTAGCGATAAATACCCAGAGTCTAAGCAGTGTTATCCTAGCATTACTCCCAGATACTTCATGCTTGTGATCTGAAGAAAAAATATGACGGCGCAATAAAAATTTGTTTTGACAAAATGTGTTGTGTGTCTTGAAGTTTGAGACAGACCCCCCCCCCCACTCGGTCAAGACAACTTTGGATCTAGAATTGATCACCTACTAAATATTTTGAAAGTGGCCTTCCTTTGTTGAGAAGTTACTTACTTTGCATTGCTGGTAGTGCAGCTGACATATCTGCTCTTAGCTGAGGAGGGAGAATGTTAGGCAACTCTTTTACTATGTTTCCTAAAAAACAACATTATGGATAAAATTGTTTTATTCAACCCTGCTGACAAAAGTTGTCTGGTATTTGGTCAATGTGATATTACCTAACCATTGTAATTTAAGATCTGATCCTCCCCCCCCCCCCCCACAAATTGGTGTAAGCTTATTTCTGTGTGACACGTCATATGGAATAAATATTACCTATTATCGATTTCAGATCGTGAAGAATTTCTAGCTGAGCTACTGTATACTGACTGTGGGCACTTGGAAGGGAGTCAAGACAATTTGTGCAGAGGAGCGCAAGTGGGCGCTTTATCCCTGACAGATTGTTATCAAGAGCCTTCTTACATTCGTCCCTGTCTAATCCTGTTATATCTATATCTCGCGAGGTAAGTTCTGCTCTCAATGTCTTCACCTAAAAATGAAATGTAGAAATAGGGCTTATTCAGTGCACAATTACTGAGCCTAATAGTAACAAGTTTTGCCCCACTTGATCGTCAATATAATTGATTCTGAATTAAACCACTGCTGTCAGCAGTAGTTTAAGTCTACCACAGGTCTGTGCTTCTTTTGCGACCCTCTCACCCGCCCTTCAATTCGCTTCTGTTCATTAACTTACATCTAGATTATCGTAAACAGATAGATCGCCTTCCAATAGATTTATCCACCTGTCACTGTCCATAATCCTAGCCATCCTGTCAGATGAAGACTTGTATTTAGGAGGAGATAGAGACTTGTGAGTTTTGACGCGCCTGATGTCAATGCCACAGTGACAGGGGAAATGGCCGTTTATCTGGTTACCAGACTCGAAAGCTCTCGCTGGGGAATCTCCTAGAAATAACACAATAATATATAATTATATATTATTAATTAATATATGTTAATTTCAAGAACCCAATGCAAGCACATAAATTAATATTTGAAATGAGTAGGAATGGTAATTATGTAATTTATGTAAGCGGAATATACTGGAGAGCTACCCGCCTGCTACGGGATATGCCTGCTACGGGTTATATCCGATAACATTATATATTATCTTTGTGATAATATCTTATTGCATGATTTGTGTTTTACAAAAAGGTATCATGCTGTATGCCTGAAGCACATTTATCACTGTAACTTGGCTATGACAGCACCGCTGAAAGATTTCATCACTTTTGTGGTCAAAATAATTGATGTTGTTGAATTTGTGGTTGTATCATGACATTCTTGTCAAACATTTGTTGTTTTCATAAGCTCTAATTTAATCATGACTGGCTTTGATGCGATCTGGATATCAAATTGGTCGTTTATTATCTAGGCCGCTGATGTGCCTAACATTGCTTGGTATTTATCTAGGTATTGGGATTGGTTCAGTTCATTTTAACAGTGTCAAAAGGTACTAGTCAGCACTCTGTTTCCCTACAGTGCATATTTGATCAAAGATAGTGTTATTTTTCCAGCTCTTTGTGAGCATTGAGAGATGTACATAGGACTATTGCATAACCCTCAAATATTACTTCAGTGTGAAACAACACTGTGACAATTTAGCATGTTTCAACCAATACCTACCGATCTTAATTCTCATGATAGACTCATAGTGCCGACCAGATTTAGCTAATGATGGCATCAGCTCCTTTAGGTCATTAGCTCGGTATGGGGTGTACAGCATCTGATGTTTCACTGAACTTTGTGATCGAGCGAATATATACACTTCAGGCTGTTCCAATAAACTGATCATCACCTTGCCACTGCTATTATACAAATGAAGAACAGCTGTCAATGGAAAGTGTGTAGAGCCATCAAATTTCTTTTTGAAAATTAACAATAGGCAGGCTGCAAAAGAAATAATCTCTCTGTTATGGGTAGTCTCAGCATTGCAATGTACGCGTTTTGCAACGTGACATATGTTTTTTAACACAAACATTGATTAGGCACTGACGCATCTAGCAAGGCCACCTTACCTTATTTTCTGTTTTTGTTTGTATTCTTCAGGAGTAAGGAAGACCAGAGGATCGTAAATCATAGAAACCAATACCAGAAAATGACTGTGTCCAGCAACAGTTGAGTGATCATGCCACATTGTGAAGAGGCGCCGTCTCATCTGTGCATTCAGATCCTCTACAGACTGGGCTGTTGTGTAAACACCTTGCAAAGAACAATAGAGAATTTGAGAAAATTAAAATGTGTGAAATTATCAGGGTTTGGTTTTTCTCTGCTAGATATACAGTTTGAATTTTAGCACCATACCCCTGACTCTGACCATTGTATTTTATGGGTTTAACCCGAAACAATGTACTTGATGTGTTGCGTTGCTAACTTGACCTGACCAATTGAAAACGAGCTTTAAGATTTTATTACAGCTGTTCTATTCTATTTTCCTACAAAAATTTCTAATAAATTTGATTTAATTTCATTATTTTTCCATTCTAAATAGCTGGAGTTTTCTTACCTTTGCTTTCCAAGTCCTTTTTAATTGTGTTTATATCTCCATCCAATGGGAAAGGATCTCTCAGATATCCTGCCTTTTCGTGAGAGAGCAGCAGTCTGTCCATGATTGCCTGTAGATTGTAAGCCCTGCCTCTTGTTGTAATCTTGTGGGTAACAAGGTTGCCATCCTTTCCGATCCTAATACAGTCGAGGGTTATTGGCACCAGTGGATTTCCAATATCGAGCTCCCCGCTTGCAATTCTGTCTATCGTTTCCTTCCTTAGTTGATAGGCGTTTGGGAGGGCATTAGATATATACTGAATTTTATGCCATCCATTTCGAGTTTTCGCTTGCTCCTTCTGTCTCGTTTTTTTATATTTAGATTGCTATCCACAAGCCCCTCATTTAAAGCATATTGTTTTAAAATCTGATTGCCATTGCTGGCGACTTTATTCGAAGCTAGGATTGTTACGGGGTTGTCCCGAGCAAGCTGTGCCCAGTTAACCTTTTCGCCCTTGGCAGTACAGTTTGCAATTGTATTGCAAATTTTTTGCGTGTCAAATAAATAATTGTCAGGGTTCGGTTTGTAAACCTGCCGACTACACTCCTTCCTCTCAAGCGTTATTCCCCTCCGCACATTTTGAATGGCCCTGAAACTAATGTTGTTAGATAGCACAGCTTGATGTGTTGTGGCAACTGTTGCATCGCCGATAGTTGCAACAGTTCGTTTGATGAGGTTTTCTTTTTCTTTGTGGCTAAAACTTGCTGGTTGAGGATCTGGTTGAGGTGCTTGTTGAGGTTCTGGTCGAGGTATTGGTTGAAGGGCGTCACTTTCATCTGCATAGGCTTTTCCATTACGGCGAAGGGTTTTGTATATGTGCCTGTGTTTGGAAATGCAAGCATAGCATCCATCAAATGAATGTTCATTTTTCTCTTCAGCAGAAAGACTATCCCAGCTTACCAGACCAAAGTGCCGTAGAAAGCTTTCCTTATCATGACCATTGTATGATGTTCTAAAAAAAATAGAAGTTTTTGTCAGCCACTTAATTATTCTATTCGAGATCAATTTGAGGCCTTACTCTTCACATACCGCACAGTTTCTTTGGTAGTGAAATAACCTCTGCAAAATATGTTGTCATTCATTGGATGACACTACCAACATATCTGGCAGAGTTTGAGCACTCAACTACTTTAGTTCATGCCAGTGAATTACCCACAATGCATCATTCACTCATTTAGCTAATATTTAATCTGGGTATTAAGTTGGTTACACAGTTATCATACTGAACGCTGGCAACGTAGGCATTTCTTATATATATAATATGTATATGTGTAATAAAATTATAATATTTTCTTGAAATGGATTGAATAAACAAAATAACTTACATGTTGTTGAGATGTCTATATTGTTTTCTCCAAACCTTTCCATAACTCCTCTCGCTAACTTCAGTTACCATATTAGGGAAATTTCTCATTGTAGCTTTGTAGTCAGCAAATGCACCACAGTCATAATACAGAACTGTTTGCCCAAAACCACACAGGGGTTTGAAAGCACGGCCCATTTCAAGTTTTGTTGCAAGAAAGCTAAGTATCCAACAATATGTGGGGCATATGGTGAAGGAAAACAAATTCACACTGCACTTTGTCAAAGACTAATAGAAATGCATTTTTGGAGGGAAACTTTTCCCTCCACTTTGCGGGATCATGATTGGACACTCATGAGAACAACTGATCTATTATGAACTTCACCATAGGAAGCATACCACGGCACATGCTGACACATGTATGCTACAAATACTGAAGGGAGAAGAGCTGCACCACTATTGATTATTCTTGTACCCTAACACCCACTTTTATTGTAACTATGGCCTTTTTTTTATGTGAATCAAGAATAGTTTACCTATCGATCTGCACTTGGCTAAATTTCGTCTCCTCAAAAAGCTTCCACCTCATGAGCCGACAATAATAAGACAGTTGTTCCAGCACTACTAATATCTTATGAAAACAATAAAGTGTTTTCACTGTGAATCAAGGTTTTGCAGTGAGCAGTGTCCTCAAATAATACAGCCGTCCTGTCACTATTGCTAATAAAACTTATGTTGCAATCCTTGACAATAGCTTCACTGGAGCCGGCTACATTTTATTTTCATTACCTATGTATTTGGGGGTATCCCAAAGTGGGAAATCCCAAGTTGGGGAATCCCAATGTGGGGTATGCCCTAGGGAAATCCGAGTTCAGTGGCTATTGAGAACATATATATTTTACAACACAAAGCACATTATTTTGTCGGTTTAATTTTTATAGTCTTACCATTTCGGTGTGATGATGCTAGGTAAATAAAAAAGCCTGGGATATGTGTAGTAAAATATAAGTTATCAGAATCAGGAGGAGATAATGAACAAATAAGTGAGTGCATTTAAGTCACTGAGTTGTATTTCAAAACACAAGGATGAAATCGTATCATCGGTAGCATTATAATCGGAAGTATACAGTCTGCATTACATGCACGTGACCGCACTGATATATTCATGGAAATTATGTCACATTCAAGTTGCAGGCTAGTGAAAAAGAAAGCATGTGATTAAGGACTGTACTGGCCACTGCTAAATAACGAAATAGCGGAATAGCTAAATAGCTAAATAGCTAAATAGCTAAATAGCTAAATAGTTAAGAACTGGCCGCCGCTAAGTAGTTAAGTCATGAGATAATAGAGAATCCAACGCGGACCTCAGGTATATGTATTAGACATACTCAAAGCCACAGCACCATTACTATACTCCATCAAGAGTTAACCAGGGGAAGGCAATTTCTAATTTATTCATGATCTGTACTACTCACCCTTGTAACATTTATTATTTGTCAATCTTGAATAATCTCGGCATTGAATAAGAGTGATGACAATGATTGATGGTCAAAATTGACTAAGCAATGCCAAGATTAAAATTATTTTCCTATGTAGTTGAGAATTTCTGCATTTCTGAATATCTCCATTGTTGATCATAGTCCCAAAAAAAAGCTTGCAGGTAAAAAGCCAAATCAATTATTTTAGCAAATTGAGAGCAGATAACTCCAAATTTATACAGCCCATTGTTTTTTATATGAGTTTGAATCCACATGAAAAGTATATAAAAGTGGTTCAATAATGTGAGTGGCACTTAGGTGAGTTGGGGGAGTCTATTTTACACACCCATGCAGAAAACTTCATTCAGTCAAATGAATTTAAGCTTTAAATATACCACTTTCCCATCCCCCTATCAATCCTTGACCCAGTATAGCCGTTAAGATTCTCAAGAAAATACCAACACTTCTAAGAGAACCTCAGTGGTGATGAGAGTGTAAACTTTTATCCTTGTGTCTTGTATCCCCCAGTTGCAATCATCTTTTGTTAAGTTGTATCATCAGATGTTGTGCAACAATATCAAACCAAGAAAAGAAAACTGGCCGATAAACACTAAAGGAATAAGTACTTGCAGGAGGAAGTATTTGATCTTTTGGGGAAGCTTGACTTGCAAAATTGATTGCTAGAAGTTACTCTTCAGAATTATTTTGTAAATACTTGTTTCTAAACTGACCCCCTAAAAGTATCATATATCTAGCTCATATTTACTCACCTAGGTTAACAGCGACAGCATTTATAGTTATTCTCCAATATATGTGTGTTCTTAAAATATGCTGTTCGTGAGGATCAGGTAGGATGCCTATTTTTGTACAAAAAATTGTCTTAACTAGCATCGAACTTACTAACCCATTGAAATGACCTCATAAAATTGGATTTATTTGCCATTTGAGACCAGAAACAAGTGATGCATTTTTTATACTCGAGGTTTGATTGTATGGGAATTGAGTGATACAGGAAAACCTTTATTCAAAGTTATCTCATCTCACAAAATGTGAAGATAACTTGCTTATGGCCCTTTATGTGAAGACTGATACTCAGTAGTAAATATGAACGTATAAACTTGATATTAAACCTTGACATGAAATTATATAGAGCATCAGTAGAAAAGCATAGAGACATTCAATTGTGGGTGAATTTAAGCCATTTATTTGTTTTGTTGGAGTGGTGTTGTGAGATACCAAATACTCACCGCTCGGATCAGGATGAGCCAGAAGCCTCAATCAAAAGAGGGGGACGGAAGCTGTGAAATCTCAAGTTCTCACAGCTCAAGTTTAGGAGGTTTCTTGGAAAGAAAGAGTGAGACAAGGAGATGGCGGAGATTGATAACAGACCGCATCAACGACTTTGCACATCAATATCTTTTAAAATTGTTGGAATGTTAAATTTAAAGTCATATCACATTTTATAATATAATTTAAAGTGTATGGTATGTATGAAATTGGGTGTTGTGCACGGATTATGCATAAGTAAATTATTATCAAATTTGGGAGGTTCAAGGGTTTTGTACAATTTATGTATAATTGAATTATTTTTATCGGACAGTAAGTCAAAATCCAATCTCCGTTTTTTGGCCATGCCAATGCATTGGTGATGCGCACAAATGCATATAAAACCGGGGTAACATCAAGGCTAATCAGCTCTTGTTGGAGAGCCCTTGGAGCATGATTTTCTGGTATGATATAGATTGCTTTTCTAGTATCTAACTTAGTTTATTATTCAAGAATTAAAATTGATTCTCATGTCAGAAAGGCATCGAAACTATGAGTCATTTGTAAATCAAGTTAATACCTTTTTGACACAAGATTCAAAAGCAAATACTCTGGATAAATTTGAGTACATAAACGAAACCCTTTTTGTATGGAGTTGCCTCCTTCCCCCACAGGAAGGAGCTAACTCCATACAAAATAAACATGAGCAATAATGAGTAAAAGAAAGGTGTCTGTTCTGCTTGGGTATTAGGCCCCAAGTGGGTCGAATATGCGACAGTGGTTTTCTGATTTGATCTTTTTGGCATGATTTTCAAATTCAAGTCCTTACCTGTGTACTCAAGTAGACTTTTTGATGATATAGTTTTTTGGTTTTTTAGGTAGAGCACTCAAAAATCATACAGGGTTGGTTGTTGAAAAATGTGCCAAACCAAGTCTGTATCGAGTGCTTAGTTTTGATGACTTTAATGGCTTTTTAGTGCCATTATGACTTAAATAACTTAAATAGTTAGATAACTCAAAACTCATACTGGGCCTTCTTTAGAAGAAACTTTCATTAATTGATCTGTAGGCTACAAGAGTACTTACATTTTGATCACTCAAGTAGTTTTACAGGAGTCAGCAGTGGTTAAGGGTCAGGAGTTGCGGTCTTCCAGGTTTAGGTTTGATTCCCGGCACCGGCAGTCATTTGTGATTTGGTATGCATATCCGGCATGGTTTCTGTCTCTCGCGCAGTATGACATGGACAAGGCATTCAAAAGCGTTTCCTCATACGATTCTCTTAATTTGATCTCACTTTTGAGATAGCGAAAAATAAACTGGAAAATTTACCTGATAGAAAAAAATTGATGAAAATGAAAATTCTACCATAATAACCATTTCAAATGTCTGACAATTTCGACTTGGTTCCGATGATGAGGAGTTGAGGGAAAGCATATCTGGCTGGTTTGGCTTAGTCTAAAATTAACATTTTAGCAGTAGGTTTTAGTTTCCCTCTTGTGAGTAAACCTACTCCAAATCTTTTGTTTATCAATAAAATGCAATCCAAACTAACTTGGACATGATCCTGGATAACATAAGTTCAACAAATATTCATTTGCATACAATCCACTGTCACTTGGCACAGTAATTTATCCGCAGTATCCAATTATTGAGTAAATGCAATGCTGCAACCGATTTGTCATGAGTACATGCTAGTATGATGCACTTGTTCCGGTAATGCTTTACCCATGTCAAACAGAAGAAGGTAAGTTTGTGAGGCCTAATGAATATATCACTCTCTCAATCATATACTAATAGACTGACTGGCTAGATATTGAGTACTTTTACTACTCCTTGTTGACCTAATTGATAGAAGTATGGGGATCTGGAGTTACAATACAGGCATTCGTGTAATTTAACTATCAATTTCCATGATCAACCACCCTACTAATAGAATGACATCGTAGGCAAAAGTTGACATACTTTCTTGTTGTAACTGTGCATATGTTTATGATTGATGGACACTGGAGTGGATGGTTTGATATGCACTGCTCTATGATTTATTTATAATAGTTTACGTTTGGTAGTTAGGAAAATGAACTCCTTCTATTGGTTAGGAAATGATGATCAGTTTTAGTGTCTCTCTCTCTCATCTTTGATTTGAACTACTTGATAGCTGCTAGCAACTGTTAGAACAGGTAGAGTAGTAGGCTTAGCACACATTTGCAGCAAAGAGATGACTAAGCTCATTGGTGGATAAATTACAGTGTTTGTATGACAGGTCTACTCCAAAACCTGGGATTTTGGCAATGTTTGACAGTCAAACGTTACAAAAATCCAAGGTTTTGGAGTAGACCTGTGGTTTGTATGTATAGCGTGATGATTCGAGCAAGCTGCTACAGCTATGGCCTCACTTAACTGCACATAAGTATCATAACCAGTAGTATATAAACCATTATCATAATTCTTACACAAGTAGTCATAGTCATAATATATAATACTTGCTGTCTAGTACTGGTTGATCACACTCACTCAGTTCAGAGAAACATTTTCGTGATAAGTATGTTTTTGTATACAAAGGAGGCGGAAATATAGACCTGTTTCATGCCATTTTTGTGAGCAACCTCTCCAACTGGTTATAGGTGCGTGGGCTGTTTATCACATAAATAATTGTTTGCCTGTATTGTACACAATTCCAGGCTATCGGGAGTTGCCCTCTTAGTGAGATACCAAATAATAGCCAAAATCGGGCGATTTTCGGTCTACCATGCTATCGTTGTTTAAGATCTTATGAATATAATAAAGGAGCATACAAAACACTGTTAATGTTGACTAGTACATTCAAGGCCTCAATATCGGTATCATGTCATTCATTGAATCCCATGTGGGAAAGAATGTTATTAAAAAATACAATGATACAACACAACACATTATATTCATATGAATACAAACCACTTTGCGCAGCAGCTTGTTGAACCCGGAAATCAACTATGTTATTTTATTGTCAAACATATTATTATTTACTTAAAATGAACGTTGCTATACTTTGGAGTTGCCCCCTCCTTGACTGGTCACATATAAAGCACAAAACTTCCAAAAATATGCTGACTTGCACCTTCCGGTGCAGCCATATCACCAAATGAGATAAAGCCTTCCCATGCTATATATACATTCAACTGTCTCATTTTGACTGGACACAAAACCTTGATGTACGGAGAGAACAGGAAAGCTAGACCTTAGTTCAAATGATCGTAATTACACAAGATTGGGCAAGTTTGTATCCTCAAAGATAATAGGAGAGAACCCTTCAATGGGACAATATCTTCCACCAAAGTATTGTGCTCAACGCTTGGAGACTCTAATCAAGAGTTTCACTTAGTCACCTAGTCAAACAAAGTGTAAGGTTAAGAGATTTGATAATGGACAGACGGACATATGAATGAATGTATTATTTCTTGTCTAGACATGAATCATTTTTCAGTGATGCAATGATAACAATTTGATTGCTACACTTCATAAAACAGCGATGAGTTAGGTTTGGTCGATGACTATTTTCAATTCATATTTATTCGTCTTCGTTTGCATAACAGGAGAGCTAACCAAACACCTTCACAAAAACACACAGTCAGAATGACCCCGTTTCCATACATGATCAAACTAATACTGAAAAGTCTCTACAGAATGTTCCAGATTTCGCTCAACAAATTATCATGTGTTACTCGAAAAATATGCCCAAAGCTACAGGCTGTGGTTGAATCAGTCTCAGAACACAACTTTCAATTTCTCTTCATAATATAAAATATAACAAGCCTCTTCAGCAGAATTTCAGACAAAGGCATGTTTCCACAAATTGAAAATTGTAGGGTCTGATCCCAACTCAGAGGTGGGGGGGGGGGATTGATGAAGATATTGATGATAATAAAACAACATAATACATATATCACATGAGCGCAAATCTGCAGGTACTAGCCGATTTGGTGGTTCTTTGTGAAAAACACTGGTATATCTTCAGTAGGCCATAACAAATGTGCAGGTATATTTATGTTATTTTTCAAAGCTTTTACTACTGAGTCAACACAAGGATACTCTCATAACATAAAAGAAATATGGTACCAAAAGCAAAATGAGACTAGCAAAGGTTTGTTGTGAAACCGCTGATCCCATACCACTCGATTATTGGATAACAAGTATCTCTTGTCAAAGCAACATAGGCACATGTTGCACTGTCAGAACAACCATTGGGTCCACCATGGAAAAGCCTACCATAATGATGACAAGCTAGCAATATTACCTCCCTCATTGGCACAAGTACCTTCATATCTCTGCATATACAACTTGATGAACCACCGAGAATATGTATCATCATTGGCACAGGAGTACCAGTTCCATCCAGCTGTAGCCACTACAAAACAAATTTGATATTTTCATTGGTTTACTTTATGACAATAAATAATTATTAATGTTATGATACCAACGTTGACAGATTTGGACATTTCATATATTTTTGAAAAGCTAATGGAACACTGCTTCTGAAAATATTGGTTTCAACATGACGTCATGTCATGGCGTTGCGCTTGTTTGATAAAAGGTAGAATAATCAGCATTTGATGAGGATGAGGATTTTTTTAGGACGATGTGGCACAGAAAGAAGATTATACTGCCTTTTATCAATATAGTACAATGCCATGACATGACGTTATGCTGTAACCAATGTTTTCAGAATCAGTGTTCGCCTTAAGTTTTCCTCTATTAATCGGCTACACTAGCAAATTGAATTTTGCTAAGGATTCGGCTGATATTTCTTCAAATCCCATGTCAGCTATTGCAGTTGTGGAAAGCCTCTTACAAAAATAGCCTTGTAACAAAATTAAAGGACAGATTCAAAAGGAAAAAATGTCTCTCAAATTTAATTTAATTAACCCGAGGGTGCTCATCAAACTGCTTATTGAAAGCCCTGATAGATAGTTTCTGCCGCACCACATGGGAATTTGATTGGATAGGGAGCTAGGATTATTATATAGAATATCAAGAGTATGTTTACTGGACAGAGAGTTCAGGACTTTGCCTTCTGTTCTCCGGATATTCGAAAAACTACTGTGAAGGTAAAAATAATACAAGGACAATCACCCAATGATCAAGCACAGCATTAATTTTTGGGTTTGGCATCAGGTTATATATCGCAAAAGTCCCTGGCAAAATTACTTGGTGAAAATTAAAGGAGGATTTCATAAGGTTATGAGTTATGGGAACTGTGCGTAGTTTTAAATTCTGATCTATTGAGAGCCCACTTGGTGTAATTTC
The DNA here is from genome assembly GCA_914767715.1 of Membranipora membranacea. Lineage (NCBI taxonomy): Eukaryota > Metazoa > Bryozoa > Gymnolaemata > Cheilostomatida > Membraniporidae > Membranipora > Membranipora membranacea. Next base: position 12,868,910 of record OU612072.1, read on the forward strand.
ATGCAATTAAATTACCATGCATTCTTATAGGGATAGGTGCTAAAGGATAAAACAATATGAAATGGCTGAAGGCCTTCTGCAGGAAATGACCTACACACTATGTCACTCCTAAGCTCAAGAAGACTCTGGAACTCTGACTCTCAAATTAATTTGGTTACTGTTCTTAAGGTAGTACTGCCAATGAAGTAACTTACTCTCAATGCTAAAACATTCATCGTAAAAATCTTCACTCAGTTTGTATTCACCGCATACTCCTGCTCCATTTGTGGTGCATGTATGTGCAGTGCCCCCCTCTTTCTGCGACATTATTTGAAAGTATTATTTTCAGCACTCAGTTCTGTTACGTAACACCAACAATGAGGTTCAAAGGTATCTGTGCTTTGAATAAAGCTATAAAAAGATTAAAAAAAAACTATTAGATTGTGTTATTAAAACCCCAATCAACAAGCAAGCCAATCCTTCTCCAGTTTACCTCTTAAACCAGACAAAAACATTCATCAATTTTGTACAAACTATCTAACAAGTAAAATATTAAGCTCCTTACTGACTCAATCCAGTCAATGCAAGTCTCTGTTATCACTGAGTGAGCACCTGCTATCAAAGCACAAAAGAATGTGATTGTTGTCACCAACTTGATAATGAGAGTTCCTTAGACTGTCACCGACAAGAATCACTTCAAGTCTTTATCACACGCAACCCAGGCATAAAATGAAAGGATTGTGCGATGTGTAGGCCTACTATGTCTCAACCATGCAAATACATACATCACTGAACCCTTCAGGGAAGCTTTGACAATGGCTCAATTTTCTTAGAACATTGATTAACAAATACAATTTGTTATTATGTGAACTTCATAACATGCGCACAGATGGTACAGCATTACTTGTTAATGCAATGAATAACAACAATATTGGGTGCGATGAAAGGTACATATCTGCAGTCATGTCAGTAGGTGTAAGCTCAAGAGGTAGCATAGCATAGCTAGATGATTACAAAGGCAGGTATTACAATAGAATGATTGTTCAATCTATAAGACAAAAACTGGCCATTGATATTGGTTTATAGGCAATGATTTGCATTCCCTTAAATTGCTGTGCTGATTCATGTCATAACTACCTGCTAAAGCCGTAAGGCATGCATGAAAACAAATTTAAATTGTTGCAGGAGAAGTTTATAGAAAGTTCAGACTCACCTCCAAACAAGTGCGTGATTGTGAGGTGCAACCAGTGTTAGTAGTTAGGGGGCATGCAAGGAGATTGTGCCCCTCTTCTCGTTTGTCTAGAAGGATGCATCCTCCCTATAACCCATAACCCAGATTGCTGCCAGCTGGTGAGTATATCAATATGAGTGTTCCAAAATATGGCTAGATTTGATGCATTGTCATTTGTAATCACCACAGGGCTCCGGCTGCCGGTGCTCCGCCCCAGTCGATGCCGGGGGCCTAGGCCGCCCCCTGGACACCGCCTGGTTGGCATCCCCCTACCTCATATTTTCCACTTCTGACACCGGGTGCAACTATACTTTGGATTTTGTACCTTGACTTAGATGACGGGAAGAGGCTAGGGTAGGCTTAAACCTAAATTATATTATATGAAAAAGATTGCAATACTTTGATATTGTTTTTGTTTTTGTCAAACTACTCGCAACAAAAAACCTACCGTCAATATTGAACCGTGAAGTATAATCATTTTGTATTGTGCTACAAAATCATTGTTTGGCATCATGGTGTTGATGAAAAGAAGCTCAATGCATCTAGAGCTAAACATAAACAATGTATAATTGATTGATTATGTTGTTTTGCTGATCTTTCTGGTGAATTTAACAAAATACAAATCCAATATCATGGTGGACTAAGTAACTTTGAATTTGATCAATACCCATGAAATAATCGTTGACTTTAGCCTTCCGTTCAAATTATGTCATGACTCCAGAAACTCCTAATTCAGTCCCTGTTTAGCAAATCACTCTGCTGAATGACTCCGGGGGGGGGGGGGGGGGGGGGTTAAGCTTTTGTTATCTGGCCTAGCAACTACAGTAGTAAAAGTGGGAGCAGGTCGTTAGCCCGAACCCATTGAAACGAATGAGCGACTCGATCCCTTTTGTAACGTTCCTGGTGGAACGACTACTCATATTGTATGGGAGTTGTCAATTTCTACTCTATCATTTTGTATGGTGAGGATGGAAGTTTGTTTATGTAATTCTTTTTATGTATATTTATTCATGATAAATGAGATGCTTGTGTGGGTAATGTGATTGATCACATTCACTGTTAGCTAGTGTTGTTGTAAATATTAATGAATTGAGTGTCAGTTTGTTTGTGAGGATAAATGTTCATTGGTACAGGGTAGAATGATAAATTGATATACAAAATGAGCAGCTGTATATATATGTTCATTGAAGTGTTAAAACAATTTCAATAAAAATCTGAGGACAATGCGGCAAAGACAAGGTTTTGAAATGAGATACATGCATAAAATCACATAAAATAACACGGGAATAAATGAATGCAAAGTTGACAGATTAGGCATCTGACATAGCCCATGGAACAGATTGTACTAGTTTACATGTTACTGGTAGCAGGTGCAAGCATTCCTGATCTGACAAAATTGGCAACGCAATTTGTGAGTGCTCCCGTAGGCAGCAGGGTAACAACGCCAGACTCATGCTATGACTTTGATGAGCATAAAGCTGATGAACATAACTTTGACACCCACCATTCCAACGCAAATTACGCTGCCCTGGATAAAAACAACAAAAAAGTAGAAAAACAGATAAAAAAAATTAACAAAAAAAAGAAGAAAAAATGATTAGTTATCAATTAAAGATTACAGACTGTCTTTAATTGCCATTCGTCGTAGTTTTTGTCTCATATTTCTATCTAACTCTGCCTCTGCTGCTGCCAATTCCCTGAGTGTCGCTCTTGTTTTACGCACCAGATCCGATCTCATAATTTTGAATCGATGTTGCAACCTCTTTACATCTACAACACAGAAGTTTGAGTTCACGTATTAATGACAATTGCCTTCAGGAATGTAATGAAAGTATCACTACCTTCAGAAAACATCGATGGTTAGTGTACTGAATGTATGTACTTACGTTTGGCATCCATTATTGGCACTCTACTCTCACATGTCGGACAGTGAAAACTTTCAGCAGCAAATATTTCTTTTAATTCATCTGTCTTTGCCGTCTGTCTCGTGAGGCACAGCTCCTCACCATTAGGAAACATTTCTTTGGCGCATTCTGTACAGGAACGAGTCTGCAACAAAAAACCCATGACTAGTTACCAAGCCAACATAGTATTCTGAGCAATGGAAATTCACATAAGCAATTTGTCAAGTCATATACAACAAAGGTAAAAAAATTGAAACATAAAAAATATTATAATTATAGTAGGAAAAATAAAGCAAAGTACATGTGTATACTCACATGTTCCATAGTGATAAAAGTGTCCTATAATAGATCAAACAAATAGTCACTTTGGTAGTGTGTAAGTCCGTCTGTGTGTGTGTGTGCGTCCGTGAGTGAATTTGGTAAGCAGGCAAGCACTTAAATACCAGTGAACCAAGTGGTTATATATTACTCGGAAGATACCTATTCATATTAGTGTTTCCTAGGCAACCTATGATGGAACGGTTAGAAGAGACAAGTGATTATATTAACCTGTTGAAACATCTGAGTTCACCCATCAATGCAAGGCAATATTTGCTAAGCAATCTTGCAGGCAAATGTTATCCTCTATCTGTGACATTGATGGATGACAAATCCAGCACGCTGTACATGATTCAACAAAATGTGGAAGAATTGTATGTAAATGATATTGAATTGATATCAAGAAAAATCTTATCTGCCAGCCAAACTTCACAGACCTATGCCTCCCTCTGTGAAGAAATCTTATCTTCTTCCACAAACAGCAAGAAGTTGCTGTTTCATTCTATCACATTATTGACTATTCTACAAAAGGTATTTTTGTCATTGGGCAAAAATGAAGTGAGGAGTATAATAACCACCCAATCAATAAACAGTTTTTGCAGAACTTTAAATAAAGCTATCGTTCGCATGAGATTTCAGACAGTGACACTGCAGATACTTTATGTATTGGTTACTTTGCTGTTATTTAGCATAATCAGTCTATGGCTACAACATAATGGATAAAACAGATGCATCTATGGCTGCTACTTTGTGGGAATTAATCTCCCTTCAGGTCAGCAAAAATTGTCAAGGCTGTAATTCTAAAGGCTATACAGACTTCTCTCATCATGACTGTCAACTTATAAATCAATACATGTATCTTTTGCACACTGACAAATTACGTCACCATTTTGATATTTGGTATGAAATCGCAATGCAGATGATTCCATCAGGACTTCATAGACCTGTGACAAGATATTTAATAAAGGCAAAGAAAGAGACTTTGTTCAGTCAGATCGTGGTACTGTTACCAGACGCACCCTATACTGTGACATTACCCCCTCATTTACGTTAGTTTACTATGCCTGTGTCTGATATCACAACCAGACAGTTTTTATCACAATACCGTGCACTTCTCACAATTATCCTGATTACCATAGCCACCATATGTTCGCTGTGTGCAGCGTTTTTTCAACAAGAGAAAGGAGAGCTTCATTCTATCATAAAACTCCTCGGTGAAAACTTTGAATCCACTACAAAGTCAACAAACTCTACACTCTAGTATGGCTTCAAATCTTAAGACGACAGAATTTCAACTTGAGGCACCGTTCACATCTATAATCTCAGGTAAGAATTTTATCTAGTTGTTTTTTGACCTTAAGCATGGTTATATGTGCCTCATATCCATAGCGGAGGTGAGCCTTCATGAAACTTCATGTTGGGATTTATGACAGCGAATTTGCCGAGCAATCAACCAAGGCTATTTGTAATTGACGTCAAAGGGTGGTGCTGAATGACTAACTAATCTCCTTAATGCGTTCAAAATTAGAGCAGAAGCGGAACTTTTGCGGGTAAAAACTCCATATTATCGGAACTTTTGCGGGTAAAAACTCTCATAAAATATGAAATTTATTGAGCATTTCATTACCGCAATCCTTCCCTTAATTTTCAACACACCCAGTACTTGGAGGTACAGTTATCATGTGATGGTTAGCTTGCATAACAGTAATTACATCTGTGTCTGCAGAAATTTAATGAGCATTTCATCACCAAAATCCTTCCCTTAATTTTCAACACTTCCAGTACTTGGAGGTGCAGTTATCATGTGATGGTTAGCTTGCATAACAGTAATTACATCTGTGTGTGGAGAAATTTAATGAGCATTTCATTACCAAAATCCTTCCCTTAATTTTCATCACTTCCAGTACTTGGAGGTACAGTTATCATGTGATGATTAGCTCGCATAACAGTAATTAATCATCTGTGGCTGCAAACTTGAAACAAACACTTAAGAGGTCATAGTGAAATGATGAGCAATATTCGATGTATGTGTGTAGATGAGAGAATTTTAGTCACAATCTCTGACCTGCTGACTGTTTATGCTGTCTGTTTCTAGGGCCAACATCAAGTGGTAAATCTACCCTACTAAGGGAGATTATTTCCAATGCTGACAAAATCTTTGTTCCACCGCCTGTGGAAATAATTATCTGTTACTCAATCTACCAACCACTTTACAACTCTTATGATGCCTCGGTGCCAATAAAATTTATAGAAGGGCTAGCAACAATGGAATCATTACCTAAAGATCGACAGCATAGACTTCTAGTCATTGATGATTTAATGGAGGAAGTCTCCAGCTCTAAGGATATTGCTGACTTTTATACAAAATTTAGTCATCATTATAATTATAGTATAATCACACTGACACAAAATCTATTTTGTAAAGGACCATTTTTTCGTACGATTAGTTTGAACTCACACCATTTCTGGTTGATGAAATCTGTGAGAGACATTTCAGTAATCAAAACAATTGGCAGACAAATGGGTAAGGAAAAACTTGTGATAGAAGCTTATTTGGATGCAGTGAAAGATCGTTATGGTTATCTGTTTTTGAATTGCTCCCCGGGTTGTGATGAAAAAGCTCGTGTGCGAGCTAAGATTTTTGAAAATCCAAGCGTTGTCTATTTAACAAAGTGATATTTTTTTCTAAAGAACTGATGTTTCCACAAGGGTTAAACAGCACTCATCAATTAATTTTTCAAAGTCTAAGTGGTAGTCAATAAATTATCTCAGAACACAGAAATATCTTAGTCATGGGTTGTTGAACACAGTAATCATTGGAGCTACAGGCAAACATTAATATTTTTTCATGCAACAGAAAAGTAACCCTCCCTCTAAGACACCTCTAAGCTGTGTAGATTTTAGGCTGGAAACCAAGGTATAAAAGCTCAGCGCTGGAATAGCCAACACATTCTTCCAGTTTAGTTTGAATTCACTAAGCTCACAAGAAGCCACCACTCTTCTTTAGCAGATTTGATCTTCCTTCAAATATTAATCGTAAGTTTGTTTTAAATGTTTTCACATACAATGATCTTTGTTTTTTTCATTTTTATTTTTTTACTTTTGTTTTGAAATTCTTTTTTAATCTTTTTTAATTTTTTTATATTATAGATGCTAGACACTTGTTTTGGATGTCAATATGACAAACCTGGGCAAAGATCCCATATGGGAGATGGTGGTTGTCTGTCAACAGACATGAGGACCAACATTCATGTAAGAATGCTGACTTTACTGGTTAAGTTTCATTGTAGTGTGTTTTTTGTAAATTGCCCAAGATTTTTTTTTCAGTTTTTTTAGCGAAGATTAGGTCCACCCTGAGGGCGTGTCGAAAACGCTCATCTTTTAACTCATTATTTTCTTTTTGTAACCATCTGTGTTTGGGGTGTACCTCATTCAATAATCGTTGTAGAGACTAAATTTCAATGATGCGTGAACAGAGTATTGATTCATATTTGGTTTAAAAAATTTTTTTTTGCAATAAACAGTTTTAAATTGATAATGTTGTATTTTTGCATAAACAGCTGCATTTCAGTTTTAAGCAAACCATTCATTTTTCATTTTGTTTCATTTTAGATGCCCAAGAGAATTGGAGGTGATGCGATGAGCTCCTATGCCAAACGTATGTTTCTTGACGATGAAGCTAAGGAGGTTAAATTGTCTGATGGTGCATATGATGATGAAATGGTAAGTAACTTTCATGAATTATTGCCTGATGCATAATTTGATGTGCGGGGATTAAATGGAGTGAAGTACATGTTATTGTAATTACTGTTACCATTGCTAGGCAACCTAGCATTGAATTGACTTGTATTGAATTGATAACTCCAAACTTGTTTGGTTTCAGGAAGAATTTGAGAATGAATTTCAGATACAGTGCCCAAAAAAAAGACCAGCTTCAAGTAAAGGGAAGTCCCCGGCAAAGAAACTAAAAAGAGTGAGTTATTAGAGTCTGTTTTTAATTCAATTCACATATTATAATGTACTACTTTTACAGCGTTATAATGCATAGTAACTACACATCTTATGTCAAAGTTTGATTGATGAGAAAGTCAGGTGAATAATGACCTGGCTGTTATTTCAAAGCAACACTCTGAAAATAGCTTGTTTCTCTTTTTGAAAGATTAATGTGTAATGAGCATGGAATTATTCATTTCAGCTTGATAATGAAGTTGACGACGAACCTATTGTCCTATCGTCGGAAGACGATGAAAAAAGAGATGAGTTACATGCTTCCCACTCCAAGAAGCGCAAAGCTTATCAGCGGGTAAGCACATTTTACTTTAGATTATCAAAGTATCAAACTGTCATTCACGAGTGACTTTCATTGATGCATATTTATCTCCGACAAAGTCCAATGTGTATACCATCGTACCTAAGTGTGCTTGTTGTCCGCATTGCGTTGGACTTATTTTAAAAATTATTTTTTATAGATGTTCAGCGATAGTGAGGAGGAGAATGTTGATGGTAATGGTGATATGCTTGATGCACCGATTCCAAAACGAAAGAAAAAAACCATCCAACCATCCAAAAAGGTGACTCACGTTTCTTAACTTGCATTCCCAAATTATAAATGATACCATGCATCTAGTTTGGTGGTGTATCAAATCATTTTATCAGATTCCATCTCTCAACCCAAGGTATATCTGTGATCAATACATCCCTGTTTGAATTCATAATAATATACTCTCAAATAATTAAATAATTTTCTGATTATGATCATTTTAGAACATGACGAAGCTGAGTTTAATTAAGCTCCCACTACCAAAAGTGGATGATGATGGAGAACTCCCTGACTTAGATGACGAAGAGCCGTCTACTTCGTCAGTTGTGAGGGAGTTCAAGCAACAACGTGCAAAGAATTCCCAAAAGCCTAGCACCCCAGAGCCAACACCTCCACCACCACAACAAAGGCCCCTACTTCTACCACCAACTCCTCCAACAACTCAATTTCCTGGACTAGTGGTTTTCCCTGTGAAGGTGGAGGCCTTTGATATTGATGACGTCGAACTAAACGTATGTTTTCCATTTATTGATTCTTCTTATCCTTCTCATGACAAACTCTCCACATTCATATCATATGTTTATCATAATTAGAGTATTAGCATAATCCTTAAAAATGGAATTCATATACATGTAAATTGCACATTATAAATAGAGTATAACGACAATCCTTAAATATAACTTATATATTTACGATTATAGGAGGATGGTGACGTCTGGCACAAGTCGGACACACTCAGAAGACCATTGAGCATCACTGCTCTTCACCAACTGTCGGAAGGATGTAAGTTTTATAAGTTGTTTCTTCTCTGAACTGACTTTGCAAAAAAAGGACAACTGTAAAAATGGTTAACTATTGGTATTGTGTTTAGTTTTGGGAGTTATGTTATGCAAGGATAGGACAACTACTAAATATTTAAACACTGTTATTGGACTTACACTGCACTACATTGAGAATAGAATAAGTGACAAATGCTTCAGGTATTTTTGCAGTGGTGTCATTTCAAAGTATTGACAGCTGTTGTATGATGTGTCGTTTTACTATTGTCAAAATGTCATTATTTTTCTGTTGTTTTTGCAGTTATTAGCCCAAGGTACCAATACGGAACAAAAACAATCCGCGGGTATCAGGTTTCACCGGCAGTATCTTCGCCGTTGGCACGGGCGCTTGCTGCAATAGAGAGCAAGTATGAGAAATGTTTTATGGGTACCAAGGTCAATAAACGTTTCAGAAGTCAGTATGCTCGTCTCAGGATAAGAGGAACACCAGAGAATACTGATACAGTGTGAGTAATAGTCTTCTTCTCTTCATTACCTATATACAGCTTTGATTTGCCAGTTGGCTTCGTAGTGTAGATTATAAAGTGACTCATTGCCATTTCTATCACATTTGCATGTAAAACCTTCACAAATCGATAAGTAATCCCCGAGTTTTTTTGTTGATTAGATTATACAACTGTCAGCAGACACTCACACTCGAGGATGCATTGGAGCTAGGAGCAGCGTGCAAAGGAAACCAAACACGTGTATCATATGTTGTCCAGCTCGGACTGGCAACAATTGGAGAGGCAGTTAACATCATGCCAAAAATCAATATAGCAAGATTGGAGGAGATACTCCCCACAAGGTCAGGAAATCTTCCTAATCCCGTGGCAGACGGGTCTTTTGACTATCTGTCTTTATAGTTATATTAGTTATTAGTTATATTTTCAACTTGTTTTTCTTCCTACTACTACACTCATTTAATCTGTTTGGAAAGCAATAACACTTTATCAATGTACATGTGCAAAGTGTGTTTAGTTGAGTTCTCAACCAAATCCAATCTCAATAGGCATTTTAAGACCAAACACGACAAAAACTTTATCGGTTTTAAATGCGATAGCTGTGGCAGGAACTTTACCAGGCGCCACCAACTGAACTTACACAAGCAGAAGTGCTCGAAAGCAATCAATTCTACTGTGTCAAGATCAGATGGTGCCTCCCAACAGATTGGCGGTGCAATCAATCACAATGACACAAATGAATCCACCCAGGTAGAAACCTTTGCACATGCATCTCCTCTTAAAGACATCCTTAAGTCAAATTGGGAAGCCATCAAAACGTACTTTCGTTGTAGGAAAATTGTTGACATATTCAATTTCCGACTGATAAATCAATCTGTGACAATATATGATGCTCTATGCAACCTTTGGCTTACAAAATTATCCAAACAAGTCAAGCTTCAATGCTGCTTAGGTTATGTGCTCAAAAACACCAATACCAACGAATTAAGATACTACCATAGTTCTGCAAACAACACGATGATTTTCGATAAGCCCATGACTATTAAATCATTAACAGACATGCAAGATGTTGCAGAGCTTCTAGAAAGTGTGGACTTATGTGAAAAGGCAAAAGCCAATCGACCCAACAGTTCATGGGGTGTCCTTCATGTAACAAATATATCATTTTACCTGAGTAAACTTCCGTTTCCCAAGATTGGATCACCCGGTAACATTCCATCACATATCAAAAAACTGAAATGTGTCAAAACTCTAAAGAGGGGAGTAAACAACAAACCCATCTCTGATAATCTTTGTTTCTTCCGTGCACTCTACTTGAAACAAAATTGCACTTGTAAAAAGCGATGTGACTGTTTATTTCCAAAAAGCAGTTTGGTAAAAATACATGACTTGCTCCATAGATTTGTTGAATACATTGGTGGATCTCTACCTTCAGCCTCTGAGTTCCAAGGGGTGACTTTAGATGATTTGACATCTATCGAAAAGATTTTTGACCTCAAGATATCAGTATACAGCTTGTCAAGTGATGGAAACTGCACACTGTTGTTTCAATCATTCAGTAAGTCCAAAGTAGAGCTAAACTTGTGTATGGTTGGCAAACACTTCTGTTACATACAAGATATGTCAACTTTTTCTAAGTGTTTTACTTGCAAAACATGCAAGTTGAGCTTCCCTAGAAAAAATAACCTTCTGCGACATAGGAAAATTTGTGCTAAGCAGCAATCACGCTACAGATTTGATAAAGATGTATTTCACCCACCGGGTAATATCTTTGACGAGATAGAGAATAGGACAGGACTTACCATTCCTAATGAATTACGGTTTTATCCCTATCGTGTGACATTTGATATCGAGTGCTACTTACCCAAGTCCACTTTAGAAAACACACCCAAGCTGACTTTTAACAATGACCACAAGCTCATGAGCATCAGTGTGTGTTCCAACATCCCTGGGTACCTTGATCCATTTTGTTTAGTAAGTGATGGAGACACTGACACGCTTGTTAAAAAATTTGTCATTTACTTGTCTCATCTCAGTGATATTGCATACTCTCTGTGTCTAGAAAAAGTTTCCCCCCTGCTGGAAAAACTTGAGAGCTTAGATAGCATGCGCATGCAAACCGAATTAGAATACTCACAGAAACATTGGTCCCATCCCGCAAAATATCAATCCAATAGTATTGGTAGTCTTATCGAAAAGCTCAAAGACCACTTAGCGGAACTGCCAGTGGTCTCTTTTAACGGTCAAAAGTATGACTTAAATGTCATCCGTGCGCCTTTGATCCGTCACCTATGTCAAACAGATCAAATAAAATTTGCAATAAAAAGAAACAATTGTATGAAATGTATTAAAACCAAAAAATTAAAATTTGTAGATGCCACTAATTATATCGCGCCAGGATTTTCTTATGAGTCCTTCCTAAAAGCTTACAATTGTTCTGTGCAAAAAGGCTACTTCCCGTATGAATACATCACTTCTTTGGACATGCTTGATGCGACTACGTTACCCCCTCACTCTGCATTTTATTCATCCCTTAGACAGTCCAATATTACGCATGATGAATACGACTACTGCAAAAAGATATGGCGTGATCACAATATGGAAACCATGCGTGATTTCCTGATATGGTACAACAATTTGGATGTGGTCCCATTTCTTGAGGCTCTTGAGAAACAGTCCTCTGTGTACATCTCAAAAGGTTTAGACATGCTCAAAGATGCTGTCAGTGTCCCATCACTTGCTACAAAATGGCTTTTCAAGGAGTCATTGACAAATGAATTTTCTATTCCACTCATATCTCAAAAAAATTCAGACTTACATAAGACAATCAGAGATAACATTGTTGGAGGGCCAGCACTTGTGTTTCATAGGTACCATGAGTGTGATAAAACCTATCTTAAGTCAAATAAATATGGTCAGCAGGCAAAAATTTGTAAACAGATAAAAGGCTATGATGCCAATAGTTTATATCTATATGCAGCGATGCAGCCTTTACCAACCGGCTGTATGATCAGACGACGATGTGACGAAAATTTCTATCCATGCTTTGTGGATGTTCGAGGGCGTTTAGCCAATGAGTGGCTTGAGTTCAATGCTCACTTGACAAAGACACATATCAGACACAAATATAACCAAGGTGAAATTTATTTGGGTCAGCATGCCTTACCAGTTGATGGATTTTGCAAAGAAAATAACACCGTATACCAGTTTCACGGCTGTATTTTTCACGGATGCCCAATCCCACAATGCCCAAACACGAACAATCAGGGAACAAATCCCATTAATGGTGTCCCTTATCAACAATTGTATCAGGACACAGTAGAAAAGGAGGGATATTTACAAAAGCTAGGTTTCAAAGTTGTCTCTATTTTTGAGTGCAAGTGGTTAGAACAAAAAAAATCATCTAGGATGGTCTCTAGATTTGTGAAAAAACTTTCTTTTAGAGATATGAGTGAAAAGAAATCGATGACTGAGAGTGAAATTATTTCAGCAATAGAATCAGAGAGCTTTTTTGGTCTTGTAGAATGTGATGTACATGTGCCAACTGATTTACAATCTAAGTTTCAGGAAATGCCACCAATTTTCAAAAATGTTAGCATCAGTCGGGAAGATCTCTCCCCTCTGATGAAGAACTTTGCGATTGAGAACAATCTGTATCGAACTCCACAGCGATCCCTCATTGGTAGTATGTTTGGTAAAAAAATTCTGGTATTAACATCTCTGCTGAAATGGTACATTGACCATGGACTAAAGATCTCGAAAATTTACCAAATAGTTCAATTCAAAAAACATCGGTGTTTCCGTGAGTTTGGAGAAGCAATCTGTGATGAAAGAAGACAAGGTGATGGTGACCCCTCAACCAAGGTCAGATCTGACACCGCTAAGTTACAGGGTAACGCTATTTTTGGGGCCACTATAATTAATAAGGAACGGTTTACCGATATCAAATATACAACTGACCTCAAAACAGCTAACTCATATGTCAACAACAAAAATTTTATGTCTATAGAGGAGTTGGATGACGATGTATTTGAGATCGAGTTGAGTAAAAAGAAAATAAAAGTTGATACTCCCATAATAATAGGCTTCTCTATTCTGCAAATTGCCAAGTTACGCATGCTGCAGTTCTATTATGATTTCATGCAAAAATTCTTTCACGATTCTTCTTTTGAGTATGTGTGCATGGATACCGATTCGGCCTATTTTGCTACATGTGGGGATTTGGAATCTTTGGTTCCCATGAACTTAAGACAACAGTATTTTGAAGAATTTGGTGAATGGTTTATCCCTGAATTCTGTGCGGAGCATAAAAAATCCTTCGTTGAGACTAAAGTTCAAGGTCTTCCATGGACCATGCAACCTTGCTGTAAGACTGTACATGTATATCATAAGCGAACACCTGGTTTGTTTAAAGAGGAGTTTTCAGGCACTGGGATCATTGCACTAAACGCCAAAACCTATCACACTTTCAATGCATCAACCAGTAAAACTAGCACTAAAGGAATAATGCGTAATTTGAATTCTTTCAACAAAGCACACTTTCTTGGCACACTTACCACCAAAAAACCTGTTTTTGGTACAAATAAAGGGATCATGAGAAAGAAAAACTCAATGGTCACATATACCCAATTAAGGTCTGGACTTTCTTTTTTCTACGCGAAACGGTTAGTTTGTGATGATGGTGTGTCTACTTCACCTATTAATTTATAGTGTATTATGAAAAATATTGCGCTAAATACTATGCATGAACACTGATTTCTGAACTCACCCTTGAATTTCTTTAAATGATAACATGTACATGCTTCCACTTATGGTGTCTATGCTTCTATGATATTTTTCTAATGTCTCACCTCCTTTTATCGTGATGAGAAATGCTTACTCTTGTGGTTTATTAAACTTCCCATGTATATTCATTTGCATTTGTATTCCACATGGATGTTTACTGTATAAATCTGTGCTCTGTTAAAATATTTATTGATTTTCATTATATAGCATATTTTTATCAAAAACTTCTACCTTTTTTTTTAAAATATTTCCAAAATAAAGGTCATTGATCACTTGGCTAACAATAAAGTCCCTCTCCCTTGATGAGTCAACTTGTCTCAATTTAGATAAAATATTTTTGTATGAGTAGTTTCTTGCTCGCATCAACAGAAAAATAAGACAATATTGTCCACAAACTGTAGAAATCCCTTGCAATACATGTTTACTACGCTTTATTCTTCCCATTTGTTTTAGTTTGGTATCAATCAAAATATTTTGGACAGTGTCTCCATATGAGTCAAAGTACTCTATGCTTCCGGAGTCTGTTATATTCACCGCGATCCAATGGCTTCCTGGCTGATGAGATTGGTCAAAGTTGACAATATTCATTGATGGAATAAATATCTCGGTGTTCACAAATTCATCCAATGATTTAACACTCGGGTTCAGCCTTGATGTGTGCTCATCACTGTTCAAAATATTCCTTAGCTGTTGTGAGTTCATGATACCGATGCCAAACTTGCATTCCTCAATTCATCAATATTCAGTAATTCGTCATACTCATAGTAAACCATCAAATTGACAGTCTCATTCAGTGGTTGGGAGAAAGTAAGTTCTACTTTTGTGTCACTTATGCGCTGCAGATGGGTCCCTTCACCATGACACCAATCGCTTGTCAAATCAAAAGCATAGAGACAAAGGCTGCTCTTAAAATGTTCTGGTGTTATCCCGTTACCTTGCTCTGTGAAGGTTTTCTCACACACTGTTTGAAGATTATGATAAGCTCTCATATAGATATTCTTTTCAAAGTCAACTACTAGTGGTTTCTTCAGCGCATAGTTGTTGTTAACCATAACATTGATGGATGATAGGTGAAATGGTTCAAACTTAAATGGGGAGTGGTTGTAGGACCCATTCTTGGCAGAGTGCTTTACCATACCAAAAATGATCAGTTTGGGCTCCTGTTGGTTTGATAATACCGTAATTGTTTCACTTCCTCTTCCTGGTGAGATCGTAAAGAACTTGACATCCGACCCATTCATTACATACTTGGCTGGTGTTTTACGCAGAGTCTCAATATGTGAGATGCTGACAGACGGATGCACTTCTAATCTTCTCATCAGCATTGATGCCTTAACAATCTCAATTTTGTAATCATGCGGATCCGTAACACCTTTAATATGTTGTAGGACAACTTGTGGGCTGTTAAATTGCAATTCAAACCTCATTGAAACCCCTGGCAACATATACTTTTTTTGCATAAAAATCGGGGAGTTCAATCTTCCAATGAGGTCTAGTACTGGACTTCCCGCTAGCTTTGCAGCCCTTGCTTTCATTTTTGCGTCTTGAGTACCAGTTAATTGCTCAGAATGCTCCTCAATCATGTCGTCTGATATCCATCCAACTGTTCGCAAATGAGTGTGCTTAGCTCCGTCATCATGATTCAAAATGTTGGTAAGAAATGCTTTGTGTGCATAATGTACATTATCTTCAACTTGTTTGTGATTAAGCAGTACTGAGAACTTAGAAATCAAGCTATGAAAAATCTGCTGTGATGGAGTTACAACAACTTTCGTTCCATCAGTATCCAATTTAGTTCCATCTGAATTCTGAATCATGATCTGAAGATGAAGTAATGAGTTTGCAAGATCATAGTAGTGAGTATTGGATCCGGTTATTTCGAATGTCACTGGTTCTAAGCCTTGAGGATGCGTCTCTGGTGTTATCTCATGGATCTCAGATTCCTTAAGATTTGTGTTGACGTGAATGTTGTCAAAGATCTGTAATTCATCCATAGCAATTTCCACAGCATGTTTGTCAAGTTTTTGATATTCACCTGTTGTTGTCATTTTGCCTATGAGAAAATGTCGCGCTTCTTCTGTAGCCGTCGCTTTTTATTGCCCTTCAAACCTCCCACAGCCAGTTTCCTCTTGACTCCTCCCCTTTTGCCTCCAGTTATGTCTGAGGTTAGAGTTCTAATAAGTTTCTTCCCACCTAAGGTCAAATTTTTGACTGCAGCAGTGGAAAGTTTCTGTCCATCAATCAAATCAGAAGCAAAGTTAGCACCTGTCTTTAGTAGTTGCTTGCCAGCTGACTTTGCTACAGTTTTGAGAGTTGGCGCAAAACTTCTAAAAATACGCGTGAAGACACCTCCTAACCCATAGCCACGCTGTCTTGTTGCACCGCGAAATACAGGTATAAAGCCACCTTGTTGGTACGCATTTCCTTTGTAATGTTTATGTAATATGTTTGACGGGGTATCAAAGCTATATGATCTACTCATGGTTTGACTTTCCGGAAATGTAGCGTCACGTTTGTCTTTCCTTTCTCAAATGCAATTATTCCTCCATCGTCTCGCCTTATATTCACCTCCACTGTGTCTGTATGTGTGGAGGCAACTGGAACATATTGCACGTCTTGAAAAGTAACCCACTTAAATGTTGAGCTTTGGCGAGATAGCTCAGCCGGTACAACTCTGAGCAATGGCACCATTACGTCTCCAACCAATCTACGCTGAACAATATCTGTGTACACAAATAGCCCAACCAAACCATCATTGATATCGCTAGCTGCGCCTGACCAATGAACTCCATTTAGAAATAACTCGCCATGGTTTTTGTTAAAACCCATGATCTGTATTAGGTTTTCTGTGAAAGTCACACCGGCTACTTCATTACCCTTCACTGTTATAGCTGTTCTATCACGAAGCTCGTCATAGTATATACTTAAATTACCCGTGCACCCAGCATTGCTGATGACCTTTGTTATTTCGGAGACCAGCTTTTCAACAGAGGGGTAAAACCCATCGTGCAAACTGAACTCAGTCATTGTTCCGTTGGAGAATTTAATCCAAACCTTTGCATTCATGACATTTGGCCATCTGGCAGGAAACTGAATTTCTGTCATTCCCACCTCCCAGGCACCATCATGAATTGGAAGTTTTGGGATTTTAGTCTTATATGAATGAAGTTTATTATCTGGAAAAAATTTTAAAGATGCATTTGATGGCAGAACTACATAAAATGAATTGCTCATGACTGCCCTGGAGTGCGTAGAGACAGTAAGTGAGGAGACAAAATTATTTATCGCAATTTTATTAATTGTTCAGCACTAATCCATTCATTAAATTTGCTAGGGTAGCCTCTATATGTCACAAAGTATTCCTTATTACGCTTATTTCCTCTTTCTTGTATAATATCCTCGATAATGAATGTCTTTGGCAAAGAGACCTTCTGTAATTCGTTTGCATAATATGTTCCATGAATCTTTTCTTCTTTTTGATCTCGCAACCTGTATGTTATTGGAAATGTCTTTTCGATTTTGTCAACAAAAAATACCTCACTTGACCAGTTTTGGTCATATCCTTTTGCAAAAACATGCTTATACTTGCTTATTCTCACTGGGTCATTTATGTTAATGTCATTCTTTTTGTGTTTCTGGAGACTCTCTCGGAAGTGAAGGTTGAGCCATATATCTTCTTGGTTGGCTTTTGCTGCATCTTTGGGAGGAACCTTGGTCGCAGAGTGTTTGGTGGCATTATACCCTTTCGTTATATCATCTATCACTTGGGTCCATCCATATGTGTTAGTATATGTAAACCAACGATGGAGCTTAGATTGAATAGTACGATTGAAACGCTCCACAATTGACGCTTTAATATCATCATTTTCGGTAGAAAAGTGCCTTATTTGAAGCTTTTTCAGCAGAGTTTTGACCGATGAGTTGTAAAACTCTTTTCCTTTATCAGTCTGCAAATCCTTGCATGGTGAAGTGGATAAAATCTTTCCCAATTCTGCACTTATTTCTTTCCCTTGTTTCGTTTTAAGAGGAACACACCAACCAAACTTCGTAAACACATCAATCAATGTGAGGATATAATTATAACCGGAGTTGTGAGGTGAATATTTGCGCATATCTACCAAGTCAGCTTGGTATTGAACGTTTGCCCCACTCACAATTGTTGGTCGTCTCAAAAAATTTTTGCGTGCTGTTTTATGCAAAGTATATGCATCTTGTGTTGACAACCACTCCTTTATCATCTGCTGTGGAATATCAGCTGCTTTGTCATGAAGGTGTTGTTGCCCTCCAAGAGATGATGGGAGGGAAGGTTTATAGTACAATTGTGTAAGCTTTTGAGACATTTGATTGCTCAGCTGTCGAACTTTTCCCACTTTATTGGTTTTGTTCCTGTTGGTGTGCTTTTTAATCCTTTGTTTTTGTCTTTTCGCTTTAGCTGTTTCCATGATGGAGATGGAAGTTTATCAACAATCACTCGTTTCTTATCTAGAGCTTTTAACTTACGGGTATAGGGTAATGAGGAGGTAGGGAATCCTGCTTCTGCTAATGCCGCGACGAAATTATTAACTGTCTCCCTCTGCTTTCCAAAAATGTTCCTATAAGTTACCGCACTCTTAAACAATTCCTCAGCATCTGATATATTCCATTCATTACCCTTGTATTTCAACACTCCTGGGGTGGTCATAGTGAAATCCTTTGATGAGTTAATGAATTTAGAAAGTCTGACAGCGCTAGACTGATAAGATTTTGGAACAGTTTTTAATGTTTCAGTAAAAATGTTTTTTTTTGATGCTTTTTCCAGTGTCGGTGTTGAAGTGTTTGTGGATGAATTGCTGGGATGAGCATTAGAGTTTGAATCGGAGACAGATTGAGTTGGTAGCTTAAGTGTTTGCAAATTACTTTCTCTTGGTATAGGGTCAGTCAAGAATGCATCCTTTCTTGAAGTTTCAATAGCATTTCGGAAATTCCTTTTGTATCTATCTAGATTAGAGTTGTACTCGTCAAGCTTTTCCACATCTGAAGTTGTTGGTTCCTTGAGAATATCATCAATCTTTGTATCTATTTCTTTCAAAACCTTGACATTCGGGTGTGTCAACAAATCAGTTCTAGACTTGGAGTGACTGACCAATTCATTATACCTTTCTGGTTCAATTAGGAAATACTTTTTCAATGAAGACATCTCCTTACATTCCTCCTAGTAACACTTTAACAAGTGGTTTTAGTAAAAGCCCAATAAATCCTCCTTTCATTAATGTCTTCCTTCTGCTCTTGCGAGATAATGACTTTTTGCTTAGCTGTTTCAAATGTTTGTGATATGGCTTCAGTGCCCTGAATTGGTGTGTCGTAAGTGGAACATTACCATTCCTTATATTACATGCACAGTCGCTCAAGGCATCAACTGTGTCATCACCCAGATTCTGAAGTATGCGCTTGCGGTTTGCTCCTCTGCTCCTATGCAGGTCTCTTAAGACATGAATATTACGCTGTAGCCTAGCATCCACCATGTTACTTCTAATGCGACATAAATGCAAATAACAAGTACTGAAAATATCCATAGATTAAGTATGTATCTTATTATTGTGATAGGGTAGAAATTGACAACTCCCATACAATATGAGTAGTCGTTCCACCAGGAACGTTACAAAAGGGATCGAGCCGCTCATTCGTTTCAATGGGTTCGGGCTAACGACCTGCTCCCACTTTTACTACTAACTACAACCAAGAAAACGGTGGCTGGATGTAAAACTTGTGTTCAACCTTTTCACATAGTACACAATGGAAAATGTTAATTTACTGTGAACAATCAATAAAGTGTTGTATCAGACTTTTAATGAGTTGTAAACAGTCAATTAGACAAATAGAGTTGGATGGGTTGAAACAGTATCGATAATAATTATGGTAACACACAGTTGCATAACGGTCTCCGTTATTGATTACAAATACATTGTTGCAGAAAAGGATTTAAATAAATCAGTTGTTATATCACATGCCACATGCTGAAGCATGGGCGGCGAATTACCAGTTGCCTTAGGGGCTAGGCAGCAATATCTGCCTCGTTTGCTCTATATTTGCAGTAGCCCAAGTAGTCAATACACTGCAGCGAACCAACAACCTTCAACATGTGCATACTGAAGGGAGGGCGCTCTAACAACTGAGCTACTGGCAGGAAAAGGGTATAGTTAAATAGTCCAGTCACACAAATATACACACACTATTTCACTAGCATTTGTTGACATTACTCTCTAATACAGGGTCATCACCTGGAACAGCACCAATGTAACAATTTGCTCTGATATCAGCCACATATGGGCAGGTGGCTGTCGAAGAACATCCATCTACTGTAGATCCAGCGTTATAAAGTCTGCCGTAATGATGACAGGACAACTCTGCAGCTGTGATACCGAGATCTGTAGCGCACTGACTTTCCTTATTCTGCATGAACAACTTGATGCACCACCGAGCGCATGTGTCATCCTTGGCGCAAGATTCCCAAGTCATCCAGCTAGAAGAATATTAAGCAAGAACTTATTTAAAGGATTAACATCTTCACAAGCTATATCAGTGTTCTTGTGTGTCTATCGATATACAGGAAATACAAGGTTACTCATCTACATCAGTCATAGGTTTTCACATATTGAAGCATTCCACAGCAAAGTCGAACCTGATCTGGCCTGTCAGTCATTTCTCTGTACATGTAAGCAGTGACTAAACATGTTATGGTAGAACAGTCAGGGCCAACTTACCTAACAATCTCTCTCTTTATTTCAGTTGAAAAGCTGTTTAGATCAATATACTTACATTCAGGGATGCTGCAGGCATTGAAGACATCTTCATTCAAGTTGTATTCACCACATTTTGAGTTATCTACATTGCATGCATTTGCAGTTCCTGCCTCTATCTGCAACATAATAATAGAGAGAGTCAAAATACCATATAGGATATAGCAATTTTATGATTCATTGGCATAATTCTGTTTTAAATACATACAGCTTATTTGACAACAACAAATCGACCATGTGTCTCATCCAACCTCCTGTTGGAATGACTAAAATCCTTTGAGAATGCAGAAAATATAGCCTTACCAACTTCAGACAGTCCAAACAAGATTCTGTCATCACCGACTGACTATATGCTACCATAGCACATAGTATGACTACGGCCAAATACATCATGTTTGCGGTATGTTTTAATTCCAGATGATAGTCCTTGTTGAAGGCAGATGGTGCAAAGAATGCCACAGATTTGACGTCGACGTGTAGGCTGCACTGAAAACTAATAAATATGCTGCGATGGATCAATAATTGGTTGAACAGGATTGAAAAAACATGTACCATACAGGGCTGTAGTTAAGAAAAAATGGTGGGGGAGGCAAAAGTCAAAGAAAAAACATCACCAGGAGGGGTGTTGTTAGTTCCTCCCTAAGCAATTTAGTCATATAATTAGCAAATGGAAGTCCCAAATGAGCTGATTCAGACATGGAACATTCAATTATAGCATTTGTAGGACATATTATTTAGCATTATAGGGGAGGCAGTGCCTCCCTGCCTCCCCTAGAATTACGGACCTGCCATAAGTGCAGCTTGTTGTCTGTTTACAAACAATTTATGGGTAATGAAATGGATAAACACAATTCTGTCTGATGTGAATGTGCAAGATTTGTGATTAAACCTTTTTGAAATATCAATCAGACTCAGCGGATAAACACAATACTACATCAAGGGTAATGTTGCAGCTGAATGAAACAAAAACTGAAAGGTATTTGGCAGCAAACATCAAAATGGTACACAAACAAACATAGACCAATGACTGCTAATGAAAAGGGTGGAACTCATGCTTTGTTTTATTGATCTGCTCGCTTAACCTAAAGGCGATATTCTGTGACATGTACTGTATATTTTGCACCCAGTGTTGTTGAATCCTCAATGGGTTTGGCAATAAAAGATGATGCTTGTGTTCCCTTGAGTAGTGATATTTATTATATCTACATTCTTACCAATTATTCTCAATCCATTGAACATGCCACACAAAGCTAGACAATTAAGAGATATAAATCTAAAGTTATATGGTAGACCATACACAGAGCAATGATTTATCGAGTGTAGCCAATCAAATATATCTTTGATGGATAAGCGATGTAAAATTATGCCCTTAACCAAATTGTTAAAAACCTGTGATTAGCAGGAGGATTTGTTGGAGATCTAATCTTCCCATTCGGTAATCATGTTCTGTACAAGTTAAGAAAAATTATTTCTCGGTTTCATACAACATTTTGGAAGTTGTTGAGCATACCAGTTGTGTGATTGTTGTCAGAGGTGGCATGGTCAATTTTGCCGAGGGGCAACAACAAATTTAGGCCACTTTGCCAATGACCTTGCACACTTGTACACTGCCCTGAATATCTCACCCAGCTGAACTCCCCTGTCGGCTTTTTTATGCTCAGGGAAAATCAGCCCCTTGTGTTCTGTTCCTCAGAAATAATCATCCAAGAAAACTTGAAAATACCACAAGAATCGAATTCCCTAAATATCGGCCAATAAGAGAGCAGGACATTTTGTGGAACAGTTGTGACCACATTGCAACTTGAACTTTGTTTCATTCATAACTAAGTAAGGGAAGTTATGCTCTCTCATGAACTGAGCAGACAATTCAGCATCATGGATAATCTGCAAAGATAGTATGTTCCATGTTTATCTGCTTCCGGCTGTGCATATTTGCAAGTCTACAACACAAAGACACCTCACAAATACTACCTATTTCCGGAATCAGTTCAGATCAACAAATGATCAAATTTCATATTTCACGTGGGATGTTGGACGATCTGCCTGACAATCTGAAATCAGAGGCGGGTCTGCCTGACTTCAAAACAGCACCTAGGTGCCACGTCTCGACCTTGAGCTTTGAACTGGCACCGTCATAATTCTAAGGACTTTTATGTCGGTATTTTGTATGATAAATTGGCCTGACCCTCGACTAGCTGAGGCATGGTCAATTCTATTGCCCACGCGAGCCTCAATAACATTGACAATCAAAATTATTCTAAGTTTAACTTCTTTGTTGAAACCAAAATAAACTCACCGGTCCGCCCAGCCTATAGAGCTCCCACAAAATAAGAGCGTCTATTTATGTAGGCATGATATTGTCTGGATTGTTAATTTAGGATTCGGTAGAATAGCAGAACGCCTAAAGAAAATTAGTAAATCAGTTTTACCTGTAACTTTTCAACCAGGAAGTTTTGAAGTGTAAAATTATGTAGACAACGCTGTTGACTTATGGAACTCAAGAGCATAGGAATTGTAATGTAAAATGTTTTATTTATTGGCAACAGGTAGTTTTGTATATATGCGTACCAAATCAACCAATCAAATGATCTTCCTTTTCTCTTGTGACGTGATCCCTGTGTTGAGTTTTCTGAGAGCAAATGATGTCATTGATAACTGCACTGGACTGTGCAAACCTATTTAGGTGTTGTGGCTTTTGTAATGTTTGTGCAAGGTTAGGTATTTTTAGATCCTATATGAGGTAGTGGGCAATCGGGAGGGTGGTCATTCGAACATGAACATTATTACTCTATAACAGCAATGTTATGCTCAATAGAGTACTGACCAAAGTGACCCATATGTGGAATCAGGACCAGTCTATTTCGGTAGCATCGGTTAACAGATTTAGCTCTACCTTGTTCTCAATTCATATCATAACAGAACCTGCTGACTTTCACCTCAATCAAAGCAACCATCATATACTATTTTTTGAAACCTAGAAGATTGTGGAATAAGAGGTTATGGTTCATAGCACACAGGCAGCATAACTTATTTATGTAATAATATAAAAGGCAATTCTAGTCTTTGTCTTTGTTAGAAGCAGCTGATCCTAAATTTATATAGGTGCTGCATGACTTCTATGAACAATCTCTTTTTGTGATAAGTCAGCTCTTATCTGGACACATAGGAGTCACCATCACATAAAAGTTATGCAAATAATTTGATTTTTGCGATAGGAAGTTTTGTTTTCATATGCGCATGAAAATTTGAACTCTTGGTACCCAACACACGGGATAAAGACAACAATAAATCAATATTGGAAGACTGAATGGCATACTTAGATGCTGCTAAGACAAATATTTTGTTATTTCTATTTAGGCATGGTCAATGCATTGACCTCTTTGAAAGCTAATTACTGAATTGATATATTCGTTCGACCGTGTAATGTAATATTGGTGCTGTGCCTACTGTATTGTTTGATCAAGGTTTAGTATTTTCTTCCCACACCAACTAAGCAGAACAAAAACAAGCCTATAAAATTCTCAACATCAACTTTTAATGTACCTTTCCTTCGTTGACAGTAGAATCAATTGCCATGCCTCAATTCTGAATTGTTATTATCATCGATGCATGAATGATACAGTTTATGGTACCATTGATGGAAATTCTTCAAGCAGTTGAATAAAATGCGTTTCCTGCAGTATCATGACAACCGATCTCAGACATTTGTGGCTTTCTCTTATCGTTATCAAACATGCTGTCTGTCTTTCTGTCTGCGCAACCATGTAGATGTTGCAGGAGTTTCTGATACTGTATTGTATTGTGGTTATTGAACTGATATTTACTTTCACTTTATGTCACGGCTTAAATAATATGCTTAAAAAATGACAATAAAAATACCAAAAAAAAGACACCACATGAGAACCCAAAGTCATTTAGTAAATATTGAGCATACCTTCACCAACAGGACTTCAAAAACTAAAGAGTCTGTATAATGATCGGCATCGCATTGACTTGTCATTGCCTTGAACAAGATTACTATGATTATAGTGTGTGACAACCAAAACAATAAATTAATAGAAGGTAAATTCTGATCAGAGAGCAGTCAAACACTTACACTGCCCTCACTTTGCAAGACCTGAAATTCACCTAGGTATAACGAACGACATCCCGTTGCTGTTTTTCCAAACGAATTCGAAGGATTCAACCATTGATTAGAAAGTTTAGGGCAACAAATTAGATCCCACATCCGCAAGATTGGATTCTTTATCATTCCATTAGATTGGACATACCTCTGGTGTAGCTGCTTTGATTGTAATTACGGTAAATTGAACAAACATAGGCATTTTGATTCTGGACTGATTGCCATTTTGTTATACCAGTGAACCTTGTAATGATTGTTTACCTTAGTTCTACCTTCAGTTAGGTTGGAGTGATTGCAGTGTACAATTATTCAGCACTCATACTTGAATTCTGAACCGAATCCTCCCAAACCTTTGCCGTCACCATCACAAGCTATACCAGTTGAGTGGACAGCTCTAGTTTGATGGCAGCTTGATTGATTTTAAACTGACATATGTTTTGTTCACACCATTGCAGTGTAAACAATTTTAGGGTATGGTATTGCTGGTACCTGATATTACTACCTCATCAGGCCTATGGAGTATCTGAAAACAAATTTGATTTGGTGATGATTTTGTCAGGATTTCATTTAGTTCTATATCCCCCCAAGGTAACATGACTACAATAGTCCAGGGCATCGTAGCTCAAGACCTTCTAGCAATCAGATCAAATCATAATAACAAACCAATGTTCATCAATGCAATCATATTTTCATGTTGACAACAGGATGGAGCTTTGTTATGTTGCACTCAAATCAATTAGATGTGCATAAAAGAACTTTCTTTTGTTACCAGAACAAACACTTTTCCTTTTGTTTTCAGGTGCTGTGTGTGTTGACCTGCACGTCAGCCAATAATATAATGGATATATTCATTCAACCATACTGTCTAATATTTTGTCTTGCATTAGCCCCTCCCTTCACAAGGAATTAAGCTCACTGATAGAAATATTACTGATTTTGAACGAACATTTATTTTCATAGATACAACAGGAAGTTCCGTTTTAATGAGCTACACTCTGCAAGACTGAAATTTAGCTCTTCGAACCTTCACACAAAAGGGTATAGAATTCAAAATTGAAAGACCCAAGGATGCTGTGTATATTGAGAACTATACAGACCTAGCAGATCAAATCAAATTATCGATGGGTGTGCCCTCGAATCAAATTATCAATGGGTGTGCCCTGATGTTGAGAATTGTATCAGCCGAAAGCTTAATTGATTAAATTCAGACGGCCATAACAATTTGTCAACTTCTCCTCCTGGGAATCATATTCCCGCCTT
The DNA here is from genome assembly GCA_914767715.1 of Membranipora membranacea. Classification (NCBI taxonomy): domain Eukaryota; kingdom Metazoa; phylum Bryozoa; class Gymnolaemata; order Cheilostomatida; family Membraniporidae; genus Membranipora; species Membranipora membranacea. The sequence continues at coordinate 12,895,108 of OU612072.1, forward strand.
GGGCACATGATATTTGCAGTTGCAGTAATTCCTCATAAATCGTTAAATAAATGGTTTTGTAGGGCTTAATCATCTGGAAGCATTAACCCCTCCTTTCACTAGGAAGTTGACTGATTGAACTTATTGCAGATTGTGATCACAATTTTTTTTTCAGAGATACAAAAGGTAATCTGCATGACATTGCAGGAGTTGAACTCTTCTGACCTCAACACAATGGGTATGGAAATAGGAATCAAAGTTGAAAAACTCAATGAGTTCATATAACAGCATAAATGACCTGCCAAATCAGCTTTTCTTTCATTTTTGGGTGATGTCTTTGTGTTGATCATTGTGTCAGCCAACAGCGTTATTGATATATTCATTCAACCATGAGATTTGATATCGGCGCTAAGCCTATTTCATTGTGAGAGCAAAGTTATATGTTTTTAGACCGCCTGCAAACTAAGCAGGTGGCATAGCAGGTTTCATCCAAAAATTATACTCGAGCAATATTGAAAAACTCAATGACGTTGTGTTCAATGAAAACTGTGCATGAATGGCCTAATCAAGTACATTATTTGTGGGTGTGGCCTGTGTGTTCAGTTTTGTTTCAGCCCATAGTGTTGTTATTGATGTATTCGACCAACCATAAGATTTGATTGCGGCGCTGTGTTTAAGTCATTGTGAGAGCGAGGTTATACGCTGATAAAAAATCAGCTGGGTTCCCTACAGCTAAACCAAAACACATACTAGTCAATAACACGGTTATGTTTATCATTTGACACACATGGCCAATATAAACATGCACCAAGCACCCTTGTTATTGATAAATCTTTAAATTTGTTGAATTTTTATTGACTTTGACTAGATTCTAGTGAGAGCAGTGTGCTACAACTAATTAGCCAAGTGCTCAATTTGACAAGTAAGCCTTCTCAATCATTTGCACTATCCACACAGTGATTGATGCCATTCCAGCTATTTACTGTCACCGCTATCAAAAGCTATTTGAATACGGCCCTTAGCCTTTGACTCTTCCTCTGCTCAGTGCATCCCACCAAGTGTATTAGTTATCAAAGGCGTGTGCATTCAATTAAAAAAAATTTATTACGTACAATTGACTTCTATAACAAAAGATCAAAGTATGCCAAACTAAATTGTAATCATGTTATCAGGAGATGAAAATGATACATCTGAAAGGAGTGGTGTCATATTTGTTTCTACGGAAATAACTGACAACATAATAATAAAATGTATAGGTATTTATACCCAAATTCAAACAAAAGCAAAATTTCTTTTGTTGATTGAAGCCACAGACAGGATCAATGGAGGCTGCTTCTATGCCTAATGGAAATATTCATTGCAAAACTGCATGTGCTGTGCAGTTATTTACTGCACACCAACAGATATTCCTACCTTAATGGATAAATCTGAGTCATTGATGAGAGAAGTATCGAATTGGTATTCAAACAATCTCCTTCAACTCAACTCATCCAAAACCCAATACTGTATTTTCTCAAATAGGAAAGTAGAAGATTTTTACCAAATCCAAATAAACAATTTGAAAATAGAATCCAAGAATTCGCTTAATCTTCTTGGAGTTATTCTTGATTCAGAACTTAGTTTGACCCCTCAGGCTAATGCCACCGCCTCTAAAGCAAACACAATGGTCCACTTGTTATCAAAACTAAAAAAATACATGACAGTAGAAAACTCATTGAAGACTTACAAATCACTGATCAGACCTATAGTAGAATACTGCTCATCATTGTGCCTTGATGGTTTAGCAAAAACTTCAGAAACATTAGAAAAAGTACAAAATAAAGCAATCAGAATCATAACTTCAGCCCCCACATCTGGCCGCTTACTCCTAAATTTACATACTCTCCACAGTAGAAGGAATTTTCTTTTTCACAATTTTGTCAAGTCGAGGGTCCATAAAGGCCGTGCATCCAATCACATACTTCATCTCGTTAGCAAATCAAACAGACATACACGATCACTTCGTAGCAACTGTGCAATAATTAAACCCTCATTTAGATCAAACCTAGGCAAATCAGCCTTATTAAATATTTTTCATACATTTGCAACTAAATCAACCAAGCCTCATGAATCATTATCATTTAAACCTACCTAATGCTGTTAACTTGTATTTTTGTTTGCCACTCTCTATTTCTTCGTTGTTTTTTTTCATCTTATTCATGCAATTTATGATACCATGCTTTCATTATCCTACACACTATAGTATAGTATGTAACACCCTACCACTTATATCTTTTTACTCAAGTCATTTTTTGTATCTATTTTAATGTGTGTGAGGTCAACAAGTTATTTTTAATTTGCTTTAATTATAATTTTTTAGAAAACCACAATAAATAAATAAATATTATGATATCAATTTTGCGCATGAAAAATCATTAAAGTATAAAAAATGGGTTTATCTTTTCACCAACAATGACAGTTTCATTTATAACTGTTGCTAAGGGAAAAACCAAAACATGTAGAGAAGGTAAAACATCAAAGAGCCGAATAAAGTTGGATAAGCACATAATTACAGGCAGGATTATGGGGCCACCGTCACCAGCCGATATTGATACAAGTCTGGGAACTGGATTTAGCACATATTAGCATATTGTATGTATGGGCCTTCGCTTATGATTATAACAGGTGCTTTTTATCAGAGCTACATAGGGACACGTTCCTTGGCCAGAACAACCACCAACTCCACCGTTCAGAAGTCTGCCGTAATGGTGACATGACAACTCTGCCAGAGTGGCAGCAAGATCAGAAGCACAACTGCCTTTGTTAGCCTGCATATACAGCTTGATGCACCAGCAGGCACATGTGTCATCCTTTGCACAGCTATCCCAGTCCCATCAAAGCCTTACATCAAAGAAGGGGAAGTAAACATGACGAAAAAAGCTGATAAGTCTAATCACAGCTGTTACAAGGAAGTAAGCTGTGCGATGGATCTTATATCAGTTTTGCAACAAAAATTTTTCACAGTTACAGCAGGAAGTTTTGTTTTTGTGAGCTAGACTTTGCAGGACTCATTTTGAACTCTCGACACCCCTACGCAAAGGCTATAGAAAATGGAATCAATATTGAAAGACATAATGTCATTTTATATATCGAGAACTACATGAGCTTTTAAAATAATTTCCGTATTAATCACGGGTGTGGTCTGAGTTTGTTGAGCTTTGTGTCAACCTACAGCATTATTGATGAATTCATTCAACCATGAGATTTGAGCTTGGTGTTTTGCTTACTTCATTGTGAAAGCATGGTCATGTATTTTTAGACACTATATAAACTAAGAAGGCAGCGTAGAAGACAATTATTAGAGAAATGTCTACGTTAGAACCTTTTTGACAAGCCTCCGTCCTATAAGGTATTACCTTATTAAAATCCTGCTCATTCAATTTTGTACAGCATCATTTTAATACTTAGACAAGAGAACTCGTACATTTCATTCAGTTGATAGCCCTAAGTAAAACTTATGTCCATAAACATTCCTTCCATTTTCATAATCTCTAATATTGGCACCATTTGTAATCGCAGTGATCATTGTCCAACTCATCACACAGCTCGTAGGCATAGAGCAGGATTCAAAACATTCGCATCCAGGATTTCTTGCGACAAGCCTCATGTTTGGTTGTGACCACTCTTAAGTAGTATCACAGAGTATTACTGAAATGAATACAGGTCACTAGGGTGTGATCTGAAATTACTATGTAATTGTTGTTACGGAATGATCATCAGATTAACCGAACAACATTTTTGTATGCTAAGTGCTCTGTAAGATTTAATCCAGGATGTTACGATGGTGATGATTCACTACGGGTTTATCATACCAAATACCATGCTTTGAATTTTTTGCCATGAATGCAAGGCATTTATTTATTTATTGTAAGCCTTCAGCCCTGCCTCATTTATTTTTCTGCTAGCAAAGGAATACTGAATAAGAATTTTTCTTCACTTAGTCTGGGCATGAAATCAATCAGCCCTAGGTGATATTGGATACCTATTTAAAATACACAAAAGTCCAATACCGAATTTGCACTTTGTTATTTTGGTTGCGGATAAACATTTCAAGTTGATTAGGAAATTTGAGAGGGTGGAGCTATTGAACCAAAACTCTGCACTCATGTTTATTTCTGTTATCAGAATTGTTTGGGTCAACCCAGCCTTTTGACAAACTTCCTTTTGTGATGTGCATCCAGCTAGTGCTTTGGGTACAAATTACATCCGACGCGGTAAAATTTGCTTCTTGGATTGCGTGCAATAGACCATGCAAGAAGATATGCTACAAAAGTTGTCAGGGGATGAAGAAAAGACATCAAAAAAGTGTGGTGTCAAATATATTTTGTAGGAAAAAACTGACAAAAGACAAAATTTAAATGGAAGCCACAATTCGCAAACAAAAACTGAAACTGCTGAATGCATTTAAAGAAGCCGACAAGTTTGATGACAAGAAAACAGTAAGGGAGATGATGACACAAAATGGTTATAGGGTAGTTATTATTGATGTAGATCTCAAAATAAGTGTCTAGCACACATTGGGATGATCTATTACGGGACCAGTACTATTATGTGTTGGGTAACAAGTTAGTCTAGTCAGAGTGACATAGGGACATGTTCCTGGGTCAGAACAACCACCAGATCCACCGTCCAAGAGTCTGCCATAATGGTGACATGACAATTCTGCCACTGTGGCACCAAGATCAGAGGCACAAGCACCTTCGTTAGCCTGCATGTAGAGTTTGATGCACCAGCGGGCACATGTGTCATCCTTTGCACAACTTCCCCAGTCCCATCCACCATCCATCACTACAAGAAAATAAGACGTCCATCAATTTCATTCTGTTAAATGATTTCAGTGTTATATTCTGAAATAATAACACATGGGCCGAGGCCCAAGGCGGAATGACCGACCAAAGCAAATAACCTTTTAACCTCAACGGTTGTTTAATAACAAATGATTGAGGAGTAGGTATATCATGGAAGGCTGTATTCCTTGTCTGAAAACATCTTTGAAATAGTGCACCCTACCTATGGGCAAACTGTGTCTTATTGCAAAAAGAAGATGGACTGACAAAAGAACGGTTTGACATTTCAGTGTTTTTCAATGACATCTTGTTTGTTTGATACTCCTTAGTACATGCCCTGCTAAACATTTGGTTTAAGAAACCATGTGGTAGATGATTTTTTGATTAATAAAGGTGATTTGAGTCATTGCAGATGTCAAAGAAAATTCTCCTTCCCATCTCAGCATCTCTTTATTAGAAACCAAGTAAGTTTAATTTATCATATTAATGTGAACAGGCGAATACTACCCAATGACACAAGGTTGTAACTTACTCGCAGTGACTTCACAAGCATCATAGAAAGCTTCAGTCAGGCTGTATTCGCCACATGCTTGCACTCCATCCCCATTCGGGCTGCAGGCGTTGACTGTTCCCCCTTGGACCTGTAAAATATATAACAAAAATCAGCACAACTGCAGATATTCCTTCTTCTATCATGCGTCAAAGGAACAGTCAATTCGATTAATCCTCAACCACTCAACTCGAAACTACCCATTACCAACAAGAAATTTTTAAGTCATCACAGTTTTGGCATAAATTTAACCACATAACACTGGATGGGTAAACTTGAATCAGATAAAAAATGTTTCCTATAATTGTTTTAGTGTGCAATTTAGAACTCTTTACTTACATCTTTGAGACAGTCAATACAGGACTCTGTTATCACCGAATGAGCACATGCTACCAAAGCAGACAAGAAAGTGACTGCTGTCAAAAACTTCATGATGAGAGGATCTCAAATCGATAGACACAAGTGTAAAATATCAGTCCTTACTGCATGAAGCTTTCACAAACACTGAAACAATTCTTGGTTTCGCAAGCTATATCTACTATGAAAAAGCAGCCCGACCAAACCGTTAACAATTGATCTAGAATTTTTTGGATAATGTTTCAGGAACCAAATACAATGAATGTTCACTAGACAGTGAAATTTATATGTACAGACAAAACAAATTCTTGTGAATAACAACAATATAGGGCGGGGTAAGAATTATCAGTGCAGTTTATACAAAATGGGAACCAGATTTTCAACTGGGTATTGATTGGTGTTCAATTCTGTTCCATCATTTATTCAAGCTGCACCATAGCAAAGGAACATAATGCATATATACTGCCCTTAGAAATAACTTGAAATAAATTTGCCTTAGCAGGGTAATTGTTAGCTAGAATTAAATTGAGCTAACTTAGGATGAATTTATGCTAACAAGCACATAATTATGGCTAGCTTGTGTAGGTTAAACTAGGCGTCACCATCGGAGATTCTACTTTTCTGAATTTCTAAGGGGAAGTTAACATGACAAGAAGAGTCAATATCACAGCTTTAGCTAGTACCTTTAACCAAATATTTTACGATGGAGTAAGCTTTGAACGTTAATTTATACTCAAAGATATAAAAGGAAGTTTTTTTTCGTGAGCTAGACTTAGGAGGAGTGAAGTTGAACTCTTCGGACCCTCACACAAAGGCTTAGAAATCGAAATCAACATTGATTGTGTATATTGAGAACTTTACATGAGCTGCCAAATAGAATCAAATTTCCTTTCATTCATGGGTGTGGCCTGTTTGTTGAGCTTTGTGTCAGCCAGAAGGTTATTGATGAATTCATTCAACTATGTGATTTGATATCGGCGCTGTGTTTGCTTCATTGTGAAAGCAAGGTTATGTATTTTTAGACCCTATATAAACTCACCAGGCAGCAATGAAAGTGTCAGAATATTTATTGATGTTTTAACCTGATTGACAAGCCCCTGCCCGAATAAGATATATAATCCAGTTCATTCAAAAACGTACAGCACCATTTACAGTGCTTAGACAGGAGGACTAATACATTAGTTTTCAGTTGATGGCCCATTGTGAAACTCATTTGTAAATATATCTCTCCCACTCTCACAAGTTCTACTATCGGCAGCATTTGAAGTTGAATGACCACTAGAGTCACAATATATCTTAAGAAGCAGCCGATAATATTAGGCCTAGAAGAAAGAGCCTAGGATCTGAATCCGAGCAAGGGCATTTCGGAGTTAGCTTTAGTCCTGACCCTTTTGAAAGCAACTTTAAAGAATATTACTTAACTGGATCCATGATTCAAAGGTATAACCATTGTTTGAAGAGCAACAACATCAAAAACATGTAACAACGATTCAGTCATTGGTGATGAAACCTTGTGCGAGATATTTAACCTTGGTGGACTAATACACCAACAGTATTGAGATTAGTGTCCTGAATAACTGACGTGCGAAGAGCAAATAGGAGAATTTATATCATTGCATTAAAAATGATGATGCTTTGTTATGGGTTAATAATACCAAATAACATGACATCATGAATCAGCCTTAGATATTTTAGTCATGAATGTTAGGTAGTTATCAGTAACAGCCATCACAGATCGAATGACTGAACAGTTGGAATTTTAAGATCTGAGGCTTGCTAACCTTTTATCCAAGCGCATTTAGTTTTTTACCCACAAAGGAATTTGTTTTCTTATATTCATGCAATAAGTTGTTTTCTCATATTCTTAGAATAAAGTCAATGAAGCCTATTGACATTGGAACCTATGAACTGAACCAACTGCTATTGATTTTGCACTTGGGTATTTTGGATAAACTGCAAGTCGTATCATTATGTTTTAAAAGAGTTGAATAGGCAATTTGAGAATGCGGAGCTTTGAAAACAAACCTGATGACTGATTTTTATTTATTTTATCAGAATTGTATGGGTTGTCAACCCAGTTTTTTGACAAACTTTGTATTGGGTAAGGGTACAAGTCAGTGCATCAGTTTTATAATACATATCATGCAGTATAATTTGCTCTTTGTATCGTATACAACGAACATTTATATCTACAGAAATAAGGTATGCAATGTAAAACCATTTTCATGTGTTATCAGGATCCGCAAGAGAGAGGTCATATATATCCTTTTGAAAATAAGTCAGAAAATAACGATATAAATGTGACCAAAGTTCACACAAAACCGAAACTTCCTCTGGCAATAATTATTATGGAGAAAATTTGAGAGAAATTGTGTTTGCATTCAAAACAAAGCTGAAAGCTGATAGTCATGGCACTGGTTGTAATGAGCTTGCTGCAGCTTGGGCCAACACTGAAGGAATTCTAAAATGTGCACCCTTCATAAACCATGTACATGTTAAGCCTTTGGGCTTCTGACCCTCAACCGCAGTTGTCTCAATTGAGCAGTTTTTGTTACATTATGCTTGAACACCTACATCAAATTTAAATTTGTGCCATGTTAAAAACAATTAGAGGATAGTCTTACAAAATACCACATTAATAGGTGTAGCTGAAATCATCCATGCAGTTGATAGCAGTTAAATCCTTTGCAAAATATTTATATTTCTGATTTCGTAGTATCACTGATGAATCAAGTAGAAAATCAGTCACTCCATATGAAACTGGAAACTGTAATAATCTGTCTTCACAGAAGCTTCTGTGTCGATAAAATGCATTATCATCTATCATTGATTGACACTTCTGACTATTCAAAAAATAATACAGACATCCAAAGGGTAACACAACCTTTTTTAGTGATTACAATGCTAACTACAAGTGGTGTTACATTTTTGAAGGCAAGCAGCCCGCAGATATGTTTGGTATTTGTTTTTGAAAGTAATAATATTCTCATGTTTATAGCAGGAAGTTTTAATTATGTGCGTGTAACTATTGTTTGGTCCAGACAACAAAAGTTGAACTCTTTGGACCCTGACACAAAAGGCATAGAAATACAAGTAAATAATGAGAGCATCAATGACCTTGTTTAGATTTAGAAGTTTTTCTCAACTGGTCAATCAAATACTTTGCTGTTTATTTTTGGGTGCGGCCTTTTTGTTTAAATTGCCAAGGCCAATGAAGTTATTGCTGAACCCACTGATATTTATTCATATCAATTCATATCAATGGCTGAACCCATTCAGCTATAGAATCTTGTATTGGTATTGACCTTCTATTTTGCATGAGCATGTTTGTCTATTTTTAGACGCTATATAAACTAAGCAGGCAGTCTAGACAACATCATTTCATTAATTTGCAGATTTATCGGAGCACCATATGCCCTGCTTTTGTAGGAAAACTTTTACTCGGTCTTAAGTTTATACCCCTTGATAAAATTTTGCTCGTTTTATATGTGCTTCCTTTCAGCAGGATCACATTTAACTTAACGTTGCTTGCCACAAACCCAAGAAGCCAAAACCATGTTCCCAATATGTACAGGCCGATGATTTTATTAATGAATCATTTCAACCATGGGATTATGTATTGGATTTGCGGCAAATTATGTTTAGGCGCTAAGCTAAGCAGGCAGTCTATTGAAATCATTCAAGAAAACAACTAGCCTAGACCCACAATACTTAAGTTGGAAAAAGCTCAAAATGGTCCTGAGGAGAAAACAGCCAAGGCCAAAAATGTCCCCGTAAGAGTTTTGAGTTTTCCACTTGCTCAAACCTCTATGACAACTGTATGACAGATAACGGGTGGGTCCGACACTTTGTGAAAAAAAACATAATACTCGTTGAGAATGGTTCAAAATATCTAAACTGGAAAAAATTGGTATCTCAAGTTCATCCTTCGTAATCTTTATGCCAATATGTTAAAACTACAATTTGATGACATCGGTATCCGGGTTCAATATCCGAAAAAAATATTAAGATTTTGTATTTCAATTGCTGGATCTAGGATAAAGTCTTATCATTGGTAGCATCATTATCCAAAGCTTACAGTAGGCATGACATGTCAATGACAACACTATTGTATTTATGAAAATTATTTCACATTTGGTTTCAAAGCTAGAGAAAATGAATGCATATAATGAGAAACTGTACTGGCCACCGCTGAATAGTTTAGTCATGTGCTAATAGAAGATCAGTTGTGGGCCTAAGTAGCATTAGGAAGAGCAGGCGACAGACTTGGGTGTCGCTTGCCACCCAGATGCCCCGCTGTAGGACAGAACTGCTACTCACTACTTTTTGTTATAAATACTCTAATTCTCAACATAATATTAAGTTATACTTTTTATCATTTTATATTTTACTCCTATGTATTTTATGGCAAACTCTTTTTTCATAGTGGAATTCACCCAAGTACATCACACTGCTGGTGTTAGGAGGACACAAATACATACATACATATACACATATGGAGTAGAATACTGAAAGCCATAGCCCTATTACCATCCGTTAAGATTCTAAATAATAAATAATGTTTCTTGTATCTGTCTGTTGCAATCATCTATTGATGAGTTGTATTATCAGATGTTGTGCATCGATATCAAATCAAAAAAATTAAAATGGCCGATAAATACTTGATACTACCCTAAAAAATAATAACTAATATTTGATCTTTCGAAGAAGCTTGAATTACAAAATTTATTGCTAGAAGATACTCCTCCAATTATTTCAGGCTTGTCTCAAAACTGTCTAGGACAGGGCCAGAAGCAAGTGATTTATTTTTTATGCCCAAGGTTTGTTTGTATTGGTTACTGAATATTACAGGAAAACCTTTATTTGAAGTTATCTCTTCTCACAAAATGTGAAGATAACTTGTTCATGGCCCTTTATCCAAAGACTGATATTTGAATTTGAGCCATTACTTGTTTTGTTGGAGTTGTGTTACCATTAGTTTTCTGATTTGACTTGTTTTGCTTGGATTTTAAATTAAAGCCCTTACTTACGTACTCAAGTAGGATTGTTGGTAATGTAGTTACATTGGATGTCGAGGTAGAGAACACAAAGATCATACAGGGTTGTTTTTTGAAGAGAGTGGTAAAGCCAAGCCTGCATCCGAGAACTTAGTTTTGATGACTTCGATGGCTTTGCATTGGTTTGATGACATAGATAACTCAAAACTCATACTCGGCCTTTTTTTGAAGAAACTTTCATAACTGATCTATAGGCAACAAGAGTACTTAAGTTTTGATCACTCAAGCAGTTTTACAGGAGTCAGCAGTCAGAGTCAGTCCAGGTTCAAGTTTAATTCTCCGCACCGGCAGTCATTTGTGAGTCGTTACAATCATCAGAAGGCTCGCATGGTTTCTGGATCTAGCGCAGTTTGACATTGACAAGCTGGTAGGCATTTAAAGATGTTGCCTCAAAACTATCTATCCAGAAGCCAGTGACAACAATACTCGCCTGATTGCTGCCCAGTGTACCACGCCACAGGTGTTTCTCTCAGAAACATGCAGCACCTATGCATGTTAAGTCATAAGTAACCCTGATCATCGACTATATGACATGGTTCCGCGGAGACAGTCAGCTAGGGGTAGACATTTTACTAGAGCTCATGATGTCCTGGTGACAAAGTGCTGCACCGAAGCACTATCAAAGACGACCTTTTATAAATATGGTGTATGATTTTACATATCAATACTGTATTTTAGAACTGACGGTGTTTCAATTTTTTTCTATTCTGTCTGACGCATTCTTTTATGATGTGTGTTGTCTTTACAATGCATTTTTGGAACGGTTATCCAAGTCGATATCATCGTCATCATAGCACGCTATTCATCCTAGCCAGGTCCTTGCAGAACTATGAATCTCTCAGTTCATTAACCCAAGAGAGGATAGCTCTCTCCGCTTCAAATTTTGGTAGGGGTTTTTTGACTTAGAGAATGCAAATATCATACTGAGCCGCATGTTGGAGAAGTTCTCTGAATCCTGTTCACACTCGAGTTCATACATTTTAATGGATTAATGACCAATAAGTTAAATCAGTACATGACTATAGTATACATACAATAAAATGAGGCGCTAACAATCAATGCTAGATTACGCCTTTCCCAAAATAACATAGATACACAACATATCTTTTCGATGGCAAATCTTAGTTTCAGCGCAATCAATCAGAGGACTGGTCATTTTGGATTTCCCTAAATTCAATAAACAGTGGACACATGAATTCCTTGTGGCAAACAACCATGGTATACTAGGTCAGAGTTGTCATAGCTTTGTAGAAAGGCTAGACAACCCTGAAATTTGGAAATGCGATCGGAAATTTGTTTTGGGTTGATTTCAGTCCAAAAAATAACTTCGATAGCGTTTTATTTCCCTCAGCATATGGGATGTGACGCGAATAAAAAAACTTTCAGCAACAAAAAAGATTTATGTTTGAACTAGATAAACTGATACGATTCTCATAGTATAATCTCACTTTTGAGGTAGCAAAAAATAAACTGGAAAATTTACCTGACGGACGACAATCATTGATGTCACCGTTGCAAAGTCTGCCATAATAATGCAATCGCAAATGCTGACTATTCCGACTTGGTGCCGATGATGAGGAATTGAGGGAAAGTAAACCTCGTTGGCTCTTGAAACCTCTTTAAGTATAGGAATAAGAATGAAGGTGCGGGCATTTTTTCAGTGAAATGATGAAGAGTTGGCAGCCAACCTTGTTGCAAAACAGCAAAACCACATTGATGTTATCACAATGCAGAGAAATGATGAAATGCACTGAGAGCTAGAAGTAAAGGATGTTCACCAATACACCATGATGATGTTTGGCTAGAATATGCCTGGAAATAGTCCTTGACTTATGGTTTCTAGTTGAAGACGTGTGTCTTTCGCAGAAGTACGGGCACAACTACATGTCATATCTCAGTCTTTTATTCAAGCTGGGCCACAACAAAGGAAAATAGACTGTAGGTACAGTACCTAGAAATGTCTGAATAAAAATCTTCCTTGGATGTGACAATTTTGGCAAGAGATAAGCATAGCTTGTTTGGGGTGTCATAATGTTAGCCACCATTTAACATTGGCTAGCGTATTCAAAGTGAAAAAAGCGGTAGTGTCTGTTAGCTTGCTTTAAGGTATGTGCAACCAATGAACTAAACCTAAACCTGAGGTTTAGTTCATTGGTGCAACGCTTTGACAGAAATTCTTATGGTTAGATGCGATTTTGAACAAAGTACTTAAAATGATTAATAATCTTACTTTCACTTTTCCTGTTCATATCCTGAAAATGATTGCCTGGCTAGCCAACACAGTGGCTACCTTCTAGGTATCAATATTATTGGAAGTATATTATACAATGGCATATATGATTATAACATACTAAAAAAACTTCAGCAGTGCTTTTCCAGAGCATACAGCCCGGTATAACTGTGTGTTAACAAACCAAGTTAAAAACTATACAATGATTGTCATAAGTGCTCTGATAAAAAGGTATGACCTATGCCTCAGTTATGCTTAATCCCCCCCCCCCCTCCCTCTGTAAGATTAGGTGATTAAATGTGCAAACGGATTTAATAGCGAAGTTAAAGCCATCACCTGGCATTATGAAAACCAGCATTCAAATTCAGTGCTTTTTGAGCAGAAGTGACTTTTATTGTGGGAATCATGTTCGATCAGGCGTTAGAATAATACATTTATTTTGTTTTCAATTGCAAATAAATTCCACGTAAAAGATTACCATAAAAATCAAACTCCGCACAAACTTGAGAAATCTTACTAGCACTTGTTGGCGCTCAATAGGGCCACTGCAAGGCCTATAGGGATAGTTTCCCAAGACTTGTTCTTCCTGAGATTGTCTTATCATGAGTCGGCCTAGCTAAGAAAACAGCAGACAACATCATGATTTAATACTGCTACAAATGAACTGATATTTCAGAAATTTCTGAAACAAGTACTTGTTGTCATAGCATAATGGGGACATGTTGCTTGGCTAGCACATCCACCGATACCACCACTGAAAATTCTGCCGTAATGGTAACATGACAGGGCTGCCACAGTGATACCAAGATCAGCAGCACAAGTTGCTCCGTTAGCTGCCATGAACACCTTGATGCACCACCGAGAACATATATTATCCATCCCACAAGTCGGCCAGGGATCCACTACATATAGAATAAGCAACTGATCAGTGATGGCGTCTTAAAAAAATAAAATTTTCTGTTCTCACATACACATACTTGGGCTGGTTTATTTGAATCAGCCAAATTTGTTGGACAATTTTGTATAGAAGATGTAGTTACTCAACTTAGCTCTATTACAAATCGAACGTAAGTTCTACTCATATATATAAATATATGTAAGAATAGCTGTACATCAACCAATTGTCACAATACTTGCAACTTACTTCCAGATGTTTGACAAGCATTGTAGAAATCCTCACTCAAGCTGTATTCACCGCATAGTTTCACTCCTGTCGCATTTGTGGTGCATGTGCCTGCAGTGCCTACCGTCACCTGTAACAGTTAATCAATAAACAATAAGATGATACTTCCACTATCATCCCTCAAAGTGTTAGAACAACAGATAATATTTTTACTTTGTTGCCCAAACACTCCACTCAAAAATCTCATATCCACCAACAACAGCAAGCTGCAGCAAGAGTTAAGAGAGAACCAATGTTATTCTTCTTTTAAACAATATCTTCAGTAGCATATCAGTGCTATCTTTCCAATTATGTTTGTGACTTCTCTTTTTTCGAATCCTAATGGGAAACATCCTTTGAAATGATTTGGGTAGTCAATCTAGTATAAAAAAACTGAAGAATATCTTGTATATATATATGTGTAGATTACATTTTTATAAGAGCTCCTTACCGATCTGAGACAGTCCAGACAGCTATCTGTTATCCCTGAATGAGCACATGCTATCAAAGCACAGAGGAGTGTGATTGCTGTCGAAGTCTTCATGATGAGGCACTTCATTTGCTATTGATTGAGTTTCGATGAAATTTGCTGTTGAATGCAGCTTTGGGGAGCAATGAAGAGATTGCTCTTCAATTGTTAGGCACACTTTTATTAGGTCAGTCCTTGTTGCATGAAACTTAGACAAACACTGAAAGTATTCTCAGTTGTGCACACTAGTTCTACTATGCAGACTTCAGCAAAGTTTAAACAATTCATCAATTTCTTTGAGTCGTGTTTCATGAATAATACAATGATATCTTCATATTCAACAATGCTGCTTACGTTGTGACAAGTTTTTGCTGGTCAGTATGCTGGCAAAAACAACGGCATTACTATGTGCACTTAATAATAATGAGAATCAAGTATGTTGATAGCAATGAATTAGATTCTTTTCATATAACTTTTCAAAACATCATGTATTACAGTTAAAACACTCATCTGGCATGGAGTCGATTGGCTGTCCCTACTAGTATGAAAAATAAAGCCTCGGAAATTGACTTGTTTTCAAACCAGTAAACAGTAATAGGATGCCTTCAGTATAGATGATTTGGCGTTTCCTAGAATGCTACTAAAAACTGGCTATTTTTGCAAGCCCTTTGTTTGGCAAAAGAAAGCTAATGATACCATTCGAGACATGGAATTCAATGGTTGATAGACATTGATTAGCTCACAATTTAGTTCCAGCCATTGAATTCCATATCTGGAATAGCATCATTAGCTTTCTTTTGCAAAACAAAGGGCTTGCAAAAATAGCCAGTCCCTAGTAGCAATCTAGAAATGCCCTAATCATCGACACTGTATGGGGTATAATTACTGTTTGCAATTTTGTAAACAAGGCAATTTCTCAGGCTAATTATTCATGCTACTAGGGACAGCCAATCAGATAACAGGCAGATGGGTCCCTGTGTTTAGTGTCCTAGCCGTATAACGCTATGATACTATTTCCATTCTAAGAGAAGAATCTAATTCAGTGGTTCCAGCATTTATTCAAGCTGCCCCTAGCATTGGATGCAGGCCAACATCTGGGCCTTGGCTGTATTCACAGTTGGGATGGTTTTCTTTTGGTTTTTTTTAATACTTATTGGCATCTATACCTTTTTCAAAAAAACCTTTTCAAAAGTGCCATTAAATAGGAAGCAAAAAAAGTTGAGCAAGAAAAATATGATTGATTTGTTATAGATTAACATTGAAAGAAAGTCGTTTAGTGATGCTGCATAATGTAAATGGTAGAAAATTAAATTTGGTAGAAATCGTAGCATTAAGCCTGTCATGTGGTTATTATGTGGTGTTATCTACTCGTGTACCAGTATTGCGCATTTCTGAATGCACCCATATGTTGGTAATGCACCTGTAATTAAATTAGGTCAACTTTTTCCACCACTCATTGAAAGAAATTGATAAGTATGATTGATGATAAATGAGGCTGTAGCCAAAAGTGCTACTGTAAGTTGTAATTCTTTTTACAAAGTCATTTCAGGACATTTCATACAAACGAGTGGGCTAATGAACATATGATCTGTAATATAAAATGTGTAAAAAATGCAATGGTCTTGCATATGGGTGCACTGAAAAAACCAACAGGTAGTATTCAACCCATAGTCACCAAAATGGAAGAGCAGAAGCATACCAGTGTCTGGAGTGGTCTAGTTAAGGTTATGATACTAACGTTGACTGAATCGGACATTTTACATATCATTGGAAAGCTAAACAAGAACTGATTCTGAAAACGTTGTTTTCAGCATGACGTACTGTCATGACGTTGTGCTATTTTGATAAAAGGCAGCATAATCGTATTTGAGATAGATTTTTTAGGATGATGCGGTGCAGATACACTGGTTCGCACTGGACTTTCAACTGAAAATGTTTACGAGACGCCTTTGAAGGCCTGAAACACCCATGAGGGGCAATCTATAGATCAGGGCATAGCGCACCAGAGGAAAAAAACATCTTTAATGCATTGGTTATCAGCTCGGTTAGGTTGCTTTGGTTTAATGGATGAGGATCCAATGTGTTGCAAACCACATGCAGAAAAATTATAGCTGTGAGAGCCAACTTGATACTGGTGGCTCCATATTTGCCATCGCAGCACTGGTCTCCTGTTAATTAGGTGACGGCGAAAATGTGCCACAATCACTCTTAAGAGCATCCAATCTGGAACAAATTACACCTTACTTGTTTCAGGTTCCGGCGAAAACGCTAAGACTGTTCAAAACCAACTATCAGATGGTGCTCAAATGATATTCGTTGAAAGTCTGACTAAAGTTACGCGATCACAGTATAGGTCAGCATTTCGGCTGTTCAAGGACTACTGCAACACTGAAGGTTATCTCGATGGTTTCAACATACCTGTCGCTCTAGGTGTGGCTATCTTACTTCAACAGACAAAGGAGGTAAGAGCTACTCAAACATCAACACTGTCAGATCAGCCATTTCCCAGTATGCTAACATTGCTGTCGGTAATGTGGTGAAAGATTTTGGCAAGCACCTTTTAGTTACTGGATTCATGAAAGGGGTCTTTAAGCTTAGACCTGCATTGCCTAGATACCAATCGACTTAGAGAAAATTGACACTGACACAGCAACAACAAAACAATTTACACTTAAATGTGCCACCTTGCTAGCTCTAACTTCTGGCCAAAGGGTTCAGACACTGGCTGCTTTGACTGTAGCCAATGTTTGTCATAAAACTGATATAATTGTGCTAACTATCGATGCTTTATTGAAGATCTCCAGACCTGGTTTTCACCAAAATATGGAGCTTTGTATATTTGTTGATAATGATGGTATATGTCCGATAAAATGCTTGGAGGCCTATATACAGAGAACATCTGAGATCAGGATATTTACTCAGCTCTATATTAGTGATCCGATACCTTATAATCCGGTGTCTGCCCAGATCCTCAGTAGATGGATTAAAGTGTTCCTAACTGTTTCAAGGGGCATAGTGTACGCTCTGCCGCCACCTCAAAGACAGTAGCTAGGACTGACATTAATATTATACTGAAGGCTTTGGGACGGTCTTTGCGCAGAACATTTGATAAATTTTACAATAGACCACTGTACTCTGCTCAGTATTTTTTCTAGTGCTCCCGTGAAAATCTCGGCTTTTACTGCCTTATATAAGTTCTGTCATCTTACGTTGATATGCAGTTTATTACTGTTAGCTCAGATGGAGCTGTTAATTTTACAGGTAACATCTTGTTTTGTTTGTTGTTATTGAAATTAAACTGCAATACACATAACTGCATCAGTATTATTGCGTTCTATTATTTTGTAATTACCGGGAACGCGACTGGGACATAGATGTTATTATTCACATCTCACTCCTCTATGTACCAGCTGGAATTACTTGTTGGTACATGGAGTGAGGTAAAAAATAGCCCTCCTCTTCCCCCCTGAAGGAATTGTATGTCTTTGGTCTGTTTGGCAGTCGTGCTTCCCGGCGGAAAGTTATGTCGTTAGTGCACCCTTACCGCTATGCTATTACTCAATGTACCAACGAGTAAATAATTCCAGTCAAGTTTCAACTTACGACCATACTGGAGTAGTTAAATGTCACTTAACTGGGGGAATCATTGCTACACAAACATGGATGGATGATAATACAAATTGGTTATAAGTTAGTTGCATATGTTGGCATGCACTGTTACAGGGTCAGTGCTTTGATGAGTTGAATAACAAGTACCTCTTGTCAAAGATGCATCATGTTGCTGAGTCGGTACACCCCCAGGATCATCCGTCCATAAGTCTGCGGTAATGGTGACATGACAAGTCTGCAACAGTGGCGCCAAGAGTATGACACAAGTGCATTCGTTAGCCTGCATATAGAGTCTGATACACCAGCGGGCACATGTGTCTTCATTCACACCACTCTGCCAGGTCGATTCAGCTTAAAATGAATGAAATATGATCATTGAGTGTAAAGAACAGTTGATTTGTTTTCACTACCCAATAAAAATAAATATATTTCAAGATAAGGTTGAAGATTAAACACATTTATTATGTTATACTAAATCACTAATGACTAATGCAAAAGGTTTCGCACCAATTTATCTTCCTTACAAAGAATGGAATTTTGATATCATTTTCATTCTCAGTTAACGCACTCTGTAATTTACTTACCATATGTGATGGCATCGTAGAAAGATTCACACAACTTGTCTTCACCACATTCTTCAACTCTGTTGATATCTTGGTTGCATTGGACAGCAGTGCCAGACTCTACCTGCAGTAACATAATATTTATAATATAATGATATAATAATACTGAAAACAGTAATTGCCATAGCAATTACATGTTACATGCACTATCATAATTGATCAAAATAATGACTAAGTAGCAAATTAAGAAGAATTTCTTGTATTTTTTAATTTATGTTATGTCAGTCCAGAGGCATGTTTGTTTCCACGTCCAATTAAGTTCAAATGTTTTTTTTATTATAACTGAAACTGATAGCTCACAGAATATTTTCCTTACCGATTTGAGACAGTCCATGTAGCACTCAACGAATTGAACGAGCACATGCTATCAAAGCACACAAAAAGGTGATTGTTGTCAAAGTCTCCATGATGAGACACTCTAGTTGTTATTGATTGAGTTTCGATGATAGTCCTTGTTTCATGCAATGTGGACGAACACTGAATGAATACTAAGATACACACCCTTCATAAACCATGAATGTGTTAGGTTATTCTGAACCTGATCTTCAACAATAGTTGTTTCAACTGAACAGTTTTTGTTGCATTATGTTTGTGGAAACATGTGTAAGAAACCGTATATCAAATTAAAAAATGGTGCACACGTTACAATCAGTTAGAGGAAAGTCTTGTAGGCTTGTGTGTTTTGCAGTGGTACAGGCACTACTGTATGTTATATCTCAGTCATTTGCTCAAGCTTCCCCACAATAATGGAGATTATTCCATAGATACAGTCTCCAGAATTGTCTGATTACAAATTTGCCTTTGAGGTGTAAATGTTGACAAGAGTTCAGAATAGCTTGTTTGGGGTGACTCAATGTTAGCTACCACTTACACAGAGAGAAAAGAAGGTGAGTTTATGTTAGCTAGTCAGCTATTTCAAGCATGCTCAATATGGTAAAGGTTTTATAGTTAAATCTTATTTTATACAACCTGCCAAAAGTTTTTATATTATGATCTTTGATTTTCCTGTCTCTTTTCATCCTTTCAAATAGCCAATCTGTTTGAAAAATTATATTCAATTTCCGGATGCAAAGAGAGGCAGTTTTCGATTATTTTGGCATCAATTTATGTCTCAGACCCATAACAACTAGTGATGGCAAATTGTCAGATCTTGGGCAGACGGGACGAAACCGAGACAGCACAAAAATTTGAGACGAGACTGAGACATTTATATTGATGCCGATAAAATTGAAACTGCCTCTTTATTGGCATCCGGGAATTGGATATAATCTTTTCTCTTTTATTACTTTATTACAATTTATGATACTTTTTTATTACGATTTTTAACAACATTTTTTTAATACATTATTACAATTTAATATATATACTTAAATAAATACTGTTTTCAATATTGCACTAGCCAGGGCTTCAGTCCAAAACATTGGGGGCCTGGTCAGTATACTGTGCAGGTATCTTAATATTTCACTATGATGTTGGTAATATCGGCTAGTACTTCTTGCTTGCATGGTGTTAACTACTCTATGTACCAGCTGTATAGAGGTGTACAGTACACCTTCTAATGCATGCCATGTGCAGAGTTTTTTTGTTTCTGTTCTGGCTATTTCATTGACTGTTTGTTTCTAAGTTGATTGCCTCTTGGGTTGCTGATTGTTGCCCAATGGGCCATACACACATACAGTCAACACCTTTGTGTAATAACTATACCGTATTATGATGGTTGCATTATCGTGACCAATGATTTTCAAAAATGATTATGACTGTAATTGACAATTATTAGTCATAATCATTTTGGAAGATCATTGCCCTATGCACCCATCATAATACCGTATATACTCCATCAAGAGTTAATCAGGGGAAGGCAATTTTGAATTTATTCATGATCTGTACTACTCACCCTTGTAACATCTATTATTTGTCAATCTTGGACTATCTCAGCATTGAATAAGAGTGATGACAATGATTGATGGTCAAAACTAAGACTCAAGATTAAAATTATTTTCTTATGTAGTTTAGAATTTCTGCATTTCTGAATTTCTCCATTGTTGATCATAGTCCCAAAAAAAATCTTGCAGGTAAAGAAGTCAAATGAATTATTTAAGCAAAATGAGAGCAGATAACTCCAAATTTATACAGCCCATTGTTTTGGATGTGAGTTGGAATACACAGGAAAAGTATATAAAAGTGGTTCAATATTGTGAGTGGCACTTGGGTGAGTTGGGGGAGTGTATTTTACATACCCATGCCGAGAATTTAATTCAGTAAAATGAATTTAAGCTTAATATATACCACTTTCCCATCCCCCTATCAATCCTTGACCCGGTATAGTTATTTCACTATACTGTGTTGACTGTACATATATATTTTTATCACAAATGTTTATAATAAAGAAGTCTCTACATGTAACAAGAGCTTCTGTCTCGAGAAGACAAGTCTCACAAGACCGAGAATTGTCTTATCTCGTTGCCATCACTAAACACAACTCTACCTCCAAGCAGTAATGTTAAATGTGGTAAAGCACAACTGAAGTTAATGTAAGTATGACATAATCATTTATACCCCTCTTCTGCCAAGTGACTGTTATGATTGTATGTGTGATTTACTGTATGCTTCAGTAGTGATTGGCAATGTATAACTTTGTGTCAACAAACCGAGGCAATAGAAACTATGCGATGATTGTCATTTAGTGCTTTTATAAATTGGTGAGACATATGCCTCGATGATACTAACCCCCTGAAACGTTATGACTGACTCACTAGGTGATTAAATGTGGAAAGTGATCACCTGGCTGCATCAAATTCAAATAATGTTATGAGCTTTTAAGTTTATCCTACTTCGGGAATAACAGCAGCAGTAGTGACTTTCATTGTATGTGTCCTGTTGGATCAGGCTTTAGGGTATTCATTTCTTTCTGAATCACAGAGAAATTCACAAAAAATGCTTAAATTAAAAGTCAAGATTTACAAAAAATAAGGGGAGAAATCTTATTAGCGATTGTAGGCACTCAACGGGTCAATGGGGACACTGCGGGATAGTTTCTAAAGAAATATATACATTATATCCTGCTCATCCTATGATTCAATTTGTGGTACTATTAGTAAGCCTAGCTAAGAAGACAACAGACAACACGATGATCTTATATTGCTATGTGTAAACTGAAATTTATTTGAAACAAGATCTTCTTGTCAAACCATAATAGGGACATGTTGCTGTGGTAGCACAACCACGGGTATCACCAACAAAAATCCTACTGTAATGGTAACATGACAGTTTTCTCACAGTGATACCAAGATCAGCAGCACAAGCACCTTCTCTATCCTGCATGAACACCTTGATGCACCACCGAGCACATATATCATCCTTTGAACAAGTCTGCCAGGTCCATTTACGACTGACCACTACATATAGATGAGGGGTTCATCAATTATTACCTCCTAATAAACTCACTGAGGATGTTGTATACATGAAAAACATTTCAAAATGGTCCCTAACCGTCACACATTTAAATCAGCCAAATTCGGTGAATTTTTTGTATAGAAGAAGAAGTGCTTGTTGCAAGCAGCAGATTAAATCTTATGGAAAACATCCCTAATTAGCGCATGGGGGCAATAGGCAAGCTGGGGCTTCTTGCAAAAATAATGGGTGGTTGTAGTAGAATATTCCTCTGACCATCTCAACTTAGCTTCTTTTAGAAACCAAAAGTAACTCATATACAGGAGAATGAGTGTAGATTAACCAATTAACAAAAAGATTTGCAACTTACTCCCAGGGACTTCACAAGCGTTGTAGAAAGCCTCACTCAACTTATAGGACCCGCAAACTTTCACTCCTGCAGCGTTTGTGGTGCATGCATTTTCAGTGCCTGCCTCTACCTGTAACATTTTTTATAATCATTACACTATCATCCCTCAAAGTATGACAGCAATGGGCAATATTTATGTGTCAGCACAGTTTTGATATGTATAAGACATTCAATTTACTGGGTTTTAATATTTCCATAGACAAACCTATGATCACAGAATTTCTTTTCGAGATCCTTCTTTACTACAATGCCAAAACGCACCTCTGGAAAATCGCAAATCCACAAACTACCAAAAGCTGCCAAAAGAGTTAAGTGAGAACCATTAGCTTTCTATGTTATATTTTTTAATTCTAATGGAAGACGTTCTTGATTGGGTTGGTCAATAAAAAATTTTTTAATAAAATAAAATAAAAATTATTTTGGGTTTACTGCACACAAAAAAACTTGCTCTAAATAAAAGGTGATTTATGTATTCAGATTAGAGTAACTTACCAATTTGAGACAGTCAAGACAATTCTCTGTTATATATGAACGAGCACATGCTATCAGAGCAGACAAGAAAGTGATTGCTGTCACAAACTTCATAATGAGAAGCTCATCAATTGTTAGGTAGGAGTTTATAATATCATTTCCTTTTGCATGAACCTGGAATGATTCTCAGTTGTGCACACTATTTTTACTATTCAACCTTCACTGAACTACATCAATGCTGTAAGAATGGTGTTTGATAAACTAATAGAATGATATCTTCGGATTCAACAATGGTTTTCACGCCATGAAAACACACTGATCTTGTGCACTTTTGCAAAACTTGACTTCATATGTGAATATCTTGGCCAACAAGTACTTTAATTTCGATTCTGTAATTTTCATTTAGCACGGAGTAACAAAGCAAAGCCCATTCAAATACCTGTTAAGGTCGAAAATGGCCAACAAATCTGAAATAGCTAGGGAAAAATAAACTTGAATTTGAATCCCTCCCGGCTCACACACAGCCCAGGATATTGAGTTGAAATCAACTAATATAGACTGCTACCAACTATTCATGTTTACCACTAGGCCGCTAGCGCTGTTTGATCAAATAATTTCAGCAATTTTTTAGAGGTGCTGTTGTCTTACCTGATTAACTTCTTCAGCCGATAATTCTGCTTTTTCTCCGCTTGTTATGTGCGTTTGTTGACAGATCATTTGTGCAAGTAGCTCAAGTCACGCTAGTTATAAAGTTATTTAAAGTTTGGTGAATCCTACATGTTGCATCAAGTGTAAAGGTAGAACCCTCTCTGCAGTCCATTCCGCACTTGACAGATTGAGAGCAAATATTGTTATGACTCACACACTGGATTATCTACATAGAATTGTATTACATAGCCTCAGTGTGAGGAAGATTCAGCCTCAGGCCCAATCCTAAGTTTTCATAGAAATATTCATTGTATGCACTTGGGCTAACAGATTTCAACACTCTAGTATCATTACATCAGACTCAAGCCACCAAACATAAACCTCAATGAATAACAAGAGATTATCTAGCTCTGCATGATAATCATTGTTCCAGGTAACTGTCCGGTAAATTTGCACACGTCATATGAGGCTGAAGCCCAACTAGCAACAGCTGAGATATTCAGTCTTGATATAGAACATGCGACCATAGGAATTTCTTTAATAATGAGCCATTTGCCATCGTAATACAATGTATCAATTCACATAATTTTGATGACCAGTTCAAAGTCGTAGGAGCTAATTGGCGATGATATGATATAGGAAACCTGTAACTGTGAAGCAGCATGATAAACGTACTTTCATAGCTCATGCCGTGTGATTTTTTTTTCAGCTCACCTAAATGATAAAACTATGGTTTTGTGGCTGATATGTGGTTACTATGCATTTTAAAAAAAAGGCACATCAAAGCGTGCCATGAATGTCAACTAATCAATTGCCAATGAAGGCAAACTAAACTCAGGTATCATTTCAGTTCATTTGGAGATGGTCCATTTGCATGTGTTGTTTGTCATCATTAAAATTACATGGACAAGTGCTGCAACCACCATCAAAGTATTTGGTGAGAAAGTACATGACAGTATGGCATCTCGCAATACTCGAAAGCTGATTCAGAGAGGCTATAATCTTTCATGGATATATAGCTTTGCCAGCTAGATTTAATGTGATAAACTATAAATTTACATTGACATTCTTGAGATATAACATCGTCAGGCATTTCACAATGGCAATGAATTGAAATTAGCAAGGTTAGCTGTGCGAATGGAACAGTATCAAACTGGCTGATATTGATTTGCTGAGGGCTCATAAAAATGTAATGAATAGAATGAATCGCAATTATCAAAACACAAAAAAAACATCAGAGGGAATATGGAATTTAGTTTTTCAATCACAAGTCTTGATAGGCTTTAGTGTTGACATTTCATTATTTGCTAACCCAGGGATAATATTGTCATCGACGCTGTGGTGAGAAATTAGATTTGATCCGGAACACTTCCATGAATCTCCATACTACATCATAAATCTTTGGGTTTGTTATCTGGTAAACTTAGCATCTTTATCTACAATCAGCTATATTTGTGATCTTTCTGATCACCTCAATTTTTTAGCAAAACGATCAAGAATTTTGTGCTATCAGCTGTTGTGTTAGCCCTGAGTGACCCTAATCCATGCTAATGACTACAAGATAGTTTCTCAGGTTGTCATATTTTTTGCTGCCATTGTAATCCTTCTTTTACTTTGGCTGATTGGACAAAAGTTTGCCAAACAGTTAAGTGCTGTGGACAAAGGTGTCAGCAGTTAGCGCGTGTCACAATAATATTTGTCTCCAGGTATAAAGAAATGCAAGAATTTGTACAAACTGATTCATAAATTTCTGGGTATGGTATCGTTGGTAACGCAATTAGTGTTTGAACTGTGCCAGAACTTGCCAGTCCTGAGTACTGGTGATAAGTTTGAGGTGTCACGGTACTCTAGTCACTAAAGTATTGCCACTAATGCTAACATTGAATTAAATTGCATATCCATTTAGATTTAGTCAATTCACGATCGTCTCGGGCCATTGATGATGACGATTTGGGGGGGGGGTGTGGATGATTCAATGTCAGGATGGTAAAATGTTGTATCAACTAACTTTTGATGATAGGGGAGAAAAGGTTGTGTCCAATCTCTCAGAGACACACATCTTGCAGAGTGTGGAGGGGGGATGGGGTTGGATGGTATCAGCCGGTACTGCCAAATACTGAATACAAAAGGTGCTGATTAGCGAAAATTCAACAAGGTTTTACACCTCTCACCACCATATAACTTAATAATAATAGTACAACTCCAATTTATTTTCCATTGTTCGATGTAAGAGAGCTGAATTGAAGAACAGCTTTAAATACCCCTTCCATTCACTGTGATTCATATGAAAATAAATGTTGTACTTTTAAAAAAGTCAATGATAAAGAGGTAAAGATAATAATGGTTATATATATACTTTTTATTGGCATCAAAAGTCATCTCATTCGAAATGTTTTGCACTCAGTGCCAGAAAACAATTTTTTTTATAACAAAAAAGAGAAACAGAAGGGAAATAATATCATCAATGATGTTGGTCAAGTCGATAATATATGGTTGAAAAGTAAAGTTTTGAATGAACTGAACTTCTCTTTAGATCTCAAATGTAACGGTAAAGAATTGTATGTAGCAGAAACTTTGTATCTTAGATTGTCTGTATGATATAAAAGTAAATGTTTATCACGAAAATTGAACTTGGTAGTGTTTTTAAATCCTCTATATATAAATGGAGGTGTTAAAAAATTGTTTATCTTATGCGCAAAAAGTGAAGTGAAATAACAAACAAGCTTAGGAAGAGGTAGGAGTTGTAATGATTGTGTAATGGATTCGGTTGAAATGAGATAATATGGGATGTAATGCACATTGGCGATAATGCGTAAAGCCCGTTTTTGCAACAAAAATAATCTATTGAGGGCATTATTGCAGGACAAGTTGCCAATGATATGCATACCATATATAAGGTGACAATAGATAAACTGGAAGTAAAATGTGCGGGCACTTGCTATATCCAAGAAGTATCTCAAATTTTGAAGTAGGTAAACATTCCGTTGTACCTTTTTATATACATACTCTAGATGATTTATCTAGAGTATGAATAGGTATGAGTAGGTATGAGTAGGTATGAGTATGAGTAGGTATGAATAGGTTAACCTATTCATACCAGATTTCTGTGCCCAATCTCCCGGCAAATAGTAAGACACATGCAACTTAATATCATCCTTGCAATAAATATGAATCGACAGGTATGAATATTTACCTTCCTGGCAGTGCGTCTTCTGATATAATTTCACGGATCCTATCAATGCATGCAAAGCTTCATGTTTGCTGTACCTTTGAGCTTTGAGCTTGACTTCTTCATGAAATCGAGCCAGCATATTTATTTATTTAGGCCTAAAAAAGTCAGTTAGGTGCTAGACATAGCTAGCTTTTCTGAGGACGCTCGGTGCTATCATAGACAAATTTACCTTCAATGCCCAGTGTTACTGGCAGCAGGATTTGTGTATGAATTCAGCACTGGCCTCCTATCTGTAGACAAAGCATGAAAATAGATGTTGATGCCTTACATATCACAAATTCAATTTACTTCCCATATATTGCAACAAAAAACTTGACTTAGATCACCATCATAATATAATGTTAAATGGTGCTTCTCAAACCATAGCCACATGTAGATGCTTGCAACTTAACCAAGGATATAGGGTTAATGTAATTCTTTGGATCACCTTGCAAATATCTGGGTATGAACTATGCTTCGGTAATGTTAAATTCCCTTGTAAATTAGAATCTGTCAAAAATATTTCCATAATTGTATAGATAGAAACACCCATCTGATCAAATGAAGCCACCTCTTCTCCCCCTTATACTCAACTTTTTACTGGACCCTCTCTATAATTAGCGAGCGAATACATTACTGCATAATGTTAGTGATTACTTTGAAGAATGAGAATGTATATTTATTTTTGTACATTTATGGTATTGCTTATATAAACAAGAGAGGATGTATAAACTAAGTAAGCGGCCTCGAAAACGTCTTTAAAAATAACAAAATTACTTCCAGTTCATCCAAGGAGTTTGAAAAAGGAGTGGAAACGGCCGCTCATTTCAAATTGTTGTTTGTCTCCACTGGTAATTGTCCTCCCTTTATCAGCAAAGGTTTTCCATGACCACAGCCAATCAGAGCAGGGAGGTTTTCAAACTCCTTGGAGTGACTTCCTGCCAAAAATTTGCTGTAATAATTTTGATGAACTGTCCAATCAGCAATCGCATAGTTGTGGAATCCCATTTATCAAGATGGGCTCTACCGCAAATTTCCTAAAGTGTTTGAACCTCTTGAAAAGAAACTAAACTAAGTAGCAGAGAGATATAGATAGCACTCAGTTATAGTCCATGTTTCAGACTATAGTCTAGTTTTACCTGGGACTCCAAAGCCTTCTGCTACTCATATAAGAAGGGAAAGTTCAACTGCAGACATGGCCATAAATTTGCCTCATAGCTTGGTAATCAATGGCGGTTTTCATCAGTCAAACGTGGTATGTTACGCCTCCCTTTGTCACTTAGGTGTTAGAAAGGGCTTATTCAAGTACATTCACTACTTTCATCTGGTCTAAGTTCCTCACATGGTTTTTAAATGGTGAATGAATGATTTATTTTCAGTCTCTCTGTCCCCCATCAAACATTTGCATTGGAATTATAATTCAATACCCTGCAAAAGAGGTTACTATATTACTAGCTATGTCTCATCTACACTTGTGGTGATTTACATCATGATATATTGTCTCTGGGTGTCTGAATATACCATTGAGTAAACATGTCAAATATTTTAATAATTTTCAACTGGAGACAGACATATAAAAAGAGTGAGGACTTAAATGAATTTTAATGGAGGGGCCATATTAGTACAACCCTTGGAAACAGCCTTGTTAAGTCACAGGCTTAATTTCGTTTCCACTCCCTCTCTGTACCTCCCTGGTTCAACAACTACCTGCTAAATAGAGTTTGAATTATTATGTCAATAAACAAGTTCATTCCGGTTCCTCAGAAAATCATAACCACTTCTTTGGCTCTTAACTTTGCAACTGAAACCTATCGTGGTTTTCCTATGCTGATCTTATCTTCAGCTATACCTTGTTGGAATGCGTTTATCTTCACCCTGAATGTGATGGCCACTCAATAAATCTGGGTGCATTTTCTCACATGTTCATATGTTATGAAATATTATGGCTGCAAGGGCTGTTTTCATAAACATTTTAAAGGTGCAATCATCTGTGACTGATTACATGCACCTGCCACTTTCCTTCCTTGCACTAACATATGTTCTGATTCCTATCAGATATTTATTCATAGACAAAACACATGTCTATGTGTTTATTGTTGAACCTTATACCGGGTTTCGTACATATTGTATTGTGCGAGTGCTAGATATCAGTCAATGATCATAGACAATAATATCAAGACATTCAACAGTAGTGCATTCGACCCTGACACTATTTCGTTACACGTATATTAAGTACATTATACCCGGACACATGCATCACACAACATCTAGACAGCTGCTAAGTGAGTAATTATCTAGGCCCCCCCCGCGAGAAAAGGGGCGGAGCTTAGACCACAAAGTAAAAAAATTTCTCTTGCGATTGGATAAACACATGCACGTGTGCAATAGGTCTAAGGAACTAGCAGGCAACACTGCTCTCTGGTGCCTAACGTCACAAACAGCTGGTCCTTCGACATCAATAAGGCTATGCTCTATAAAAACCACCAACCGCGATTGCTATAAAACAGCGCCAAATCATTTCATACTCTTTAACAACAAGACATTTATTATTAGTAAATCACTATCATTTTGTAAAAACACTACATTCAATACATAGCCTACGGCAGTAAGAAGACAATCCTAGTCAAAGAATCGATAGAAGCTAGCAATCATACATCCTCAGCAGATTCAAAACTATATATGATGAACGAATGACATTTTTAGACCTGCCGTTACTCGTTTTTTGCAGAAGTATTTTACTGCCATGAAGCAACAGAGAAAAAGCACTGCCTCTTGGACACAGAGGTGATGTGATATTTACTTTTAGTCCTTGGCAGTCGCTGTTGAATGAGCAAGTTTATATTGATGGTGCCAGTATCTCTAGAATCCCAAGCTGATTCCACTTGGTTTCATGTATTACGGCAGCAGCTTGTGTGTGCTGTCTATAGCTTGTCATAAACTTATAAAAGAGGATGGTCCGGATAGTCAAACATTTTCAGATCCAATGAAAACAGTTCCTGCAGGCTTTTAATCATTGGCTCATCAATAGACCGCCAGTAGATTTCGTAGGCATTCTTTGTAAAATGCGTCTTCTCGTTCATTTTCCTGAATCTGTACGCATCCTTGCCCAACTGTTCAATGTCTACACTGCTGTTGAGCTGCTTCAGTATCGCTATCTCATCAATATCAAATGTTTCCAGCCTCGCTAAAAAGGTATCAAACAATTACAGAGTTTATGACATTTTAATCGGGGTATTCATCCGAAGGCTGGAATAGTCTCTTTGATTACACAAGCTAGGTTTTGATCCAACTGGTTCCAACCCAAGGTACGCAAGCATGCATCTCCGAGGCCTTACATTGATTAGTCCTAGCTTCAGTTCTCTGGCTCTCAATTGCACCCTTCTTGGGCCCTCATTATGAAGCTTATAAGCACAAATTCTCAATCTTGATAATTTTAAGCTTTATAACATGGATGCTTTAAAAGTTGATTAGAGAAAACTCCAGGGGCTGGTTTCAATTAGAGATTTAGCCGTGCTCTAAAGGCTAAAGGCCAGCTAAAGCTCAGCCACTCACCAAATCTATCAGTTTAAATTAGGAAAAGGTTTAACACACTCTTAGCACATGCTTAGCCAAATCTTGGCTGTTCTGTTTCAGACGGCTATCACTCAGCCAACATGCTATTACATATGTAATATTATGCCAAATAATTGAATATTATAGATTATGACTCATCAAAGTGTAATCAATCTGCAATGACAATTGACAAAAAAGACTGAGACACATAAACTCTGTCGTGTTTACTGAGATGTGAGATTTCTCCAAAACGAATATCAATCTCCTTGGCTGAATGATAGCTGATTGAAACATAATTAAGTGGCTGCTAAGATCTGGCTAAAGCTCAGCTACATGTCTGCTAAATACAATTTAGCCGAAATTTAGCCGAATCCTAATTGAAACAAGTCCCAGATTGTTACCTATATAGTTGTATCTGATGTCGCAGAATGCTCCGGATATAAATTGAGGCCTTAGGTGTTCATTCATACCAGCCATGCCTCTCTGGTAATACTGGTGTAACACACATCGCTGTATCATATCTTTGAATGTCCAATGTATGTCGAGTCTGGATAAGATAATTTCAGGCAAGGTAAGATAAGGTTTATTTGAACCCTCACAAGAAGCATTGAAATAGTGGTTTAAAATTCATTTGAAATTAACTTGTGACAAATTATAAACCAATTCAGAAGAAAAATGCCCAGGCATTGGAAAGGATACTTTGACGGAAAAAAACATTCCAGAGGACGACCTGAACGTCCAAACTAGTTGAACTTTTGAGTTCAAATCCTTTTGAAATCATTAACCAGAGATTCCAGTCTTGGTCGAAGATTTAATATGGGCACATATTGTGGTGTCAACAGTGTTCTGAGTGAGTGGGAACTAGTGGGAACTGAGTTCAAGCGACAAAACATAGAGGGGGAACCTTTAGAACAAAGTTCCCACGGGATTCTGTTCAAAGACATTGTCAAGTTGTCTCTTTGGATCAGATATCAATCATTCTATTACAGAACCATATTTCTGCATAATTTGATCAAGAAATTGCAAAAAATTCTCTAAACGATTTTCAAACCAGAGATTAGAGTACCCACAAAGAAAAAAGTCCAGTGGTGACATCACAATAAGCAAACACAGTGGTTTTATCACACCTTTACTTTGGTGATGTCAGAATGACATTATTCACAGCTTCAAGTTATACCTCACATTTTATTGCTCACCAATCAGGATAGAGTCATAAGTCATTAGTCATTAGTCATTAGTCATTAGTCATCAGAGTCATTGGAGTCATCAGAGTCATTGGAGTCATCAGAGTCATTGGAGTCATCAGAGTCATTGGAGTCATCAGAGTCATTGGAGTCATCAGAGTCATCGGAGTCATCAGAGTCATTGGAGTCATCAGAGTCATCGGAGTCATCAGAGTCATTGGAGTCATCAGAGTCATTGGAGTCATCAGAGTCATTAGAATACACAATACAAATAAA
Source organism: Membranipora membranacea (assembly GCA_914767715.1). Lineage (NCBI taxonomy): Eukaryota > Metazoa > Bryozoa > Gymnolaemata > Cheilostomatida > Membraniporidae > Membranipora > Membranipora membranacea. Next base: position 12,927,111 of record OU612072.1, read on the forward strand.
GTACATTACGATGCAACACAATACGAAACAACTGAACAGTGATGTTAGTGAACTTTTTTCTTTGTGGGTACTCTAACTCTCTGGGTAAAAAGTCATTCTGTGATTTTTTGCATTTCTAGATCAAATTATGTAGAACTATGGATCTGTAATAATTATGATTAATATCTGGTCAAAAGCGACAATTTCACACTGTTATTGTGCAGAATACAGTGGGAACTGTGTTCTAAAGATATCCCTTCTATATTTTTTTGTGGGAACTCAGTTCCCACCAGCTTCACTTACTCAGAACACTGCAAATGAAACCTGGAGCTTACCGCTTGAACTCGGGGAAATCCTGGGCGACCAAGCAAATAATCAAGTACTCTGTGCTGTAGAGGAACTTGTCAATGTAGGTGCTGAGGAGTCTCTCCCATGGATTCCTTACTACTGTGAACATGAACGACCTTGACCTCTCCATATTATCTGATATTATCGATTTATTGTCCAGATATGCAGAATTCAGCCTGTGTGGTTGAAGCTGGATCATAGTTAAGGTCTGGAAGAACCTAGATAACGAAAGCAACTTGAAAATGAAATCAGCGGATAAAATTCATTATCTTAGTTTCCAGCCTATCTGTGAGAGAGAACTTGGATTGCACTTCGGTGAATGAAAGCGGGTATATGTGAACTATTCGGAAAATTAATAATTTTGTTGATGGAATCGCTGCTTGTCATAAAGGACAAGGTACGGCAACAACACTATTATAGTGGATTAGTGGATAAAGGAGAAAATATCACGGCCAAGCGAAACTGTTGGTCCATCTGTGATTTGGTTCAAAAAATGATGTTATTATCTGATTTGTCTAATCTAGCTTATATGGAAATGAGCAGCCTACCTCTCACTATATATCATAAAGTAGTGTTCATTCTCGGAACCAATTCGAGATGTGCACTCACTGCCTATCATTATACAGAACTTTCTGAGCAGGTTGCTTGTGCCCGTTTTTGGCATGACACCATACAGAATGTGGCTGTTTCTCAATGCTACGAATCTTGTTCTGCCAAGAATTCCAATGTCCAACCTCGGTACAAAGTAACACATCTAAAATCCAATTCAAAGTTTGACAATGTGAAGGTTATCAAACAATAAATACCAATGTGATTATCAAATTTGTTTAACTCAATTGGTATAGCTTTCATACGATGAGAATGCTTCTCCAAAATAACCCATCGAGAGCAAAGAAAAAAGGCAAGACTCAATCGAGATGAATAAAGATGTCCAACCTCTGTACAAATGGCACATCTAGATACATCAATATTCAAATAATTGTTAATTAAATAATTTTGTTATTGATTTGTTCATAATTGATTGTGATCTTATTTTTATTAGAACAAACACTTTTGTCATTTTCCCATCTTGATTTCTAATTTGATAGATAAATAGGCCTACATTTAGTGGCATAAACCTTATGTTGTTTAAATTTTCTCAGAATAAGCCAAAAAAAACCTTCAAATATACAAGGTGGTGATTAGTCAAACAAAAGTGTATGATGTAAATGATGACCAATTCGTCATAACAATCTTTAAATATCAAATCACATATTGTAGAATGCTCGCTTATAAGCTACTTATAACCTACTGATCATCTTATAAGATGATCAGTAGGTTGTAAGTTTGAACTTCATGTCCACCGTCGGGACTATTGATAATACCTCACAGACACCGAGACTACACAATTAGCATGCGCATCTCTGATTGTTAAAGTCAATTGAAAAAATAGTACCATACACTTGCTATGCCCTAATAATGAAATTAACCTCGGGTCAGCACACCATATTCCCTCTGATGGTACTCAAGCTAAATGAGTTAATACACTTTCTATCGATCAGGGATTTACACGCGCGTTAAGTGTGGATTGAAGTATAGTGAAAGTGAAACTGAATTAATTTCACATTCTCTATAATACCAATGGGAAAGTACCATGTGACCTGGCATTGGCTCTTCCACTCCCACCAGCCTATCAGAGCCAAAACATTGGTTACACAATACTAGAACTGTTATGTCAGAGATCCAACAACTGTGGCAGTAGAGTAGGGATGGGAAAAGTATGAAGGGGGGAGGTTTGTTTGCAACAGCAATATCTTGAGTGAAAAACTGAGGAGTATCATAAAGGATGACTATTATGACAACTGCCTTATTCATATCATTGGTATTGAGACCATATTCTGTGGCTACAATAGGAGTTAAGTGTGTGTTGAAGCCCTTACCTGCATGATACGTTTCATTGTCTGGGTTTGTGAGCTCTCAACGTACTCCCTATAGTCATCTGAGGCATTCAGAAAAGGAATCCAGGCAAGTCTCTCTGTCTTGATTTGTTTAACAATGAGCTGAGATTCTGTAAACAATGTTTCAGAAAAAGTCCAGTTCTGTATGGGCAGTAGCCAGTTTTATCAAAGAATCATGGTCATGGTAGAGGGTTTGTTGGTGCAGCCCATGTTGAGTGCTTATAATATTTTAGGTACTTAGTTCAATCCAACACTTCAGTGCTGCATGACATGTCCCGAACAGCACCTGGCACATGTCTTGCATCACGCATCACCAACGACGGTTTTTAGTGCCCACTCAGAACAGGAAAAATCTATGTAATTAATTAAATAAATATGTGTGAATCCAAAACTTGCGGCAGATCATTCATCACTATTCACCAGAAAGTTTCAGTAGCATCTTCAAATTGACCCTAAGCAGTGGCGTATATTAGCACTCACGGCCCATGGATTTCCGTGAGTGGCTGAATAGCTCAGTGTGTAGAGCGTCCGCTTTATAATCACTGATAATAAGATTGTTGTGGGTTCGAATCCCATCAAGATCAGTTTTTTTTCAAATGGGTGCTTTATAACTGGAGCATTTTTACCGTAATCTTCTACTGCTATTGAGTTGTTTTCTGAAAGTACCCAACAGCTCAGTGAGCTATTGAAATACCTCTCTGCTTGCACTATTTTGCTACCGATATGCAAAAATTTTCGTGGTGGGAGGGCGCTTTAGCGCCCCTCCCACACCCTCCCCGCCACGCCTACGGCGTGTGGATCGGGCTGCGCCCCATTATTATGCTCATCTCTGAAAAGTCAGTGGGTGAAATTTTTTAGAATATACGCCCCTGACCCTAAGAGATATAATCTGTTGAATTGAATAATATCACCGATAACTCACCATTTTTGGATAGAAATTTAAGCAGACCGCTTGGTGTTGTCGTAATATGTTCATCATTTGGATGTATTACATTATCCTGTTCATTTACGACTGCATTGCTCACAAACACCTTTGCTGCTTCACTGTAAGATTCAAGAGCCTTGAGGAAAAACGGAGTACAGTGCAGTTCACTTAATTCAAACCTCTGGGGACCACAGAAAATTTGTTCTAATTAAGCAGAGTTTGAATTAATGACATGTATGAATTAACATGAATTTTGAATTATGCAGTTTGAATTAACCACCTCACACTGTATCCAAATGACCGGTCCCATTTTATCCATGACTTTTTAGAGCATTTACCATAGACAAAACATGTCTATGGCATTTACCCTCAGGGCGTTTCAGAACCCTGAAGATCCGAAAAGCTTGGGCACATGACTCTTTCATATGTTCCATGGTAAACCTCATGAATAAAACAATATCCTGCTATTTTTATAATGATTTTTATAGTTACAACCATATTTTAAGAATTTTTCAACCTTTTATCGAACACTGAATTTTTTGCACAGCACCAAGACTTTTATCGAGAAATCTTTATTTCTTTACTGAATAAATCCATCCATCTTCAATAAACTAAGGGTTTCAAATCTATTATTTTCCAAAAAAGAATTGCAAGACAATGGCTGGATATAGTCATGGCAACTCACCACTGCTATCGTAAAACGATGTAGAAAACAAAACTTATTGTCTCTATACAATATTTTGGTTATATTTTATAAGTTTGTGGTGTTTGTAGTTTAGAACATTGTGACACACATACACTCATGAGGCACAGATATAACAATCAGTTGAGGTAGGCAGATCTTTTAAATGGAGTTAACCAACGATTGTCATAATAAGAGATCGTTTTTTTTCAACATGGAATATAAATAATATATTATACAACAAGGTCATGGGTTACCAGATAGTATCGCGTCTATCATATCATGTGACTCACAAGCTGTGATAGCTAATGTTGTCATATCAATCAATCAATCAATCAACCAACCAACCAACCAACCAACCAACCAATCAATCAATGACAAACTTATACTGTTATTGACCCTACTGATATCGATATTGGTCTATGAGGATGTGTATCTCTGACCGTGAGAGTCAATATAGTCAGAGTACCTTATCTGTTCCCACCCCTAATTCTAGAGAATGACATCGTGTCGTCACACCTAATTCCTTCTAAGGTGACTCAGGCTAAAATTCACTCTCTATCGATCAGAGATAACATGTGATCAGAGTGGTTCCTTACCTGACTTTAATCCTGTATCCTGGCAAATGGACGACTGACACCACATGTATCATATATATCAAAGCCAGGAGTAATAATGCTTTGAATCCTTTCTGCATTCTTTTCGAGCTGAACAGATGGCAGTGGCTTCCTGTCTGGAGGTCTGTGGTGAGAGAAAGAGGTGTTGGTGGCAATAAGTAAGCTGATGCTGCCTGTCCATGCGGACAGAAACCTAACCTCAGGCTAGCCCACTGATTTAGTATTGTTAGTTGTCCCCACTCTCCTCAAAAAACCCCTGCTACACGTGATACAATATTGTACACTGTCCCGGGGAGACTTAAACATAACAACAGATTTATTGTTGACTGCCACCCTCTTCCCGTTTCAGTCCAAGGGTTCATCTATTGGGATCATTCTGAGACGGTTGCTCAAGTTTTGAATAAAAATTCAGCAATGTCTGACAAAAAGAGAACATTGATCTACAACACCTACCATTTGATTTTTTCTCGAGAGATATGCTTCGAGTCATCTCCTCTTAAGCCAGTGACTCTTATATTCTAATCCTGGCAATCATCCAAGAACAGCAGGTATAGTCAGGTAGGAGTAGAATAAAAGCTTGAAATCGCACACAGCACCAGAACAGAAACTGATCGTACTAGTTCAGTTGATTTTTGTTATTTTATGCCAAGACGAAGCGCTATTCGCAAAGACAGATATGAACATAGAGACTTGCGCAGTGTCATTGCTGCAATTATCCGAAGGCATCATCATCTGATTATCTGAAGTTTGGCGCACATTTGTTTTGTTTCATGACTGATCCACGCAACCCACTAAGCAATTTGACCGGTGTATGGGTTCAGATTGAATGGATCACCTGTGACCTTCTGCGTACTCTGGTATTCAGATGTTTCACTGCAAAGTAACTTTGAGCTAGAGAGACGATTTCACAGGAGTTTGACGTCTGCATCTTATATTTTACCAAAGTAATAAATATGTAGTTAGGTAGGTTTTTTTATTACACATAAACATTTATTTATACTGTACAGTTAAACATGTTCAGCACATCAAAAACCATTAACAAATTAAACATTAATTACTAACGAAAAAATAATCCAGCTTCAAAGTTTAGAATACTAAATATTAGTTTTCATCAGCGAAGAGTGTTTCTTCTCTTTATACGATTTAACTACGACATCCGCATTACAGTTGATGTCCCACTTGATGTCGTTAGAGTCGAGCATGTAACAGACGATCTTAGCTGTGTGTATGCCGGGCTCTGCGAAGCTTAATAAGAACTCGGTGGAGAAGTACTCATTTGAGAGCTTGACTGTACTCTCCAAATCTATATCTGAACTGACAACTCCCTGCAAACACACAATCAAACAACCATTATAATAAAATAATAATAAAATACACTTTATTTGCTATTCAGTGCCCCTTTCGGGCCAATGAGAATATGGTTACATAAGATCAATGATACATGATACAACTCATCTAATTAGCACATCATCATTGGTCCAAAGGCAGCTTAGACTGAGATGCATGCCTATGTTATCGCTGTTATTCCCAAACATTGAACAATGCCGAAATCAACAACACTGAAGGTATTCTATTACTGTTTGCAGTTGTATAAACAAAGCAATTTCCCAGGTTATATTATTCATACTAGTAGGGAGAGATAATCATATCCATGTCAGACAAGTCACTATGTTAAGTGTTCTAACTGTACAAGGTTATGCAAATGTTTCAGTTCCATGAAAAGAATTTAATTCAGTGTTCTTAAAGCATAACTTACGAACAGAAATATTCAAACAAAAGTATGTAGTTGAGTAAGGCTGAAATTTAACACAGTTGTCTTTTTCTCCAGGCAAGACCAAACAGCGAAGTAGACCAATTATTTATCATTATTTATCCAAGAGTGAAGGCCTGTGTAGTGTGGGCTGTTGTTATCTAGCACGATACCGCTATATATTTACACCGAATACAGTGGGGATGTCATCAACCACATAACCACTCAATACGCCATCAACGTCATGGTCACACAGAGAACCAAATATATCAACTCTTACCTTGGCGCTACCCGACGTGTAGGCATCATGCTGAGAGGAGGAGGAGCCAGCGGAGGGTGTGTTAGTAGCAGAGCTCTGTTTACGACTAGACAGAGATATACACACACGCCTCACTCTCTTATAGGATTGCTGCTGGTTAGTATAGTTCACTATCCCCTCCACTTTCAGTGTGAGATAAGACTGATTATGTACTAATACTGACTCCCCGGACTTCTGGTGAGGTGTGACGTTTATCTGTAAGGAGAGATATGTAAATACATATCTATATATTAAATACATTTATGTATTATATACATTTATGTATAAATTACATTTAGATAGACATAATAAATATTAAAAACGAACTTTTTATACATATATATATATATATATATATTTATAACCAGTATTGAGGTAGGATTTGGGTTATGACACCTTCCAGAGAAGAGCTGTAACCTTTATCTGTGATGAGGAGAGATTGAATGTATGAAGGGATTTGTTAATTGTTACAATGATTCTAACTTCACAGAAAAGAGTGGGTTGCCAGTTTACAATGTATGAAAAAGATTGTAGATAACAGTTCACTGCAGGAGATACTTGTAGAAAATAATCTTGATATCATATGGAATACGGTACATGGCTCCTTGATTGTGTTCTACAAGTTTTCTCTTCAGAAAATCTTATTGATTATAGTTTTGATGATTTCCTTGAATGCAATGACAATATCTAAAAACGTAAACTTTCAATCTGTTTATACATAACACAAAGATAATTATGCTTCATTAATTTTTGTCAGAACGAGACATTATCACAAAACTGTTTATACCTACCGTGGCTGTGGTGGTTTGCAGTCTCTGGAAGAAATATCTCGGCAGTGGTAATCTGTCCTCTGTTAACAGTCTCAGTGACGCAGACTTCAAGCTCTCCATGTGCTAAGAGGGATAAATTATAATCATAAATCACCATTTCTAGTTACATCAATACAAACAACACATCTTTGCAAACAATCTTCGTTAATAGGAGTATAGGATTTAATGGCAGAACAGAGCTGGTCAAAACTTCGCATCAATAAAAGATCTGGCTTGAGGAACCAAAAAGTTCCTGTCACAATTTTTGAACCTGATAATAACATATACATCATTAAGAATAATTGTATTTTGGCTTTGCTCAAGAGAAGTAAATGTTAGTTGAGTTAAGCTAGTTTGGGTTGACTTTATGTTGGTTTGCACTAAATTTCGGCCAGCTAAGGGTCGAGTCTGTGTAAAGCAAAACAAGATGAGTAAATGTAGTAAAACTTTTCTGCGAATACTTTACTCCTTTATTTGCTTCCGGACCACTCCCCAATAAGACATTAAACCTGTGAAGAGAACTTACTGTGGAGAGAACTTACTGTGGAGGTTATAGTAATGAGATGACTATCAGATACACTGGACATTCTCGGCCAATCTCTCTTAATACTCTCTATTAGCTCAGCACTTCCTGTTGGGGGTGTGTCACTGTTTCCTGTTTGGATTGGTGCAGGAAATTGTCTCTCACCAGTTAGAACAGTATCTATGAGCTGTGCAGTGAACAATACATTCTCTATCAATCTGTGAACAAACCAATAAGGAGTTACAAAGGATACTGCAATTGGTTGACACAAAGCTTACTTGTATGAAACTTACCATACAGCTATGAACAGCTGCTTTGAGAAAAAGGTTATCCAATATGCCAATGACTAGGGCCTGGACAGCAGCAGACAAAAAGGTTTATATATTTGACATAAAACAGCAGCAGGCTATCAAGATTCAAGGAAACAGCTCATCATAAACATATTGGCTAAGTAACTGCACCTGTAAGTATTAATATGGCGCCCTAGTCGTGTAAATATAAACTAGAATATGACTCTCTAGTTCAGCGGAAATAAATGTTGGCTAGGAACTGTTTTCAATACCATAAGTTCACAGTTTCAAACCTGTGTGAAATGGTGAATTTTTACTTCTGTTAATGCTTTAGCTGACCTGTCTTGATAAGTCAGCCATATATGGCTTCTTTGAAAATACTTACACTTTGATATGTGTTTGCGTAGCGCCATCAGCATCTAGAGTAGTCTGCTGAAGTTGGCAGAGATCTGTGTACAGTTTATGTGACTGTGTAGAACATTTCCTTAGTTCTTCAGTCAATCGCCCATACCTGTCAACACAAGTTTAGAAATATCTGAGTATCTGAATATTTTGAGTGATTGATCTCAAGAGCGAACATACAATCTTTGGGCACAAAACTGACTTATAATCTAATATAGGTTATGTTGGAGAAATTAACACCTCAAACTGTAAGACTCTTCAGCCTGTGGTCTCAAAAATTTGTGGTCACCTATGGTGAGGATATTGGGAGCCTACCACATGTATCAAGATTTGTAGAATACACAAAGTGATGATGTAGTCCTGGAGTCAAAGCCACGCTCTGTGTTTCGCATTGTAAGGGTTTCATGGCAACCTCATGGTGGGAAGGTGGGAATTTAATATGGTGAAGCTAAATAAAGATATTTTCCTCATCATTTTGACCATATTATAGCATCTGCTCTCTAACTCACCTGACGAGATCATCACCAGTTCTAGCGCCTTCTACTTTACCGATAGCAGGAGGGGGACAAACCCAGTACATATTACATACACACTGTAGAGTACGATGGTCGGTCAGCTCTGTGAGCAGCAGAGATAGATATGAGGTGTGGAAGCTGAACCGCCCTGCTGATGTGGGACTCACAGTCTATAAAGGGGATAACAAATAAGACAAACGTCATACTACCATTGTTATTATTGCACAATGATCATTGATGCGAATTTTCATCACTGTGTTGATCAGGTTTGGAGTGGATACAATGAGAGTTTACTAAGTGATTGGTACTTGAATTTCAATTTCAATTCCTTTCTCCTTTGAGCTTTGGAATATGGTTGCAATAAAATATGCACAGCCTTTTCCTTGACGTGTACCTGCCATACAGCACTTTTTCTCCATAAACTAAGTTTAAATACTATTACATTCTTATAGCCGGGAGAACTAATCTGATATAATCTAATCGTGCTTACCCTGATGTGGTTCAGTGCCTGATTCAGAGATTGCAGACACATATCCAGCTCATCTATATCCATACTGCCATCTCCCACTGCCGGGTCACCTGACTCAAGGTCGGCAGCGCTGTTAACTTTACGTAAGTGTAGCTGAGCTTCGGCGTATGACTTAATACAGAACAGGAAATACATGGCGCCGTCTGAGGTCACCTGACAGAAGAAAAGGTGCTATTAGCTATAGGTACTACTCTAAAATGGTTAATCACTAGTGAGAGTGAGAGTCCTTCTATGATTTCAGTGGGCATATCAATTAGGAAGCATTGCAATGTAAGATACTCAAGCAAAGTTCATTGCAACCCAGAATATTTCTGGTATCATACCAGGCTAGCCTTAACATTCCATGGAACTTTGCATTTGATCATGGTTATGTAACTACCATTGATATGAATATATAATGTATACATTATAATATAATATATATCAGTGGTAACTACTACTAAATCAGGCTACTACCAGGATGTCTCAGTAATTCTTAAAATCTAAACAGAGCTCCGACAGGCTTTTGGTGAGGTTAAGACAGCCAGTGCATAAAATGCTAACCATCTAATTGAAACAACAACAGGGGTTCTTTCAATTAGAGAAAGCACTGCTTTAATTTACTTATCACTATCGCATGGCTCAAAATGATCACCCATTAGGTCTTTCAATTGGACCAAATCGCTCGAAAATTGCTCACTCAGAATGTATATAGTTCTATCATTGAGAGTGTGATTTATGAGCGACACTCTAACAGGTCTCACTCAGTGAGTGAGGGATCAGATTGCGAGTTTTGCTGTTTCTAATTGAAAGACCCCCCAGGAATAAACAGTAATACACCTGACATACCTGATCAGTTAGTTTGCCGATGAGTTTTGGTACCAGCTGATACTGTCCAAATCTAAGTGCCTGTCTGACTACTCTGTATATAGACCAGTAATCCTGCTGTGATACGACTTCTGTAAGTGCGGACAGCGTGCTAACCCCCATCTCAACCTGTGAGGCTGTGTGTAAGATAACCGCACAGAGCATCACCTACAAATAAAGAGATAAGAAATTCAGAGCTACACAAGAATCATTAAGATATTACTGAGGAGTATTAAAACATTTGCGATTGGATCCAATTTTATTCCATTACGGTCATTCCACACTGCAGGTGAGCCATTGGCAAATTGGGGGCTCCAAATGCAGGCAAACTGGATCTTCCGTGGCTTGTTTAACCCCTCGAGCGTGTTGTCATGACTATTGAACCCTAATACAATCAATACTTCTGTGTAATCAGTGTTGTAAAAATAAACCTAACACAGTAACACTGTGATAAGCATAGAGTACATACCACTACTTGGCTGTTATTTCTACATTCCTTGAGCACATCAAGCAGATCATGATATACTATATGTGGAGGTAACTCCAGAGTCATAAACGCCTCGCATATCAGCAGCCGGCATTCATCTGTAACATGTAAGAAATCTAGGATGATCTGACCTTTGAATGGTTGTCTTCTTTACTTCAGTTAGTATTAATGATAAGAAAAATAGAGTTGATATTTTAGACATGTCAAGTGATTGTGACAGCAACAGGTATACTTTTAGAGTACTGCCTTAAGTTCATGAACAGCCTGTTTGTGAATCAAATCACCATCCACAGCGAGGAAAGTAGACACGCTAGATATGCATGCTGCCTGAGATGACTCTATTACTTATTTTCTGGGCATCATGCAAACCAGATCCCAACAGTGAAAGTGGTCTGTTGGAACACTGCCTTCCTATCTATTGCTATCAACAGTGTTTTAATTTAGTTTCTAACCGTAGTTTTTTTATCTAAACCTTGAGCTGGTGGGAGTTCGATAAATCAGTGATATTAAACTTTTGAGGATAAAATGATACAAGCTAGAGGTCACAACAAAGTTCAAACCAATGTAACCGTGGATGACTATCATAAATAAAAAGGTGAAGTTAGTTAATTACACATGAGATCATACCTTTAGTAGCACTAAGAGCAGTAAGCAGCACATCTAGAAAAGTACAGCTGTCTAGTCTGCGATCTGATACTGTCTTCATACAAACCAATCCTGCCTGTAGCAATAAATAAGACTCTGGTAGGCCAAAAGTTCGATGTGTGCATATCAAAACAAAGCAAATACAACATGAATCATCTTACAACAACATGCAACACATTTCAGATGACCAAACAGTCATTGAGCGAATGTTTTGAAGTAAGAGGAAAGATTAATCCAGTTCTCCAGCATTTGAAGCTGCTCCACATTCAATTTATGAGCCGGCCAGTGGAGGAAGAGAAACTGTTAATGTATGCACACTTGGTCAGAAATACAATAATATCTAGTGATGAGTGTGGACCTCATGATTTTTTAGCAGTTCTTTTTATCTATAATTGGGGGTTGTCGTGACCACAAATATCACAATTTTCACAATTTTGAACACAATTGTCTCAATCAACCACAATCGTCGCAATTTCGACCACAATTGCTGCAATTTTTGTAAAAAATCTGAACTCGCAATACACATCAGTATACTTAATAATCTCACAAGATATCTCAGCCAGAAAACATGATTTCACAAATGTCATAATTTCTCACCTCAAAATTGCGGCAACTGTGAAATTTCCCGATACAACATCCATCCCCAGTCACAAATGTTGCAATTTTTGAATGAAAAATTGCGACATTTGTGAAATTCTAAAACTGAGATTTTCATATTTGGTTTTATGGTTTTGTATGACTAGTATCAGAAAGCTCAAATCTCGTATGTAAGAATTTCCAATTCCTGCAAAAATGACCGTAAAAATATCATCTGTGACGACTACCACTCAACCACTTACCTTGAGAGCTGACTGATCGTTCTCTGACACTGCTGTAATAATGAGTGACTGGATTCCTACGATGACATCATCATAGCACAGTTTATACGCTTCATCGGGCACAGACATCAGTAACTTACTACATAACCTCAAACTGCTCGATGAAATCTACAATTATCAATGCTGTAGTTGCACCTCCCAATATTTGGTATCTTTTTGAAGGTCTCAGTCCAATTAAGAGCACTGTGGCAAGCTTAAAAATAGCCTATGGGCCTATATCTAAATATTAGCCGCATCGTTTTTCTGTTTTTGCTCTGACTTAAAAATGATGACAAGAGATTGGCAATTCAATATCTTATTGGATTCTCTGAGGGATTGTGTTGTCAATATCTGCATCGAACCGCACCCATTTTGCAGACATGTCCGGAAACACCTGGGCCACAATGGTCCATAAGCTGCACTAAGATTCCACTGTGATACCTTTAACATTGATACAAGGAAAGGCAGGCTCTCTACCGAAATTCCTTCCAATTCAAATTTGTTATGTTACGCCATAGTACAGTCATAATTGTATCAATGGCAATGTTAAACATTTGTACATTAGATTGATGCGTAAACTAACCTTCAAATCCAAGTCAAATGCAAACAGTTGTACTATCTTGGTAATGATCTCTCCGTTATTTTCAGTACTGTTGTTAAGGGAGAAGCAGTGAGAGGTCAATGGGCTGACGACAGAGTCAAGAATACGGAGAACGGCTAATCTGTTATCTGTGTCTTCCGTTGTCTCCACATGGGCCATCAACATCTGGAGAAAGCATTGTGATAACACGATAACATAACAGCAAAGAAAAACAGGGAGATTAACCATTGTGAGTTAGATGAATGGTGTAAAATGGTCATCAAAATTACTGCGTATTCTCATGCATTTTGCTGTCTTAACATGACTATTTTGATATAAGCTAGACAACTGACAAGCATAGCTTACAACTCCAAGTTTGACAAGAGGCATCAACTTTGAATTTTAAAGTCTACCAAATGAATTCCAAACTTACATCTTGAACCAGGGAGGATGGGATATACCCTCCTGCTTGAAACCCATCAATCAGAAATCTTGTTGGGAGTTGTCAGTCCTTTGTTTTTTTCACCAAGAGACAACTCTCACTACCATGCTGATTTCAGCTTGGTGGATTAAATTGTAATGAATAGTTAGGCGCAAGCGCAACCACAACCGCATCATTTCTTGCAGCATGTGAATTAAATACCTGAACTTGTTGTGGAGTTAAGTAGTGAGGGCTCCTGACTAAGAGAACTCTGAGATTCTTTAGGACACAAAGCTGTACAGACTTCCTCACATCTGACGTAAGCCATTTGAACAGCAGATCCAGCTACAAGTCGTAAATATCTTCATCAGTGAGTCCAATTAGGATTACCAAGGTTTAACGAGCTTGGAATATTTGATTGAACTTAAATGAATTGCTGTATGTATAGATTTCGACCGATCACCATACATGTGTACAAATGACATTTGAAATCATTCACTTGTTTAAATATACCAATTAAATAATGCAAGTACATACTGTTATTAGACAGATACACATGAACCAGATCAAAAACCTGAAAAGATAACCATCTAATCGGAGGTGAATTTTTTTAATTTATTTTTCATGACTTCATTGGGCAATCTGAAGAATTTGAGGAAAATTTTTTACATTTAGTGCCCTTGTAAGAAACTCCCTCTAGCCCTTGGCTAATAAGTCACAAGGATTAACGATATTCAGTTAGAGCCTTCTACTAGGGAGCGGCCGTGGCGCAATGGGTAAGGTATGGGTCTCTCAATCGGGAGGTCCCGTGTTCGATTCCCGGCGAGTCACGGTGGTGTCAGGAAGAACATCCGACCTCAAATGCTCCTGTGCCCCATCAGGATCCAGTCCGTAGACCCGCACTGATACTGAGACAAAAAAACCTAGCACCATCATGGTTTCTCACACAGTATGACAGGGTATCGAGACTATAAATGGATTTGAGTTAGAGCCTTCTACTACACTGATGATGTCATATACTATTGCATGTATATCTCTATTTGAGGAGAGTGAACTTATTCATTTAGCATGAGTACGATGACAAAGAATTTTTTGTGACGACCCGAGTTCTATTTTACTTATTAGGGGGCGGCTACGTGTAAGGTTCTTGAACTAAATTGACTCTAATGATCAGAGATACATATCATATTAGCGTAGTCTCGATTTAAGTGCGGTTTTCTTCTACAGAGAGAGGGGAAACAAAATAACCCACCTGTCTAGGGATGTCAGATAGAGACCTGCAGCACAGTTTAGTGACAGTAGTAAGTATAGTTACTATCATGTCATGTGCCACATAGTTATCCAATAAATCCTCGCATATAGTCCTAGCCTTAGAAACCATCTCATCGTTGGCATCCATATACTGCAGGGTGGGTATCAGCTCCAACTTCATTGGAACTGGCGCTGTCTACAAAGAGAAACAAAGACAAGCATACATTTTTTGAACTTTGGCCACACACTTTCTCCCAAGACAATGACGCTGTATAAAATATGTTCAACTTTTGTAGGAGAAAAAACAGCCAGACCAAATTCCTCATCATTAATTTGGATACAGTATTATTTGAAAAAATAACTTGAAATTGGGAAAAAAAATTGTTATTTCAAAGCCATATATATTATAGCGTGTCAAAGTATGGCATGAGAGGACAACTTCCATTAAAAATTAATTGTGTATCTCTTAACAGTATATTCTGTGTTGTAGCTATGCCTTATGATCACATGGTTGCAATAAAACGCCATGCATATTAAATACTAAAGTTGTGCATTATTTCTATTTTGAAAAATTCATGGCACTTCATGGTAAAAATAATGCATAGTGTGATAAACTGCCCCCCCCCTCCCCTTACGAATCTATGAGCTATTTATGCCCAGTGCTGAGCATAACAAAAAACTTACCTGTAGTTTGTGAGCTATAACCTCTATTGCTCCATTATTGAAGCTATGAGACACCTTGGCGAATTCTGTGACAGCGTGAATCGCTGCCTGGACCTCAACTTCATCGTTAGAGTTGAGCGCCTCCAGCACTATGTGGTGTACATTCTTACGTGCTTTGAACACTGGAGCGCAGGCAGCCATACACCTAAACAACAATCATCCATAACTAAACACCTATATTCGATAATATGAGACGATCATAATAAAAAAGAAATTCATGTTTGATTTTTAAAAATTAAAAAGATGCCTGCAGTAAGTCTTATGGCCAGAGTTTGCGCTACATATATTTGCGTAGTAGTATGTTGAGGTAGTATGTATATAGGTAGTATGTTGACAAAAAATATGGGAATGAGAAGAATTAAGCTTTAAACGCGTTTTAGTCAGGGAGTTACCTATGATAAAGTTTTGTCAGATTTGCATGATAAAAAAATTCAATGCTCGATGAATTTTTTTACAACGCAAATCTGTCAAAACTTTATCATAACTAACAGACTATAACATGCATGCATTTCTTAGTCTTTCAAAATAATAAGCCTGATTGTAGTCTAGCCGATGACAAATTCTGTGACTTGGTGCCAACCTTCTAATCCTACCTGATGGTGATTGCTCGAGCCACTGGATCATTACTGTGAATGACCTGAAATATCCTCACTTGGAACTCTTCTATGTTGTTGATTTTATCCAGATGCTTCTGACTCTCTCTGAATACTTGCACTATGCATAGTCTCACAAAATTGTCACTGCAAAGAAGAAATAATTTTTTGAAATTGTAAGCGAACTCTGATACTGGGTCATCATTTTCTGTGAAAAAAGGCTATGAACTACTGGTGATTGCAAAGGCAGGCCTCACCACAGGATTCTGATGGACGACTTAAAGCATAGGCCTACCTAGCCTACATGGCTTTTTATTAGATTCATGATGCGCCATTGTTGATTTAAGAGTATCATTTACCTGATTGTGAAACAATCCGCTAACTTGAGGCATGCGGAGTTGATGAATATCGGGAATGGATGTCGGTCGAATATCTCAGAAAACGATGTCACGCACTCAACCTGGTCACTTTTATTATTTGAGCGTAGACCTGGAAATAAAATAATGTGATCACAGGACAGGACTTATAACAGATTTGGGAAACTTGTGATTTTATTTATTAGGCTTAAAATTTCACGTACACCATTGCTCCAGTCCTTAGTTTCATAGTAGATAATAAAATAATAAGGGTAGGCCTATCAAGCGTTAGGCCTATCTGTGAGTAGTAACACAGAGTTAGAAGTATATAGAGCAAATGTATAAGAGTTGCAGACTTGGAAAATATTCAGGAAACTATCAGTCTAAGTTGAAACAGGACAAAAACATCATTATTTGATAGCCATCATTCATGAACATCATCAATCAATGAATCAGATTCAATTCCGTACGGTGGTGATGTACTAACTCAGTCATTAATTAAATGGGGTCACCTTTATCTAACTCAACAAGTGATAGGTTGGCATCTTTTTCAATGTCATCAGCCATGTTGGTTGCTGGTCTTTCACCTTCCTGTCTGACTGTAAAGCTTCTTTTATCTGCAGCAAGCCTTGCAAACTTTATTATGCAACTTCACTCACAACTTTTTTCTTTCCCATTTGTGACCAGAGGCAATAGCGATCTCATGAAAAACAAATATCCTCAGCCAATCATATTAATTTGTGAGAATAATTTTGGCCAATCAAACTCTAAAGGAAATGAATCAAAAATGTGAGTCTGCGCAATGAATGTAAACTAAACCCATGGAAACAATCAAAAATTGGATCAAAATCACTGTGACTAAAGTTTAACAGAGGATTACAGCATCTAAAGGTGTCCTGGCTGCACATTCAATGTTAGAGCTGTAGACCAGAGCCTCTATCCATCGGTATGTAAGAATTTGTTCCCAACAAATGACCAAAAAATGCCAATAAAATTGTATATTTACTTCTAAGTGAATTTATTTGTAACTTACATTGAATAGATTGATTGACTTTTGACTGGAAATGAATGGGTATTGAAAAGAGAAGTGACCCTTCTTTTGTACTAGTATTGGCTGCCCTGTTGAAGTTTGAGAGTGAGTATGTTAGGTTCCTGACATGTTAACCTGATTTTTATGTGTTAGGCCTATAGGCCTAATAATATATATCATGATAATCATGGCCTGGAGTATAACATATATGTATGGCAGCAGGCTACAGGCTACAGATAGTTATTAATAAATAGGCCTAGTGATTTCAACTATTAGGAAAGGTATCCCTGACACAAGCTAGTAGAGATCAAATGAATACAATCTAGGCCCTACATCTATCCACATTACAAGTGATGGAATTTCACTACCAACCACATCAACAACCAGCTGATGGACTGGGGTTCATAATGGGATGGCATTACTAGCAACCAAGACAGAAGCCATTAATTGGGGTCCGGCTCTAGGCAGTATTATGGTGCTGCTGATATTGATGAATGACAATATATTTAGTGCGGAAAACACACACCTTCATTGCAATCAAAAGTCACTTAGAATGTCCAATTGATCGGCAACATGCAGAATGTTCTCCCTTGCTGCATATTACAAAAAAAAATAAGTTAAAAAAACTACACAGGGATGATGACGTCTGTAATTTGTGATTTGCCTATAACTTGCTCAGAAAAATATGTTCTGTTTGTTTCAGATAAAAATGTCAGCTACTGTGGATGATCCGGGTCCTGACACAGAGCCAATCAGACTGGGTAAGGTTGTGGACAATCCTGCGACTCGTCAGACTGGAGCAGGAGATAAGTCGTCCTCTAGTGACAGCAGCGGTAGTAGTTCTGGATCTGATGGTGAGGATGATGCAGCCTCTATATCTACTGCAGAGACAGTCGACCAAAAGTCCAAGGTAAGGCTCAGTCAGTGGAAGAATTCTTCATTTGTGAGCTGCTGGTATTGACTACCACTATGCCGAGGGTAAACAAGATGTCTGTTTTCTTGACTCAGTCTGAAGGTGATCTCAATCTGGATGCAGCTCATGCGGGCTGTTGGTGTTTACTAATAGGCCTAAGGTAAACAAGATTTGGCTCGATGCCTATTTTTCTTAGTCTGGTGAAATTGAGGGCCTCAGTGTCAAGTATGAATCCTGGTTGGTTAATGTGATTAATCACTAGTAGTACACATTGTTTTTAAAAACAATTTCACATAGTTATTGAGCATGGTCCTAATGCTGTGAGAGTGAGGTCATTGTGCATTCTTTTGGAAATCGGCCTTCAATGCAGACCCCTCTCTCATCCTCAGAATAGAAACTTTTAAAGGTATTTGTCAGTCTTTTGTAGTCTTAAGAGATGTGTCAATGTCCCCAATAGGTAGGCCCTACTTTCATATTTATTATGGGGGTATTTTTTGCAACCCGTTACCATCTATCAAATTCTGGTATATAGATGGTACATTAGTTTTTAACCTTTGGATCGCTAGGGCACAATTATTACACTTTCCATTAATCAATAACTCCTGGCATTGTTCTCTGATATTGATATCAGTGTATAATTATAACTCCTTCCCTTGAGAGCACTCAGTTTTTTTCTATACCGCTGTCTATGTAATTATTCTATGGTTAACTTACAGCAATATCAATAATTCATTGATCCATCCACTGTATAAAGTCTATGCCTGCCAGGCAACGATGCTGTACTAGAATATATATTAGTTACTATAACATCCACAAGTTAATATAGTTTCCCTTGTGGTCAGTGGCCTGTTTTAAATGAGAGGCAGTAGCTTGGGCAAATGTGATTATTTTTTTATGCAATTGACTTGGCCGCTGGGTCTCCTTGGATGAGTAAATTAGTCTGAAACCTGTACATTTGAACAGCTTGATGTTCTGAAACTCGGACATGATATCATTGTCTGTGTGTGTCTTTCGGTAAGGCATGAGGAGATGTTGACATGGTAACCCTACCCTACAGACCATATGAGAAATCCTACCCCTTTTGTTGACACATTGTATGCCAGTTATCTATCCTTTCTTCTAGAGGGGACAACTCTTGACATAATTAGGGACTTGCACAGTAGCCTCGTTAAAATAATTATGTCGGTGCATAAATTTGTTGCTATTATAGCATCATACCTTAACTGTATGATGCAACAGCAATAATGGCCAAGTTGTTCTAACTCACAATAGAAGATTAACCTATAATTTACTATTTTTTTTTACCCATTTATCACTGAAAAGAGTAAAAATTATCAATGGTGGAATATAAATTTTATCTTAATATACCTTCAGCCTGCTGTGAAGCTAAAAGTGAATAAGATGGTACAGTGGACAGGTTACAATAAGAGGGCGGCTGTGTTATTACTTAGACCAGATGGTATTATCAAGAAGACTGCCGAGCATCGGGCACTAGGAGGTGAGTTCACAAGTATCTTAAAGTTGTTAGCTTTGTTTTGGATGCGGTGGATCATGGAATGCCAGTACCATCAACCCAAGGTTTCAGCATTAGACTGTAGATATTAAGTAGGCCTAGATATTATTTGGTGTTGACTACCTGAATCTAAAGTCATGATTTGTCAAGACCTTAATACATTAGAATCTATTCATCGTGACAACCACTCGATATTCAAACTGTGATCTGATGCTATGAATATACCTGACATATTATACGTCTCTGGTCTGACCGTACTGCTACTTTTCGACAAAGTGAAATCCCACCACCTCAGCTTTACAGCGCTTCCCATACAATGTTTCCCATTGTTCAATCACTTTTTTGTAGACAAGTACCACATGTCGTTCAAACTTTATAAGACGGAGTGTAAGCTGGTCAGAAACACGCTACAAGTACACGGCTTCCATGAGGTAAGATTAAACTGTGTGTGTATAGTGGTATAGTCAGATGTGTTGGTTGAAAAAAAACATTGCAAGTTCTGCCGTGGTCTAAAGACTGAGAAATAAGGCCACCAAGTTGCTCTCAGTTGCAGGCACGTCAGGGCATAGTGCCCGGTAGTCAGTGGACTGGAGAGGGATTTGAATTTGTGACCCCAACACTTGCAAGTTAGAGGGCAGGCAATGCTCTAACCACCTGAGCCACCTCCTGCTACTACTACCATGTACACCAGCTGTGGGCAACCTGCGGCCTTTTTGCCAGTGCGGCCTAATGGGTAATATTTTGCGGCCTAATTGTGGCCTTATGCCTGCAAAACTTTTTATACATTAATTTTGATTCTCCTTTTTTTATGTGGAGAACCAAGTATGCATAGCGCTCTTTAAGCTCAAAATATTTCTAAATAGTGGGCGTGGCCATTCTGAATTATGCATGTAGCTTAGCTTCCCAGCCACTCTTACCACTTTATCAAGTTGTTGTCCTTTCGAAATAACACAAAACAGTGACCTTTGGATGTTAAAATCACAAGTTTCTCTAACATTATAGTAAATTTTTTTTTTACAAAACAATCTCTGTGGACAAAAATTCCCTTTGTGACAAGTGCTCCTGCATTATGGCTGAAATGTTCCATATTGAATTCTTCATTTCACAATCATTTGCGAAAATTTCTCTCCTTTGAGAGAGGGCGGGAGCTGTGAGGTGAAAACTTTGGCAGGACACGATAAATATTTAAAAAAAACTTTTTCGCTCCGCGAAAATACTTCCTTCTCCATCAAAACAGTCATGTATGAACTTTATTTACACTTTAACCCCTGGGAGGGCGTTACAGCACCCCTCCCGCACCCACCCTCTTCTTTGTCTTACACATGAAACATGGGGATACAGACATGTACACAATCAAATCATGAGGTAAAATGACTTCACAAAACTCAAGAAGATTAGATAAACCAGTATTTCTGCTGAGTTGATGGTTTTTGCAACATACTGCAGTTTTTAGACATAAATCTGTTTTAGTTTTTACACAAGTGGAAATGCCAAAATTGCTACTCCAGTTCCAATTTTATCCCTGAAAAATATGTTGCGGCCTTTTGAGTTGATCTGGCGTTAAATGTGGCCTTTTTCAAGAAAAGGTTGCCCACCCATGATGTACACAAACCCATTTGGTGAAATTTCACTCTATACACACAGAGACGGGCCTAAGTAGAATTCTTAACTATTTATTGTGATTCAGTTATTACTACTTTGGCCACAACAGTTTTGCTGGCGATATCTTTTTCTATTCTGGTCCTGACTTATGATCAGATAGGCTAAAGCATTTTGGAGGGGAAAATGTACAATTTTTGCGATGATATATATTTTTACTCCCTATCGAGGCTCAAAGGTTTCAAAGAGGTGTAAATTACTGACTGGGAAAAGGCATACTTGGCGTTTGCGGTTTCAGTCTCAAGTTATGAGGTTTATTTTTACCTCGGCAGCCATAAGCGGAATATTTTTCGACTCGGTAGGTCAATATTTCTGGTCAACATATGGAATGTCTTGTTTTTTGTAAATGCCGACAAGTGGGACTATTATGGCTGGCTTTTCAGCTAAAATAATTACCTGAATGGTGTCCAGTTGATATTTCAGACTTGTATTGTCTTGAAAGCCTACTTACTGAGCTAAGTTTACTCAAACTACTTTGTCTGAAGAAAGATTAGGTATTGTGAAATTGGACTCTGGCTATTTACATTATGACTTATTTACTGTTCTCTGAAACAATAAAATCATTCATACAGGTGGTAATGTAACAGAATAAAACCCAATTGTATGCACTGGATATTTTGTCTGAGGCATGCCGTCTATAATTGTGAGAAGTATATACTGATTGTCATTTGTACAACTATTGGGCAGACAACCGATATAAATGCATTGCTTCCCCCTTCATAAGTGCCAAAAAAAGGATTGTGCTGGTTTTTATGGCGTTTCTCTATCATACACACTCGGGTAAATGATAGTAAAATATCATTGATTATATACGTTTTTGCGTCCCTATTCGAATAAGTTATGGAACATCAATATGATATACTGTAATTTCACTCAAACAAGAGCACCTAGGTCTACAAAACATGGTCCGGCTGATATACTGCAATATTGGGCTATCCTATTTTTTGTGCAATATAATCAATTATGATATCATGAGTAGACTTTTACTGACCCATTGTATGTGAAAAGATGTTAATATGATTACAAAAGAGAGTAAAAAAAAGGCAGTGATCAATTGGAAATATTTTTGGTATAGTCGTTCCTGATACGTTGGACCAAGTCCTTCAGATCACTTTTACCCAGAGCACCCTGTGATCCAATTTTATTATCACATGGTTTTATCGGATCTGATAATAAAACTAAACTAAACTTGAAGATGTTTTCAATTTTATTGTTTCAATATTTTTAGGCTCATCCTAATAGTAATGAGTTTAGTTTACTATGGACAGGCTCACATCTGAAGCCATATATACTAAGAGGTCTTACTGAGTTCCAGAAAGTCAACCACTTTCCCAGATCATACGAGATTACAAGAAAAGATCGACTTTATAGAAATGTTCAGAGAATGCAACAAATCAAGGTGATTATCAATTTCAGTGATGTGATTGTCTCAGAATTAGGTTTGTGGAATCACTCTAGAGTATTCAGTCTAATTTAGGATACTGCTCAAACATAGATATACTACTGTACTATTGTTGTGTATACCAAATAGTGCCCTTTTAGTACCTTCCCATCCTAACCTTGAGTTGAAATCAGTTGCAACTGGGCTACACCCAGTTTATAGCTTCTAGAGCAGTATTCTAAATTAGACTGAATACTCTAGAATGATACCTGATTTCGACATCATCTATATCTAATTTTTGGTCTGCTCATTGCCTAGTATCAGTTCACATTTGACCGTCATAAAAACTGATGAAAAGGGAGTGCATGTAACCTAGTTCTCAATAACAAAGGTCTTCAAATACGCCTTTCCTCTTAGGCCTATACTTGATTGCCAAGATGGAACAATTGCTTGACGCACCTCGGATCGAATTCCCTGGAAGGTAGGGAACACTTATTCCAACATGTTCTGTCGTATTCATTCCAAAGTTTATGCTTACCGCATATTTTCCTTTTCACAGGGCTTCAAACACTTTGACTTTGTACCACTCAGCTTCGTGTGTCCCGGAGAATTTCAAGATTTCTGCAGTAAGTAAAAATAAGTTTCAGACCATTTGTACCACAGGCATAAAACGCAATTCAATTTGGTGCAAAAATGGTCTGGAACAAAAGCGTTAAATTGATAATGTCCATCGATGTTTTGTAATTGTGCTCACTTGAATGTTGACTTACCCTAGAGAAGTTACGTACGCGCAGGAGGAAGAGCTCGCCTCTCCGCACTTGAAATTTATGGCTAGCCACTATTTTCTCAACCTCATAACTCAAACCTAAGCTAGTAACAATCAGAGCTAGCTAAAATTAGGTCAAACTAGCTAAACTTAACTCTCAACTAATAGTAACTTGTAATATCTGCGTCATGGTTATATTTATTTTATGAAAGCTGTGTAAGGCCGAATCTGAAAAGGAAAGCTTGAGTCAGAATGTTTAATTGATCTTTATGTAAACTTCTCATATTTGCAGGTGCTTTTCTTAGGGAAAAGGGAACATGGATCGTTAAACCCATAGCTTCATCCAGAGGTCGGGGTATCTTCCTTATTAACCACGTAAGTCAACATTGAACACTGAGTGCAAGAGCAATCTGAAAACGGAGAGGGTTGGAGGTATATCCCACCCTAACTGCTGAAAGATTACAGGTTGACTGAGTCTAATTTCCACCTAACATGTCAATCATACACACAGTTGGGAGTTGTGCCCTTAAAGTCAATGAGCGGACAACTTGGATTTGCATGCTAAATTCTTTGAATAATAAAAAAACATTCAATAAAACACTAATTCACTCATAGTAAATTTGGTCAGAATTGATGTATTATCGAATATTGATTCTCTGTGGCAAGTCTTTGATAAGCCATCAAGGAACAAATTACACCACAACATCAAACACACTTAATGCTTATTTTTCTCGGATATCTCTATCTTTTTTTGAATTGTTTTCAGCTTTCATTCTTTTGTTTCAGCCTGATCAGCTTCCATTAGATGAGACATACATTGTGTCTAAATACGTACCCAAACCACTTCTTGTTGATGGTAAGTACATAATGATTATGTGCCGAAACCTTTGCCAATGGTAAATATGAGTATGAACCCATTGCATGTCAAAGATTCACACAAAAAGACTGTTATATATGCAAATATGTACATTGCAACATTGAGAAAGGAAGCTACATCTGTTTCGTTCATCAATCATAGATCAGCTTGTACTGTTTTGTGTCCTGTTGTGCACTCCTGGTATAATTGGTGCCAGCTGAATCACAATTTGAGAGTGACTTGGGAAAATTATTCGGTAGGTATGATATGGTCTCCATGACCAGCATTTTGAGCTCAATGGACATAAACAATAAAATACAAGCATACAATTTTCGTATCCTTGGTTTCGTATTCTTGTTCTGTTTGTAGGCTTTAAGTTTGACCTGAGATTATACGTAGCGGTGACATCTTATGATCCACTAGTTATATATCTATATGAGGAGGGTTTATCCAGATTCGCTACAGTTAGATATGATCAGAAGATTACTAAGAATATCAAGAACCAGTGCATGCATCTAACTAACTACAGCGTTAACAAGAAGAGCGGAGACTTTGTCCAGTAAGTTATTGGTGAACTTTATATATACACAATAAACTTAGCTTTAAAATTTTTGATATATTATATATAATAAACTTTGTTTTAAATTTTAAGCGATCAAATCAGATTCTTTTTTACATAAATTACTCCAAACTACTGCTGTGAAACTCTGATCAGGAAAGGGGATGTATGATAACATGGCTTTTGCCGTGACGATAGAGATATACTGCCACATATTCAAAACTGTTTTCTTTTAGATTCAAGATTGTATGTTTATTTGGGGTAAATAATGTACAGCAGGCATGATTTGTAGGCGTCATTGTTTATCAGATTAATAATTTTGTTTTAGTTTTATATTGATGATATGAGCTTTGAACTTTATCACTTAAAAAAAAAATTGAAATTCATGTGTATTTACCATAGCTTGTTCACAGCCTCTTACTTTAATGTCTGTGCTGTAGAAATGAGGATCCAGAAGTGGAGGATTATGGTAATAAATGGTCACTTGGTGCTTTACTCCGCTGTCTCAGGGCAGAGGGTCACGATACAACAGGTACTAGCATCAATCTAGATCTACAATTATCTTTTGACACTGAATAAAAAAATGATAACATAAACTTAATGAGTTAAAAAACTCAACACAGGGACTGATCTGACATTGATCTGATTGCCTGTCCCTACTGGCATAAATAATTTAGCCTGGGAAGTTGTCTTGTTTACAAAATTTCTAACAGTTATAAAATGTATTCAGCTTCAATCATATGGCCATACAGAGGATGCTACTATAGAGACTGGTTATTTTTACAGGCCCTTTGTTTCTCAGAAGAGAGCTAGATATGCTATCTTAGATGTGGAGTTCGATGGTTTTTTGAAACACCTTTACTTCGGCATAAAGATTAGAGAAGTTCACCTGTATTGAAATAAATCCTCTGCGAGGTTTTGTGTCACACCACTACAGCTCTCATCGCATGGATCAAAAGGCAACTTCAAAATATCAGTTTCCTGTTCTCAGTCAGTTCTGATGCCATGATGGTTGCTGTTCATTTGCCAAATTTTTATAATCTTTGTAGCTATTATGATGAGAATAGAAGATGCAATAATAAAAACTCTTATATCGGTTGAGACTCCCATAGCAACTGCATGTAAGATGTTCATGCCTTTCAAGGGTAACTGCTTCGGTAAGTCTTATGACAATCTTTACACTCAATTGCAGAAGATTTATGTTGTATACGAGATCAAATTTGATCCAATTTGCCTGTATTTCGGTTGTCAAGGGGGAGCAATTCCAAATATAGGCAAATTCAATCAAACTTGATCTAGGAATATCCCAGTATCACATGCACATTGTTGAAGTGATCGCTAAGTCTCCCATTTATTCTCCATTGTTCTTCTGCTGCTGCGACTTTTTCGTAGCATCAAAAGGTCATACCATAGCTCTCAGGATTTGTCGCAATTTTCATTTATCGAAATATTGTGCAAGACGCATACTTTGTTATTGGATTATTGTATATTATGTTAAAATAAGGAGTAAGAGACTCCTTGGTTAAGAGCTTTTTTATAATATTCTCTCTGATTGACAGAGTTGTACGGGTTTGACATACTAATAGACACAGATCTGAGACCTTGGGTACTAGAGGTGAACCTGTCACCATCTCTGGCCTGTGACTCACCTATGGATCTAAAGATTAAATCTCATGTAGTGGCTGATCTCTTTAGTGTTACTGGTTAGTGCGGCTTGTATTCTACCTGAAAATGATTAAGAGGATACACTATAATGAATAGTTATGTGTATCTCTGATTGTTATGGTCAATTTAGTCTTAGTACCTAACATGTTCCCATCCCGTAAACGTTGACCTCGGGTGTTCACCTCCAAATCCAGCTGACGGTACTTAGGCTACTTGATCTAATACTTGGTCTACCACTCAGAGATAAACCTGTGATTTGGAAACATTAGCTTTTTATTTTACTTTTGCTAGTTTGGGGTGACAAACTTTTAACTGGGAACCATTTTCACTGACTAAGGTCGGATCCTATATAAAGTGATGTGGTCGAGTAAATGTTAGCTATCAGCTTTTCTATTTAAAGCATGTGCGAAATTGCAAATATTTCCTCCTGCTAATACTAGGCCTATACTTATCTAGTAAATGTTTTGTTGTTGAGACAATAGCTGTCATCAGTGGTGTTCCTCCCTGAGATGCCCTTGTATGCTAAGATGGCTTTGCACTGGTCTGCATTGCAAAGCTAACGTTTGGCACTGGCTTTATTGCTTGTATAGCTTGGTATTTGTCGCCATGCAGTTTGACTGTTTTGCTTGGATTCGCAACATATCATTGATTATTATGGGATTTTTAATTTCTTTGTAGGATTCGTGTTACACGATCCGATGTTGAGGACTCAATCTCAAACGCGCAGAAATGCAGATGTGCAATCTAAAAACCCCATTAGACAACAGGTTAGTCAGTAATCCCAACACAATTTATTACTTCTCTACTCCCCCCCCCCCCTCTCCAATTCAACCACCATCCAACAGTATATCATATCATTATCTTCTTCATAATAAGAGCACAGAATACTCCATCCATCATATTCTATATGTTCGTCAAGGGAATATCAATTACCTAGAGTTCATAGTGCGATGATTGCACCTGTCAAAAACAACGGAGTTGTTACCACTTTTTCAGAGTAGGATATAATCTGAAAAATTCGATGAAAAATTTTACCTGATTGAAATACAAAGAGCTAGGAGCCACTCTCATTATGATGGGCGATCCATAATTCATCTGTATCAATTTCATCGATATGTTATTTGGTTATATCAATTCTCATCCAACATGCTGATTTAAATATAGCTCTGTCTTGGATGCTAATGCTGTGATTGAGGATCCCAAAGATTTTTCAAACAAAATCATGTAGCCAATGCGTTGTCTCTTATTGGCTGATTATTTGAGGCGGACAACCCTACAGCCAGTATGAGCCTACTCATTGGCCAATATTCACCTTGACCTTGATTTGTTTTGCCGACATTGGCTCCAATCTCACCATTTCTTATTAGTCTGATGGAGCGGATCAGCACAGCAACAGAACCAATACACCATCACATCATGTCATCAATCCTACAAACTATCAACCCCCAATATCTAAGCATGCATGTACCTGTACCACCTCCCAGTCTAATCCCTCAAATCCATCTACGAAACCACCGTCTCAGGGTCCTGATATCGTAGATATGTTTGCCCAGCCTCACTGCGAACAACACTGTCATAAACCTACCGAAAACCAATCTGGGAAAACTAAACAACAGCTGGAAAACATATTAGAAAAACCAACTAACCTGAGAGACAACCCAATTGTTGGGACAGTGCTGGAGCCCCTGCTTCGGAGACCGGTCTCTAAGGCTCAAAAGAGATTGGCAGCACTGATGGCTAAGCCTAGTCCTAGTGGTAAACCTGGAAACTCACTCAAAACCACACACACCCTATCCAACCCGGCTACTCCTATACCAGCTTCTACCAACAACAATCACAACAACTCTACTGAGAAGGTACTCTAATCATCTATCCTCAACGCCCAGCTACTTGAAATAGAGATCAGTGATTCTAGCATTAAATTTGATAAAATAAGTTAAAGACTATCCAAAGACCAACGCACGTTATAGTCAGGCAGCTACTTATGGTAAAGTTTTGTCAGATTTACATGATAAAAAACTTCAATGCTCTACTTGTTACTACCTGACTAAAACATGCATTGGTCTTTGGGTAGTCCTTAAATTAAAAAATTGTTTGGTAAAATGGTGTGTATCGTAACCTAAAATTATGTGGAATTTCATAGCATTTCTGATCGTTATTTTGAATGAGTGTTTACCTCTTCTGTCACGCTCATTACCTATGACTCCTCCGATTCGAAAACATCTGTCATCCATTTCTTAGCATATCAATGCCTAGTCACCATGAAGTCTCAACTTTCAACGCGTTTCAATGTGTTCCAATTGCTGCTCCCCTATCGATATAGTTTCGTTTTTATTAGTTTGACTGTTTCCTGTTCAAAAATTCAATCATGATTTAGTGCTTCCAGTGCTTTATTTCCCAAACGATCCATTTAAAGCTAAGCAGAGATAGACAGACTCCATAGATTTAATAATAAATTATAATTATATGATTATATTATTATTAAGTCTATGACCTACCCTTTTTTTCGACTAGCTGATAGACAAATGATTTTATTTAGAATATGCTAGTTGATAAGATGGAATCTTCTGACTACCTTTTTTGCTATGTAGAGAATTAGACCTGGTTCTGCATCGTCCGCTCGTTCATCGGGTGGGGGCAACGTGTCATTTATGGCACGCGCCCAATCTGCAGGCTCTGCGGTAAGGTTCTTAGACTATCACTCACTCTCACTGTGTTTTCTTAGAAACCCAGACTTTTCTTGCAGTAGCTTTAGTTAGTATGATGCTTATAGTTGTAGCAAATGCGATCACTTACTGTGTTGCGGATTTATGCTAATACTTACCTTTTCACCCTACCATACCGCCATATTTATATCAACAGCATAATCTAATCATTTTTTGGTTGGTTTAATTAAAGGTTTAAAAAAGTTTATGGTTTGGTTTTGGCACTAATTTAGTTTGTTGAAATTTGTTTTAGCGTATAATTTAGAGGTTTCAAATTTGCTAACTGAACTCCTGACTACTTTAATATCAAAATACCGATAAAATCAAGTGTGTCGTTTAGGGATTGCTTCTGTTTAGTAGTGACTGTATTTTCTGCTTTACTAACTGCGAATTTCGATACATAACCCTGCTCCCCGCCCTGTACAATTATGTATATCCCACCCTGCCCTAAATTGATATCGTTCAGGATTATGAAAATTACGCACCCACATATTTATATAGTTTCCAACTAGCCAGTAAAGGCCTCTCTATGGTAAAGGCCAACCAATATTCCATCTGCACATCCAATCAAGAACTTATCCAAAAAGTTAGTAGGCCTAGGATACAAAAATTGTCCCATTCGATTACTTTTTTGGATAGCTATTAACTTAACGAGGCAACAGTTGGACGATCACTTGAACAGTTGCTGTATTTTTACTTGGACTGTAGGTAGTTGGCGCTTTGTCAGCGGCCAAAGATTTCTTAGAGGCAAGATATATAGACTTTGTTTTCTGTTGTGATTTAGTTTTTTTTGTCAATCATCATCTTTGCAGACATTTTAGGGTTTTATGTTTTGCTTGTAGAGGTGTAGTTAGATTTTGCTGAAAATCGCTTTTGGGTTTTTTTACTTTCTTACGGTTTGCTAAAGCTCTGCATACGTCATTTATTTCAAACTGACTAGGAATCCTTCGACTGGTTTTGAAACCTCCCTCATACAATGATGATAGCCTTGTGAAATTGAAAATTGCTTGACTGATACCTGTCTAACAAAACATCTAAAAGAGTGGAGTATGGGTTCCACAACACTTTGACTAGTCAATTTGCCTGCATTTGGAGTTGCTCCCCTCTAATGCTGCATGATCAGTGGAAGGGGAGCAAGTAGCATGCAGGCTAACTGGATCAAACTTTTTCTAGGTATTACTCTACCCTTTGATGTGAAATAAGTACCTCTCTGATGGGTTTTAAGTCTGTTTTACTAGTCAAAAAGGCAGCATTGCCAGCACATTTTTGGGTGAAGCAGTGAGATAAGGTCTAGGCAGTGTCCTGCCCGATGTAAACTTCAGATTTTTAACACCTAATAACCCTTCCGAGCGATCGTAATCAAACTCTGACTATTCTAAAGCTATTTTGCAGCGGCAGCTTCAAGTGCTTTTCTTTTGTCACCATTATTACTTTGTGTGTAAGTTTTTAGACGCTTGCTTCTCACTAGTACACTGATTCACAGCTACTCCTGTTTATTGCTTTGTGTAGATGTAATTGTATAGTCCTACTCTGATTCTCATATTGTCACAATAGCAGCAAGCGTGCAAAATTCTTCCCTCTGCCTTGCTTGTCAAAAGATAAAAATGTATAACATGAGAAGAAATGTTGTGATTCGAAGATACAGTCAATTTTTAAAGCACTTGTACTGATTTGATAGCGTGCAAATATTGGTAAGTAGTAAGTGGAAATATGTGTCATGTTTAGTGTGGTAATTTCAAGTGTGCATTGATACTATGTATCTTATCTTATCTAAAACAGAAGCAGATTAGACCAGGATCAGGTAGACTGAGAGGCTCGTCATCTGGACGGGGCTCAGCTGCAGGTGGGGACGCGGGTATACTACCCCTTTCTACCGAGGAGGCACGTATGGTACGCAGGGTAAAGGAAGAGCATGCTAGGAGAGGAGGCTGGGTCAGGATATTCCCTACTCCTGAGTCCTGGGATCTCTATAGGTAGGCATTATAATATAAGAGCCATGAATTCCCAAATGGGCTGGCCATAGAACTCAAGCCTTCCATAAAACAAAGTTTAATTTAGCATCTTTGATCAAAACGCCCCAAAATACACATGAATCGGGGCTAATCTGAAACCGCTGGCTTAGCTGCCCTCTTAAGGACTATATGACCAAAGGTTTGCTGCCTCGCATGTAAGCAAAATGGTCTGATACATTAGCTGTGAGTAACTCATCGAAACTGCCACAGGTGTTTTATTCTGTTCTAAGGCAACTGTGAAATCTAAAACACGCATAACTTGGGCAAAAATCCAAATGCATTTATGTCGGCTGCTATTCGATTACTTCCGTGTTTGGAAATATTGATCATTATCCATATATCTCTCAACCACTGATATATATTCATGGATTAGGGGAACATATCTGACCCTGAACAAGCGTATCGCATTTATGCGTGATTGCTGGAAACAATTTCTCATCTTGCATTTGTCCGAAAGTTCAGTAATTCTACAGCCAACCTCTTGTGAACATTCCTGGAAAAATACAATACAAATGCCAATACATCACTGAAATCTTTTTTATATTACAGTAATTTTCTACAGTATAACTCCACTAATAACCAGGTACTACACCAGAGATTGTACCCAGAGAGGTATACAAGCTTCGCGGGCAGTGGGAAACCCCCGACAGCAAACACCGCCGCTTCAGCTAGACTAAGGTATAATTATAAGCTGTGTACAATTGTTCATATTTTATCAATTCGACCATTATATTTTGCGAGGACGCAACTCATCTTCAATATCTGTTTGCATAGTTTCAAAGTAACATCCATAGCTCCTAGTTTTCCTCAAAATGTGGCAAGACAAGTCAAGCCCAATCTTTACAAATTGACTTTATATTCGTCTAGGTTGAACATTCACACAATGCCGAGTCACAGTTTTGTATCGAATGGATCTATCGAGGTAAGTCTCATAGCCTGTTGTGTTTCATAGGTTTAAAAAGTGTTTGTCACAGCTCCGCCTTCCCCTTACACAAAATGTTTGGCTGATTGAAATATTAGGCTCCCAGAGCCAATACACCACATGCGCTGGAGCAGTTTTAGGAAACTATGCTATTTGAGATTTAGATCTAACTATATTAATAGGCAGCAAAAGATTAATCTTTGTGTGTGTTACAATAATTATTGCTCCTGATAAAAAATCACAATTTTTGCTCTAGTGGCGTGCGCCTTGGTGTCCTGTTACTGCTAGATATATTTTCAACAGTAGCTGATGGATACAAACCACTTATGTCTCGTCCACAGGGTTGTATGACCGTCTCGCCTTTGGTCAAGAAAAACAAAAAGGTTCAGTCTGCTTGTTTAACCCTTGTCTTAACCAGGGCAGCATATATAGCTTGCTTGAATTGAGCGCTGGGGGTATATCTTGCTCGGAGCGGCAATTTAATTTGTGCTTTGGTTAAATTTGAGTTCAATGCTTTCAAAAAAATTCAAATTATTTTCTCAGTTACTATTAATAGCCATGATCATACCAGCTCTCTATGCATGTTGCCACTGTCTTGTTTTCTTTGCGCTTGACCTAGAAATACTTATGAATCAATTGTTTGAATTAATTATTACTACATATCATGTAATCTTTTGTGATCTCAGTACTGCTAATTGTTTTGGCTGTTGATTAAAAAAGCTTGTCCTGTCCTTGCCCTGTTTCAACTAGGATTTCATGTTATCTTACATCACACTAGTGGTTTTTATTGTCAACAATCTGACTTGAAATGAAACGAAATATTAATTCTGTGCAACAAAAAGCGAGCAATTCAAATTTTTCAAACAGGTTGTAAATTCTCATCTTGTGAAACTTGGTTATAAAGTTTTTGAGTAAAGTACTTGAATGCAAAGTTCTCCCTTTATCAAAATATTGGCTTCCTAAACAAGTCTTAACACTATTTTCCCTTTGAACCTGGGTCATATTTAGATTCTCTTGTAATCAACGATATTCTAAATGTACAGATGTATGGCTCCACAAAGTCGTAATATAAAATAAAACATACTATAATGTAAATTCATTATATTTGCCAGTTACTTTAGGGTAAAACCTCCTACATAGCTAAGCCCGACACTGAATTAACTTTTGTAACATCTCTGAAGCATTATCTCTTCGATTTTTCAGATGGAGAAGTTCTTGACCAGTGGTATACAGAGAGCCATGCTTTATGAGAGAAAACTCGGGGCACCGATGGTACCGAGAAGACGTAAAGTTAGAAAAGCTAAACCTGAGCCTGATCAAGGAGGTACACAGTCAATCACAATATGTTATAATGGTGTCCGGGAAAGAGTGTCTAATTTTATTTATAGTTTTATATGCAAGAAATGCTACGGCTGTTATCAGTGCATTCGTTTGAAGGGTTTTCAAAACTTGATTCATGTAATTATCATCTGATTTAGCAATAGCAATTAGTCAAATCTATTTTTGTTCTACAGAGACATAATCTTCTTTCCAATTGCACCTTGTGAACAAACACCCAAAAAAACTCCAGTAATTTGAAATCCTTGCAAGGATTGTCATCTTGGTCTGCCCTCGCCTGTTTCTAGGGTGAGATATTATGGCATCCCCTTATGAAAGACTATGATTTGTATAAGTCTGAAGAAGAATATAGCTATTCCATTTTGGGAATATTTATTTTTAGATTCTGACTCTGAAAGGGAAGGAGCTGCTGGTACAGTTCTCCAGCAGGGTGAGAAACAAACGGACAAGGCAGCTGTCTCGTCTCAAGAAAAAACTGAAGCTGAAATTCCTACACAGGCTAATGTATCAGAAACTTTGCCTGAAAACCAAGGGAGACAATTACAACAAAATCAAAACAAAAACATTGCCAGTAGTGTTGCTAAAAATAGTAACAAGCCGGTAGCCATGGTTGAACCGGTGCAGCATCACAGGGAAAGTCGGGAGGTGGATAGCGCGTCCCCGCCTGCCTCACCTCAGCAGGATGAGGTTTCACAACCAGCAGAGCCTCCCAAAGAGAAGCCTAAATTTGACTTAATTACAGAACTCAAAAGAGGATGCCTACTTACGTGAGTTGTTGAAGGACTTTATCGATGCATGCTCATAGTTCAGAGTGGTTGATAAGCTATATGGATGTTTGCTTGTCATTGAGAGCTTACATGTTTTATCTTTACAAGCAATGGCTTTCCTGATAGTCGACAAATGTGCTCAAGTTAGGCCAAGAATTAAAGCTAGCCCACAATCTGACATCTTGAAATCCTAAATTCCCTCATAGTTGTTTATTTGAATTCTAAGTGTTTAGAGAAAAGTGGCCAGCCTTAGCCCTGTGCATATTTTATCCTGTAAGGTTTTCCAACATGTTGAGCAATACATGTCAAAGGTGCAGCTTTAAAGCTTCCAGCGGTTTTTGCTTATATAATTGTTTCTCTAGGCAGTGCCTAACGTTTTAACAGTATCAATACTACACTCATGCTTATTAATAGATTTGTGATGTAAATCGAAGCCTTTTCTGTTGCAGGAAAGCTCAGGCAAGATTTTCCTTTGCTTCTTATCTGACTCGAGTGCAATACAGACTAATGTCTGAGACAAGTAAGAATGTCGGGGCTGAGGACCTGGAGCTAGCTAATGAACAAATGGTTTGTATCTCCCTACTAAGTCTGGACATTCGTTAGTGACTCTGAAATAAGATGATTCGTTGGTTGATACCTCTGCGTTTTAGCTTGAGTACTAAATCAGGGTATTGAAGGGGTTGTGTGGCAACCTGCCTGCTTCCCAATACACACTAGCTTGGGTACTCAATCTAATATTGTGCCAATACTGCAGCGTGTTTAGTTGCGTCGTGGCAGCGTATTTTTTTCTAATGTTGTCGGTCATGTACACAGTAAAGCGGACAAGAATCCTTTCGTTTAATATTCACAAGTTTTTAGTTATTTTCATACATATGCCCAGGTCAACCCAAAACTGTTAGTCAGGGTCAAAGAAAATCGAGTCTTATTTTACACTTACAATTTTTCTCTCAGGATTTGGTGCTGCGTTTTCTGAAGAGAGCTGCTGTGAATCTGTCTCAGCCGTTTAAAGTTGTCGTGCCGTCTCGAAGACTTCCTGTCAATGATCGACGGAGGATTCTTGCTAAACAGGTCAGTAATGGTCAAAACAGACTTAGTGGCTGTCACCTCAGAGGTTTGCACAATGTCACCATTGTTAACATATATACTGACAGCAGTCTCAGCTGATCCTCAGGGGTTTGATAGGCGGTTGCAACCTCAGAGTGCAGAGTGGTATGCATGACGCCAATTACTAAGATATAAGCCTCAGCTGATCCTCAGAGGATTAATTAATATGTATTTAAAAAACTCATTGAGGATCCGCTGAAGTTGCAACCTCGTCAGAGTGTTTAGACCATTGGTCTACTATTATTAACAATAATACCCGATGGACAAAATGTGTTCTCTGAGGTTCAAATGTAGGATTGTCACTGTCAACAGTGTTTGAAATGATATATAAAATTGAAAATGAAAATGAAAAATACAAATGGATTGAAACTGAAGAGAGACACAGCGGATATTGCTGTCAAAAGAGAATCTCTTACAACCTTAAATGACTTGTCACAAGATTGTAACCACTCATACCAAGACGAATGAACAAATCTCAACTGCATCAAATTTTACCCCTCTAACTAAGCTTGCATTGAACACAACCAAAGACAACCAATTCATTCAATGACAGTTTCAAACCATTTTTAATTCAAAAAATAGCCAAGCCTGCATGTCATCATGAATATCTAGATATTGAGGGGAAGCCAATTTCAGTATTGATAAGAACAGACAACTTGATGGTCAGCCGATCATGGTGAACTAACATGAAAGATGTAAGGGAATTTTTTTTCTGAGGAAATAAAACTGCAAGAAATATTGCGTGATATTATATCTTACACAGCCAATTGATTGGCATTTCCTGGCAAATATGCTCTTAACAAAAGAACAGAAGCTCTGATTGATTGGTATTTTTTTCAAAATAATGGAAATTAAAACTAAATTTGATCAGTTTTAGTTTCGCATGATGATTTTTATTCAGTTTCCTTGTATATAGTATCTATAATGTGCAATAAAAACGATTGTTCACATAATTGACGCGTTGAATTAACATTAAAATAATAATAAAAAATATAAGTTGTTTCTCATATCAATTTGCTAAACTTTATAGAATATATAGATCAAGCAGGAGTTGGGTAATTGTGTTTATTCACAGTCGAATTCAGAAGGTGGTCTGTCTAAGAAGGACCCACCATCTGAGCCTCCAGAGTAGCACTGCTGTCGTACCTGCTGTACATAGTCACAGCCAAGCGTTGCGTTAGAACAGGCGTTGATTCCGGCAGAGTAGATTCTTCCATAGTCGTGACATTTGAGGTGTACGTTCTCGATGCCAAGGTCCTGAGAGCAGTTTCCCTGATAAGCCCACATGTACTTTTTGAGACACCATCTGGCGCATGTGTCATCAAAAGCGCACGTTATCCAAGACCAACCTACAATATTGACAACATGACCAAGTGTCAGAATTTGAATCACAACATTAATGATAGTAAAAGCGGCGTCAACAAGTTACTTTTAATTAATTTTAATAATAATTAAAAACCCTCAGTATATATGGAAAATGAATAAATAAACATAATATAAGTTTGGCACGATATTGTTTTGAATTTGTAGCCTGTCCTGACTGAGGTTAGTTACCGAAGAAAATTATCTGGCTTATATTTATTTAGTCATATTTATCCCAAATGGCGATTCATGCATCAAACCAAAACTTTGTAAAAGTTCCTATTGCCTTGGTTCTTACCTAAGGTGGAGGGTATTTCACAGGCGTTGTAGAAGTCCAAGCTGATGCGGAAGCGTCCACACTTTGCGGTACCCTCGTCATCCTCACAAGAGAACTGTGGTCCATTCTCAATCTGAATACAAATTAAAATGTGCCAATAACGTCAGCCATAAATATCAAATTGTTTGACCAAGGAGGAATAGAACCCTTGGTTTGACACGTAAATAGGTTTGATTTATCTATTTATCTATAGAGTTTTTCTAAAAAGTGTACAGATAAAAAACATAATTATTTTATAGGTAACTTGTTGACCTCTGAAAACTATTGACTATTGTATGAGCTTTTAATTACCACACACAAATTGACTATCCTGTTGTTTTCAATCAGAATCTAGATGGAATATCACATCACAGAGTAAGGATATAAATCCTTACTCTGTGATCACATGCACTTCGCATAATATTAAATAGCAGAATTGCTACAATCCACTAGACGTGAAAGATGTATCTATCTCAAATACTTTACGTAACTCATAAAAAAAAGGATTCTCATGCAATTAATACTCTTAGACGTACATCTGCAATGCAATCAAGACAGCTCTCCGTGATAAGAGCATAGTTCACTCCAACTAGCACCATCACAAAACAGACTAACAACACTTTCAACATTTTGATGATAGAGATATTTTTGTCGGTCCAAATATACAGCTTGGCAGCAAACTCTCAAATGACAGCAGGGCGCTGTTTGATTTATTCCAAAACAATATCCACTGTGTCTGGTCGTACCTCAGAAAACAAGGAGCGTAAGTTTTAAATGTGGTGACAACACAGCCTGAATTAAACGAACAAAATCAGCTCCTAATTATACCAGCTGATATCATGTTGCAAAGTCAAGTTATTGAGGTAATCAGGGATGAGTTTATTTCTATCCGGCCCTTGTAATAGGAGATGGAATTTGGCCTTGGCAGCCTGTAATGCCTCTAGGGTGAAAGATTTCTAAAGCCGAAACTAAGAGATGTAATTATTTAAATATTTTTTGAAACAGCTAGCAGGTAATTTTCTATTATTCCTTTGCCTATTCAACTTGGACCTTTGAATACAAAAGTTATGTCATTAATTGAAATGAGTAGACCTGATTGTATACAAAATAAACAGAAATTTGATTTTTCGAAGCTGCTTTTTATTTCACAATGGAAAACGTTATTTAATCAATGCTCAATAGAATGTAATTAGGTATCTCTGTTGGGGACATACCCTTCAACCTTACAATGTGTATTATTGTCAAAACTTGGGTATCCTGCGCTCTTAGGAACTTGTTGAACAGGTTTTGCTTGTGGTGTGTCTTTGGCTGGGGTTAGCAGTTCTCTTATTATCTTATAAACATGGCATAAAGCTTCAAAAATGATTTTAAAATGGTGTGCAACAACGTTGCGTATCACAATTATTGCTATGAGAACATGGTTAAAGGTAAAATAAATCAAGACTTAAAAATGTCCTTGATTATGATATTACAATAATGAAACATTAATCCTAATGATTCAAATTAGTATTTATTAGAAACTTGAGCAAGTATTTTTTATAAATCTCGGTATAACAATGAGAGCATCTAGCAATCTTTGGCAGATGAAGGTCGTTTGACTGCAAATGGGTTGCTTGGACCGCTCTTCACATAACAGTTATCTTTGATTCTCTCGACATAACCGCATGATGCCTTACTGGCGCAACCGAATGGTCCCGAATTGTGAAGTCGTCCAAAGTCGTGACACTTTAGCTGTTTCTCTGTGATACCGCTTCCTAGATCTGCTATGCAGAGCTGTTGGTACCTCTTCATGTACTCTTTGATGCACAAGCGAGCACATTTATCATCAAACGCACATTCCTTCCATTCTAAAAGTAAAAATGGAAATGTTGATGAATTTAAGAAAATGGTGGATTTTGTCTCAATTTGCAGTAAAGATGAATTAATGTCTTCCTGGTATGCCTGTGCTTAATTATTATACTGCTTGACAACGCCTATAGATTGATCGCCCAAAAGTTGTGTTCCTGGGTTACCAACTTTTCATCATCAAACATGTTTGGGGTTGCTGGTGGATAATGTTATGCTGTCACAATGACTAAATCTAGACAAGGTAGCACTTGTCTTCATTCGTCAGCGGTGAAGCTGATACCTATCTGGACAAGTATGTGGCTAGATTTGTGATGGTGATGTTCACATTGAATAATAATTTCCTACTACTGGTAACAGTTACTAGGCCACAGTTTTGAGAAGCCAAATCACCAACAGGTCGACGACTTGAACATGACCCACTTCTCCCATAAATCTAAACAGCCCTGATTGGGAACTGGGCTAAATTGCTACTTGGGCAACTGTAACAATGCGTTCTAAAATTGCGAAACCATAAAATTGTCATCTGCAAACAATTTGTGGTAGGGTGATGAGTAATTTACCTGCCCCTCCTCTTAATCTCCTTAGAGAAGTCGTATCTGCTGATGGGAGTGAATAATGACTAAATTGGAGAGCCAATAAGTTTTTAATAATGTCTTCAAACCACCTTGTTATCTATTTTGGTAAAAATGGCCATAATCTGTTGATGTTCACACAGATTACAGATTCTTCTCTTCAAAATTAAGTAATTCACAATAATTGTGACATCCAGACAATTTATTATTAAAGATTAGCCAGGTGCTAAACCAATTTGTCTCAATTTCAAAGACAATCAACTATTCTTTGATAGGTCTGGTATGCCTTGTCAACAAATAAATCATAAAATGTTTTATTTAGAACCCTGACCGGAGCAATTCACTGGCCTCCACTAAATTTAGATACCTTTTCTAAGAAAACTATTATTGTCAGGCAATAAAGTGGAAAACATGTAATCAGGCACACGCGATAAGAGAATAACTTCTCGAGTAGCAATGACAACCGCTACGGCTTCTCTTGAACTCTCTTTCCTAGGAAAATTGTGAACCTAGGTTTTTGTACAGTAACTTGATGGCGAGCATAGTGCTCCATATTTCAACATTTTGACTTGATCATCATTTAGAATTCATAATGAAGGAAAGAATCAGATGATCTGCTTCAATGAAGGTCTATTGACAGCCTAAAAGGGCAAGGGGGCGAACCTATCAAGGGGCCAAGCTGGTTTAAGATATCTCACCTCTATTGGCCAGCTGATCGCTGAATGCGCTACAGTCTGTAAAGTACATCTGTTTTATTTGATATTTTCCACATGATAAGGTTCCTCCGTCCATGTTACATGAATCCATATTCCCTGCTTCCACCTGAAATTGTGAACTTGTAATATTGGAGGCAATATGAGAAGTGAAATTTATAAGGAGTTCCATATTTCACTTCTATCCATCCCAAATATCAACAAGATAAACCACAAGCGACAAAATACTTTGCAGCGTTGAGATGACTGCGATAATATTAGGATTTGTTTGCGATATTGAAATTTTTTTCGCTATTGCGGAAAGGCTATAATTTTGGCTAAATCTGAAGTAGGTTGATATTTCATTGAAAAGCCAAGAAGTTTTCACCAAAAAAAGTTGACATAGGTGAAAAGTCAGGACTGATCAGTTGGGGATAGCATTGCAATTGAGATATACCCAGAAAATGTGATCAAATACATAAGAATATAATACATATACCTTCCAGCAGTCACAACCCTGCCATCAGAACTTGTTTTATTTTGTCCGGTAACAACTCATACTAGATTTGACAGAATGAATGTCGGTTAAAATCGGAAGTTTTCGTCTCTGTCCAAAGACTGATTAATCGAGGTGCCTCAAGGGTGCGGCTGCCATATTCGGCACCAAGTTTTCTCAGTATGTAGGCAGGTCAGAGCACACCTTGGGCACAGTGCCCAGTAGTCAGCAGACTGCAGCAAGACTCAAACCCAGAATCTATAACACTAGAGTTTTTGAGGGCAGGCACTCTAACCAACTGAGCCACCTCCCTCTCTTCTGAATATAATCATCTCACTTACCAGTCCGATACAGTCGATGCATGTCTCGGTTATGCCTCCTGTCGTTACATTTATAACCATTAATAAAACAACCAAATACTTCATCCTCATTCCTCCTCTTACACTTGCTCCTCCGCTACTGGTAATACAACTCTGATCTAGTTTGATAGA
This sequence comes from Membranipora membranacea, assembly GCA_914767715.1. NCBI lineage: Eukaryota > Metazoa > Bryozoa > Gymnolaemata > Cheilostomatida > Membraniporidae > Membranipora > Membranipora membranacea. Next base: position 12,968,441 of record OU612072.1, read on the forward strand.
TTCACAACATATTATAGAATGCGGAATTTTACATATCATCTCATCAATATCTGTTATATAGCCGAGTGAGTGTGGTTACATGGTACCACTGCCAGGGGTGTATTATGCCTACTGAGCACCATTTCTGTGATCAGAAGACATTGGTTTGGGGTTAATAACCTCACTAATCCACCACTACCTGTAATATCTTGTCACAATGTTGTGTGGGTGGGTGTATCTAGTTGGTTTTTTATGGTACGGTGGTTTGAGATAATTATAGGCTTAAGATATTTTTCGATTTTGTGTCGTCAATATATAATCTCAAAAGCTCAATCCTACAATTAAGGTCGATGAGACATCTTATTTCTAGAAGAACACCTGCCATAAATTAATCGAATCAGGCTCTGGAAGAAGTTGTATCTCTTACTCTGCTAGCAGATCTGTTGACTGCAAGATTGCCGCTATTTGTTTTAGGAATTCTTGTGGCCTCTGCTTTGCTGCAGTGGTTATAGTCTGACTGAGATTAAGTGCTCAGAGCAAAAAGGTTATTTGTTGAAGATGGTAATCATCTGTGATGACACCAGATGTTCTACCATAAGGAGAACATAATCATGATTGTAAACCAATCTGCTGACAATAAATAGCCCTGCTATCATGAATAATGACTCGAAACTTCATAAATTTCAATTTAAAAGTGAATGAATTTAGATTTCAGGAAGTGAATACTGTTGTTATCTTTTTTCTAGGCTGTCTTGGAAATCACAGTTTAGAAATATAGCCGTACAACACTTGATAGTTTTAAGCGATTTAAAATCTATCAACCCAATCACTCAATCTCGGTTGTGAAATTGGAAAGCAATTGAAACCCTTCAGTTTCACTTGATGTTTTGTCAAAATTACTCACTGATGTGCCAATAATGTGTTGTCGTTGGAAGATAGGCTAACATTGTTTGAATCATAAACTGCCAAAATTTAGGTGGGAAGGAAATAATTTATTACAAAAAACTGAGTGTTAAAACTGACTCATTACCCTCGAGAAACTTGCAACAGAAAAGCCTTTTTAGCAACAATTCATTTGTTTATTCAAATGATAATGAAGAAAATATAGCGCAGGCTTTGTAATTCACCAGGTGGAAAGACAAAAAGACATCAGATGTTTATGCTTGCATGAATTATGGGCAACTTCTAATGCTGAAATCATTGTAAACTGAAAGTTAATGGTTAGATTTGTGCTGAAGTTGAAGAGTTGACCCTAACTGACTGTCACAGCAATGAACCCAAGTTCATCAGGCACCTTCCAGTTTAACATATTGATAGTCAATTATGGTCCAGATTTGTTAGTTCTATTCAATCCTCTATTAGTCACACTGACCATTATTCAAGTACTTAGCCAAGGGATAAAGATATCGACGAAAAAAATCTTCAAAAGAATCGAAAGTTGATAATATTATAAATAGGCAATATCTGAAGACTTTACGGACAGTCGTTAGTGGAGGCTGGTCGAGGGGTTGTGGTCAGAGTGGAAGTGCCTTTCTTGTAGCATTGCTGTCTTATCTTTGTAACATATGCACATGTCGCAGTCTTTGAGCAACCTCTGGGTCCTCCGTTGTGTAGCCTGCCATAGTCATGACATTTCAGCTGCCCAGTCGTGATTCCATTTCCGAGATCATTTGCACATCCATTATCGTATCTGGCCATATATTTTTTAATGCAACGCCGGGCGCATGCATCGTCGAATGCACAGGTCTTCCAATCTGCAAATATTATTACAACAGTCATTGTCAAACTGAGACGATTTTTTATTAAGGTTCCTGAAAATTTGTGAGTCTGAATTAAAATCCCTTGTGTGCTCTGTTGACAGTTATCAAACTTGTAATCACTGTTCCTAGAAGTCAATTACAGCATGAAGCTTAAAATTTATTTCCCTCTCTGCTCAAGAACTGTGTAAAAGTGTATAAAAATAAAAACCCATTATTAGTCTGCACAGTAGCAAAATATATTACTTAATAAAACCACTCACCTGTTCCTTCATTGCAGTCTGTCCAATATGCTTCTTTCAGCTGGTATTTACCACATGACAGAGATCCAGCATCCATGTTACAGGAGCTAGTAGGTCCGTTCTCTAGCTGTAAACCAAGAGAGTTAAAATGTTTTTACGATAACTAACAAGTCAATTAACTGGTCACTTGTATATCAAATTTGAACCATTAAAACCACTGAACCACTCAACTGAAATATCAAAAACCCAAGATGAATCTACCAGTACCCAGCAACCAAGAAAAATATGTCTAATTCCTCACATTTTGGCTGCAAGGTAATTCAAAATGTTGATTTTTGCACCGATCTGACCAATTTGGCCTCAACTGAAAACAAGAAAATAATGGCAATGCATTAATTCCCGAGAAAGATGATTAAAAAAGTAAAATAATACCTTTCCGATACAATCGATGCATGAGTTAGAGATCCCTGCTGCACATTCAGGCACAATGAACACAAGTACAATGAGTAAATGCAACCTCATCCTGCTAATGGACATCCAGTGTCTCGTCTCAATTAGAAAAACTCGACTTGATTCTGTCACAGAACAGAGTAGAACTATATTTAGCATACATTGACCCTCTCATATTTATACTCACACAACCAGGAAGAACTGTTAATTGCATGTTACTTGAGATAGGATTGCACTCAGCCTAAGTTATGTAAGATGTAACCTACTATTGAAGTTAAACCAAGGAAGATAGTTTAGCTGAGGTAAAATGCAGTTGTATTCAGGAATTCTTTTCATAACCAAGTTCAAACCTTCCTTGCGTAACAACCGATTTTCCTTTAATTCCATACTGATTGGTTGCTTACCAATCCCCCCCCCCCCTACCCTTCAACAGCATGTCTCCTCTGTAGGATTCAACTCTTGTTATGCAGCATAATAAATGACATAATGGTATTGACTTAAGCTTCCCCGAAATGGGCGGGTTAGCTTGCGAAAGTTAATCTTATTATCGATAAAGAGGAAGTAAGTCAGTAAGAAAAGTGATGCAATAGTTTAATATGTGGATCCGGTTATAGATTAAGTAACAAATCTTAGACAAAATCTATTTTTCTTTTCAATCATGAGTCCATTCGGATGTAATCTCTAATCACACCCTTGCTTTCAAGTGTAACATGAGGAAATTTTGACCATCATGGAACCATTGCCACAGCTAATCATTGCTGTGGAAAATACCAGCGCCAGTGGTAACGATCATAAGCATAGTTAAACCTAACCATTCACTCTTAATTAACAGGTACATCTATAATTCTACATGTAGTTGTGTACCTAAGGTGTTTGAGTTCTCTCAGAGTCAATGTATCAATTGTATATATCCGATGAACTCAGTGATCTAGGCGTACAAAGCTTTGTTGTTCTCTGAAAGCCTTGCTTTCTGTATTCCAGGGATGTAATCTGCCAAAATGTTGGTGGCACAAAAGTGTCCAAACTACAAAGTGAGAAAATTTTATTGATATTTTAATCGATGAAATGCACTGTCAATAGAGTGACATTCAATAGAGGGAGGATCATTACAAAGTCCCAACGCCCATTTCTTTTCTTCAATGTAATTATTGTAACCGCACCCTGTTACTAAAATCGGACACAAGGAAGTTTTTATGGGACACAAATAATCATCAAGGAAAAATTACCAGTCCAGATATAACCCTATCAAACCATTAACATAGGCTATAGTAGTTCTCTTCTCTCGGATATATATATATATTATTTCAATGAATCTATAAATTTCTGAAAACCAATGGAACATCAGTAAAAAAACTCCTTGCACTAGAAATCTGGTGGGTAAACAATAGGGTATTATTGAGCCTGTTTTCTTTGCCTATCATTTATGGACATTGGGCAAGTGTGCATTCTTTGAGTTTGCTAATCTCAGGTTTTTCTTGCCAGTGGTAGGTAACTTATAATGGCAAAGCAACCACTTAGTAATTAATTGATCCATACAGTGTGCATATGAGTCAAATTTTATTTTATAGAATAATAAATACAGTAAAACAGCAGAACTCATGAGATAATTATGTCATTTTTCTTTAGTTGTAAACTTTATTGTAAACTGATAGCTGGAATGATAAACATCAGTCGCCTCGTATGGTTTGCTTGCTGCTCATTTTGGTGTTGATTTTCCCATACAAAGGAAAACTGCATGCAGCGTTGCAGGACAGTAATCCAGTCGCATAACACCAGTTTTTAATGCTCTGAGTGTGTCGTTTTTCAAATAGTGCGTATGTTTAGCTTTCCTTTATAATATCATGAAAATCATCTGTATAAGGTTATATATCGTGTAAAGCAAAAGTTAACTCCTTCAAGTATCATCAAAAAGGTGCGTAGTTCTTAAAAAAAACTTTTTTTGTCATAGATGGAGTCAATACAAAACCACCATAAAAAATCAGATCGATACGAACAGTCAAAGTCAGTTTTTGAGGCGTCTGCTAAATTGAAAAAGTACTGTATTTACAATGATAGTTATATACAGGTGATATAAGGGATATTGCAACCGTTGTTGGCCACATCTCGGCTATTTATGATAGCAGACCCATGTAAACTTGTAGATCCACTAATTATGACATGCTCTTTCAGATTTAGAATGTTTTGAAACCATATCATCATTTTTTGATCACTTTCCCTTTTTTACGTTGTTATCACTTTTTATATGGTTGGTCATTCACTCAATACTTGAGATATCGTGCTGACATTATACCAAAAACTGACCAAGGTATGTATGAATCTGATTGCAGAGTTTGAGAAGCCCAACTGGTGAGCACAGGACAGGCCTTTGAAATCTTAAAAAACAGCAATTTTGGCCATTTTCGGCAGCGTTTTTGGTATGTTGCTGCCTATTGTGCAACTTTGTGTAAGGTACATCATCACCATTGCGACCGCCTTAAAAAACTACCCTAGAATAAACTCTTAGAATTAATCCATCCAATTTCATACATGAAGTTGCGTTTCTAGCCACATTTTTGGTGGGCTGCCACTGGACTATAAAGAAATATGGATTGCAATTTGTAAGGTGTCCCTTTTGAGTGTGGAGTTGACTGATTTTATAAACCCAATATTCTGACCCTCAAATTCTCATATCTGTGAGGGCTTACATTCTCCACAAATTTCTAATAAATATTGGCCATAATATGATCACATTGTCAGTGATAAAAATCGAATCCCAAATGATAACAATTATGTCTGATGTTGTCAATTTGTCTTCGGGCGTAAACATCCTAAGCCAGAACATATTAGAGGCCAGCTCTAAAGTTCCAATAACATTACAGCTCACCAGTGTATATAATAACCTTTGGAGGATATTTTAGCATAGCCTAACTTTTTGGAAAGTGAATTTCCTTGGTCTGTTAGTAGAATTCATTCAGAGATTCATTTTCAATTTTAATTTTAAGACACGTGTAGGCAGATTGATATTTTTCCACTCAATAATAATATGATATACAAATTTTTGTTTCTTTGTATTGTAGTTGGGAGATTTTGTACACATATACAGTAAGGAGACAGAGTTGTTACACTCAGGTAACAGTCGCAGAGACTTACAATCCATAGTCAGTGACAAGAGAATCAATCAGAGTAAACTAGAACAGTTCATCTCAACTGCAGAGTAAGACTAGTAGAACTTATTTAAGCGCTCAAACTGTGTCGGGAAAGCTGGTATTAGACAATTGAAAGTGGTTGATATGAAATGCCACAACCAGCTATCCCGACACAGTTGGAACGCTTAAGCTACCGTAGCATTTGTTTTTTTATTGAACCCTAAAGCTGCATGATGCATGATTTTTTACAATGCACCAATTTATTGTTCAACCATGCTGTTAGCCTATGGGGTGTATGTGATTATTTTAGAAGCAAATTTGGTCTTTCAATTGGACAAATTTGTTCCAAAATCGCTCACACAGAATGTACATAGTTCCCTCAATAAGTGGGCAATTTGTGAGCTAGACCCTCGCCGATTTATTTTATTATTCATGAGTCAAATCTTAGATTGATTTTGCAAACAGGAAGTGGTGACATTTTAAATAAACGCAGTCCTCAAGCATGTCAATAGTCAGGGCTTGTAATATTGTCTTGAAGTCAACATATATAAATGAATTATATTTTTTCTCTGCCACAAACAGTTTCAAATCTCTTAATTCACAATGTTAATATTTTGACGTTGATACAACAATGCAATATATTCACTGGGATTTTCAGGTCAATGATATCATATGCCAACCTGATTCAAAATTAGAGTGGTATTTTCAATTTCGCAACGCTGTTACTATGCACACTGATCATGTGATTTACTATTGCATGTATATCTCTGATCGATAGAGAGTGAATTAATTTATTTAGTAAGAGTACCATCACAAGGAATTCGGAGTGACGACCGTCTTCAATTTTATTAATAAGGGACAGGAACATATTAGGTACTCACAATGACTCTAATGATCAGAGATACACATGTTAATAGTGAAGTCTCGAAAAGTATTGTTATAAAACCCTATTTTGGTTTTTACAGGGAGGTTGAGTTGGAGCAGGTGCTAACCACATACACAAAGATAAATAAGTCAGCGTCTATATTCCTTGGTAACAGTAAGAGTGAGGACACCTCGGCCCACTCAACGAGCAGCAGAGCTGCGAGCTCTACACGACCTCCGGCACATCATCGGAGTCAGCAGCAGAACAACATGCACGGGATTATAGTCAACGGCACTGAGGGTATGATAGCAGTGGTTATGCGACCAAGTTTGATTCAGTTTGACTGCGTCTGGAAATGTCTCTCTCCACTGATTGGCTTTTCTGTGGAGGGGGAGCAATCCCGAATGCAGGAAGTTGGATCAGATTTCTCAGCTGGTTGGCCACAAAGTGGCAAGACTGATATCTAGCTAATGTTTACTCCTCTAAGGTATAGCTCTTGTATCGCTGTCAGAGAGAGGCTTTCTTCTCATCATCTACCTTATTTCTAGATATGTTTGATTTCACTGGAATTTACACAGAACTGTCATTACTAGCAATCGATGCAACACTATTGTGATAACTCTTGAGTTGACCATTGATTCAGCCTGGATGTAAATGTCAGCTGACTCTCTGAAACTAGTTTCATTACAGACATTAGATATTTTCTTCCCTTCCATCCATTGCACTTTACATCATCTGTACGAAAGAATCACATCATCAACCTTGTCACTTTAGACAATCATTCAGTGTTTGAATGTAATGTGATTTGTAGCTAAGTTACAGAAGTTAACTAGGGTATATGCACCAGTGTGTTTGAGAGCTCTGAGGCAGTATGGTCATAACAACATGGGTAAACAATCCGCATGAACTACCATACCCAAAGAGTTTATTCTTTGTCAAACCCTCGGTGGCAGAACCCGCCTGTACTATCATCAACTTCTCATTTTGTTTAGGCGCTTAAACTCTGATTGGCTTGCTGGTTGTGGCATTCCATTTGCAACCACCGCCCGACTGACTGGGCTTAGGAGTGGTTTATAATGGAAGCAGCCCAGCCAAAGTTTGAGCACTTGAACTACATCTAATACAACAGTAAAAACTACACAAAAATAACTCTATGACCATCTGTAGTCATTGATGTGTCTCGTCCGGTTCAGTTTTAAACTTCAGTGGGTTAGTAATGTTTTGTGATTGAATGTTGTGACAGGCCCCTCTGAATGCAGCCCTCCTGCTATTCCCTAGCATACTTCTCAGCCATATATACAGATGTCTTACTTTCTGTCTTTACTGTTCAGGTTTTTGGTACGCATCAGTTACTATTAGTTAGTTACTATGTGCCTGAATCTGCTGAGCCGCACAGCACACAATGTTCTCAGATCTACCTGAAACTTGGGCCTGAGGGTCATTCAATATAAGATATATTTGTACTTAGAATATCCGCTGATGTATTATAGCAAGGCTTGGGGCTTAGACAATGTGGATCCGCTTGCCCTGGGTTTTAAGAAAGCCACAGAGAGGGAGGGAGAAACTCTAAATTCAGGCTAGCTTGATCAAACTTTATCTAGTCTTAGACCAATACCTTGTGTTGTCAGCCTCCTTTGCTCATTTTTGACACATTGAGAGTTCACCGACATACCTTACCACTAGATCAAGTTTGCTCCATTTTTCCCCCGTTGGAATTGCCCCCCTCTACTGACACACCGAAGGAAAAAGGGTGTCAGTAGAGGGGGGGCAGTTCCAACGGGGGAAAAATGGAGCAAACTTGATCTACCTTACCACATCATTTATGGTTACAGGTACAAGTACATGGCGAGAAGAAGCTGACTCGGGTCGGACCTCGTCGGCGACTCCCTCAGACCCTAACGACAGCATGGCATACAGGAGCAGAAATCCCTCAGCGTCTGCCGCAGCGAAGTCAAGCTTTCAGAACGCCGTGTATATATACTCAGGCAAACTGGCCCCCTCGGCCTCACCTAAACAGAGACCCAGCTCGGCCGTATCGGCTACTAGAACTCGTAAGTGTAACACTTAGAGGTACAAATCTTTTATGCAATATAATATAATATAGTTGATAGCCTATAGGTCTTTTGGTTGTACAGTTTCTCATTCTATCTGCTCTAGTTGCAATGTACTTATATTATATGCTCCAAGTATTATCCTGAATCTTACATTTCAAATATATGTACCATCCGAAGATGTTCTCCCTGATAGGCAAAAAAAATAGTATCAAGGGGTTACAAAATCTTACTCAATCCACTGAAAACAAAGTGTTTGATAATGTCAATTTAAATGAATGAATAGTTGTTGATGAACGCACATGTTGAGGAAGGTCGGTGAAATACATTTAATGTTGCCCCCTCTCTGGGCTTCGTTAAATTGAGATGGTCCCTTTAAAATGATTTTTATTAGATCTAATTTCAGTTTCATATACCATTCTGGTGTTGAATCCTTATTCTCTGTACTGTATATAATTAGCACAGCTTCCACTAAGAGCCGTATGTATGAATAGTACGCACCCTTATCTTCTGCCCAAATACCCTTGTCCTTAAACTTACCACAAAAGGTTACTTTTTCCTTTGAGATTGAAGGAAAGCACTGTTGTCTTTACATTCATAGCATGTTTCTGGGTCCTTAGGTATTTTTCGTGTCAAGTTTCAGTTGTTGTCATAGAACAAGCTACGGGAAACCAGGGAGTTTCGGACAAACAAGGGAGTTTGAAAGGTTCACATTTTTGAGTTGCCTGTCCCTTACAATTCAACTGATCAAATGTCAAGAATTCTTTTCTCTGGGGTAACACGAAAATCACATTGTAGCTTGATAGGATGCAAGTCTAGATGCTTGGTGGAGTTTTGTTGCATGTAGATACGTAGTAAATATGCTTGTTTGTGTGTTCACGCTAAGGTGGAGTTTTTCTTTGTGTTTAAATGTCTTTGGGCTAGAATACTACTTGAACTACTGGATGTAGCGATGTACCGCTATGAAGTTTGAAGGGATAAATTTTAAAGTTTTTCGTCTTTCTCATGAAACACATTTGATACATACAAATAAATACCACAATGTGTAAATTTCGAATTTTATTAGGGGCACTCGAGCATACTTCCGTTTTGGTTTTGATTCTATCTAGGATGGCTGATAATATTTATTCATATTTGTAACATTACAGCGGCTTCAGGCCCGGCGCGTTCCAGACCCTCCTCCGCAAGTTTAAACCGTCCACAGCAACAGCAAATAGATCTCTCCAGTAAACTCGGTAAGTCTTTTCTCACAGTTTCCTCACAAGGCACGAGCTGTTCTGTAAGGCTAGAGGGCAGTCGTGCTCCATCTCCTTCACAAAACAGCTCAACCCATTGAAGGAGCTAGTATTTCAAAACTGTTTCAACCAGGGTGATTTTTGAAGACTCTAACAGTAGTATCAAGGAGTCTCTTACTCTTGTGTAGGATCTTATCTTGTTTACAATAGTTACTTCAATTTATCACCTTTTTTGGAGTTATGTTCTTAATATCAATGAAGGGACAACTCCCGATAAACCAATAATTTCCATCTACCCATCATCGGGGAGGGGAGGTGTCTCACCCTTCCTGACATCATATCAAAGATGACCTGAGACTTAATTTAATATTATTTGTACACAGGTGATGAGCAGCAGGTAGACGGTGGTAAGGCATTAAGATAACAAGTTATATTGTTGATTTATCATACTCACATAAAAACTGACTAAAGTCGGTCATTAGATCTTTGTCACCTTTGTGGCCATGTCACAGCTGTCACATGTGTCATCAGTGTCACATGCGACATTTGTGGCATTTGAGGCACCCTTGTCATCTTTCAGCTATGTGATAAAATCCTGCAAATTGAGATCCTTACATAGCCAGTGAAAAACACATTTGAAAATGCAAAAGAAATGACTTGAAGATGCCATGAGTGATCGGATCAAACTCCTCTATGTCATCTTTGATTCAACTGGACAGTCCAGGGAAATGCATTATTGTAATGGTATATCAAAGTTCACAAAACCCCTGATAAAGTTAAGCAGGCTGTATTGAATGGTGACAAAGATCTATTGTCCGGGTTTTCCAAGCTCTACCTATACTGACTTTCAACGTTTGACCTGTTGTCGCTCTGTTGGGTGTGGTCTCTCTATACAAAGTAATCTTGGAGAGGACATAAATGTTGGTATTGGAAGATCATAAATTTGAATATTACCGCCCCTGGACCGATTTGACCAGATCAAATATGCTCCAATAGGGCGTGTTAACATTGTAATCATAATGCAACTTTTGCCTCAGCGAAATCAGAATAATTTCAAATATTCAAGTTCTCCCCAATGTTGCACTTGATTATACCCTACAACATACCCTATTTAATCATATGCTGCCATGATAAATTTCGGTTATAATACTTGTTTCATAAATCTGTAATGTGCTAAGCTATCCAAATAATAACTTGTCTTAAAGAGCTGTTCACTCTCATTTAGCCAGCTCATTATATAATAGAATTTATAATCTGTGTAGTGTGTAGGAGCAATATCATTCTAGACAGCCCGCTCTCAAGCTAAGTTTCAGTTCAGTAGTTTGCTTAGATAATTTATAGTCCATCAGGTTGTTCCATTTTCAGTTGTCAGTTTTAGTCCATTTTAGTAAACCCAAGTAGCTAGCTTAAAGCATGGAGTTTGGGACAAACTCCCTGGTTAGATCAAGTGAGATCCAATTTACCCTTATTTAGGAGTCGCTCCCCCTTGATCCATTAGCTCATCGGTATAGCAGTTGCCAACTAAAATACTGGTAAACTGGATCAATCTTGGTTTATAGCGAGGTGGGGGTAGTGATATGTCTATCCTCTAGACATAGATAATGATCATTTGTGGATAGTCTTAAATCCAATTTTGTCAGAAACCAGATGTCAACATTAGTATCTAAATATTCAATAGTATTGATGTTGTTTTTGTCCAATGCAGTCGAACGCATTGAGATATATCGGTGGTCAAATGTGTTGAAATTACCCTAGGAGAGTAATAAATACAGCTTAGTGTTGCTAGTATGGGCTAGGTTGATTTTAGCTAGCACCAATGGTTACCAGCTGCAATGGGATTTTGAGTAACATAATAAGGTTGTGTGATGCTAGATACCCAAAACCTTCATGAAACCTTTACTCCTCTGTGGTATTGTCTTCTGAAACTCATTTACTCACTGCAATGTTTGTTTCTTTCATTTTGTAAGATGTCAGCCATAAGAATCTAATCTCTTATCATAGTATTTTTGATGATATGTCATCTTGCCATTGATATCTCTTTGCAGCCTTTGAGGTCTACAAAGACATGGACAATGTAAGCGAAGCCTTACAGCAGCTAACTATGAGACAGCAGGAGCGTAATTATTATACGAGTAACGTCCCCTCCAGACAGAGGGCGTCTACCAGCGGGGGTGAGAAACAGGCTAGGAGGGAGAGCAGGGAGGCTGCGATAGCTAGTAAAAAAGCTGAAGGTTGGTCAAATATATAAATAGCCTTATGTGTAAGTTAGAGGTAGCGAGTTTGTCGATAGGGAAATTTTGTAGCCTGTATACTTAAATTGTAGCTCCGAAGTCCAACTGAAACGGTCCATATTTAGCAACATCTGCCAGCAAGAGATGACCATTTCCACTAACCGTACTTCAGAGTAACTTATATTTGTGTGATCGCATCTAAAGTGCCAAACTGTAATGTTAAATTACACATGTTTGTTGTCATGAGCTAGGGGTCCTAACAACTTTCTCTCTTTTTCTTTATAAAGAATTTATACATCAAGTCAAAACAGTGATAACTTCATTTTTTGCAGAGAATTCAGAACCGAGAAAGCAGGTATCCTCGACGCGCCTCACTGAACGACCATCATCAGCCTCGATGAGTGACAAAATGTGAGTTATGTTTCCACTTACACGAGTATCAAAGTCAGACCTAACACCCTAATTTACTGACTAAAGCACTGTCCATCTGCCAAGATAATGACACAGTCAGAAAGTAATTGAGTTTGAGATTGTATTTTTAAGAAATGCAAATGCTACAATATGTTTTGGCAAGAATTTTCAATTTTGTAGGAAGGGATGATATCCTTCGAACATTCATTCGATTGCACTGCTGCACCTTGTTTGTAATAGTTAAATCTTTTTGCTAATTCACTATTGCCAGTTTTGGATGCCTTCCTGTTTATCCTAGATAATTACAATATGATGTTGTTGTGAAGTATCACATAGTAGACTAACCCATTTGTCATTCACCTATTTGGACACTGCATAGTCATTACAACTAGTCTAATTATGTTGTTTTTAGACGCAGTCGTAGAAACTCAGCGGGTGAGACGTTTGATAAGTTTGTTGGAGCCGGTGACAGCACCAGCTCACCTTATCAGGCTGAGCTCGCTGCCGATGCTTACAGTAAAGTAACGGGAGTTACTCCCTCCGGTCAGTTCAAGCCGAGCAGACACAGCGCTCAATACTCAGTACTCAAACAGAAACAAGATAAACAAGAACAACTCATGATGCAAAGCAAAGGTAAAAACGACATTAGGTCGTTGATTATTGTGCACATTATATTGATGGGCTCTTATATGTCATATACTTTACAAAGGGCATATGTCTTTTTGAGCTGAAAGAAGTTGCCAGGGTGGTGTTTCAATTAGACAAATTTGTTCCCAAATCGCTCACTCAGAATGTATATAGTTCCATCAATGACTCAGCGATCTGAAAGCGAGAGCCTAGCAGCTACTGCTCACTCACTGAGTGAGGGGTCAGATTGCGATTTTGTCTGTTTGCGATTGATACACCATGACAACAAAACTCACAGAATTAACTTAGTGTTTGCATATTACCAATTTTGACAGATTGGTGTATTAGGAATTTCTGGAAATGTCTATTAGCCAGCGAACTAGTATCCACGTATTCTGTATCCATCGCATATTGCATTTGTTTTGCCAAATCTTTATACCGCTTGGTTTTCAAGTAGCTTTGGACAAATGTGTGAAGTAAAATTCATCAAAATTACGTAAAGTGCAGATAACTACCATTAGTAGCATTCATTTTTCTCAGCAACTTTATTTATGTTGTCTTTATTCTTGCCCAGCATTGCTAGAAGCCAGCAAGGCTAAACACCAGGCTATGGTGGCTCAGGCACATGCTGCCACCAAACGAGTACAGTCAGGAAATAGCAGCGCTGACGAAATGGGCGGGGCTACATACGCACAGCCCCACCCACCTAAATCTCCTCCCAGTAAGCCTCATACTGCTCACCCCCACAGGGTACCTAACACACGGTATGTAATTTATCTGACCTCGAAAGGTACATTTACACTGCAGATATTCTGTCAGATCAATTGATCAGAATTTTGTTTTTTATAAATAGATCTGAATTTTGTGACACTGTCACAAAACTCAGATTTTGGGTTGCTCGCAACGATAGCTTATATTGAAACAAAAATCTGACCAAAAAATCTGACGGAATATCTGCAGTGTAAATGCAACATAAGTCGCAACTTAATTTCGTGATCAGCAAACCCGTTGTCTAAGTGCTCAATAAGTTGATTTGTTTGTTTGTTTGATTTTATTATGCTGCCAAAGTATCAAAAGTCGCAGCTTAGTGCCCCTAAATCTCACGTTACATTTACCTCAGCTCAAATCCTCATCATCTCAAGCCATTCATTCCTCGATAAATCTTCAATAATATCCTACTCTACTCTGTTGATACTTTAATTCTTACCAGAAGGCACATATCTCCCCCATAGACTTAGTACTTTGTAGGTAAAGTATTCAAAGGAGGAAAGGTTGGCCATTTTGTTCAGGCTTTTAATAGTGAAATTATGGCAATGGCAAGCTAACATTTACTCAACCTGACTGCTTGTTATAAACTCCCACTTGCTAGCTAAATTAAACTCAAGCTAATAGTTACTCTTCTGAGGTAACCATAATAATGAATATCTACAGCATCTTCATACCATCTTTTGTCCTCTTACATGCTTCTGGGTATTTGGAGTTACCTTCTCATAAGTATCAGGGAACACAACTATAAGATAAGAAGCGCCCTCAGAGATACTGTTGACACATAAGTGGTTTTGACTGATGTCTTATGTTATATATATGTTGAGCTAGATCACTTATTTATGCCAATTTTAAATCTCTCCACATATTCAATCTTTTGGAAATATGACAAACTCCAATAGTCTACTGACTTCAGTCCTGCTCTGACTGAGTCGCCAGTCAACTGATCTTGTCTGTATCTATATTCTGTAGACTGTATTACGGTCAGATGTGTTCTCCGAGACATTCACACATTGTACAGCCGTCTCTGCGTGTCTACTCACCACTACCATATCTCACTTCTCCTGTCAATCCTTCATCACCGCTACCAACATCATTCAAACCACCTGTCACATCTCACCCAGCTGTCAGCTCACCTGTCAATCCGTACACAACCATACCTTACGCAGCTGTCATACCTCGCCGTGCATTGGTGTATACCACTGGTTTACACCACACCTAACTTTTCAATCTTACACATCAAAGCATGCAATTGCTTTTCTTACCGAAGAGTTCATTGCTTACATTTCTTTTCTCTCCTCAGAGAAAAAGTCATCACACTTTTATTATCCCTCATCGTCATCATCGCGAAAGCTCATTCTGTCGAACAGTAATAATTACTGTTCTCCCATTTTATTTTATATTATTTTGCTATCTGACATCATCACTTTATCTGAACTCTGACAAATTCACAATATTCTTCTTACAACCTCAACCAACACCATCTATTTACTCAAGTTCGCCTTGTCACCTTTAACCAAAGCCTGGTTTTGTCGAAAACCCTTAAAATTAAAAAAGAGATTTGATCCATAATGCACAACAAATATGATTCATCATTTCTCATGCTTGAAAAAAGACTTTTATTCTCTATTTCTCATGAATTGCTCATCCAGGCATCCTGCAATGGGATATTGGCCAAATAGACAAATGCTCAGCTACTCTTTCTAAAACTGCTGTTTCAAAATTTCCGATATGGCTGTAGGGCATATGATACGGAAAAAACCAACTGGTGATCGCCCAGTTATTTACTAATTCCTATCCATGCTTTCAATACCAAGCATTTCATATCTCATGTGCCCACTCTATCAAATTACATACAGACATATATCATCATTTCTCATGCTTCAGACAAGACTTCTGTTATCTATATATTTCTAATAAATTGCTCATCCTGCAGCCCAATATTGGTCGTAAAAACCAGCACATAGATACTCTGTCTGAAACTGCTCGGATTTGACTGTAAGGCATGAGGCGGAACAAAAAAAACATTGGCGAATGTCGCGTTATTATGTCCTAATATGATCCTACATTTAATACCGAGCATTTCATATATCACGCAACCACTCTAGCTCATTCACAGTAACTCATTGTCAACTCCCAGCCTTATCATCACAGTTGCTCGGTAACAATCTGTCATAGAGTGTTGTAAATACTGATATCAGGCCTTGTTCACGTTTAATTAAGTCTAGAATACAAGCCTACAATGTCTATGAGAACGTTTACATGTTTGGACCATGTTGACACATTGACTCATTTATCTGGTATCCAAATTATGATCATGCAGCGCACTCCACTCAATATTAACCTCTGGGTTCCACCAAGTTTTGTCTCAATCAAACAAGGTCTAAATTAAGCAATGTGATAAAGTATTAGATTTTGCTGACATGACCAAAGTTTGGTCAAAAATGTGGTCGTGTCAGCGAAATCTAAATACTTTATCCCTTAAGTGAGAGAGACTTTGCTGTAAGCTCTGGTAACCATTATTGGTTTTTACTTTGAATAATTCAACCAGAATACAATGCCATATCTGATTTCATTGGGTTGAGGTTTCATTTTTTCTGTACATCTTAACTCTTGTAATATTATGTGATGGTAGGAGCTCTACCCCATCTCCCCGTCTCGAAGGATCTGTACCAATAATACACCCTCAGCCTGACATCAGCTGTGTTAGAGAGAGTTTTGATTCTCTCCCCATGTGGAATTGCCAAGGCTTCATATGCCAAGACTGTGAGGGCGCTTGTAGCAATGAGAATCTGACAAAACCCGTCAACAAGCACACGCCTGTATACCGTAAAACAACGTCTGCCAAATACTGTGCGGAATATCACTCTTATTGCACTAAAAAACCCGCAAACAAAGAAAAAGCAGAGCAGAGTACTTTTGAAAATGGACCCATCAGTGCGATCGAAGAGGTGCTTCATAATCCATCCGATCCTGTCGATCATTCGGTTCAAGTTCAGATGCTCAATTCTAAAGTCCTATATTTACAATATCTGAGAGACAAATCCATGCTGTCTGAAAATAGTGGGAACGCTGACAGCAATCATGATCCTATCGCCAAGAACGCAGAAGCAAAAGACAAAAGGAAGCAGCATAAAATAGTTATTGCTCAAACTAAAGTTGTTGCAGTTTCCGACCTAAAATCTGCAGCCGAGAACCCCAGCCCACCCGGACACAACCCCATCGCAACCAAGCCCAACCCGGCCGCTAGGAACATTAAACCAACAAAGACAAACACAACTGGCAAGCCAGACAAGGTTACAAAATCTATGACAATAGATAAAAAATTGCAACCTGATCAAGAACATAATAATCAATATTCAGAAGATATAAGAACTGTTGATAACAACAAAAATGGAAACATGAATAATGAAGGGGTTGTACCTAGGCTGAAAGCCGCAAGAAAACCTCCACGAAGACATATAAGCAAACCCAAGTCTGACAGGCTGAAGGCTTCTGATGATCAACACACCCATCATGGCATCCATGAACTGTCGCTAAGCAAATCTCCAGAGGATGATGGAGATGATGACATAAGCCCCAAACCTGAGAGGGAGTATCATTCTGATACACTCATGCAAAAGAGTGTAAAGAATACCATCAGACCCAAGACAGAGTTGGTGGAACATAAAAATGCATCAAGCCCAAGAGTTAAGACCAGGAAAGGCGAACAATTCAATGTTGACCCTGTTAGCCACCTGGTAGGCAATACTTCTGATAGGGACATGTACGAGAAACCTACCAACCCATCCGATCGATCAGGAAATATCAAAAACATAAAGCTTACGCCGCAAACTCAGAGCTCTGTGAGAGGGCAAACTCTTGTGCAAGACAAGTCTGATGAGGGAGCAAATATTTTTCTTCCGGGAAACGAGCATACAAAGGTTGATGCTTTAGACATGTTGACATTCAGGCCAATAAGAATACCCTCACCCCCTCAGTGTCCGCGGAGCAGACCGCCCTCAGCAGATGTGACGTCCGGCATTCATAAATCTGAGGGTCAAACTGCAACTACATCCATGATAGGCCAAAACAAAGAAAGAGACTTTCCAGTGAAAATTTTGAATAGCCCAAAACTTTCCGAAAGTGAGGGAAGACCAAAAACAGCTAAAGTGGCACCGCTTCCACCTATCAACGAGCAGTTTGGGGCTGTGCCAACCTCCTCGCACAAAACACCGTCATCACCGAGGCGTAAACCCAAGAAGGAGCCACCTGCACTTAAGACATGGTGAATCTGTTTGGCTGAGTTGAGGCTTGATGACTATTGCACCGCCTTATGACTTTGTTACGAGTTTATCGAGGCACTATACGTAGTAGGGTCTTTTCATTTGAACTGACTGTGTTTAAGCCGCCAAACTTATTTTCAATGTTTTTCATGACTACTGTTACGGCGATGAACTCCTAAAAAAGTCAAATTTTCAATCTTTTACGCATCCCAGCAGTATTGGTTATTATCGTTTGGTTTTCCTCTTTCCATGTAGCTCTAAAAAATCAGCCGCTAAGTCTTTAGATCAGGGACAGTTGTTCCTGAACGTAAGTATCTAAAAGAGAGTGAAACCCTGTAGCATGAGTGCATGAACTGTTTGGGGGTTAAGTATGATGGTACCCTACTATCTAGAACATCGAAACTTGGGCACACAAGCTAGAAACCCTGTAAATTCTAAAACCACTGACGTAACTGGTGAATTTGTTTGTGCTTCGGTCTTCATAAATCAAATTTTAACTGATGAAATGCTCTGCCGTAATGGTTTCTCAGCAGGTAACGTCTTGACCACGTCAAATCAGAAAGTTAACAAAATATAACCAAAATACTACTCATCAGTTTGCCAAACAGTACAGGGTGGCCAATTCAGCTAATGTTTCTCTCAACTCTATTCTTTTTCACCACCAATACCTTAATCTGTTCATCTGATTCTGCACCCACACAAACCTACTTCTTCTTTCCACACACACACTGGTATGAGTTCTATGTTCCACTTCTCTTCCCTTCTCTAAAAGTGTGCTCCTGAATCAACTTTATGATAACCATTGGTAGCCCAGTAGACAGGCTGACAAAATTAACTGTTGTTTTGTTTACGTGATTTGATCATTGATGCCAAAACTGAGCACCACCTTTCGTGATGGTTAAACTACTGCTGCCACTCATGCAAATTTGTGCTCATTGAATTCTGCATAGCTCCACGATAATTAATTGAGACTTAAATATCATAATTGTCACCTAATGGGCAAATAAATTGCACAAACTGATCTTCAAAATCAGGGCATGAAATCTACGCACCAGCTTATGACGTGTACAGTATGCATTAGTAAGACGGTAACTATGTCACCGTGCCGGTAAATAATTAATTTCATACCCTAAGTTTGACGATCAGTTTGTGCAAATGATTTGCTCATTGGGTGACAATGCTGAGATTGCAGCCTCATTTTATTAGTTTTGAGCTATACAGAATTCTATAAGCACACATTTGGCTGTGTGGCAGCAGTGGTTTAAGGCCCAAATTGTGATGTTAAAGATTAGGACCTATTGGCTTCATCTTCTCATGCTGAAACTTGTCAAATCAAAGTCAAAGAAAACTATGTAAACTGTATAATTGTAACCATGTTTTTCTTTTTCTTCTTCCGTTCTTTTGTTGGTATTTTGTTGGATTATATATTATAATATATATTTTATTAAAATTTATATTTATTTATTTTGCAGGTACCCTGCCTCAGCAGCAGCGATGAGGAAGAGCCATAGCCACGATAACCTAGCCTCAGACTTCTACTCTAACGTCAGATATGATACAGCTACTGGTAGGGCTAAGCTAGTCGTCCCCTCCTCCTAGTACCAAGTGAACCAAGGAACTTAGGCTTATTCAATGTCACGATAACCTAGCCTAGCCTCTGACTTCTACTCTAATGTCTGATATGATACGGCTACTGGAAGGGCTAAGCTTGTCATCCCTTCCTAGTACCAAGTAAACCAAAGATCTTAGGCTCATTCTTGTTCAATCTCTACTAAATGCAGGCTTGCTTCTCATTGCAACGACAATTATTTTATGGTTGCTTTTATTGCATGCCCAATCTTAGTATTATACAAAACTCCGTCCCAAAGTAACACATCATTACAGGTACAACCTCTCCTGCAATATAATGCATTTAAAATATTTCACCTGATAATAATGAAGATGTAAGTTTGTGTTTCCTTGTCTTGTGAAATTTTATGCAGTAATTATGAGATTTTTTAGTATAAATGAAGAATGTTTTTATTAGCAAACCACTTGCTAGTTCTATTAATCACCAACTGAATCTCGGATTCTCGGTTGACTAACTTTCTGTTAACAATAACTTGTTCACTTGATTGCGCGGTTGGTGACGCCATAGCATAAACAACCGAGTTGCATAAACATTTTGCAATTCACATCGACAATCAAATCTGTGTCGGACTATTTTTTTAAATCTAGATATGATTGATTAGGCAATTTTCTGTACCTATCAAAGTGTAAATAAAATGAATGATCTGTGCTCAGCTGTAGCTTTGGTAAATGTGGGCTAGCCGATGCTAGATCATACATGCGATTAGGAGATAAAAACTCTGATTCCCCGTTCAGGGCCAACTTGTTTTATAGTCTCCGACTAACCACACAGGAGATGCCTAGCCATGTCACACAGCTACATTTCCGGTGTAACCAAACCAAAAAAATAGCCGCGTGACAAGTTTAGGAGATTCCCCCTAAACATCTAAAACATGATGGTTATGGTGTACATGGCTCACCAAGTCTGCTTGCCAGCAGCAATGTACCGTCTGCTCAGGTCACCTGATTGATCATGTGATCATCATGTGGTCTTCTTCCGACCTTTGAGTGTGCCACATTTTATATTCTAATATCAGATTGCTTTACTGTATATACACAGCACACCCACTAAGCTTCCTCTTTGATAAGCATAGCCTTTGTTCTTTTAGTAAGAATGTAACACATCGGTTGGCAGGTCACATGTCATGTTAATGATATTTAATTGCATGCTATAAACTGAAGCTATCAGTCGGCTTATAGATAAATAATGTGAATACCAATGAACTGAACGTACACACAGCTAATATAACTGCTAGTTATCTATCCAGCGCTTATAGCGATCTATTACATCGAATTTTATTTGCCAAGCACAACTTGCATAGCTTTAGCAGTGTGAAGTCGTGCGTCAACATAATCTTTCCTAGTCTTCGGTGAGTTGTGCATACTGACTAATTACTGCACTATACAATATCTTAGGAGAGTTTGCCAATAATTTAGTTAGTGGCAGTAACAACTTTTTTCCTAGGTTGTATCAGAAGCAAGAAGTCGAGTACATTTTCAGGGTTCGTTATCTAGATTCATGCGTTTCAGCTGGGACACCGATGGGACTGCTGCATTTCCTATAACTTTGGCCCAAAGTCAGGAAATGCAGCAGTCCTATGGAGATACCTACACTTACATTAGCAATAGTAATAGCAGGTCTTGATTATGTAACTGTTTGCGTAAGACTTCCTTTTTGCTGAGCATGATTTTGTAACCCTGGTGACCAGCCAAATCTTCCTAATAACAGTCCGGCTAGTCACCGGGCTGCCACATCGCACAGACGTAATATCTTACATCCGTTTTCAGATAACTTTGGAGCTAAAGATAATTCAGTCATCATGTCTTACGTTGTCGAAAGTGTGGTAAGTACAACTTACTGTAGTTTGTCATAGCTCGTTTATCTACCCTATATTGGCCAGTCAGTGAGTTATAGTAAAACAGCTTGCTCAGAAAAGCTAAGAGTATCAGTTAGCTTGCATCCTGGACTTGGACACATCTTGACAGGGGTTTAATGACTTGGAAGTGTGATGTGGCAAAATGATTGTCATTTGCTTTCATTGAAGTATCTGAATGTGGAGATTGCCGTTTTGTGTGCGTCCCTATCACTTGACTTGCCTGGCATGTGATGTGGTTATTAACATCAAGGCATTACCAAAGTCCTGAAAAACTTCTGTTTGATACTAATTCTGCAATTTTTAAATACTTGTATATCAGATGTGTGCAACCTAGAGGTATGCTGAATAAGTAGGGAAGCTAATTGTTTATCCCATTCTCGGACATTGAATCCTCGTACCTGCATAACAGGCTACAAACTGTCTAAGCCTTCCATCATTAGAAACAACACTACCCAATTAACTTACTTCAATATATACCATGTATAGCTGCTATGAAAGGGTCAACATTTTATGCATGGTTATTGCGTGAGGCAGGTTTGCCGACGACTCTAGATGCTAACCGCAATATCTATGCGATTGTTACTGTATTGCGCTGCATTGAACGCAGTTGCTGCCTGTTAGAGTTGCCCCTCCTGCAATGCGGTTAAACATTAATTGTCTCATGTTATTTCTCTTTCATTTTTGCAGACAGTACGTATGACAATGTAACACAGCCCTCTATTGCTATAATAGCCAAATAATAGTTGTGCTTTTCCCCACATAACATTGTAACACCATAACATGAAAAGGTCACATTTTCAGGTCACATTTTCGCATGACATTGATGGGTTTCTGCATGGGTGACTGGATTGCATCAGAATAATTATCTAAATCCCGGTGTCTGATAAATTATAGGTGCTTGCATGAAGCAATTGGGTTTATGGATGGATTTGCCAGACAGATTTACAACACCTATTTTGATTGATTATATAAACTTTCACTGGTGAGAGCCACAGTGGTGTATTTGTGACATTGTCGCTTTGTCACATTGTCACGAAGTGTCATTGTCACAGACACTGCTTCTTTCATTGATACTTACATGATAAACAAAACCTGTGCCGTAAATCTGCCTGTTAAAAGAGTTCGTGTTAGATTTCATGCTCAGAAAGCTGCAAGTGTTTGTTGCATTTAGGATAGTGCAATGCCACAAACTCACAATCGCAGCCGTCTAGGCACCTTTGACCAAGTCCATGTAGACGCTCCCTAACTCTGCAAATCCTAATCACCCTGTGTATGCCCTTATGATAGTGGGTAATTGGGCAATTCAGATGAGGTGAACCATGATATCATATATGTTGGCAACTATTAAAATTGGATATTGAGAAAGTTTCCAGGAAATTTGATCCTGTCCCTTTAAAGTCAGCAAAAGTACAGTTGTATCCATGTTGCCGATACCTACGGAGGCTGCAAGGGAGAGCTGTGCTTTGCAAAGTATTGCTCTGGTGTCAAATCTGGTGCGAAGCCATTGACTGCTAGCAGAGCAAGATGTTGCTCATTTGGCACATCTTTGATGTGAATATATGCAACAACCTTTCCTAATTAGCCTTTGCTATGAAAATTGCTTTGATAATTTTTGTTCAACATTGAGCAAAACGCATCAGAATCTGCGTCAATATTGAAAGCATGAAGCTGAATTCTGTAAACTATCATTCTACATTAACTCCACTGAGTTGGAACTAAATATCAGAGACGTATTCGGAAGTAAACGCGGAAACTAGAAAACATAGAAACTAACGCTGAATCTGAATATGAAAATGATTTCCTTTCCTGGCTTCTTTCTTTAAATCTCAGCATGTAACATCGGGTAATGGTGTAGGGTCTAGGCATGGTGATCGGGTCCCTAACCCTCATTACTTGTTACCATGTTTATTTACATTTTCCAAGTGCATTAAAATTTGGTGAGTGGGATGAATTCGGTGATTCTACTTACCATGAGTACAAAAACACTTGATAGCGATAACGATTGTGCGCAGCCTACATTGATCAAGATTGCAAGACCTCTACAAAGAATATGCACAGATATTTTGGTCTCAGGTATTAATAAGTTTGAATTGATCTGATTTAAGTTGTCCTTGTCATGTCGATTCTTTTCCGCTAAAAACCAGTTACTGTTTTCGATTTGTAGGATATCCCATTCTGCCAGTCCATCCCTAACAACCTGAATGTAGGAGATGAGGTAGTAGTTAGAGGAAAAGTAAAAAAACATGCTGAGAGGTATGTAGTCTTAATTATTTGTAGTTTGAGTCCCGCAGACTTTTGCCCCGGTTTGTTTGCGTCTGGGGAGCATTACAATTGTTTGGCTTACCAAAATACTCAAGTCTCGCTACCAAAAGTTTTGATCGGAGACTAACTGGTTCATAGACTGCCAGTGCAGAGGGTGGCATGCCATAGCAGGATATTGCTTTCCAGTATTGGTAGCTTATTTTTGTCAGAAAGACCTGTCAAAACTCAGAGGGTTGGTGATAAAAGGCTGTCAAGGAAGTTTCAGTTTTGTGTCTAATTGAGTCATTATACAGAAATATATTTGTCAAGAATGTGTTTTGAAATTTCCACAGAAGTTGAATCACTTATTAAAGTATGGGTTAATTTTTCCTGGTATGACAGAAATTATAAATATTGCACATATATAATATTATCAATGATTCTTCCTATCACATTGACATGCATACTCTGAGTGGGTGTGTGGGCTTGGTGTGTAGTGGGCTAGTATGTTATCAGTGAGGGTGTACGTTTGTTTTACCCGGTTTAATCATGGATGAGCTAATGTTGAAGGACATGTCGGACCAAGTGCCCAAACCCACAATCCGTGAAGGGGTGACTATGAGTAACAGGTGGAATGCGATCTTGACTTACGTTTTATTGGTTGACATCTTCTCTTGATCAGCAAGTCTAGTCATTCCTCCAAATTTTTTTGTAAGCATTTGAGAGTATTACAGCAGGGGATAAGGTCTCATCTCGGGAAATACAATACAATGCACCCCTGTTGAGTGTGCTACACCCCTTGTTGAGGTGTCTTGGGGCAAGCTGGGTAATAATGTATTGAGGTAACATTGGTACCCTGCCTTATCTCAGCGTCAAATTGTTTGAAGATTGGTCAGCGCTTAACAATGCTTGACGCAGGGCCTGTCGTCACACTAACCTTATCATTAATATGTGGTCTGCATGTTACCATGATAGTGACTAGAGCAGTAACCTTGTGATTGGTTACCCTTGTGTTATTCCAAGATGCCACTTGACAGAAATTATACTTTTTGAGAGGTGGAGAGTCGTCTTTCCAAACTGGAGCGGTCTGAATAGTGGTCCCGAAGCCAATCTCAATCCAATATCCGATGCATTATTTTAGGGTAGAAATTGGTCACTGATTACCGTGCTGAACCAAGTTCTGTTGTGGTTTCCACAAGTTCCATAGATGGCCACACAATCTGAAGCAGGTACACCAACTCGGTAGACCAGAATGCATCAGTTTCAACTGTGATATCCACTCTCGATAATTGTTTAAAAATATCATCTTGTAAGTGGGTGGATCGTGAATTTGGCTGACAAGCAATGGTACAGTTATCACTTAGTTATCATCAGTTATAGAATGAAACGATTTATTACAGGAAGGTAATCATATCCCAGCTCTATGTTATCTGAGTTTTATGTTGCTTTGTAAACAACACTTAGATAACAATAAAGCTAATAATATTCAGGTTATCAAGAGCAACACTGTTGTCAAACCTATCACGCCATAAACCTTGTTCTCCCAAATTTACATTGAATGGCAAGCCAAGCTGGCATGGTTAAACCTATAAAACTGTAAACTAGTGCTCCTACATTTGCATTTAATGTCTGGCTGAGCTGGCATGTCAAATGTACTATTAAACAATGAGTTTTCACACCAAGCTGCATAAAGCATGACACAAGGTGTATTTTCCAGTCCAGACTGAGGGTCGGTGTGTCAGCACCCTTCCTTCATGATAAGCCTGTTATTCCCAGGTCTTGCTTACATATGAAAACCACTTTGCAGGATTGAGCAGGATTGCAGCAATGATGTTTCGTGTCGGATATATCACTCTACCTACATCCAATCCTCCATTTCTCATCTCAATCTGGTTTAATCAATGGAGAAGCTCATGTTTTGTCTTCCTCTTAAATCTTTAAGCTTTTTGAATCTCTAATTTCAATTTTTTTAATTAAATTTGTAGATTTCACATCAACCTGCAGACCGATGATGGGGACGATCCATCTAACGTATCGTTCCACTTTAACCCTCGTCAGAGTCAGGGGGAGGTTATCAGGAACTCCATGGTAGATGGAGGCTGGATGGACGAAGAGACGGACTCTGAGTTCTTCCCTTTTGCTCCCAAACAGAGCTTCGAGATCAGAATCATCTGTACCAAGTGGAACTATGTGGTATGTTTACTGAAATTGACCAATCAACACTCATTACATATAAAATTTATTACCAGTTCTGGTTGCCATTTTTACTACCAGAAGGAACAAGTTTTCTATAACCCAAGGCCCAAGTGTGTCGCCAAGTTGAATGGTTATTTTCATACTCTGCAGAAATTCTGTACTAAATATACTAGAGTGCAAAATAAGAGTTAGCTATTTATGGATAATGCATGGTTTCACTCCACTGAATTATTATTGTTTGTAGTCAATTAACTTACGCAGTTGGAATTTGCTGGCATGCCAGCACTTTTAATCTTACATACACCTTATGTATTTATTTATATAGTCAGGGTCTCTAACTTCCCTGTGTATTGTATGGTAAATGACCCCCCCCCCCCCAATCATATACAAAAGTTTGACAATGTAGGCTAAGAAAAGTTTCCTAGCCTTTCACGGGAGTTTTAACATACCATGTTATGTGTTTGCTATGACCAATTATATTGTATAACATCACTCAAATGTGTCATGATGTAATGTACAAGTGCACAGACACCTTGTAAATAACAGGTTTGTGTAAGTAAACTATATGATAAGTCTGCCAGAAGACTGAGAAAATTGATGCTGTATAGCCTATTTGCCCATCAGACTATCAAATTAGCTTTCAGATCTCGAGGTCCTTCCCAGAATACCAGAAACCTCTCAAAACTGTGGTTTAGTTCTACAGTATGCATAGTAGGTATATCTCCCAGTTGATTTCTCCATGACGCGACTATAAACTACAAAGAATAATCAGACTATATTTACCCCGTATCTCTCTCTCTGTTTCAGGTGTTTGTGAACGGACAGCATTTCTGTAACTACGACCACCGAGTGGACTTAAGATCTGTGTCTCATATCTATGTGGACGGTGACGCTAAGTTCTCTGATGTCGGCTTCAAGGCTTTCTTTGTAAGTTACAGCAATGGTTATTGTACCATAGAGATGTGAATACTGCTAGAGTTAAGTTTAGTTAGCTTCGATGCTATCAATTGAAAGATAGCATCAATTTTAGCTAGCTGAGGATTGAGTTTCAAGGTATAAGCTAGCCATCAATTTCACTTATTGCATGTTTGCACCAAATGACAATGGTTTCCTCCGGTGTTCACTTTACTCCTATAAGGTAGCAAAACTTTTTCCTTGATAAATTGCCAAAAAAGATCACCGGCAGTTTATTTACTTATTGGTAAGCATACCTGTAAAACCTGGATATATTTTGATAATTAATATCATGAATGAGCTATTGTACTAATTATGAATGCTGCTGGCAGAGATTAATTTCCCTATCAGTCTAAACAATCTATATGCAATCATTATTATTCAATCAATATTGTACTCTATCTTGTGCCAAATATTTTCCCAGTCTAAAGCGGACTGATATCATACTTCATTCCACAGGAGAGTAAGAGCAGCTTTCTAGCTTTTGCAGGCCAACCAACTGTTTTGTCTTATTACACCAACTCAGAATAGATAATTGTTCCGCAGTATATTTATGTTTGGAGTTGTCCTATTTTTATCCAGGACACTACAACTCCCATTAACAAACCACATTATTGTTAATAATAGCTGCGCCTTCCTAACTATTTTGTTATATTACAGGGTGCCAAGTACAACAGTATTATTCCCCAAGAGCTGAACCCCGGTACATGGATCAATGTCACTGTCGCAACACACGCCAACCCACACAGGTACATTAATAGCATCATCATGCTTTCACTTTATATTCTTATCATAAAAATATCAATCACATCATAGATTGTGTATTAATCTAACACATTTTAATTTCTGCTCTGACAGCCAATTTCGTGGCCTTGGAATAAACCTGCAAGTCCACTTGAATCAATTACAAATCAACTGTTTCAAGTCTACCATTCCTAATGTATTTGTCGGATGGAAAGCCTTCACCAGATTAGAGGGAAGAAGTCTACTTCATTGTGTAGAAACACAAATCCACCATTCACATGATCATGTGTCATTATTCTCCCAGATTTGATATCAATCTGTGCTGTGAGTGCGATGATGAGGAGAGGGCGTTACACTTTAACCCAAGGTTCTACCAGCAGGAGACCGTTAGGAACTCGAGGCTAGGAGGAGATTATGGAGATGAAGAGAAGGATGGTGGATTCCCCTTCGAGGCAAACAAAGTCTACGAGATCGGAATCCAGGTGCAGGAGGATAGTTATAAGGTTAGTTGGGTGATAAGTCAAAAGGTCATGGAGGTCACATAGGTCAAGGGTCATGTCCATAGACATAAAAATAAACATACTCAGGACACTATTGTTTGATAAAAAAAGTCTACGGTAATACCTCCTGACGGCCATTATTGTTTCCTGATGCAGCTGCATCATGATTCTATCAAGCAACTGTAAACATCCAATAATGATCTACTGTTCAATTGACCTGCTTTTAAACTTTTATGAGTATGTAACTTAGGCTATAAAATGCTCATTACCAAGTCAATAGTACTGGAGGGGGTCAACATGCATGGGCAAAAATTGGGGGGGGGCTTAATCTAATGGTACGTACTTATTGCTTCATAACTTTGTCTAACCCTGAGCAAATAATACATGAGAATCTATATGATATGATTACAGATTTATGTGAACAGAGAGTATTATGTGGACTACGCACACAGATGCTCAGCCCAGGACTCCCATCATCTCACTGTTAACGGAGATGTGTCTGTCCTCGATGTTAACTTCCTCGGAACTCTGGTAAGTTCGTCTGTCTAAAACCTGTCAGTCAAAATAATATCCTGAGAAAAAACATCCAGAGTCATAGGTCAGGTCAAAGTTTGGCCAATTTGTTGGTTCTGATCGGTGGATGGGGAGAAGCACCCGCCAATCAAAGCCAACACAATGGCTAGTCAGGGGTCAAAATATTGAACAATCAATACTGATTTGATTGATTTGTCTTCCTATGTCTCTTGGATACCCCATAAGTGTTCCCCTTTGAGGTCTTTCCAACTTTCAATTTGGTCCCAGTCTCGAAACAGACATTTGTAACAGTGGCTTCTGAATCAGTAGCAACCGGAATACCTTATAATTTTCCAAGGATAAACTTTTAATCAAAGACGGTTAATGCTGTGGGCAGTCTGTAAATCAGTCAAATGGCGTTACTCAGGTGCGTTTTTAATGAGGTTCACCCTCATAAAGGGTTTTTCTTCAGCATACAACACCGGGAGGGTTTATCCAAGTTTGATCTAGTTTGCCTGCTTCCAGAATCACTTTATCCCCCTCCACTGATCAAACAAAATGTCAGTGAAAGAGGAGCAAACTCAGAATCAGGCAACCGGATCAAATTTGATCCAGAGGGTTAACAACCCTCAAAAAATGCTTCTGTCTTAAACAACATCATTACAATATTACAGGAGGACAACACCTACCGTAAGGTACCAGGACTGAAGTCTGGTGATATCGTAACTGTGATCGGCTCAGTCAAGGATGACGCTGAGAGAATCCTGATTAATCTTCAGGGTAAGACTCCCGATGAGTCGAGCTCCAGCTCTGATGCTGATGAGAGACACACAGATATCCCTCTGCACTTCAACCCACGATGGGACGCTGGTAGGTTACCACTCACATGTAGAAAGGCCTCCTCTTTCCTTTTTCTTGATAGCTGATTTTGAAAAAAACATTTGTAATGAATGAAAGTTATGCCAATAAAGTTTTGAAATAAGGCTTGTCCCTAAGATCCAACTTTCCTTCTACCAACTACAACTGTTGTGACCATATGATCGTTACCTGTTGTCACTATAGAGGAGCATCAACGCCTGATGGTGATATAACAAAATACAAAGACAAAGACTTCTAGCATATTGCTAATCACTATTGGGCCTTGTTTCTTTTGTGTTGAGAAATTAAACTGTTTCATCCATAGACTCAATAATATTATTGAGTCGACGGTACCATCTCAATCAAAGTAAATGCTTGTTCAAGCAAAGGGAGGCAACAAGATATTGGTCAATAGATTATTCTACATATGCACATCATTAGTTTCTTTGCTCAAGGTCTGCCTGGGTTCCCTAGTAGCTTGATTCCAATCCAAGTGGAAACCTCTGGATTATATGTAAAAATACTGTTTTGTCAAAGCTCGAACCAGATATCCATCACTATGTGTATTATATATAATATAACACACACCACTTTATATTTACTAACCTATTATTCTATGTGTTGTCTCACAGGAGAGATTGTACTGAACACAATGAAGGATGGAGAATGGGGAGATGAGGAAAAGTATGAGCTGATGGAGGCTTTCTATCCAGGCAGACAATTCCACATTCAGTTCATCGTCAGGGACGACGATTATGAGGTAAGATTTGAACGAAATGAATAATTTATTATATTATATTTTATTCTATTTGTTGTTATTGACAATCACTCAATTATTAATGGATGATTATAGATACCCTGCCTGTATATATTTATTATATTGGTCTCTAAACCTGTTTTCAAATGTGTATGGTCGAGTGGGTAGGCCGATACCAATTTTGTTCCTCCTTGGAGTTAAAAGATGGCAACTACTAACATCTAAAATTTCGCAGAACTCCTTTGTCTTGTTTTTGCACATTTAGCATAATTCTTCATCTTGTTTGATTTTCCTAGAACTAATATATTTGAGAGAAAAAAACTCTGCTATTCTTTCTCGAGAAAGAGAGTTGTCTGTTGCTTGTAATGGATTAGAAAACTCTGTTCAAGGTTACGCTAGCCAATGTGTTTGCTCTGATTGGTTGTTGGATAATTGCGAGCCAATAGCAGGTCACCGAAAGTAGCTATAGAGATATAGTGACAGTGAAACTAAATTGTTATCACATTTACTCACTGATATATATATTGATATTCATATCAATGCATTTCACTGATATTCATATCAATGCACTCACTGATATTCATATCAATGCATTTACTCTATGTTAATATGTACTCTCAGAAAAGTGCTATCTGACCTGGATTTGATTCTCTCCCACCCACCAGCCAATCAAAGTCAACATATTGGCTAGGCCTATACGAACAAAATTTATATTATATACGAACAACATTATATCTTTTTCTCTATTTCAGATTCATGTCAACGGTCACTTCCTCTGCACCTACGAGCACAGAATTAAACCAAAGAAAGTACAGTTCATCCAGCTGGCTGGTACAGCTTACTTTAGCTCAGTGAAGCATGTCGCCGGAGCTTACTACATTAGTGACAACGGATTCCTCTACCGATAAATTTCATTTTCTAATCGCCAGGGAGACCAAGTTTGATCCAGTTTTCCTGCATTTGCAATTGTTGCTCCCCACTTATCAGGGGAAGGAAAACAGAATGCAGGCAAACCAGATCAAACCGAACCTCATCCTAAAGCTATTAAGGCAAAAAAAATCAAGCAGAGCAACTTTTGTATTTTGCAATCTGAAATCTGGAATTACTGTGCTAAATTTACCTGAGTAATTTTGCTAGAGAATTGGTGTCCAATCATGTTTCCATATACAACCTGTAATCACACCAATGCAAAGTTTTAATGACTATTAATGGAACTGTAGAAAATGATTGCTTCCATATTGTTTGTGATTACTGACCTCCAAATGTGATGATCCATATTTTTGTACCACGCTGAATGAAAGTTATCCAATAAAGTTTATCTCTAGTCGCTAAAAGCTTTTCTTGTTAACCTTGAAACTTAAAGACCGAAGTCTATTCTCGTTGGTTTATCACATCCAACACATTAATTTGGAATGACTTTGACAGCCTGCTTCAACAGTTTTAACTAGCGTTCTCTAAGGGTACGGGTCAGATTCACTTTCCAGGTTGATAGATCACCCAATTCCGATTATGTACATGTGCTCCGATTTGGTGCCAAATACATCATAACAATTTGCTTACATTTATAAGCAAGAATATGATGTCATATGTAGGACTCTCATAACCAATGCCCTATCAATCAATAATGACTGATTTACATCTAGCGCTTTTTCTCAGTAAATATTTAGTATTTTTGAAAATCATTATAGCTACACATTCCTCAACTATATTTGACTCTGCTGATGTAGTTTTGAAACCTAATTTTCTTTTTTTAGTAGAAAATTAGATGTAAAAAAGTTTGGAAATACAATAATTTTCAGTTCAGTTTATAGTTAAATTACAGTGTCACAATGTGTGTCAAAGCAGGCGCACAGCATGATATTGATTTTCTAATGAATTATAAATCAATATATTATCATTAATCATCATGCTTAACGCAATTAAATATGGCTCAATGTAGCCTGTCTTGACAAGACATGCTGTGCTCCGTGTAATTACCGTGATCTCATAAGTTTTTAGGATCGAATTTTGAGCATAGCAAATTGGTAAAAGCAAGTCTCATACAAAAAATTTTGGTCCATATTATTACTCCCCGCACAAGTAAATCCCTGTAGATAGACTACCAAGTGTCTACAATTAATGCTGGATCTGAATAACACTCCATCTTTAAGAGTTACAACTCATTTACACGTCCCTCATAATAATTCATCTCCACTTAAGATACTTTTTTAAGCCTGAATAATTGCAGTAGTGGCAACCTTTTTTATCGTGTGCATCGTACAAGGAGAGACTAGGACCCTAACCAGCTTTTTAATTGTTATGAAAACAATAAGAATATCTCAGCATTTAAGATAGATTTTCTTGTGATTATTTGTTTTGAGAGAGATTTAATGTTCGAAACAACTGTTGATATAAACCAAAACTCATTGATACGAAGTTGCTCTTGAATTTGGTAACTACTATGGTTAATCAGGTGGTTAGTCCCAGAAATGTTCAACCATGTCTTGTGTTTGAGAAGGGGCTGGCCGAGGTAACTCTGATCAACCTGGGTTCAGGTCTCAGGGACCCATAGAACTCAAGCCTTCCATAAAACAAAGTTCAATCTAGCATAGTTGTTCAAAACGCCCCGAAATACGAATTAATCAGCAAATCTGAAACTGTGATGCACATTGGCATAGCTACCCCCTTTAGGACGGATTGACCAAAGGTTCATGCCTCGTTTGTTTTTAGAATTGGCATGAGGTTACAAAGTGGAGGGCTGTGTCTTTGTCTTGACCACATTTTGGCAGGCCATTTCATCCATTAGCTTGAGTTTTAGCAGGTGTACATTGAATAACCCGTGACCAGTTACGCCTGATATGAGGTTATCGATCTCTGAGCGTCCAAAGCAGAGGAGCCCAGTTTCAGATCTAAGATTCAGTTCACGAATGAATGATTTTGTATGATTACCATGTTTACAATTTCTCCAACAAATAATTTTCGAATCCATCAACCACTCTTCGATTCCCTGCTTTATGACTGATTGGGTTATAGGGAGTGCTGGCTCTGGACCATAAGAGTCACATGCAGAACCAACATTCGCAAGTCAGTCCGCTTGTTCATTTTGATAGATGTCCTGGTACCCAATTAACCTCGATATTATTTCTATGTCCAAGTAATTTTAGCTTGCTTCAGCATTCTAAGTTCAACAGTGCAAATATCAATTAATTGATTGTAGCAGATAATGAAGATATGCCGGCAATCTGTAATAGTTGAATTTAATTTTCATTCAAGCTTTTCAAATAAAAAACGTGAAGAAAATTAGATTAAAATCTGACATTCACAATCAATCCACAAGCTGAGATCCAATAATATAGGAACATATGTTACTCATAATTAGTGCATGTGAGACCTTAGAGAGTAAAAGTAATAGCAGCATCTTATAGTCATACAATGCAGTTATAACCTTCTCCCTCATGCCTGTGACCTGCTATAGAAGCTATCCATCAAAGTTTAAGCTCTATATTCTATAGCATTACTGAAGTATTCATCTCCGTGTCTCAGGTATTGTAAGTGAAACAGCATATACGTCATTGTTCTCTGAAAGATCAATATTCACAATCAATATCATCAAGTCCAAAAAAGTGCTGCCATAAGATACAACTATAGGTTGGATAGTTTGTAGATCAGCCCCTATCATATAATCATTATTATAGCACCTGATCTTTTGTCCTCACTAACAATGCATATTTCCCCACTGTAATACCAATCAATAAAATTACGGAAGCTTGACATAAGAGCCAATCCAAAGTATTGGCATCTCTTGAAGACAGATTGCAACCAATTTAGGCTTTCGAGAACTTTGACGGCAAGAATCATTGTAAAACTATGACAAATGGTCTAAAGATTGTTAAAAGATGGCGAACAATGGTGAGGAACACAGGCGTGAGCAGGCGGACAACAGGACAGCTGTAGATAAATCTCTGCCAACATTGCAGGTAAGAATTCAGCATTGCTACCAATGATAATCCAGAGACATGACACTGTCCACAGTAGAAATCACCAAATACTAATGCTGATCTATTTCTTATTCTCATGGGTACACAAAACTACCACCTTAACTGTATATAGCATAGATAGATCCTGCAACTGGTGACCCAGATGATGAATATTGTAAAGAAGTTCGTTTCTATGGCAATCCCCTAAAATTACCTAAAGTTTTAATGACCAAAGCTGAGTATAAGCTCTCCATATTTAAACTATTTTATGCGCAGCGAGAAATCAAGACACAATGCTGTTAAATGTTCCTTTGGATTTTGCGAAGGAATGAAGTATTACTCACCGAATACCGTTATTAAACAGTCTTGAGAGGCTGAACTCCATTCGACTGCTTTGTTGATGTACATTCTGAATACCAACATTCTTATAGTTTCATTTTACGATTCATCATGTATTTTCAGCAAAGTTATAAGAAGGAACGAGAAACATTTTATCCTCTCCCAGACCAACTGGTTGCTCTCGATGGCTACCGTGGAATGACTTTGGGAAGAAGAAGAAAAAGAGGCCCGTTAGTAATTGGGCAAAGAGTACAAAGTAATTTTACTCTTCCACTTGACAACACTGTGATTATCAACACACCTGATGGAAGCATTCAAGAATATAGTTGGAATGACTCAACAGAGGGATTATTCTGGATACCAACCAATACAGTACACACCTCAGCAGGTCAGACTTGGATACCAACAAGAACCTTTACAGTACACACCTCAGCAGGTCAGACTTTTACATCAATTCATCGAATGGAAGTCACCGACGAAACATTTTACATTGTGCAATGCATAACAGGGAAATGTCACTGTCAAGGTGCCGGTGAAAATCACGACTTAAGTTACCCTCATGAGTATGCTGCTCCTGATTGGCTGTATGTTCTTGACAATGAATGGAATGTTATAAATAGCTGGAAATGTAGCTGTAATGTACTCGCTGCCACCAATGGTATCATCTACGGCATTCCAACAAGGTGTCCTTTCAAGTACCATTCTGACAATCAACCATCAAATCATCTTAGAAGATTTCATGGTGGTGGAAAAGAGTTGCCCCTTATCAGCCACAGCAACATGAAGGACCCTCGATATGTGAAAGTGATGTACCATCAGTCGCTTGACAAAACTCTTTTGTTCGTAAGTGATCCATCAGCCAACAGACTGTTTCTCTTTCTCGATGACGAGCTATGTTGGGAATGGCAACCAGTGGGATTATGCCAAGTGGGTCCTGTGGCTATAAGTGAAGCAAGTGGAAATCTGTATGCAGTTGTCAAAGAATCCAATGTAAATCAGCGAGGTGGTGATGCAATGACTTCTTCCGTACAGACTTTTGACTTGAAGGGTAAAGCAATGTATTTAAGAAATATTCAACAATTTTTATACTACACAAGTACTTTTTTTATTATTAGTTAGCTAAACTATTGAGTCACTACAATACACTACAGTCACAATCAATACAAAACAATAAAATAGTTGAGCTACCTTAAATATTTCCCCTTGAATTGTTTTATTTTGCAGGTTCAGAGGTGCAAGAGCTTAGATTTTTCGATGATAATGCGTCCCACCAAATTATTACTGACATAGAAGTGAGAGGCACTGGTGATAAAGTAACAGATAAAGTTTTTGTTGAGTGCGACAGCTGGAATGAGTTTGCAGCTGTGTCCAGTATAGACGCTTACCGCAATTTAAGTTATTTGTTGCACTACTGGATAAGTATCACCGAAAGACGCGATGTCATGTGGGTTGTCTTCAGAATGTTACTAATACCATTGATTATCCTTACTACTTTCTTATCTCTGATAATAGGCGGGATTCTCTATACCTTCGGTTGCGTTATTTTCTATGTTGTGGTCCTCGCGGCATCGCTGCCTTTCTGCTACGTTATGGAGATCGTTAATGACACCCACATTGTCACATATGATTATGTTGAACATGTTGTACTGAGGTTTGTGATGTATCTCAGGACAGGTAGAATGAGAAACGGTTAATCCCTTTCTGCGATCATCCAAATTTTTTAATATGAATAGCAGCTCAGGTTTCCTCAATCCTATTTAATTTTACAAGCTGTTGATACTTTTACCGCGATTATATTATATTCATTGCAACAGTATCACATTAAATAATAACGCGCCTTTTCTTCTTTGGATTCTGCCAACTCTCTGATTGAAATACACTGTTTCAAGCAGTCCTTCATGTTTACTGCGTATCACATTAAAGGCAATCAATATTATTACCTGCTGTATTTCTGTGTTGAATTATCCAACTTAATATAACAATGAATGAATTATCATTATTATTGTCACTAAGTTTTATGTGAAATAACATCTTTAAGATGGCTGCTGTGATCAAATAAACTCACAAAGTTTGAGCTCAATAAAATAGTCGGCAATGATAAAAAATAAAACTGTGTGTTTTCTTAAACAAATATATAATCAATGATTAAAAATGATGAGGGAAAGAACTAAAATGATTTACTATTGATAATATGTACAGCTACCCCTCTGCAGAAATTGGTATGGATGTTTATGTGTGATTTCACAGACTGATAGTGCCCAGGTGGTAGTTAATCAAATGTTTAGTCACACTCAAACATTGAGGATAGCATTCTTAGCGCGTCGGTGGTGATGCGACTATTAATGGGGATATATCAGAGAGTTCATCGGCAGATTTAGCTAATGTGTGTATTTCTTATTTTCATCTATATGTCATATGATATAAGATGATGGTTAGACTGGTATGGCTACTTTCAATCAAGCTTATGCAGACTTTGCAAATAAATAAACCCGCTTCATGTGCCCAGGTATTTTAGTTTGTCCTTTAATGGAGATTTTTCCTAGCGTTGGTGGTGAGCTGTTCAGTGTTTGCCAAGAATTTCAGTTCATGGTTGAGATTTCTATAGTCTTTGACACTTTCAACCACTGTACCGTTGGTTAGGAGAGCTGGCAGACTTGGAGAGTCATTACTGTTTGAGCTGTTACGTTTTGTTTCGGTAGAAAGTTGTGATCTTAGCTCCATCATGCTAGCCTTGTCATGCAGCCACGGGTTTTGTTTTTCGGATGGCCTTTTTATTTCTCGGTATAGTATGAGTGGATGTCTTCTGCCTTTTTAGCTCTAATCTACACCATTTTGAGCTTTGACTTTTTCTCTGTTCCATAGGCAAATAAATTAACCTTGTCATTTGACATACTCGAAATAAATATAAATTCACTGATTGCACTAAATTCATTGATTGCACTATATATTGCAGTAATAATGTGAAATCATGCTAAAAAATTTAAAACACTCATAACTATGACCATGACCTTGACTAGTCTTAGAAATTGATGAGCCACACAAACACATTCAAATACACATCAAAACCCGTGACCGCAGCTACCATCATGCAGTGTTATTGTAAAAAAACTGAGGACTGATATCTTCATCTAGGGATCAAGAATATCCTTGAAGCTGGATGGATTTATTGACATCAAATGGTTCTGAATAGTGAGGGCAGTTTATATAAGAAGCAGCATGTTGTGCTATTCGTCAAAAAAACCAGCAATATGACTTGTTTCATGGATATCCCTACTCTTGAGCACTTCTTTTAGCATCATTGATTTGGTAGCGAGGCGAGGCACTGACAACAGTATTGAGTCTAAGATTCTTAGCGACTCCATCTCTTTGCTGTCTGCACTCTGTGTGATTAATGTTGGTGTTTTAGTTGAAAGTCAGTAGAATATTGTTGGTCAATATGGTCTTGTTGTTTACGAAAACCATATACATGACCTTCGATGAATCAGAAATTGTGCAGTTGCCAAAAAATTGGCACATCCTTTTCTTTAGGCTCGACAATAATATCGGTTAACCATAATATCACTTGCATGCATGGCCCCACAGAAAAATCATTTTGATTCATTTCATTGACACCCTACAGGTTCTTATTTGTTTCAGTTTCAGTCTTTATCGCATATCAAACACCAACTGTCAGTACCACCACACGTCTGCTAAGCTCCTCACGATGTGTTACTTTGAACACAAATGAGCTTACATCTCAAAAATTTCTTGCTCATTTCTTCCTTCTGAACTTCCGGAGAGAATAATAGACGACCATTTACAACCTCTAACTCGATTTAAAGTCACCCAAAATAACGGATATGGTATGGAAGGGACAGAAACATTTTTATGAAATCCTGCAAACAGTTGTATTAGTGCCAACAGCTTGATAAATTTGTTTTTAATAACTCTCTCATGCTAACCCAACTGCTTGTCTTGAAATAAGGACTGCTTGACTAATTCTAATAATAGCTGTTGGGATGGTGTAACAAAGGAAACATGAATTTTTGCCCCTCCACTATGGCGGGGTTCGGTCCCAAAACGGCCCGCGGCCCAAAACGGCCCGAGGCCCAAAACGGCCCGAGGCCCAAAACGGCCCGCGGCTCAAAACGGCCCAGCATGATTTATGAGTTCTCCAAGTCCCAAAAGCTCTAAAAAATGAGTTAAGTCAATAAACTTAAGTTTTTGGGAAAAAACTTAAGTTTTTGTGAAAAAAACTCAAGTTTTCAACTTTTTCAAAAAAACGGCCCATCTTGGTTTTTGAGTTCTCCAAGTCCCAAAACCTCTAAAAAATGAGTTATGTCAACAAACTTAAGTTCTTGTGAAAAAAAATCAAGTTTCAAAATTTTTCAAAAAAAACGATCCATCTTGGTTTTTGAGTTCTTCAAGTCCCAAAACCTCTAAAAAACGAGTGAAGTCAACAAAGTGTTTTGAGGAAAGATTTTATTTTAAATGTTTTTCCAAAAAATTGACCAAGTATGATCTTTGAGTTCTCCTAGTCAAAGTATAATCTGATAAAAATTAGCGTAACAATTGACATTGAATTTCGGAAACTGGATTGTGTATAGCAAATCGAAGATTACCCCATTGTTAGCAAGACAATCAATTTGCCTAGAGTCATGTCTGGTTTACTATGAAGTTTATGTTTGATATTTCCAAGTAATTAACTTCTCGTCCGATTTATTGCTATGAAGAAGTTGTCTTCCCTTTTTTTGAGTCAGGACAACTTATCCAGTTTCCATACAAATTTTCGATGAAAAAATGCATCACTTATTTGCAACTAACGGGGTAATCGAGCAATCACCATCGGCTCAATTACTGGGTGTTCCAATAAATAACCACCTACACTTCACTGAAAATGTGGATTGCAGTATTGAGTAGCAGTTTATGGGTTATTAATATTAAAGCGACATGGCATAAGATCAGATTTACTTGTAAAATTTTTTCTGGCAAGAATTTTACCTATTTTAACATATGTATGCCCATCATGGTTTACATACACCACCCAGATTTCCAAGGATCGACTAGGACACCACCAAAGCCTCTGTCTTCCGAATATCTATCCAACAATCACGTCCTACACTGAGGGGCTAAACAGAGCTGGCATACCACGTCTAGTTGATACTAGTGGACAAAATAACTTTCAAGCATAGAACTGCGCTGATGAACAGGTCGCTGTCCAACACGATTGGCTAATCTAATTTTTTTAAAGTGATTACGTATTATTGTCATCTTTTTACCTGACCGACACAAACAACTATTCATGCATCTCTTATGTAAATCACAACCTCATTGGTATCACATGATATACTGGTTGGATGAATAAAGTTTGTATTGTATTATATAACTATGCTGGTACCACCCCTCGAGGGACAAAGAAATCCATTGTCATGAGGTGGGGGGGCATTGAATGTGTTGACAACTCACGATTCAATGATGCTAACGATTACCATGATGATAAAACGTAAAAAAAGGTCTGCCATTGTTGGGATTTGAACATGGGCCTCCTGCATTACAGTATGCAAAGCTTTCCATTCATCCACACAACCATGGTCACAGATTAAGTTATATGGGTATCTATATGAGCTCAATTTGACTAAATGCTATTCTTTTAATCCAATATGTACTAGAATTGACATGACGAACCATAGTGATTAACAGATTAATAAAGGAAGAACTTGACTATCATTTCCTGTTGTGCATTCATGATCTAAAGTTCAGTTATCTTGAAAAGTTTCCTATCAGTGTCCTCATCTTTTCACAAAATGTCTGACCCTCCTCAAATCCGTCAGTGCAACTGTAACCATGTCAGCAGACAAATACAGTGTGATAATTGCCGTTATTGGTTGCATGTCACGTGTAACATGTCGAATGCTCAGCAGGACTATTTTAGCAGAGCTGATATCACTTTTCTTTGTAAGTCATGCGTGTTTACACGAGATACTTATGACTCTATTTCTGCTCTGAGAAGCATACTTGCCAAGTCTCCCGATTTGGGCGTGACCCTCCAGATTTTGACACCCACCTCCCACTTTTTGTAAATCTCACTATTTCCTCCAGATTTTAGAGAAAACAGTCCAATCGCAATTTTTTGATAGTTATCCAAGCACATGTTGTTGTTGACTAGTTACTGTTAAGGTCTTTGCACACAAAATTGAAAGGAATTATCAAATTAAACAATTCTAACAAATTTACCTGTTCTGTTAAGATTCAGCCTATTATTGTAAATGACCAATAGCATCTTCTCATAACTCACAACACTGACTGTCATTGGTCACAATATAAAGTAGCTAGTCAAGTGCATACATTTAGTTTTCATTTCCTTTCAGATCACACATTTTTTAGTCTTAATTTTGTACTGTCTACTCTAGTTAAATTTAAGTGAAGGAAAATAGAAACCTAACAATTCCAAAGGTAGGTCCACTACAATTTAACAAAGCTCGGACCAAAGACTTTGAAACATATTTAATGTTAGTCAAACAGGAATATAGTACCTTATCTGGATTCTCACTGTCTGCAGGGAGAATTCTCCCTGCTGTCTGTGACTGAGCACATTTTCAGATCTTGATGATGCATGGGCACTTGTAGCCTGTCTTGACAGGCAAGGGCCCCTGGGACTTACATGCCTCTACTTTGCCAATGGGGTGTTTGATACTGGACATTGAAAATGTAAAGGCATGTATGTAAGAGTCCCAGGGGCCCATGGATTGATTGTAATTGTTTACAGTGTATTTCACCTCAGTTTGATATTTTAGTACTAGTACAAACATGAAATTATTTGGGGTCAAATATACCTTTTTAGCCCTTCCTAGTGGCTGGAAATGCTCTCAGAGCTTCTGCAGACGGGGCTCCGCCCCCCAAACCCCCAGGTGGGTGACTCGGGCGCTTCGCACCCTCGAAGCACCATGTTGTGGTGCAGTATCGCCGTGAAATGGAATCTCCCTATTTTGTATTTAGATTACTTGGCAAGTATGCTGAGAAGGTGAATGGTGGAAAATAAGTGTCTTTACTGCATAGACAATCCACAATGGTGCAATGGTGCAGCAAATTCAAGATTTTGTAAATCCTTCTGAGATCATTTTTTAGAGGTTTTGGGACTTGGAGAACTCAAAAATCAAGATGGGCCGTTTTTTTGAAAAATTTAAAAACTTAAGTTTTTTCCCAAAAACTTAAGTTCGTTGACTTAACTCATTTTTTAGAGGTTGTGGGACTTGGAGAACTCAAAAACCAAGATCGGCCGATTTTTTCGAAAAGTTTGAAAACTTAAGTTTTTTCACAAAAACTTAAGTTTGTTGACTTAACTCATATTTTAGAGGTTTTGGGACTTGGAGAACTCATAAATCATGCTGGGTCGTTATGGGCCGCGGGCCGTTTTGGGCATTTTCCGATCACAATACCATTTAACGTATTACAATGATTTATATGGAGGGTACTACACCCGGATTATCCAGGTCACAATATCCGTAA
This sequence comes from Membranipora membranacea, assembly GCA_914767715.1. NCBI lineage: Eukaryota > Metazoa > Bryozoa > Gymnolaemata > Cheilostomatida > Membraniporidae > Membranipora > Membranipora membranacea. The sequence continues at coordinate 13,010,472 of OU612072.1, forward strand.
TTGTATTACCATGATTGATATGGATGGTAGTATATAACGCAAAGATTTCATGTCTTACCTATCTTAAACAATATCGATCTGCCATGAATAGGCAATAAATATGACATTCATAAATAGCCCTCAGACATGAGGACGGTGCTTACTGCTTACTGCTTGTGCTCAGAATAGTAATCCTAGGGTGACTGGCATTGAAAATCCCATAAAGTGGAACAGTTTTTACTGCAATTAAGCTGCAATTGACCTCAGAATAGACAAAACAGTAACTTTTCTTTCACAATTTTGTAGGACAATGACTTGAGTGATAGAGGCTATATCCTATTTTGAATATATTGTTCGCCAATAATAAGAGGATACAGGAGACATTAATTATGATTCATCAGCAATTATTATTTCCTTGCAACATTTTCTTTTGCCTGTCTTGTGTCATCATCAGTGTGCCTAAAAACATACTTTTTGGTTTTTACTCCGTTGCTGCAAGTATTGTCATTATTATGAACAAGTTTATCAGCATTGTGTTGTAGAGAAATGTCAATAACATAGGTTAGTGGTACCAACTAAGAACTGGAAGTTCTTTGTGATAATTGTATCAGATGAGTAAGAAATGAATATATTTATCAACATTCATCTTGCTCTTATAGGTTGAAGGGTCGCTGACAATACCATCACCAACAGGTGGCTGTCCTGGTTTAAAACCAACCCAGAGCATGTCAGATGCTTTACACAACAAAATCATGATATCTCAGGATTTTTTTGGATAGACACCTTCTCAATTAAATGTCAAATAAAAAATTTATGATAAAAATCAGGGGGTCTTATCAGACGCCATATCCTAAATTATGGTCGAAAAGATATTGGTTGCCTTAAGGGCAATGCTGGATTCACGGTCGGAGTACACAGCCAACTGAACAACCTCCTACAACTTGCCGAGTGCCGGTTTGTTGTATGTATAACTTTGGGACATGAAACCTGGAAACCAATCCGGTTCATGGAGCAACACCATAATATCTCAGCATTTCTTTGGATAGACAACTTCCCAATTTAATCTCTCTCTGTTCATAAATTTGTTTCTGCCCATTTTGATATGGCAACATAGATAGCCGATATATCATATCATTCAAAACTCACAGGCTGGAGGCAAGATTCAAGAAAGTTATGACAGCTTCCTATACTGGTCAGTCACATATACGGTCTCAATGAAGTTGCTGCGGTAATCTACAACGGAAAATAATAGTGGTTGGAGTAAACTCAACTTAATTCCTGTTGGTGACATAAATATCCTCATCACGCTTTTAAATGATATGTGTCAGTTATTTGATTAAGTTATTTAACTTACGAAGTACAACTCGATATCATAGTATAGCACCAGTGCTTCCCAATAAGCAGATCCATGTTCTTCAAAGTAAGCCCTCACTTTCTCCTGATGAGCCATGTTTGAGCTGATCAAAGCCAGATAAAGACTACAAAAGAGAACAATTGCAATTCATACTTCAGTACCTTGTCACATTTGATCAAGATAGCCACTAGTGAACACTTGTACACATATCACAAGAATTTATCCCAACATAAAGTAACAATGAGTCAGTATTGGTCTTGTTTTTATACCTAAAAATAATTGCTGCAACAAATTTTGAAGCAAATCTGAAAATCTTACTTCATAAAAACACAAGGAAATGATGGCTTGGGTATTTATGTTGATCGGTATACATACGTTGTTATGGGGATGTGGTGTTTAGAGTCATTAGGCATGCATGAGTAACCAGCCAAGCAAAAAATCGATCGGAGAAACACCTCTAGACCTGCAAAGGGATATCCCCTCAATCATCAATCAGTATTATGAAAATATCTACATTACTAAGACCGTGAGGTTTTTAGCATCATAAGCTATGTCAGTTAAAAGGAATATGAAATCATGGCAAAAATAATTACCTGATGGAGAAGGTCTCAGAGATAACCATAGGGCACGACCTTGAAAATGTGATAAAGCTTTTTGATGTTGAAATATCTACAAAAAAGGATGCAAAAGCCTCCAGTGAAACTATTAATATTCAATAAAGCACCAGCGGTCAAAAGCTTCCAGATTTCATGAGCTTTTTCCTGACAAGATTGACAGGGTTATCATTTAATTATTTCCATATACAAGTTATAATAACTACAATAACAATGAGGAATCTAATTTGTCACTTATTGCTGGTTCTGTTGCCTGTAATCAAGGATTTAGAGGAACTCCTTCCTTTATCTAAATCACTTATCTGTTCTTTCCATTGAAACATCACGCTCATTAACATGATCCTTTTCTACTTTGGAATGCCTAATAGAACTCTTTTATTGCATCAATATTAACTGTCATAACAGATAATTTTACACCCAGCTGTCTTCATTGCAGATGAAGATCCTGTTTATGACAGTTATATGAAGTTTAGGGTGAGTGTCAACACATTATTTAAATGAGGGAAACCAAGGATTGGGAAGGACATCCTCAATTTTACATATTTTCTATTATAAGTAGAGGAAGAAGGAAACAATAACTATGATTAGCCAACACTCGTGATCACTGTGGGTCCAATGTAGGTTGGTGTTAACTGATAGCGGTTGAATATCATATTTAAGTAGCTGTAGGCAGGGTTAGAACATCATTCGTTGCAGTCATGTCGAAATTCACAGCTTGTTTACTTTGCCTGGCACTATTCTCTTTAGCGGTCATGGTAAGATTTTCATTCGTACTGCATGTTTTATGATTCTGACTTAAATTTGTATTGTTTGTGTAATAACCAAACTAAAAGATTATATGTTACATAGCACTGAATTGGAAACAAGATTACCTGAAATGATTGGGTGTGTTGTGAAGCAGCATTATCATCATTTATTGACAATCAATAGTTGGTTATTTTCTCATTCTTCTAGGTTGAAGGGTCGTTGATAATACCACAAGGTCCAGGTGAATGCCCTCTTAAGTCATGCGGTGCAAGTTCTGCATGTGACAAATCTCTGCAGACCAAAACGTGAGTTATAATTTTTCACTTAGTTCATTGGGTAACTAATTGTACTGTGATTGATTGCCGACTCAAAGCATTGCCAGAAATTGCTATATTTTTCTGGTGATCATACAGGAACGCATGAGATAAAGATGATGCCCAGTTTTCTTGTGCCATACATCCAAAAGTGAATACGTATGCCTGTGGAAAACAGCCTACCATGTCCAGTCTTGTTGCATAGGCAAACATTACACGCCAACTGGCACTGCTGCTAAATTTTGATACGCTTTTCAAAAATTGGATGGACTTCCAAAGAGTTTCTGCAGACAATTGCAACTGTCAATTTCTATCGAATGGAACTTAAACTGTTTGCCAAGATAATTTGGCCGCAGTCTTCCATAAGCTAACATTTTGTACACTCATTTCATTGCAGCTACTATACCTATAAGAATTTAAGATGCGTGGGATGTCCAAAATGCAGCAACGGAGGTAAGTCTGTCACATTCCTATCTTCTATCTAACAAGTCATCACAGCCCAGCTTAAAATTTCTGGCGACCATTCCTACCCATTTAGATTTCTAACACTCTGGTCCCATTGCCCATCACAGCAGTTATTGGCATGAGGGATATATTGTCAAATTTTATCCAGGCTGACAATTCTAAAACTTATTGCTGACCTGAAAGTAGAACAAAAACGTGACCAAGTACTATTGGTGATTCTCATGAGCATCAAGCTCGATTGAAACTAAATCTAAAGTTAAATTTCATGACCTTCATGTCTTATATTTGCTTATCTAATCTACTCTAATCTTATTGATAGGATAAGTAAAATAGTATGCTACAAGGTTTTTTGATATTGTCATAATATGGTAACTTTGTCTTTTTTAGGAAAAGGGATGAAATCAGTCTGAAGTAACTAAAAAGATGAATAAAATATAAGAGACGTTTCACTGGAAATTCGCACAAATTCTTCATTATATCATCAATCAATGTTATTGAATTAACATAAATATTGATAAAAATAAAACCAATGAGACTATTTACATATATATTGTCTATGACATTCGATTACAGCGATTACAACCTCAGAGTGCGGTGCCAGTGTGTTTGATCCTATGCTTACCAACTTTCAATGTTGTTTCCATCTGAAACATACATTTTAGATTGTGTGGGATACATCTCTCCTTATCCTTTAAGACAGAAAAACATTTGACTGCTCTGTCATACTTCAGTTTGGAATTTCATAAAGGTCTTCAGATTTGTCTAAATTATTTAGAGGCCAAACTGTTTTAAATACTCACCAGAGCATGATAAAGCACAACAAAAGGTTGATTTGATGGCATTGCATTCTATTAAAAAGGGAGTGACTCAGAGAAAGAGAAAAGGCTATTTTTATCAGTCAATGGCAGAGTCAAATTTGCGGTATTCTTTCTTACAGATTTAAATAACCAAACATTTAAACAAAACCTCTAAAAGTAGCTGTCTAAGGCATTCCGCTCCTCACAGTATAAAAAGTGAGCTAATGAGTAGCGCAAAGGTCTATCGGCTATATCTATATGCGCTATGCTCCATTTGGTTCAATACTTATGCAAAGAAAGACAGAAATTGATTAGTACAGCGGGACGCAAGCTTGTAAAGTAGTCAATACAGAGTAATTGCCATGAGAGGAGACAAGCTTTTTTTGCCGCAAGCAACCTGCAATAAGTGTCACTGGAACAGGAACAGGAATAAGAAATTTACCAATAATTGGTATTTGATGATGGTTTAAAGGCTGTGTATACTCGATCTGAAACACGAAAATCATCAGTTGTCTTCCTTTTGCTCGATACATAAGTCAAGAGTCATTTCTTGGCAGATACCGACATGCCAGTTTTGTTTCCAGACAATAGTCTCATTATTCAAATCTTTTGAATATTCTATTCTGCGCACAACTTTTGCACACACTGCAAAACCTTTCCCATAACCACAATATATCATCCTACTCTATAGCCGTTGACATCGCGGATATCAGCCTGCCATTTCAATTGCCAGCATTATCCTCCAAATTCAAATAAGTGACAGTGAGTGCCGCAGGAATTTGCAAGCACCAGCACATACTTTTCCTACACCATTCCCATTGTCAATGTCAATTGTCAATTGTCAACCATTAAGGTAATGTCAAAGACCGATCCGAATATCAAAATATCATATACCGTTGGAAAGCTGCCGAGCTACTGAAAATGAAGACCTGAACGAAAACTTGATTCGATGACATGGTGTCATTTTAGGGAGGAAATGAGGCAGAAAAGGCTTTTTTTGTCGATGCAGATTGAGCAGTCAAATTAATTACAAGAAATTTCAAGTCAGGTGGAATGTATACTTAGAGATTGCGTTCATCGTAAAAAAACTTTGTTTGGCCACAATAATGGTTATTTGGACAGAATGTTTAGCTTTATGCAAAGGTGGCGAAAATATTAGCCGCATTCGAGAGTCTACTGTCACTGCAATATGCCAGCTAATTTTTTGAAAGTCAATGTGTATGACATTTGAAGAGTACTCTAAGAGAAAATCATAATTAATTTTGATTCGAGTCTATGATCTGTTGTGAGTGTATGATTGAAATTTCACATATTTTCACGGCTTCACAAAAAATGCGTTGTATGGCGTGACGTAAAAAGTCAATTTAGACTGATCATATATCAAAGAAAATCAAGTATACATTCCACATGTTTTGAAAATTTTGGCAATTAATTTGACTTCTCCATCTGCATTGACAAGAACAGCGGTTTTTGCCTCATTTCCTCCCTAAAATGACACAACGTCATCGAATCAAGTTTTTGTTCAGGTATTCATTTTCAGTAGCTCGGCAGCTTTCCAACGGTATATGATATGTTGATATTCGGATCGGTCTTTGACATTACCTTAAACCATTTATTCAAATTTTATTTTTTTTGCTTTAGGTTTCAATTTCGTTGACCGTAAATTGACAGCATCAACAATCCTGAACCATTTATTTTGTTGTGGCAAACATCAATACCCACAGACACCTTTTCCATTGCCACCATGAGGGGTAATAACATAAGCATCATTATACCAAGGATTTCAACTTTTGCAAAGAACTGGACAGCATAAACCTCATCTTAAACAACAAGGTTATATTATATCCAAACTTTTGTTTTCGGTTTTACTTTACGTCTTGATTAAGAAAGAGACAAAGGGGGTTTGCAAATATCTACTTTCTGCACACCTTTGGAAAGCTATCGAGCTACAAATTAAACATAAAATGGCCAAGAGTACCAGTTATTTGGCTGTTTTGTTATGTTGTGCACAATTCAAGAGAACTAATGCGCAGTGCCCAAGTATTTCAGCATGTCCTCTATGTGGTCATGCAATTCATTAAATAATTTGAAACTTTAGTAAGGCTGGTCTGGTTGACGTTAATTCATATGTTGTAATCACCTGAACATTATGTTGAAATTGTCAGCTGCTGCACACAGCATACATAATTGTTGACAAAATCTTACAATAGAATAAAAGAACCCTAAATTTGACTAGAATCGATGATCCAACCAAAAAAGAGAAGAGCCTGAGCAATTTGTTGTGAACACAGGCCAATTTGCTTCTCAAAATAATATATGAATTTTGAGTGCAAACTGATTCTTAGTCACCTAACTATCTTCAGTTTACTGAAGTCAATGACTCATTGCTGGGTTAGAACGTAAGCGTCCTAAATGATAATTTCTTAAGCTGAGATAATTTCAATTCAATTCAATGAGATTTAATTAACATTTATAAATGTGAGACAATATAAGGTAAATTTTTCAATTTCATTTGCATTCTAGGGCAATAACAGATGCTTGCTCGTGGACTACAAGACATTGTGGTTGTCCCCTCTCTTGTCAAGGGTGCACAACTCGATGGTATATTTCATTTCTTAAATTACCTTCAAAAATACTAGAGTTTTCCTACAATCTCTTACAACTATACTTGATTGAGAATTTATCACAAGGGCAAGCATTTTCTTATTTACTGACAAATTGTACACATTACCCTGGTAACATCCACTATTAGTGAATCCGGAATACGTTTGTCATTGAATAAGAACAATGGCCATGGATGATGATTACATTCAACAATGCAATGTCAAGATTGAGTATATTTTCCATTGAAATGAGAATTTCTGCTTTTCAACTTTACATAACTGTTGATTATAGTCTCAAAACAAGACAAAACAAACACAACCCGTTGTTTTGTAGCTGATTTTGAATCAACAGATAAAATATATAAAAGCAGTGCAATATTGTGAATGGTACCTGAGTAAGTTGGGGGAGTTTATTAGACACACCCACGCGCAAAACTAAAGTTTTACCACTTTCCCAGGCTAATGTTTATCCTAGACCCTGTATATATGTTACGTTAATTGTGTATTACACCAATACATACACACAACATACTGCTTCATGTATCATTTTCATATCAGTTAACACTAAATAGACATATGGTTGAATTCCCACCACGATTATCATCAGTTTACCTCCGGTAACATAACTTTGATGAATACACTAGGATATTTTTAAGTCGTTGATACAGTCACGAACCCTGGTCATTATGGATTCTTGTTTGATGTTCGTAAGCACGCTGTAAGTACAATGATACTCTAGTGTGTACTCAGGGTTAACAGTAAAATAGATCCTCACATGGAAAGGGTACTGCTTTGGCTACGCTCTTAAGGGATAGATGAGAATCAAACTCAAAATATTATGTATGAAAAGCTAAGGAGTAAACTCTCATGGAACAATACGACAATATCACTATTTATATCTGCTTTTGACCAACAGTAGCTTTGCCTCTGCTTGCTTGTCCCAAAAACCTCTCATGACTTGCAAACAGAGTGGTTTTGGGTAAAGGCAGCTGAGGGCAGGCAGGGTAGTGTAGTGGTTAGGATTCGAGCTTCTCAATCTGAGAGTTGCAGGTTTAAATCCCAGTCACTATCCGTGCTGCTAAAGGAGGTGAGCTCTCCGGACAATAGCCTAGCTTGCCCAACCTGACCTTGTACGAGGGTGCGCTTATTAGATGAGTTGATCTTAATCAATTAATGTAAGCATATTCTGAGTGGCCCCAGAAGGGGCACTGAATTGCAATAAAGTGTATATTATTATCACATAAGCGGAACCTAGGGGTCAGAGAAAGCTAAAGGTCAGGGGAAATATATACAAACGGAACCTAGGGATCAGTAATGTGGCAATCAAAAGAAGCAAGACGTCAAGGGAAGCTGAGAGTCATTGAAATCTAGGGGTTGGAGGTAGTTATGGATCAGGGGAAGTTAGGAAAGCTGGGTGAAGGCGAGGAATAAAGACGATGCTGGACTCATGATCGTGAGGTGCTTGTTGAAACTCTTACCAAGACCCTATCACTCCCACTGTACTTAGTCTAGACCAAATTCACAATACACAATTTGCTGGTTCAGGTTACCCCCCCTCCCCCTGCTCAGCTCTGACCTGTCTATTTATCATAAACCTCCTTGGATAGTGAATATTTTACTTAATTTAATAGCGTCCTGATAATAAGCCATTCAGTAGCCAGTGAGTCAGGTCATGTGAGGACACTGACTAAGACCTCTCGCTACGTACTGCACATGGAGATCGACATTAATGATGCTACACAGCTGATATTCAGTGATAAATCAGCGATAAGAAGGATACCTCTACCAGAGTCAGGCTCTCCGATAACAGAGTTTATAAATGACACTGTTTTAGTTGGACATGATAGGTATACTGGGTGAGTTTATGATAACAATTATTTTTCATCTGTGTTTGATCATCAGAAGTTGACTACTGTTTGGCACTGTGCAGATAACCAATAATGTAGATGGCTAATTACTTCTTAAACTTATCTTCTCATTAACCCAAACATTGGGTATCATGATGCAATGCGGAATGATGTATAATATGTTACATTGTAGTATAATGGTATTTGAAATGGCCGGTTTCTGTCGGACCACGCTAAAAATCATAGAAGTCTGATGCAAAAAGGAGTTTTTTATCCACTTGAGCATTTGACAAAAAGAGAACCAGCTATTACTGGGAAAACGGATATGTAGAGTTAAGGTTCCCAAAAGCTCACATATATCTTGTTTTTTTCTAGGTATGCAGAAGGCGTAGGGACATCAGCAAGGTTTGAGCAGATAGCAAGTTTTGAACAGGTTAATGTAACTCACATCACTGTTGCTGATCAGTTCAATAAATGTATTAGAATGGTGAGTTGTATTTTGAAGAAGAATTAAATTGTCTAAAACAGCCTTGAAAATTTATGCCAGGGCAGGTTAGTTATTGCTCTTTGATCGTTAAATAGATACCTATACTCTCACCCATTCGCTTTTCCCTCATAAACACACCATCAAGGAAAATAACTCACCGTTTTTTAGATGTGCAAATTTTCTCACCGAGGATGTATGTTTTTTCGAAGAAGTTAATAAATGCATGATCTGCTCTCATGATGGAAATTAGACTGGATGTTGAAATTTTTGACATATTTCTTAGGTGGGCCAGGATGCAAAGACTGAAACATTTGCAGGAAACTGCCAGCACGGAGGATTCAAGTATTCAGGAACTCTTAAGGAGGCCAGATTCATTGGCCCATGGACAATAAAGTCATGTGGAAGCAACTTCTACCTCACTGATCACCCTCAGGAAGTTCTGATAAAGTTAGGTAATGTGTGACTTATTATGTCTTTACATGGCTCTCGGGCTGTCAACCTTACTTAACTCTTTAGCGGTTCTCACGCATCAATTTTTTAGCTATACATACATGTGATGGTGCCTGAAATAGGATTTGTGAATTGTTATATGTCATTCTATTGCAGACCCAATCAATAACATTGTAACTCAGGTTGCCTCTGACTCCCGAATGAGCTTTGCCAGAGGTATTTTGTTTCTTGACCAGCAGTGCTCTTCAGCATATGTTACTTTCAATCATGGTATTATGAGAATGGACACAGAGAATGGTGATACGGAGCTTCTAACATCCACAATGACAGGTCAGCATCTTCTCAAGTCATAGGCAAACATTCGCCACAGAGAAATGCAGCATTCCTTTAATCACTCCCTCTATTATTTTGAATGACAAACTAACACATCAAATTGGCTTGGGCACTGCAAACTGTATTTAGAGCAAACCAAAATAATTTACATGCTTATTCCTCATGATACAGTGTTATCTGGTTCTAGCTGCAGGATTCTCAGATGGCCTCTTAACGGAAAGCAGGATCAAAAATCCAGTGGAGCTAGTGCAAATTGATAGCGACGCAAAAAGTTTTGTAGTGGTTGACAACGGAAATAACAGGTAATGTTATGATATGCTGACTTGTTTTGGCATATTCGATAGTTGAGTGTGTCAGGGCGTCTATGTTATCACTTTACCAAATAAAGGTGAGTCTCACCTATAGTGATGTGCCTGCGCCACAAACTCCTCAGTAGCTGTAATTTTGACCCCAGAAGATGGACACATACACACTATGTGGTTGCTAAGTTTTTTTAAATATGACTTTTCCGGTTGTCCAAACTCAAATGATGAAAATGAAAGGTGGGATTAACCTCCTAATTAATTCCAGGTCATCTTCAAAATTTTGATACATACTACAGTGTACATGGATAATGGCTTATCAGATTAGCATACCAGTGAAAAATATCATTTGTCTTTTTAAAATCGTTTATAATACATGTTTGTACCTTTTCCAGGATACGAATAGTCGTTGGTGCTAATGAAGGCAACTATATAGTCATGTCAATATGTACAGGACAGACAGGCTGGAGAGATGGGCCTTACAATGAGTGTAACCTGTTCATGCCCTGGTCAGTAACTTATAACCATGATACAGACACACTCTTCATTGGGGAATTCAGAGCTATACGATATATAACAGGATTCACTTCTCTGGCTGGTGAGTATTCTTTCTTCTTGGATTGATCTGAAAATAGTTTTGGGCATATTTCTGTGATATTTTTTGCAAGGCATCTAACCAGTATGATATTGTTTGCCAAATAAAAAGTATATAATAGACTGTTGAGAAAAATCCCTGACCAGTTGTCTCAAGGCAAATTTGTGTGAATATTCTGCTTGCAAAAAGTGTTTGAATTGTAGCATCGGTTTTTGTATAACATTGGATCTTTCTATGTTTTTGCTCAGCTATTGATCCAGATATAAGTTGACCTCGTATCACCTTTTTTTTCCTCAGAGAAGCTGGTAATGGGATTGGGATCAACAAAGGATGTAATCGGTTAAGCCAGGATCAGCTGCTTTCCATCTGCTTCATCGTTTTGCCAAGCCAACAGTGATTGCCAAAAAAAAACACATAAAAAATCTATGATTATGTATTTTACCAATACAATGTGTTTGCATCTTAAAGGGCTCACATTCATCTGCCTAGCAGCCTCTCTAAATCCTAGATCCACTTAAATACTTCAGTACGTGTTATTTGAAGCCATTTATCAACGCACAACATATACAGATTATGAAAGAGAAGCTGGTATTGAAATCAACAAAGGATGTAATCGGTTAAAAGAGGATCAGTCGCTTTCAATCTGCTTCATCATTTTGCCAAGCGAACAGTGATTGTAAACAAAAGACAGATACAAAATCTATGATTATGACCTTTACCAATACAATGTGTCCGCATCTTGAAGGTCTGACATTCAGCTGCCTATCAGGCTCTCTAAATCCTAGATCCACTTAAATACTTCAACCAAAGGCTTGCACTCTTATCCCAATGAGACCTTTGAGATGAGTCTCTTTATTGTGAATAATCGCTATATATGTTGATAGTGGATAAATATTTGTGCAAAATGTTTGTTTATTCAATTTGGAAATCCAAAGTCATGAGAGTTGTGTTCTCTGTTTGAACGAGAAGGTAACTCTGGCTTGAGATGTGACGAAATCAGCTGTGATGCAATAACATATATATAATGAGCTGGTTTTGAAGAAGATTACATTGAGAGAGCTCTGAAAGAAAAAAATGACAAGATGTACTTCATACTGAGTTACATATGGTAGCATCATTTTTTCTCATTCAACTGGGTCTCTTAGCAAATTGCATTGCAGAAAAGCACACGGTTTTTTCCGTGATAGATTTACGATAATGTTGTTAACAAGCATAATGATATTGCAATTACTGCTAAATATGATAACACCATAAAACTTGTGCAATGAATCTGTAGGCTATACATGTTTGAGGGGATATGCTGGGGTTAAAAATGGAAAAATAAAATGATACATCATGTAAATTCAAGACCACTGCAACATAAAATTGCCCCTCTATAAGGAATAAAAATATCATAATAAAAATGATGTGTTGGCTATTAAAACATCCATATCATTGAATGAGACGGTATCGTCATAAATATAATTTGGTTTAAATCGATGTGAATGGAATGTGGAATGTAAATTGACGGATGGTTTGTTTTGTAAATTGCTGATCTGAGGGGGGGGGGGGGGCTAGATGAGTGGTATTGAAGTTGATTACTATACTGATACAGCTCTCCGCCCTCTGGGCAGTAGTCTAAACCTGCTTCACACAATCCATATAGTGCATTATAGTTGCTATAGCTCTGAACACACTATCTGGTGTACCTGTAAAGTACAAGATAATTTGATCGGCCATTTTCAGAATTAATGTAATACATTTTTGTGGCATTGGATAATTCAGCAAGAATAAAAAACAAAAGCATTGGCACAGTACACACATAGATTGTTACATGAATCCAAGGTTTGCCAAGTTACTTGTGAGTGATTCATTTAACACTTGGTGAATGATCGGTATTCTTCTACAGAAGGAGTAACTGCCAATTCTTTGAGCATTTGTCCCTACAATAAAAGCTTGGCGATCCTTAACAATTTTCATATAGCCACTCACCTTTACATGTGTCACCGTAAGGGTTTGTGGGAAAGTAGACCCCTGAGGGTTCCTGTCTAACACAGTCTGAAGAATAGTTTTTCCATCTGCAAATAGTTTTCCCATCAACCTCAATAATAGTCTGGTACTCCAAATGGTTGAGATGGATGTTTGGACTGGATATACAGTACTGAATCTGATAGAATGACTCTTCTAGTAGGTTTGCAGCATATCGAATAAAAAAATAGATGATTTGGTTTTATCAAGCGCCGAAACCATGGTCAACGGTATATTGGTTGCAATGAGGACGAGGCTGCATTAAGTCAGAGTACACAGCCAACAAAACCACTACCTTCGACAATAACTTGTGACCTTGACCAACTGAACAACCTCCTACAACTTGCCGAGGGCAGAAATGTAGTAATTTTGGTCATCAAACCTTAAAACCATCCCAGTGCATGTCAGATGCTTTACACAACAACATCATGATATCTCAGGATTTTTTTGGATAGACACCTTCTCAATTAAATGTCAAATAGAAAATGTATGATAAAAATCAGGGGGTCTTATCAGACGCCATATCCTAAATTATGGTCGAAAAGATATTGGTTGCCTTAAGGGCAATGCTGGATTCGGTCGGAGTACACAGCCAGCAAAACCACTACCTTCAACACTGGGCTGTGAATAGATGCCTCGACAAACTGAACAACCTCCTACAACTTGCCGAGTGCCGGTTTGTTGTATGTATAACTTTGGGACATGAAACCTGGAAACCAATCCAGTTCATGGAGCAACACCATAATATCTCAGCATTTCTTTGGATAGACAACTTCCCAATTTAATCTCTCTCTGTTCATAAATTTGTTTCTGCCCATTTTGATATGGCAACATAGATAGCCGATATTTCATATCATTCAAAACTCACAGGCTGGAGGCAAGATTCAAGAAAGTTATGACAGCTTCCTATACTGGTCAGTCACATATACGGTCTCAATGAAGTTGCTGCGGTAATCTACAACGGAAAATAATAGTGGTTGGAGTAAACTCAACTTAATTCCTGTTGGTGACATAAATATCCTCATCACGCTCTTAAATGATATTTGTCAGTTATTTGATTACTTAATTTGACTTACGAAGTACAACTCGATATCATAGTATAGCACCAGTGCTTCCCAATAAGCAGACCCATGTTCTTCAAAGTAAGCCCTCACTTTCTCCTGATGAGCAATGTTTGAACTGATCGAAGCCAGATAAAGACTACAAAAGATAAAAATTGCAATTCATACTTCAGTACCTTGTCACATTTGATCCAGATAGCCACTAGTGAACACTTGTACACATATCACAAGAATTTATCCCAACATAAAGTAACAATGAGTCAGTGATGGTCTTGTTTTTATACCTAAAAATAATTGCTGCAACAAATTTTGACGCACATCTGAAAATCTTACTTCATAAAAATAAAGGTAATGATAGCTTGGGTATTTACGTTAATCGGTATACATACGTTGTTATGGGGATGTGGTGTTTAGAGTCATTAGGCATGCATGAGTAACCAGCCAAGCAAAAAATCATCATAAGCATCATAAGCTATGTCAGTTAAAAGGAATATGAAATAATGGCAATAATATTTACCTGATGGAGAAGGTCTCAGAGATAACCATATAAAATCCTTCAGTTTGTATTATACTGCATCAAGAGTTAACCAGGGGAAGGCAATTTCTAATTTATTCATGATCTGTACTACTCACCCTTGTAACATTTATTATTTGTCAATCTTGAATAATCTTGGCATTGAATAAGAGTGATGACAATGATTGATGGTCAAAATTAACTAAGCAATGCCAAGATTAAAATTATTTTCCTATGTAGTTGAGAATTTCTGCATATCTGAATATCTCCATTGTTGATCATAGTCCCAAAAGAAAGCTTGCAGGTAAAAAGCCAAATGAATTATTTTAGCAAATCGATAGCAGATAACTCCAAATTTATACAGCCCATTGTTTTTTATATGAATCTGAATCCACATGAAAAGTATATAAAAGTGGTTCAATAATGTGAGTGGCACTTGGGTGAGTTGGGGGAGTCTATTTTACACACCCATGCAGAAGACTTCATTCAGTCAAATGAATTTAAGCTTTATATATACCACTTTCCCATCCCCCTATCAATCCTTGACCCAGTATAGTAGAAAAATTTTCGTTATACAGATTTGAGTACTTCAATGAGGTGGAATGGTGAATTGAGACTAGGTTATTCCTTAGAGTTACACTCCATTTATTGCACCCAACACTCACAATGTCTTTCTTTCAGAATTTTTGTAATGCTAGCTATGATATTAAATCATAGTTAGTATTCTCTCCTTAGACATGATTGTAGACATAGATTACCAACACGATAACTCTGAGAGGGCACGACCTTGAAAATGTGATAACGCTTTTTGATATTGAAATATCTACAAAAAAGGATGCAAAAGCCTCCAGTGAAACTATTAATATTCAATCGAGCACCAGCGATCAAAAGCTTCCAGATTTCATGAGCTTTTTCCTGACAAGATTGACAGGGTTATCATTTAATAATTTCCATATACGAGTTCGAGTTATAATAATAACGACAATAACAATGAGGAATCTAATTTGTCACTTATTGCTGGTTTCGTTGCCTGTCAGCAAGGATTTAGAGGAACTCCTTCCTTTATCTGAATCACTTATCTGTTCTTTCCATTGAGACTTGACGCTCATTAACATGATCCTTTTCTACTTTGGAATGCCTAATAGAACTCTTTTATTGCATCAATATTAACTGTCATAACAGATAATTTTACACCCAGCTGTCTTCATTGCAGATGAAGAGCCTGTTTATGACAGTTATATGAAGTTTAGGGTGAGTGTCAACACATTATTTAAATGAGGGAAACCAAGAATCGGGAAGGACATCCTCAATTTTACATATTTTCTATTATAAGTAGAGGAAGAAGGAAACAATAACTATGATTAGCCAACACTCATGACCACTGTGGGTCTTATGTAGGTTGGTGTTAACTGATAGCAGTTGAATATCATATTTAAGTAGCCATATCCTATTTTGAATCTATTGTTCGCCAATAATAAGATGATACCGGAGACATTCATGATGATTCATTGGCAATTATTATTTCCTTGCAACATTTCAGGACCATTCAGGGATATCGGATGTATCTCGTATTTAAGACTGTGTTAGCAAGGTTAGAACATCATTCGTTGCAGCCATGTTGAAATTCACAGCTTCTTTACTTTGTCTGGCAATATTATCACTAGCCTTAGTGGTAAGATTTTCTTTCATACTGCTTGATTTATCATACCAACTTTAATATGTCTGATTTGTGTAATATCCAAACTAGGAGATTTTATGTTTCATAGCACTGAATTTGGAGCAAGATTACCTGTAACGATTGAGTGTGTCGTTTTGAGCAGTATTATCATCATTTATTATCATGTTGACAATCAATAGTTGGTAATTTTCTTGTTTATCTAGGTTGAGGGTTCGCTGATAATACCTCAAGGTCCAGGGAAATGTCCACTTAGGACATGTGGTCTAAGTTCTGTGTGCGACAAATCTCTGCAGACCAAAACGTGAGTACAAATTTTTCTCTTTCTAATTTGATTACTGTTCTGTTCACTGCTTGATTGACAACCCAAAGCATTTATCAGCAATAGCTACATTTTTTTGGTTATCGTACATGGAAAGCATCATATATATATTAATGCCCAGTTTTCTTGTGAGATTAAATCCAAAAGTGAGTACGTATGCCTGTTGAAAACAGCCTGCCTTGTCCAGTCTTGCTGCTTTCGCAAACATTGCACGCCAACCTGGATTGATGTAATAATCGTTCTTTCTACAAGCTATAATGTTATGGTACGCTTTATGAAAATTTAGTGGTTCTCTTCAAATAGTTCCTGCAGACAATGGCAACTGCCAAATTCCAATGATTGAAACCAAAACTGGTTGCCAAGGTCATTTAGATACATCCTCACAAGAGCTAACTTTCTGTACACTCATTTCATTGCAGCTACTATACATATGAGGGATTGAGATGCGTTGGATGTCCAAAATGCAGCAACGGCGGTAAGTCTGTCACATTCCTATTCTCTATCTAACAAGTCATCATAGCCCAGCTAAAAATTGCTGGCGACCATTCCCACCCATTTAGATTTCTAACACTCTGGTCCCATTGCCCATCACAGCAGTTATTGGCATGAGGGATATATTGTCAAATTTGATCCAGGCTGACAATTCTAAAACTTATTGCTGACCTGAAAGTAGAACAAAAACGTGACCAAGTACTATTGGTGATTCTCATGAGCATCAAGCTCGATTGAAACTAAATCTAAAGTTAAATTTCATGACCTTCATGTCTTATATTTGCTTATCTAATCTACTCTAATCTTATTGATAGGATAAGTAAAATAGAAATGCTACAAGGGTTTTTTGATATTGTCATTATATGTTAACTTTGTTTTTTTTAGGAAAAAGGATAAAATGGGCCTGAAGTAACTAAAAAGATGTAAAAATATAAGAGACGTTTCACTGAAAATTCGCACAAATTCTTCATTATATCATCAATCAATGTTATTGAATTAACATACATTTGCTAAAAATAAAACTAATGAGACTATATATATATATATTGTCTATGACATTTCATTACAACGATACAACCTCAGAGTGCGGTGCCAGTGTGTCTGATCCTATGCTTACCAACTTTCAATGTTGTTTCGATGTGAAACATACATTTTAAATTGAGTGGGATTCATCTCTCCTTATCTTTTAAGATAGAAAAACATTTGACTGCTCTGTCACACCTAAGGTTGGAATTTCATAAAGGTCTTCAGATTTGTCTAAATTATTAAGAAGCCAAACTATTTGTAATGATCATCAGAGCATGAAAAAGCACAACAAAAAGTTGATTGGATGGCATTGCATTCTTTTAAGAAGTGAGTGACTCAGAGAATGAGAAAAGGCTATATTTATCAGTCAATGGCAGAGTCAAATTTGCGGTATTCTTTCTCACAGATTTAAATAACCAAGCACTTAAACAAAACCAAAAGTAGCTGTCTAAGGCATTCTGCTCCTCACAGTATAAAAAGTGAGCTAATGAGTAGTGCCAAGGTCTATCGGCTATAACTATATGCGCTTTGCTCCATTTGGTTCAATACTTATGCAAAGAAAGACAGAAATCGAATAGTACAGCCGGACACAAGCTTGTAAAGTAGCCAATACAGAGTAATTGCCATGAGAGGAGACAAGCTTTTTTTGCCGCAAGCAACCTGCAATAAGTGTCACTGGAACAGGAACAGGAATAACAAAATTAGCAATCATTGGTATTTGATGATGGTTTAAAGGCTGTGTATACGCGATTTGAAATACGAAAAACATCAGTTGTAAGTCAAGAGTCATTTCTTGGCAGATACCGGCATGCCAGTTGTGATGCCAGAAAATAGTCTCATTATTCAAATCTTTTGAATATTCTATTCTGCGCACATCTTTTGCAAATACTGCAAAACCTTTCCCATAACCACAATATATCAGCCTACTCTATAGCCGTTGGCATCGCAGATTTCAGCCTGCCAGTTCAATTGCCAGCATTATTCTCCAAATTCAAATAAGTGACAGTGAGTGCCGCAGGAATTTGCAAGCACCAGCACATACTTTTTCTACACCATTCCAATTGTCAATGTCACATGTCAATTGTCAACCATTAAACCATTTATGCAAAATTTATTTCTTTTGCTTTAGGTTTCAATTTCATTTGACCTTAAATTGCCAGCATCAACATTCCTGAACCATTTATTTTGTTGTGGCAAACATCAATACCCACAGACACCAGTTCCATTGCCACCAAGAGGGGTAATAACATAAACATCATTATACCAAGGATTTCAACTTTTGCAAAGACCTGGACAGCATACACCTCATCTTAAACAACAAGGTTATATTATATCCAAATTTTGTTTTCGGTTTTACTTTACGTCTTGATTAAGAAAGAGACAAAGGGGATGGGCAAATATCTTCTTTCTGTAAACCTTTAGAAAGCTATCGAGCTACAAATTAAACATAAAATGCCCAAATTTACCAGTTATTTGGCTGTTATGTTATGTTGTGTACAATTCAAGAGAACGAATGCGCAGTGCCCAACTGATGCTTGCTCGTGGACTACAAGACATTGTGGTTGTCCCCTCTCTTGTCAAGGGTGCACAACTCGATGGTATATTTCATTTCTTAAGTTACCTTCAAAAATAGTAATGAGTTTTCCTACAATCTCTTACAACTATACTTGATTGAGAATTTATCACAAGGGCAAGCATTTTCTTATTTACTCACAAATTGTACACGTTACCCTGGTAACATCCACTATTAGTGAATCCGGAATACGTTTGTCATTGAATAAGAACAATGGCCATGGATGATGATTACATTCAACAATGCAATGTCAAGATTGAGTATATTTTCCATTGAAATGAGAATTTCTGCTTTTCAACTTTACATAACTGTTGATTATAGTCTCAAAACAAGACAAAACAAACACAACCCTTTGTTTTGTAGCTGATTTTGAATCAACAGATAAAATATATAAAAGCAGTGCAATATTGTGAATGGTACCTGAGTAAGTTGGGGGAGTTTATAAGACACACCCATGCGCAAAACTCAATCAGTTCAATGGATTTAAACTAAAGTTTTACCACTTTCCCAGGCTAATGTCAATCCTAGACCCTGTATAGTTGTTACATTAATTATGTATTACACCAATACATACACACAGCATACCGCTTCATGTATCATTTTCATATCAGTTAACACCAAATAGACATATGGTTGAATTCCCACAACGATTATCATCAGCTTACCACCGGTAACATACCTTTGATGAAAACACTAGGATATTTTCAAGTCATTGACACAGTCACGAACCCTGATCATTATGGATTCTTGTTTGATTTTCGTAAGCACACTGTAAGTACAATGATACTATAGTGTGTACTCAGGATTAACCGTAGAGTAAATCCTCACATGGAAAGTCTACTGCTTTGGCTACTCTCTTAAGGGGTAGATGAAATTCTAACTCAAAATATTATGTATGAAAAGCTAAGGAGTAAACTCTACTGGAACAAAACGACAATATCACTATTTATATCTGTTTTTTTACCAACATTAGCTTTGCCTCTGCTTGCTTGTCCCAAAAACCTCTCATGACATACAAACAGAGTGGTTTTGGGTAAAGGCAGCTGAGGGCAGGCAGGGAAGTGTAGCGGTTAGGATTCGAGCCTCTCAATCTGAGAGTTGCAGGTTTGAATCCCAGTCACTATCCGTGCTGCCCACCCTTACATTGTACGAGGGTGCGCTTATTAGATCAGTTGATCTTAATCAATTAATGTATGCATATTCTGAGTGGCCCCAGAAGGGGCACTGAATTGCAATAAAGTGTATATTATTATCACGTAAGGCGAACCTAGGGTCAGAGAAAGCTAAATGTCAGGGGAAATAGATACAAACTGAACCTAGGGATCAGTAATGTGGGAATCAAAAGAAGCAGGACGTCAGGGGAAGCTGAGGGTCATTGAAATCTAGGGGTTGGAGGTAGTTATGGATCAGGGGAAGTTAGGAAAGCTGGGTGAAGGCAAGGAATAAAGACGATGCTGGACTCATGATTGTGAGGTGCTTGTTGAAACTCTTACCGAGAACCTATTACTCCAACTGTACTTAGTCTAGGCCACTAGATAGGCCACCATTATGAAGCTGTATTCACAATACGCAATTTGCAGGTTCATGTTACCCCCCCCCCCCCTGCTCAGCTCTGACCTGTCTGTTTATCACAAACCTCCTATGATAGTTAATATTTTACTTAATTTAATAGCGTCCTGATAATAAGCCATTCAGTAGCCAGTGAGTCAGGTCATGTGAGGACACTGACTAAGACCTCTCGCTATGTACTGCACATGGAGATCGACATTAATAATGCTACACAGCTGATATTCAGTGATAAATCAGCGATAAGAAGGATACCTCTACCAGAGTCAGGATCTCCGATTACAGAGTTTATAAATGACACTGTTTTAGTGGGACATGATAGGTATACTGGGTGAGTTTATGATAACAAATATTTTTCATCTGTATTTGATCATCAGAAGTTGACTACTGTTTGGCACTCTGCAGATAACCAATAATGTAGATGGCGAATAACTTCTAAAACTTATCTTCTCTTTAACCCAAACATTTGGTATCATAATGCAGTGCGGAATGATGTATAATATGGTACATTGTAGTATAATGGTATTTGAAATAGCCGGTTTCAGTCGAACCACGCTAAAGATTATAGAAGTTTGATGCAAAAAGGAGTTTTTTATCCATCTGAGCATTTGACAAAAAGAGAACCAGCTATTACTGGGAAAACGGATATGTAGAGTTAAGGTTCCCAAAAGCTCACATATGTCTTGTTTTTTTGTAGGTATGCAGAAGGCGTAGGAACATCAGCAAGGTTTGAGCAGATAGCAAGTTTTGAACAGGTCAATGCAACTCACATCATTGTTGCTGATCAGTTCAATAGATGTATTAGAATGGTGAGTTGTAGTTTGCAGAAAAATTAAATTGTCTAAAACAACCTTGAAATTTTATGCCAGGGTAGGTTAGTTATTGCTCTTTGATCGTTAAATAGATACCTATACTCTCACCCATTTGCTTTTCCCTCATAAACACACCATCAAGGAAAATATTTCACCGTTTTTCAGATGTGCAAATTTTCTCACCGAGAATGTATGTTTTTTCAAAGAAGTTAATAAATGCATGATCTGCTCTCAAGATGAAAATTAGACTGGATGTTGAGTTTTTTGACATATTTCTTAGGTGGGCCAGGATGCAAAGACTGAAACCTTTGCAGGAAACTGCCAGCACGGAGGATTCAAGTATTCAGGAACTCTTAAGGAGGCCAGATTCATTGGCCCATGGACAATCAAGTCATGTGGAAGCAACTTCTACCTCACTGATCACCCTCAGGAAATTCTGATAAAGTTAGGTAATGTGTGACTTATTATGTCTTTACATGGCTTGGGCTGTCAACCTTACTTAACTCTTTAACGGTTCTCACTCATCATTTTTTTAGCTACCATTGGTCCAAGCAGTGCAATGTGATACGATAATAATAATGAATTTATTTATTTGCTGCTTGATGTCCCAATGGGAACTTCTAAGCGGTTTTTCACTGCATCATTACTGCCTGTTCACTGGGTCCAGAAACTCCATAGGCAACCCTGACTTATGAGTACCTACATTGCAGAAAGCGCTGGTACTCATTGGACCACCCTAACATACTCGGTTTCTCAGGTAACACAAGTGCATATGCGCAGGGATTGAACCCCTGTTGTCAGATCAATGATCTAACTCGCTAACCCCCAGGCTAACCTGATAACGATGTGCAACGTGTGTGTGATGGTATGTTATATATGATTTGTGAATTGATATATATATCATTTTATTATAGACCCTATCAATAACATTGTAACCAAGGTTGCGTCTGACTCGAGAATGAGCTTTGCCAGAGGTATTATGTTTCTCAACCAGCAGTGTTC
Organism: Membranipora membranacea; assembly: GCA_914767715.1. Lineage (NCBI taxonomy): Eukaryota > Metazoa > Bryozoa > Gymnolaemata > Cheilostomatida > Membraniporidae > Membranipora > Membranipora membranacea. Next base: position 13,032,908 of record OU612072.1, read on the forward strand.
TTCAGCATATGTTACTTTCAACCATGGGATTATGAGGGTGGACACAGAGAATGGCGAAACAAAGCTTCTTACATCCCCAATGACATGTTAGTATTTAATATAGTTAAAGGAACACACGCGCCATTGATAAATTTTCTGCTGCATTCAATTTATATTACTCCCTCTATTGTTTTTTTATTGACAAACCAATGCAGCAATTGGGTTGAAGGCTATTAGCTTTGTACGTTGATAGAGTAAAACAAAAAAAATAGTGTTGCTATAATTCATGGTACAATGTTAATCCGTTTCAGGTCCAGGATTCTCAGATGGTCTCTTAATGGAAAGCAGGATCAAAAATCCAATGGAGCTTGTGCAAATTGACAGTGACAGAAAAAGTTTTGTAGTGGTTGACAACGGGAATAACAGGTAATGTTATACAATTTGTTGGCATATTCGATATTTGTGTATGTTGCCTGTGGTCATCACATTCTCACTGCTAGGCAAGTGACAATTTTAATGGCTTCACGGCATTCATTAGTCGCAGGAGGTAGCTCAGTTGGTTAGAGCGCCGTCCCTTCAGCATGCAAATGTTGAAGGTCGTGGGTTCGAATCTCACTTCAGTCTGTTGACTACTGGGGTTTAGTTGGGCCCCCAGGTGTGCTCCGACCTGCCTGCAAACTGAGAGCAAAATGGCGCAGATATTGCAGCCTAGCCCCTAAGGCAACTGGTATTTCGCCACCGATGCTTCGGGATGTGGCGTGTGATATGACATCTGATTTTAATCAACCTTTAATCAACCAACTCCAGTCACTGCCAAATATGACCCCAAAGGGACGGGATGATATGCGCACAAATTTCACCTTGTTCCGTTATCCAAATTAAAGCTACGATGAAAAGTTTGATAAGCCTCATAACTAACTTGAGTTCATATTCAAAAAATTTGATACAGACTACAATGTAAATTGAAAATGGGTTTATTACAAGATTAAAATACCATTGAAAGATATTCTTTGTCTTTTCATTATTTTTTACACTAAATACTCATTGATTTCATTTTAAGGATACGACTGGTAGCTGGTGAAAATATAGGCAACTACAGAGCCATGTCAATATGTACCGGGCAGACAGGCTGGAGAGATGGGCCTTACAATGAGTGTAACCTATTCATGCCCTGGTCTGTAACTTATTACAATTACACAGACACCCTCTACATTGGAGAATTCAGAGCTATAAGATATATCACAGGATTCTCTTCTCTGGCTGGTGAGTATTCTTTCTTCTTGGATTGATCTGAAAATTGTTTTTGGCATATTTCTGTGATATTTTTTGCAAGGCATCTAACCAGGATGATATCGTTTGCCAAATAAAAAGTATATAATAGACTGTTGAGAAAAATCCCAATGACCAGTTGTCTCAAGGCAAATTTATGTGAATATTATGCTTGCAAAACATGTTTGAATTGTAGCATTGGTTTTTGTATAACATTGGATCTTTCTATGTTTTTGCTGAGCTATTGATCCAGATATAAGTTGACCTCGTATTACCGTTTTTTTCCTCAGAGAAGCTGGTATTGGGATCAACAAAGGATGTTATCGGTTAAGCCAGGATCAGCCGCTTTCCATCTGCTTCATCGTTTTGCCAAGCCAACAGTGATTGGCAAAAAAAAACACATAAAAATCTATGATTATGTATTTTACCAATACAATGTGTCTGCATCTTAAAGGGCTCACATTCATCTGCCTAGCAGCCTCTCTAAATCCTAGATCCACTTAAATACTTCAGTACGTGTTATTTGAAGCCATTTATCAAAGCAAAACATATACAGATGATAAAAGAGAAGCTGATATTGGAATCAACAAAGGATGTAATCGGTTAAAAATTTTCATTCGATGAGAATGTTTTACAAAATCATCCTTCCAAGAAAAAAAAAAAGGAAAAAAATAAACCAAAAACTTTTAATCAAGATGACGAAAAAGATAATCAGGAAAAGTGAGTTTGAATGATTTATAATTGATTTTTGAATGTAATTTATATGGAATATTGTTAAAATTAGATGCTATGATATTATCTAAAAAGTTATTTGAAGTTTGGTGTAGCTTGAACATGTCTCTCAGATTGAAATTGCGCGAATAATTAAAATGTTCTAACAAAAGTGGTGGACATTTCTTGTTCATCAATTGGTGTCCAGTAATGCTAGTAAAATATATGTTGAGCACTAGAAAAGGTAAAAAATGTAACGACCTTGATAATTAAAGACTTTGTTTGAGGCTGCTCTTTTGTATCACATCTTATTCTCCATATTTTATTCTATCATGTGAGCGATTTTCAGCTTTATAATCCAAATATTGAGAAAGTTATGGCCTCTCAAACTTCCAAGGTGACAGCAATTTATCGGCAGTAAGAATCAGCCGGCAATCCCTAGGATACGTCACTAATAATGATGATCAAAATGTTCAAATCTGTAACGGTCTCGAACCCAGGTCCAAATGGCTTTGCAGGCGACGCCCGCTAATACTGAGCTATATTGTCAACTGGCTAACCTAGTTGGTCCAAGTGGGCGTGATGGTAGCGTCGTTGCCTATAGGTATTGGGACCCTGGGTTCAATTCCCACCCGGGTCTGAATTTTGATCATCATCTTATCTGTGTGAATATTAGTGTATTAACTAATAACTCATAATGTCTGTGCCACATGTCTATGGTTGTGACATACCCCAGGGGAAACATCCGGCTTATTCCCAATGCCGATTGAAGGCAATCACCCTGGAAGTTCCTCAATATTTGGATTCTAAAGCTGAAAATCACTCACATGATAGAATAAAATATGGAGATTAAGATGTGATACAAAAGAGCAGCCTCAAACAAAGTCTTTAAAGCATAATTAAAGGATAAAGGATAAACAGTGTAAATTCAAGATCACTGCAACATAAAATTTCCCCCTTATAAGAAATAATAATATCATAATAAACAAGATGTGTTGGCTATTAAAACAACCATATCATTAAATGACGGAATCGTCATAAATATAATTTGATTTAAATCAATGTGAATGGAAGGTAAATTGGCGGACGGTTTGTTTTGTAAGTAGATGCTAAGCTGAGGCGGGGGGGGGGGGGAAGCAAGATGAGAGGTATTGAAGTTGATTATAATACTGAAACAGCTCTCCGACTTCTGGGCAGTAGTCTAAACCTGCTTCACGCAGTCCATATAGTGCATTATAGTTGCTATAGCTCTGAATACACTGTCCGGTGTGCCTGTAAAATATGAGATAACTTAAATTTTTTGTGGGATTAGATAATTCAGCATGAACAAAAACCATAAGCATTGGCACAGTACACACATATATCGCTGCATGAATTCCAGGTTTGTCATTTTCGTACCTTCATGTTAATCATTTAGCCAAATTATTTCACAGGTAATGTGGTTGGTAGAATGGATTACACATAGATTGTGAGTGATCAACATTTTCCCACAAAAAGAATAGCTGCTAAAATGTTTGAGCATTTATCCCTGAAGTAAAAGTTTATGATAAGCAGATATTTAGCATAACTCATTCCAGTATCCTTTACCAACTTCACCCTGCCACTCACCTTTGCATGTGTCACCATAAGGGTTTATGGGAAAGTAAACCCCTGAGGGTCTCTGTCTAACACAGTCTGAAGAATAGTTTCTCCACCTGCAAATAGTTTTTCCTACAACTTCTATTATAGTCTGGTATTCCAAATGGTTGAGATGGATGTTTGGACTGGATATACAGTACTGGATCTGATAGAATGACTCTTCAAGAAGATTTGCTGCCTGTCAAATAAACAACAGATGATAATATTAGGGGATCGTATCAGAAGCCATATCCTAAACTATGGTTGACGAGATACTGGTTGCCTCGAGGGCAAGGCTGCATTTGGTTGGGGTACACAGCAGACATAACCACCACCTTTGACACTAGCCTGGGAATAGACACCTTGACCAACTGAGCCAGCTCCTACACATTGCCGAGTGCCGAAATGTTGTATGGAAAACTTTGGGACCTCAAAGATAACCTGAAAACCAATCCAGTTCATATCTGATGTCCACCGAAGGCCTAAGTGTGCTTGGTACTGCTTTACGCAGCAGCATCATAATATCTCAGCATTTTTTGGATAGACACATTCTCAATTTAAATATCTCTCTGTTCATAAATATTGTTTTCTGCCAATTTTGATATGGCAACATAGACGACAGATATCTCATATCATTCAATACTTACAGGACGGAGGCGTGATTCAAGAAAGTTATGGCAGCTTCCTATACTTGTCAGTGACATATACGGTCTCAGTGAAGTTGCTGCAGTAATCTACAAAGACAAATAATAGCGCGGTTGGAGTGTACTCAACTTAATTCCTGTTGGTCGCGTAAATATTCTCAACACGCTTTTAAATGATATGGGTCAGTAATTTAGATAAGTAATATAACTTACAAAATACGACTCGATATCATAGTACAGCACCAGTGCTTCCCAATATGCAGATCCATGTTCTTCAAAGTAAGCCCTCACTTTCTCCTGACGAGCCATGTTTGAGCCGATTAAAGCCAGAATGAAGACTACAATAGCAAAGAAATGCATATCATTCTCTTGGTTCTTGTCCAATTCTAACAATATGACCACTGGTGAACACTTGCACACATATCACTTAAATCTAGCCAACCGTAAAGTAGCAATAAGTCAGCAATGTCCCGTATAATAATTTAGCATTGTCAGCAAACTTTTTATATTCACCTGCTAACACCAACTTGGAAGACATTGTTGTGAATTTTAGAACAGAAAGGGTCTTTACTTTACTCTACTTAAACCAAAGTCAGTTGTATGGCCATTGTTAAAATGCTCATTTGCTTTTATACCTAAAAATTATTGTTGCAACCAATGTTGATGCGCATCTGAAAACCTTACTTCATAAAAACACAAGGAAATGATAGCTTTGGTATTTACGTTAATCGGTATACATACGTTGTTATAGGGATGTGGTGTTTAGAGTCATTAGGCATGCATGAGTAACCTGACCAAGCAATTGATTGGAGAATCCCCCTGGACCTGCAAAGGGATATCCCCTAAAGCATCAATCATCATTACTAAGGGGATGAGGTGTTTAGCATCCATGGGTAACCCAGCAAAGCATGAAGATATTGAAAATAATATCTCTGTACCTGCATAGGGCTATCTTCAAAACCATCAATCATTATGATGAAAATTTGTGTACTTCCTTGAATCTGTTTAGAAATAGGAACAGTATAGGTAGAATGACTTGATATTCAGAACATAAAAGTGACTCAAAACAAGCTATCTGATCACCACTGACCATCAGAAATGATATAAAAAATAATATTGAGTCATTGTAGGTCAATATCTCCCAGTTTACAGAGACAGAAAACTGGTCTGAATGACAGCAGGACTGTCAAGACAATATAAAAATCTTTTACAGGATGCAACAATTGATACAATCACACCACAGTAGGTAAATCATGGTGTCTCATTTATATTATATACATCTTTTTAAAACTGAGAGCAGACAAAATTTCAGTTCATGGTCAGCTTGAGGGACCTAAGTGTCAATCGAGTTTATTGGATCCTATGTAGTTTGTTTACTCACTTGTGTGAATATCTAGGAGAATGTATTATAAGCACACATTGATTCTAGGGCCAGAGGCCAAAAGTATCGAAAAATGTATGAGGTTATTCATTTGTTTTAAGACGGAGCACATAGAACTTGAATATGATGTCAAAACATTGTCATCAAAACTTGCGTCTTTTGGAATCATAACAAAAATTAGTTAGCATATCTGAGTAACCGTGGTAACCAAGCGTTCCAACTATGAATACACAACTAAGGCGACACAGATATGAAGTCATAGATTGAGCCAACACCGAGGTAACTATTATCCTTTTGCAATACAAAAATGAAATAATAAATACCTAGGCTTTAAAATTTAAAATTTTGCTTGTTAGTTAAAATTGTTGACATTGTTTCTTCATAATTTACAGAACAGGAGCTACATCATTCAGCAGATTTCAACATGCTGAATCTAAACTTTGAATCTTGATTGGTAGTTGAAATGTTGACATTTTTTCTCCATAATTAGCAGTATAAACTAGGTTGTATAGTAGATTCCAAAATATTGTTGGAATTAAAGTCAAAACATTGTACTGGCTACTTTCACCACATTGTTATGCATGCTAATGATTGTTGCGCAAGATTTCCACTTAAAACGCAGAGGAAATTACACACTATGAAATGATCTGTTTATTGTTTCTGTCTGCAAGTCAAGACTTGAACAACAACTGATTACATATCTGTCTGACATAACGTAGGAAAATACTACAATCCAATATCCTGAAAAAAAGTAGGCAAAAAATAGGTACATTGACTGTCTTTGTTTTTCAATGCGGAGGATTCAATGGTTTATATATATTATTTTACCAGAAGTCATGAAATGTGGGTCACATAATTTCTCGTGACCTCAAACTAAGTCAGCAACATGACCAGAGGACGAATTTCCCAGCACCACCAAAGCCGCTGAATTAAGGTGAGGATCACCTACGTCTTTCTGATTGAACTACAATCATTCATTTTAAAAACCACCATCATTGACATAACTTTAGATGAATATTTTGTCTAGTTTATGTTTCGGTTGATGGCATTTTATTGATGAAAGAAGGTAGGATCACTTCACTCTACTAGAGAGCTGATTTATTGACAATTTATTGCCCCTCTGAAGGATTATACTCCTATAAAACATTCATCCTAGCAGTAGAAGTGATCAAGCATTTATTTCTCCCAAGTAGGGAACTAAACAATCATATTTGACAAGTCATTAGGAAACCGTACAAGAAAATCATTGCAATGTACTTTCCTGTCTCCTCTTCACATTCACCTGCACTCCTAGATCCCAGGTACTTCAGGATTGCTCCTGGTATTCTGCTGCTACCTCGGGATTAAACACAGTCAGGTACTTCAGGATTTCTCCTGGTATTCTGCTACCTCGGGATTAAACACAGTCAGGTACTTCAGGATTTCTCCTGGTATCCTTCTGCTACCTCGGGATTAAACCCAGTCAGGTACTGCAGGATTTCTTCTGGTATTCTGCTGCTACCTCGGGATTAAACCAAGTCAGGTACTTCAGGATTTCTCCTGGTGTTCCGCTGCTACCTCGAAATTGAACCCAGTCAGGTACTTCAGGATTTCTCCTGGTATTTGGTTGCTACCTCGAGATTGAACCCAGTGAGGTACTGCAGGATTTCTCCTGGTATTCTGCTGTTACCACGGGATTGAACCCAGTCTCGTACCTAAAGATTTAACCTGGTCTTCTACCTCAGGATTTAATCTGGTCTCTGTGCCAGTATTACAATTTGTGGTTGTCCACTCATGACTCTCATTTATCTATGCATCAACGAATTAAATAATAACACTACACTTCAGTGTTAGTAGTAGCCTTCAAACCGTCAACATCTAGGGCTCATGCCCGTTCAGCCGACATCTTATTATCCAGACTCAACTATTATATTATGTACTTTATTCTGGACTAATCTTACGATATACACAGTATTATCATCACTATAAATAGCTTCAAGTCAATCTATATAATATTTATGGTGAGTTTTCTTCTGTTATTTATACTTGTCGACTGCGTAACTTTCACTACAAATGTGTAATTCTACCGATTGTGACGCTACGTTATTTGGTTTATTCTCAACTCCGTTCTTATATTCAACGCATTGTGAGGTTACCCGATTATTTATTTATATATAATTGTCATTGCTGATCGGCGTTATGATGTAAAGTTCTATCTCGGATGGTTTGAGACTGATTAATTCGTTTCTCAGTTTTGTTATATGTACTTGTATTTTTTAACCTGTCAGTGCATATATTTAGGATGAATAATTTGTTTTAGGAGCTAATTATGTCGGGGCGCTGCTATACTCAGTTATGATAACAGTGTATACCATTATTACCTGTTCTGATTCTGTCGATGGTGGTTAATAAACCAACAATTGTGAGTTTAATATTTGAATTACATTTGACCATTTCATTTTGTAATACTGCGTACTCATTTTATAAACAGAATTTTGATTTCATACTATTGGGGCATATTTTTACCACACATAGATTTTGCACCGTTCGTTTTTGTTGTTGCCATATTTTAACCGTTCTGACCATTTTAAAGCACAGATTACTCATACAAAATTCATAATGAGATGATTACTATTGTTCCCTATTTTACCATCCATGCTTCACTTGACTAATAATTTTGTTTGTCAATTCCAGGGTACAAGTAAATAAAGACTGTTGCCAATATACAATACAACCACCATACTGACATAGTCTCCTACCTCAGGGTTGTACCCGGTCTCGTAACTCAGGACTTAACCTGGTCTCCTACCTCCGGATTAAACCCGGAACTTCAGGATTTAACCTCGTCTCCTACCTCGGGGTTGAACTCGGTCTCGTGACTCAGGATTTAACCTGGTCACCTACCTCGGGATTAAACCCGGAACTTCAGGATTTAACCTGGTCTCCTAACTCGCGGTTGAACCCGGTCTCGTACCTCAGGATTTAACTTGGTCACCTACCTCGGGATTGAACCCGGAACTTAAGAATTTAACCTGGGACCTGCTGCTGAGAAGGTCTGCTATAAGTGATACTATGTATCAGCCACTCATGAGGGTGGTATAGCGACAGTTCTGCGCTGGTCGGATTGCCTGTATTAAGCTGCTGGCTAGCAAGTCACAATCCAAGAAATAACTCAGAGTGTTGTGCACAAACCAGGACTAACCCGGAATGCGTTTGTCTGTTTGTCAGTAATGTCTGCACCCAAGCCAGTGAGGCTTCATCCTACATAGATGGCCGTCATCCCTAGCCTTGATATTCCCATCATCGTCGTCAGCAGGCGTCTTTAATAATATAATACAAATGTCAGCATAATGTCTAGCTGACGATAATTGCGTTAGTGTTCTTGGTTGAATTCTCATGGCATAAACTGATAGAGAGTATGAGACTGAGGGAAACAACTGCTTGAAGCCTGCCGCGCCACAGCAAGAGTTGGTCATTAAAGCCGCCCAATTAGTGTAATTGGGTGTTAAGTGACTTTTGGAGTTGTGCTCCTTCTTTTCGAGAGAAGACAACTTGTTCCGTCTCACAACAATTGGACCACCTGATATTATTATAATTAATAATCATGCTTTACGCTATAAAATATGGCTCAATGTAGCCTGTCTTGACAAGACATGCTATGCTCGATGTAATTACTGTGATATCAAAGATATTAGGATGTAAATTTGAGCATAGCAAATTAGTGAAAGTCTTTGTCTTTTGTTATATCACCGCCGGGCGTCGAGGCTCCTCTATAGTGATTTACAGCTTGTCTGTACAGTGGTAGGTAGGTCAGTAGTCAGTGACAGCTGAATGTCCAAAGAAAGTTGACAGAATTAAAGATATAATTTTTTGGAAGAGGTTATAGTGGCCGGAATTCCACGACCCATAACTAGATGACAGTGAAGTATGTGAAAAGGCCCGGATTACAGCAGGAGAGTTTCGAATCTCAAACCATAGTGTGGGGGTTAATCGGGTTGGAAGGGTAACAATGCCCTAGATATTTTAGGATCAGTAAGTTGGCAGTATAAACCCATTCACATGCAGTAGAGATAGACACATGGACGGACCGCACGAGATCACCGGTCTGAAAAATCTCTCAGTGGCACATCGCAGGAATTGCGCAGGACTAGGTATATATGAGATGTGAAATTCAAATACGTAATTATGAGGAACATATCACAGGGAACAATAATTAGTAGGCCAGACACAAAATAGCACACTGGAATGGGAAGGCATAGATGGGCTGGGTATAAGGTCAGGTCAGGGAGCTCTGTGTAGTCTATTGGTGAAAAAATACTTCTTCACATCGGTGCTAAGTAAGTCGCATAACAATTCTTTTTCCCATATTATTACTCCCCGCACAATTTGACCACTGTAGATGGACTACCGAGTCTCTATAATTAATGCTGGATCTGAATTTCAGTTCCTATCGCGGACCGATTCATTATCGTCATACTGCACAGCAGCTCCTGGTTGTTGCTCAATGTTGGAAGCAATTAGAAAAATGAATTCACAAATTGAAGCTCTTTCAGCTTGCTGACAATTATGAAAATGACACCAAAATGGCATATCAAAATCATCGGCTGTAGAATTTTATGACACAGTTATGCAACGCATTGCTCATTATTGATTTTAGAGTGAATTTTAAATCAGCTGGTCATCAATCATCATGCTGTATGCTACTAAGTACGGCTCAGTGGAATTTACCACTGGGTAATTACCATGATGTCATATGTTTTTGGATGTCAATTTGAGCATAGCATATTGGTAAAAGAAGGTAGCATGACATTGTCTTCGGTCAATAATATTAGTAAGCAAGTAAGTAACAATTCTCTACAATGAATGCTGTGCCTGAACTGCTTAACCTCTTTAATAAGGAACGGAGGAAAATTGCGAGATTGCGTTCATCACAGACACACAAATTAATACTAAAAGGACATTGGCACCATTTTAAAAGGTGTATTATTATGTAATGTCAATGCTGGCAATAGCCCCCCCCCCCCCCCCCCCCCCCAATCAATAATGATCTATTATGACACACTTATAATAAATCATTAGTGATCATCTCCCTATTATGATGTGAACACTCAATTATCGCCTTCTGTTGTTCAATCAGGTAGAAATTGTGTTTATTGCTTATTATAAAAAATAGAACAAGTAACACGGTACCAAAGGTATAGAAAGTACAGATATAGTAACAGACATTTTAACAACGGAGCGCTCAATTCCAACAAATGATTCTATCACCAATGATACAATACAATATACGTACACATACACTCAAGAGCTTCTTAATTGATGCCGACGACTCTGCTTTGATAGTTTGAACCCCCTTATGTACAGGAACATTGCAATGTAGTTTGTAAGTAGATAATAGAAGGTTGGGCCTTGTATACGGTTTACATTCGCTTCACAGTTCTCAAATATTATTAATACACGGCCAACATAGGAACCAGTAGGTGAAGTCAAGGCAAGACTTGGAATGACCAGCAAATCTTATCCAAAGACACTTTCCTTAATTCAACCTAGATGTATGTGCTTATTGCAATAGTAATGTTACCCGCAGAGCCATACAATTTACATCATTGTCTATTATCTAGCTGCTAAAGTGTGGACATGACTAACCCAACCAAAAGGTGATTTTGTAAGTTAAAGTATGTGTCCTCATTTTTATACCATATTCAAATCATTGTTGGCTAGGATATGCTAGGCATCCCATCTACAGATATTAAAGCTGTGAAATTGTAATACTCCTTCTGTTTATCTCAAGGTCAAGGTCAAGGTCAAGATGGACGCTTAGAAAATCTTGTCCTCCTGAATTCTAATCTTTATCTGAGAAATCCTGCTGTTATACCGATCATCCAGTACCAGAAACCACCAAAAAAGCTGTATTGAAGCCATATTAACAAACTAAGCTGCATATTAGCAGCCTTAACCGAGGTGCTCTGGTGAGATTCCTGGGTAAAGTGGAGGCTACCTGCAACTTCCAATGGGAAACCCCTCTAGTGGATAATCCAAATCACTCACGTTTGTATTACTTCCTAGCACTGTCAGTAAGTACACCACTACCTATTTACTACTAACAAAACACTGTATTTGTCTCCAGAGCCCTGTGGGACCCCAGTTCTGCTCTGTTACTGTGGGCCTGGGTTTTGGGGCGGGTAGTTGTCTGTCCACTTCTGTGGACTCCAAGTTGGGTGACTCTGGTGCTGCGCTGGTGGGAGGCTGGTTGCAAACCTGGCTTCAGGTGACAACCGGGATTCAAGAATGCCTGAAACCCCTGCTTCTAGCCCTAGAGGCAATCAAATCCGAAATTCACCAACCCCTGGTCAACCTGCCAATCCAAACACCTGCTTAAAATGTCTGAAAGCTGTAACCAAAACAAAACCATCACTAAAATGTAATATCTGTCAATATTCTGCCCATACCTATTGTCTACCCGAGTGGGCTGATGTACTGACCATGACTGAACTGACTAAGATAACTAGTAGAACTGGACTTGTATGGTACTGCCACAGGTGCTTTCTAAAATTACCAGAATATTTCTTTGGCCCAGAGGTGAAATCAAGACTTGAACAAATTGATGACAAGATAGAAAACTTGAGTAGACTAGTGACTGACAGCCATAAGCTAACCAAAACTTTTGCTCAGGTGACTGGTGAATCGAACAACAACAACGCTGAGTTGAAGGTTATTGCTGAAAGATTAGATCAAAGAGCAAAACGTGAGTCACTCGAAAGACAGAAACTTGAGCGTAATCAGTCTGCTATCTTGCATGGTCTTGCTGAAGAGGTCAACACCCATAAAGAGGTCTCTGACATTATGCATGGTTTAGGTTTTCTACCAAACTCTATTACTAGGGTTTCCAGGCTAGGTGTACAGAAATTGAACAGACCACAGAACAAATCACGGCCGGTGAAAATACAATTTCACACAGAGATAATGAAGATAGACTTCCTAAGGTATTTTAACAGGTGGAGTGACAGAGACCGGATGTTTGCAACCCCCATCTAACAAAAGAAGAGCAAGAGAAGGAGTACAAACTTCGTTGTATACGAAACAACCTCTCAGATATGTTCAAAGACAACAAATACAGGTTACGCAGCGGCCAGCTCCAGTGTTCAGAGAAAGGGACTGAAGCATGGATTGTTGTAGATGAAAGTGGCAAGACTATTGACTCTACTGTCAACACAGACCAGTCCTCGTCTAGGGAACACTAAACTAATTTCGTACTCTCTCTTACAGGTCTAACTAACTTTAACAAGCACGATGGATACTAAGCATCCTGTCAGTATATTGGTCTGGAACTGCAACGGCATAAGTGGGAAAAGGCACCAACTGGAGTTAATTCTTGACCATCACAAACCTCACCTATTTGCCCTCACAGAAACTAAACTAATTGGTAGCATTTTAGATAAAGAAATTTGTGATAATTATACCCTTTACAGGCTAGATCGTGTTAACACTTCTGGTCGTGGTGGAGGAGTATTGATTGGTGTTAGTGAAACATCGAATATACTAGTTAATAAGATCACATCAGAAGAAAGAGGTGAAATCCTGTCACTTGACCTTAGTATTGGTGGGTTTTCTTTCTCTTTTACAGTGTACTATCGGAGACCAGCTATCAATTCAATAGATGATTTCCTTACCTGGCATCGTAACCAAACCTCATGTAATCAACTGATTGTAGGTGACTTCAACCTACCAGACATTGATTGGTCGAAAAGTCAACTCAAAAGACGCCTGAACCCAAATATGCATGAATCATTTCTGAATTTTGTAGAAGCCAGTGACCTCGAACAGTTTGTTGATTTTCCGACACACACACACGGAAACACCCTCGACCTTGTACTCTCTAACTTGGACCTCTCCATCCCTATAAGTGAGCCAAGTTGTTCTGATCACCATGTGCTTTTGTTTGACCTATTCTCTGAGCATCCCATCTCCCACTCTATCAATAACAACAATACTACACCATTTTGGAATTTCAAAAAGGCCAAAATCCCTGAGATAATGATTGACTGCTATGACATCGAAACTGAAATTAGCCAGCAAGTGAAAGTTGGGGCCCTGTAAACACAGTTTGGGAAACCTTCAAATCCAGCATTCTCAAATCCGCTTTTAAAAACATCCCAAGCAAAAGGAGAAAGCCCACCCCGAACCCTTGGATGTCCAAGTCAACAGAGAGGGAAGTAAATCGGAGGAAGCGATGGCATAAAACAAGTAAGCTACACAATACTGCCGAGAACAGAGAAAAAGCGTCTAAACAATCTAAACTCTGTGATAAACTCATAAACCATGATTACAATGAATTTATAAACAACCATATTTGTAGCAAGCTCGAGAATGGAGACAGTAAACCCCTGTTCAAGTTCATTTCTAACAGGCGTGGAAACAGCAATACAATCAAGAAGATAGATGGTTGCCTGTCCGACTCAGCCGCTGATATCGCTGATTGCTTTGCATCTGCTTTCAGCTCTGTCTTTACTGACGATGATGGTAGACAGCCTCCCACAAACCCATGTACTGCTCAACAGTCTTCATGTATTAAGATTGGAGTGCTGAAGCAACTCCAATCACTTGATCGCACTAAAGGTGCGGGACCTGACGGACTCTCCTCTGCCTTGCTTAAGCTTCTGGCAAATTTTATCTACAAACCATCGTCATTAATCTACCAATATTCTCTTGATACAGGCGCTGTTCCTGACGACTGGAAGCTTGCAAATGTCATTCCAATCCACAAGAAAGGCTCTCGCAGTAATCCGCTGATTTACCGACCAATCTCTATGACCTGTATTACATCTAAAATACTAGAACATATTCTATGTCATGACATAAACAATTTCCTAGATAATAACAATCTGCTTGTAGAATGCCAGCATGGATTTAGAAAGCAACATGGCTGCGACACCCAGCTTCTTACAACCATAACAGACCTTGTGGAAGGCTATGATCTGAACATCCCGGTTGATCTAGCAGTCCTTTGTGATCTGTGCTAATATGCTAGTAAATTGTAGTTATGTTCCCTTTTATTTTATGTTGAGATATCCCATAATCCCATGGTCAAGTCATGTGACATGTAGTTTCAGTTTCTTTCATAAAGTTTGAGTTGTTGTTTTGCAATTGTAGTGTGGAGAGGATTTTTCTACTGCCTTAGTTAGGCTTTGCAGTTCATGAGAATACAACATTCAGTATCTTACATATAATCCAGTGTGTCATATTCTTCAAGCTATTTCGGCAATCATGGTATCCAAGGCTATAAGGTTTTCTGATATCATCAAGAACTATGAGGACCAGAAGACAAGTGGTGAGTTCTTTGTTTGGATAGAGAAGCTAGAGCTGGTAGCACAGTTGCAAGGGTTGACAGATCTGCCTAAGTTTGTGCCATTGTTCTTGTCAGGTCCTGCCTTTTCTGTATATCAACAGTTGAGTGATGAAACTAAGAATGATTATGATTTGTTAAAAGCTGAGTTATCCACTGCTTTCAGCATTGATCCATTTACAGCGTATGATGAGTTGAAGAGCAGAGTATTAATCGAGAATGAGTCGGTTGATGTGTATTTAGCTGATATAAGGCGGTTGGTGGCATTGATGGGTCATGGAAATCATGGTGAGCCTCTGGTCAGGTGTGCATTTGTATCAGGCCTACCTTCTGATGTAGCTATGCAGTTAAAATCTACTGTTAATGTTGAGAGGTTGGGGCTCGCAGAGTTAGTAGGGAAAGCGCGTGCAATGCTTGCATCAAGGGGAGGCAATTCTGCTTTTGCTTGTGCAGGTGTAAAGTCAAATGTAAAAGCTGTACAGTGCTTCGTCTGCTCTGGTAATGGGCATGTAGCTCGGGAATGTCCTAACAGGAAAAAGGAGCGGTATGTTAGTGGTCGAGCTCAGCGTGATAGAAGATGCTATATATGTGATTCACCCGATCACCTGGCAAACAAATGCCCAAACCGATCGGGAAATGGGACCGGGGCAGTATCTGCGTTGGATACTCGCCCCGCATCGCAGCAATAGAGGTGCCATTACCTGTGATAAACATTTTGATCAATGGCGTTCAGTGTAGATCGTTGGTTGACACAGGTTGTCAGCGGACTGTTGTAACATCTCATGTGATCAAGGTGTTAGGTGCTAAGCACAACTCTAAGCCTAGTGTTGTGACAATGCTCGATGGCAAAACTACTCAGTGTGCAGGAGAAGTTGACTTGGTGTTAGATACATGTCGTGATTCAGTGAAATTACGATGCTTTGTCGCGTCATCTCTGGTATGTGGATTTTCCGCAATAATAGGTATGGATGCTGTCAGAGGTTTAGGTGGAGTAACTGTGAGCTCGAGGAGTGTTCCTCATTTTGGAAATATTGATGAAGGTATGCATATGTCCTTGGTTGCTGCTGTAGGAGTTTCGGTGGTTCCTTCTCTTGAGGTCGAAGACACTGATTTTAGAGCGATTTATGATGGAAATCAATGGAAGGTCTCTTGGAAATGGAAGGATGAAGAGCCTACTTTGAGAAATCAAAGAGGCGAGTACAATATCAGTGACAAATGTAGGGCAGGTTATGAGAGAGAGGTTGAGTCATGGATTGAGTGTGGGTGGTTAGTAGAGCATGATGTTTCAAAACATGGTGAAGTGAAGGGTGTGATACCTATGTTGGCTGCATTTCAGCCAAACAAAGACAGTAAGATAAGGCCTGTTATGGACTATGGGAAAGAGTTGAATCAGTACATCAGTAGCAACCCAGGCGTTGATGTTGCTGTATGTCAGGATAAGTTGCGCAAATGGCGCAGATTTGGCTCAAACTGTTCTATGCTTGATCTCAAAAAGGCATACCTGCAGTTGTATGTTGAGGATGAGCTGCTGAGGTTCCAGGCAGTTCGTTATAAGAACAACATGTATGTCATGACACGGATGGGTTTCGGTTTGAATGTTGCACCGAAAATCATGTCAAAGGTTCTTGGTAAGGTTCTGTCAATGGATAGTGCAGTTGAACACGGTACTGATCACTACATAGACGATATCATAGTGGATGAGGACAGAGTATCGGTGGATTGTGTGAGAGCCCATCTTCGAAAGTATGGCTTGGTGACAAAGGAACCTGAGAGAATGTGTGATGCTAGAGTGCTTGGCTTGCGTGTAAAGCTTACTGAGAGTAATGAGTTGGTCTGGGGTAGGGACAATGAGTACGGTGACATAGCTGATGTAGTGACTAAACGAGAGTTGTTCTCGGTGTGTGGTCGCCTCACTGGGCATTATCCTTTAGGTGGATGGCTACGAGTAGCATGCAGCTTTATGAAGAGACAGGCAAGTGATTGTGACTGGGATGAGAAGGTTCCCACTCGCGTCAAGGAGATGCTGTTTGAAACTCAGGCAATGCTAGTCATAAGAGACCCTGTTTGTGGAGTATGGTCTGTGCCTTGTACTGAGGAAGGAGTGATATGGTGTGATGCAAGCGGCCTAGCTGTCGGAGTGATAGTTGAGATAGGTGGTGTGATGGTAGAGGATGGTTGTTGGTTGAGGAAAGATGATGGCAATCATATCAATGTTGCTGAGTTAGAGGCAGTAGTTAGAGGTTTGAGCTGTGGTATAAAGTGGGAGTTGAAGTCTATGAAAGTTATGCCAGATTCTGCTACTGTGTATGGCTGGGTGAAATCGGTGATAAATGACAGCAAGCGTCCTAAGGTCGGAGGTCTTGCTGAGCTGCTTACTAGGAGGAGGTTGAGTATGATCGCTGAGCTAATCGAGTTGTATGACTTACATGTTGAGGTGGTATTGGTCAAGTCAGAGGCTAATCTAGCTGATGCACTTACAAGGGTTCCTAAGAAGTGGCTCAAACCTCTAGCTCAGGTTGTATCAGTCGGCTGTGTTGGCGGATACTCTATTGAGGCTGTGCGTGATCTTCATGATACTAACCACCTGGGGGTGGAAAGGACCTTTTATCTTTCCAGGTGTAAGTGGGGCGATGCAGTACAAAAAGATGATGTGGTCCAAGCGGTGAAGGAATGCCAAGTCTGCAGACGTGTTGATCCAGCACCAGTAAGATGGGAACATGGTGAGCTTTCGGTTGATGAGACATGGTTCAGACTAGCATCAGACATCACTCATTATGGAGGCAGTCCGTACTTGACCCTAATAGACTGTGGACCTAGCAGATTCTCTATATGGTGACAGCTCACCAATGAGACGACCGAAGCTGTCATAAAACTACTAGGACAAATCTTCAATGAGCGTGGACCTCCTAAAGAACTGTTAACTGATAATGGATAATGTTATGTGAGCGAGAGGTTCCGTGGATTTATGGCTAAGTGGAACGTGGACCATATATTCAGTTGTGCCTACAAGAAGCAAGGAAACGGCATAGTAGAGCGGCAACATAGAACAATCAAGAGAATGGTTGCTCGCTCCGGTGGCTCAGTACAGGATATGGTGTACTGGTACAACTTTTCAGCAAAAGTTGATGGTAGCACTCCGGCGGAATCTATCTACCAATACGGCGGTCAGTCATTGCCAGATGTGACAGGGAACTCATTCCGTCGACAGAGAGACACTCATCTCAATCCATTCAGTGTCGGAGACAGTGTGTATGTAAAACCTCCTGGTGCCCGCTGCACGACTACATGGCCAACTGGGGAGGTAACCGCTATCATCTCAAACACTGCTGTTAAGGTTGGTAGCACACCCAGACATGTCAGTGACCTAAGGCTACGCCAGCATTTCTCTCCAACCAATGAAGAGAATGGACAATCAATTCAAGGCGCTATTGACTATGAGCTAGTTGACCTTGATGGGGAGGATGCATCTGATGACGATGCGGGACAGCATGGAAGTGTTAGTGATGCCAGTGACAATAAGAGTGTTGGAGAGCAAGATCATCAAGCCAGGGCCCGTAATCCCCCTCAGCGATTCGGTAACAATATTTATGACACCTGATCCGAAGTATGATCTTGAGATCATGGGGAGGTGTGATCTGTGCTAATATGCTAGTAGATTGTAGTTATGTTCCCTTTTATTTTATGTTGAGATATCCCATAATCCCATGGTCAAGTCATGTGACATGTAGTTTCAGTTTCTTTCATAAAGTTTGAGTTGTTGTTTTGCAATTGTAGTGTGGAGAGGATTTTTCTACTGCCTTAGTTAGGCTTTGCAGTTCATGAGAATACAACATTCAGTATATTACATATAATCCAGTGTGTCATATTCTCAAAGGCTTTTGATATCGTCTCGCATCCAAAACTTCTCCTCAAGATGAAAGCCATAGGAATCCATAGATCTACCTGCAACTGGATATCTGAATGGTTATCCAACCGACTACTCACAGTGACAGTTAATGGTGTCCAATCTTCTTTGCATCATGTTACCTCTGGTGTGCCCCAGGGCAGTGTTCTGGGGCCCCTCCTGTTCTTATTATATATCAACGACATGCCATCTTGTGTCCATTTTTGTAACCTTAGACTATTTGCAGATGACTCTTTAGCTTTTCACCGAATACAATCACAGGTGGATGTGGATCATATGCAGAGCGATCTTGATCGACTAATTGAGTGGGCTAACACCTGGCCGATGAAGTTTAATGTGGATAAGTGTGAGCACATGAGAATACAGCGTCAAAAACATAACTCAACCCAGGCTAGTTACATGCTCAACAACTCCAAGCTGACTCAAGTCTCCAGTATTAAATATCTTGGTGTACATATAGATGACCAATTATCCTTCGACAAACACATCAGGGAGATATGTAAAAAAGCCCCTCAAATACTTCATATGTTAATGAGAAATTTGAAAAAAGCTCGTACAAAATCCAGATCTATTTGCTATAAATGTATTTGTAGGCCTATACTGGAATACGCTTCTCAAAGCTGGTCGCCTCACTTGGTGAAACACATCGACACTATGGAAGCGATTAATCAGAAGGCTTTCAGATGGGCTTATCACAAAAAGAAGTCGAATCATATCAGCGATCTCATGTCTCAGTTCGATTGGCAGATCTAGCTGAAAGACGACAAAATTCCGTTCTAAAATTGTATTTCAAAATCATTGCAGGTTCAGCAGCTGTTGATGAAAGCAAAGTCTCCACAAGCCATATGCACGATCACAACACCCGGACAGGTTCTGTTGTTGGTACAATCAACACCAATGTGAAGAAATATGCTTTCAAACAGCGAGTCTACCGATATCTCAACCCAGCTATCCATCGAACTGATTTATGATAACTGTATATGTTGTTCGTTGTTCGCATTACTATATCCCTTGTTGCTCATTTATCTATTGATCGTTATTGTACTACTGATGACTCATGATATTGTTTACTGACTTATGACTCACAGTCACACCACTGACTACTCTCATCGACATACTGGACTGTCCTATTTCATTGTATATTAGCCATCCTACTCCGTTTATAATTTGTTGCTCTCGTCTTACTCAACTCCAACAATATTTACCAACTCATGAAACAAGTACTCAGTGCTGTTTCGATTGTGCATTTGTTGCCGTTTTCTCGAGGGCACCAAGCCCCCTTCCCCGTGCTCGGCTCCCGGCGCCCTGTTGTGGTTGATTTTAGTGTATGGGCAAGGACTTGTTACCCTGATCTGGTCCCGAGTGTGGTGTGGCCTGGTGTCTGATAATCCACTGGAAACCCCTACAGTGTTGTCCCAGATTACTAACAAAAGTTGTCTGTCAATTTCTCCTTATCCTCCCCCTTATATGTTAACAACCCACTGCTGAAAACCCTGCGGTTGTGAATGTGACGCCAAAATCCTCCTTAAATTGATCCCTTGCGAGTCGTGGCTGTGAAGCTATAAAAAATACCTAACTGTTACATCTCTGATGACTGATGTACTGTTAATTACATCCAGATAATCAAGTCTCAATCTGTTATCACTACACAGCATATCGCCCTTGAAAGGAGACAACTACTCCGATGGCGATCAACCTATTGGAAGAATTGGAAGAATGGTTAGATAAACTAAAAGATAGCTTTTGGTATCTTTTGGAATAAAACCCTGAGTTTTACTGGGGTGTCCGTCGATTCTCAGCTATAGCCCCCCTCCGTCACCCACACTGCCTGGCCCTACCATTTCAAAACCCATGGATTCAGCCCTCATAACCCCTAGAGCCACCAATTATCATCATTGTATATCTATCTTGCTGTGAGAATTGTTTTCTTTCTGTTTTATGAGATCCAAGTTAAAACAAATAAAAGACAGTGCGA
This sequence comes from Membranipora membranacea, assembly GCA_914767715.1. Lineage (NCBI taxonomy): Eukaryota > Metazoa > Bryozoa > Gymnolaemata > Cheilostomatida > Membraniporidae > Membranipora > Membranipora membranacea. The sequence continues at coordinate 13,053,710 of OU612072.1, forward strand.
TATTTGAATGATTAATATTCACCATCCACCTCTTCGCCTGGGGAGCAATACACTTGCTTGCTGGCTAAACAATCGTGTTGTTAGGGGTAACAGGGATCGTTGACCTCATTTAAAGTATAAGGTTACAGTCTGTTGCATACGGCTAGCTATCACACCGTCCCCTCTCAAGAATGTTCATCTCATTCAAATCACAGGCTTCAGCCGAGCAAGTTTGTATTTATAAAGGGCCAGGAAAGTTCCAATATTGCTTTTAACACAGGCTTATGAATAAATTCTCAAAGGACATTTTAAAAAGTTTCTAACTTTAAATGTCAATCCTGGCAATAGGGAGATGATCAGTAATGATCTATTATGACAACCTCAAAATGGGTCATTACTGACACAAAAAATGATGAGTTTAACGCTCGTGGTTCTAGAATCTAGATCATTGTAATAATAAAAATGTGGGTTAAAACTTTTCACACACACCTAAACATTTGTGCTAGCAGCGTAAAAAGCAATAAAGGATTATTTATGGATCCAATACTGCAGCTCAATGAATCTAATATAATAACTGTTAGTCAGGTGGCAGCCTATGCAAAATGTGGCTAGAAATACAACTTCGTTTGCGATTTTAGAAGGATTAAGTTTGTCAGTTGTTTTTTGTACAGTTTTTCATGCTGATCGCATTGGTAATATTTTACCTTACACATAATTGCACAATAAGCCGCTAATTGCAAAAAAACGCTGCCGGTAAAAGGGAAAGTTCTGAAAAAATTATGATATGGTTTTAAAACATCCAAAAAATCTCTAAGATCATGTCACAATTAGTGCAATTACTAGAAATTTTACAAGGGTCTGCTATAATAAATAACTATGAGCATTGAAAACTGGATTTGTGTGATGGGAGGGTCAACTATCACATGCCTTTTCTATAACTAAGTTCTTAAAAGCCCCCCTCAACTGTGTTCGGGACGGAGCTCTGGCCGCCAAAGGCTAGAGAGCAATTAAGGGCCCTGGAATTCAAAGTGCCTAGGTTTTGTAGGGGGGGGGGGCATCTTTGGTGAAAGTTTACAAGCAGATCACCCAGAGACTAAAACAGTTAACCTAGATACGCAGCATGGCAACAACTAGTTTAGTACTTTGTGAGTCGGCTAGCTGTCTCTGAACAAAGCCCCATAAAACCTTAATTGATTAGGATAAAACTTATTTTAGTTGAAAAATGTAGACCATTTCTAAACACACTTGGGAAAAAACTTAAGGTTTTTGTTTGTTATGATTTAACTCATCATACAATCTAGGCGCTTGTTGATTTTTCATGACATAAATATTCCACTCTTAATCCACACGACTGCAACTTCAAGTCAGCTACCTGTATATCAATGACCAAATCCAAAACTATGTCATGTACCGTTAAACCTTTTTGCTCCAGACAGATATTATTGGTTAACTGCTGATAGGATGTCGCATACACTGTATGCATCACACTCAAAGGTCGTGACTTTTGAGTGTATATTGCACTGTCATTGTTGCTATGGTCCTAAAAGGATTAATCGTTTTACTCATCCGCTTTGTCTTTCATTCTTTGCCAATTCATTACCATCTAAATGCGGAGGTTGGTCATCAAAAAAATGACGTATCATCCCACCCTTTTCTGTTTTTACAACCTATTTATACAGGTCAGTTTAAAGGACAGTGCCGTTTTTGCGAAGGATCAGTTACATGTGTGCAGTTACGATTGGGAGTCAAGTGTGACAGTTACAACTTGACATTACAATTTACCAGTTGCCTGGGGCATTTGCCCCAGGAACTAGGTCAGTAATAAAATCATCAAACTGCCGAAAAACTGCATTCAGTATTATAAAGTAAAATGATATGAACTCTGCCAGCAGTGAAATCTTTGATCTTTCCTGATCCGACAATTGGTGCCAAACCGAGTGAGGAGAGAACTTCACACCTTCAGAAGATGAGACTGATAGCGTTGAATATACAAGAAAGAGGATGGAGATTGTGGACTTGGAGGAAAACGTCTTTGGAGTAGATGATATAATACAAGCAATATAATGGAACCATATGTGTCTACATCGTCTACATTATTATAAGGAGAAATGGAGATGGACTTTTTAGATGATGTAGAGACAAAACATATGGAGGCTGATATACTAGTGATGACATTTGATCTTCTGCTCCTGATTCACCAACTGTCAAGGTACATCTGCAATTTCCTGATTTTAATCAACAAGTTCTATTCAGTCTCAGTCTACAACAAACTAATCTGATGGTGTGAACACTGTAACTCAAAAAAAGATAAAAACTGCAATAAAAACATTAGGCAGCCGTAAGCTAAGACCCGCTAAGAGTATGCAGCTGACTACCACCGACTGGCAACTGATCTTCATATAGCAGCAGTATTAGTGCAAAGATCAGCACTAAATAATATGGTCACTGTATTAGTTAGGATGTAATGAATTAATTGATATTATTACCATCGACACAACCTTTATCATGCAATTTTTATATTTAAGCGTTTGAATTTGCAGGAAAGCAGCATTGCAATATTTCATGAATTTTACACCTTCGTCTGTCCAGTAATCTAAGCAAAGCTAAGGTTCTTAGATCTAGAGTTGAGAAGAAAGTGGTGTGTTTTTTTGTGGACCTGAAGCAGTTGTTAAGGTTGTTCAGCCATGGAAGGGAATGTCATGAGTTTGTTATGACCGTCTTTTATGCATGTCATCTTTGATACGCAACCTAATATTAGCTATTCATGAGAAAGTTGTAATTGTCTGATACTCAGAAAATCTAATATTAGGCCAGAGCGCATAACATTGAGAGCAATGTGTTGTGAAATCATAATATGTTTTCCATATTGCGTTATTGTTGCTGAAGAATAAAGTTTTCCTAAGTATCACATCATTGAGACCTAATCCCTAGCAACAAGCATAATTAAGAAGTTTTATGACTGGTAATTTTGATCATTTTTCTTGACACTTATGTGGACATTAATCAATTCTCAAATGCCTAAGGTATAATGAAAGTTTCCTTCTCCATTTAAAGCTCAAGGCACAAATAACAAGGACAGGAACCTCCGTGATAGTTAAGACTTCAATGCTAATACGCGATGGCGAGCAGGGTGATAATCGTATTGATAGCTGCTGTATTGGTTGACTCATCGTTTGCGACTAGCTTGACGAGGAAAGGTAAGTCTACATAGTTGATGTTTGCTAGCAAAGAGAGCCTTGTCAGGTATGTCACAACCCGAAGTAGGATTGGACTGACCACCAATTATTTGTCAGCACTAATCACACAACACAAAACATGGTGTCTCAACTTTTATCTTTTTGGACGACAAATTGAGGAACAGCGGCATTAACAGAAATTGAACAATCCAATTGGCTAGTTGACATAATATTTGAACTAAAAATTTGCAGAATTGATCTTTGGTGAGTTCGGGCAAAACATGATACAGCTATACTACTATAACTAGCAGTTCATCTTGCCGATGGTTTTTGCTTCTGAATCATTTTGCACCAACTCGCTCTGCTTTTTGTAAGCGTCTGCCAACCTTTTGTTGGTACTCGAGATCTTTGAGTCTCCTTATGAATGTACACTTGTATCGTAACTTTGGTTGACCTCTGTTAGGAGATCCGTCTTTCAGTTGAGTGAAGAGTATTTGCTTTGGTAAAGGGTTCTCATTTTGCTTGCGGACATGACCGGTTCATGTTAGTGTTTGCTGGCCAAGCGGGTAATTTTGAGTATTTTCTTGTTGCTTATGCGGTGCCACCATTTGATGTTGAGAACGTGCCTCAGGTGTCTCATACTCTATGCAGTAAGCCTTTGGGATATAATGTGATATCCATTCCATGATTCCACACCATACAGTTGCGTGGTGGACTGCAACTTTGGTCTTGATGGTAAGGTGCTTTTTATCCCATACTCGTTCTCGCAGCCCCCCCCCCCCCCCCCCCCCCCCCGAACAAAAGCAGTGGATGCATTTGACTTCCTGGATTTCAGTTCTTTGTTTAGTTTGTTCGTGTCTGACACGGTTTACACGAGATATTTGAAGTGGCTTACTCTGCATAGATCTTGATAATCAATATTGATATTCAGGCCCTCGGTGTCAGATCTTTGCACTGACTGGTACACCATCTCTGTTTTTTTAAATTGATCTTTAGTCCAATTGCCTTTGCTACATCAGAAACTTTGTGATGTTTGCTTGGCATCATCAAAGCTGTGAGCAATGAAGGCTGTGTGGTCCGCAAACATCAATTCTCTCACTTATATATCATTAGTTTTGCGTTTTAATTTAAACTGGTTGACATTGAAGAGATCTGCCTTGGGGCGGCTTTGGAAAAGGACTCCCTTGTTACAGTCATTGAATGCATGAGTAAGAGTTGCAGTGAGGAATAAGAAAACAGCTTCGGTGCTATAACATATCTTAGTTTAACCCCATTTTGTACCGTTAACGAAATCTGAGAGTTCTATGATCAGGCTTACTCTGGCTTCCATTTTTTCATGCAAGGCTTTGATTAGGTTGGTGAACTTCTGCGGGCAGCCGTATCTCTTTAGCAACCTCCATAGGGCAGTAATATTCGAAGTGTGTAATGCTTTAGAAAAGTTAACGAACACCTTGTTTAGTGGCACATTTTGCTCGATGCACTTCACCTGTACCCGTTTCAGACGGAACACCATATCCACTGTACCCCTGCGGGCTTGAAAGCTGCACTGGGCCTTTGGAGAAACTGGGAGTGTATATTCAGTAAAACTCGTGCAAACACTTTCCCTGGTATGAAAAGAAGTGAGATGCTTCGATTGTTACCGCAGATACATCTATCAGCCTCCTTGGATATGGTAACCAGCTGTGCATCTTTCCAGTACTGCTGCACTTCATTTTTCTTCCATGCTTTCTTTATGATAATGGTAAGCGCTTGCGATACTCTTTCACCTCCAACTCTTATGATCTCTGAATGTATTCATCGGCACCTGGTGACTTTCCATCGCATAGCATTCCAACAGGCTTTCTGACTCTCTTAATTTCTGGATTGCTTCATCCATCCAATCCTGAGAGGATGCCTGCTTGGTATTGTGAGTTGTTGCAGGTGTTACTGTGGTGTCTTTGTTCAAAAGTTGATTGAAGTGCTCAGTCAATCTGAGCAGCAGGTCTGGTTTCTCTGACAACACATTTTGTCCTTCTTTTTCCGAGAGTTTTGAATGATGGCTTACTCTCGGACCCGATATCACTCTCATGCTCTGGTAGAAGCCTTTTGGATCAATGAAGTCAGGCGGTTCCAATAGGTTGGTCGCATTGTCTGTCGATCATTGGTTCTTTAGCTCACTGCACCGTTGCTGTAGTCATTTGTGTGCCTAATTATATTTGGCATTGGTAGATTGTATGGTTTAGTCCACCATCTCTGATCGTGCTTCATTCTTGATCTTCATCATCCCAAGTAGTTCGGTGTCGTTATCATCATTCATGCTTCTTTCCGATGGTGACCAGTTTGTCATTAGATGTTTCATACAGTATGTTCTTAATATTCTCCACTGCTCTTCCACTGGTGTGTCAAGCATTTGATCATATTCTTCTAATTTATCAGATAGTGCCTCTTTCTGCTTTGCCTTTACAGATTGAACTTTTATCTTGTTAACATACAGCTTCAATTTCTTACTTTATATTAATTTTGAAATTCATTTGCAAATGATGAGGATTACTTTCGAAACCAACATTATTTGATGAATGCTGCACTTTGCGCCTCTATTTACCCAGGTGTTCTAGAAATCTTGAATATCTCGTATCCATGAATTTTTGTGCGCTGGATGATGGTTGAAGTAGGTGTTAGTAATGGCAAGCTGGTGTGCAGAACACAGGGCAAGGAGGATTTCTCCATTGTTGTTTGCTCTACCGCAGTTGCTGATGTACTTTAGGCCATATGTGGTGGTCTGATCCTACTCCGGCGTAGAAGTCTATCAGCATAATTATTTTGTCTGCAATTGGAATGTCTTTGAGCACCTGGCTGAGCTTGTCATAGAAACCCTCAAATGTTTCTGGTGGGTGTAGGTTCGGATTGCCATAAAATATCCTTGGCTCTAACTAACTGATTCTCCTTTACCATCTCTAGAATTCGGCAGGAGTTATATGTGCTACGGACACTGTTGCCTCTGTGAATCTACATCATTATTTTGTAGTAAATAACTGTGCATGTCAGAGAAATGGTAACAAGTACATACAGTTAGCAGAACATGAATGTGAGAAGTTTACTCAGTATGACAACATCACCAGACTGACTCACACCCACAGCTGCCCTCCAGGACTCAGATTTAGTGCGAAGAGTTGTGTCTGTGTGCACACTCCAGAGGTAGCCTGTGATGGTTGTGGACCACTAGGTAGGTAATTTTTTCAAACTAAATACAGCTCGCTATGGATTTGTTTCTCGGATCCAGATATTAAAGAAATGAGCCAACATAACTGTGAGGATGACTATCACTGTATTTCCCTCTTAGCTAATTGTGAATTAACTAATAGCATGACTGCCTTGAAATACTTTTGTATGCTAACTAAAGAGTATGTGCAACAGATACACACTTATTCATATCATCGAAGATACTTGTGTGCAGCCATCTTATGTTTCTTTTAGTGTGTGAAGTGGAAGGCAATAAAAGATTTGAAAGTCTAATTGCACTGAGGAGAGCTGGTGATTGTGAAAGGTTAGTTTTTGGATATTGTTGTTATGACAGTGTGCAGTTTATGCCAAGTAGTCTGTAATACAAATTTACCCAAGAGATAAACAGACCATAGATTTTGTTAAATTGAGGAAACATTTAAGCCTACAAACCAAATGAACATCCATACTAAGATTTTATCCTGCCTTTTATCAAAATAGTACAATGCCATGATATGACGTCATGCTGAAATCAATATTTTTCAGAACCAGTGTTTAATCAGCTTTCCAATAAAATTTAAAAATCAGGCAATGTTGGTATCATAACCGTGTCCAAGCCTGATGCTTATACCTGCAAAGCAAGAAATGATATAACCGATATTTTGCAGTGCTAACAAGATAACTCAAGAGGTGCTTGCAGGTTGCGTTACAAAGGACGGTGTCGCACTCACTTTGCTAAATCTGAGATTTAGAGCTGCTGATAGTGAACATAATTGCGCCACAATTTATGCAGAGGGTGAGAACTTCCATGAGACTTATGAACAAACTTTCATCAATAATTCACAGAATTACTGCTTGATAAACTCAAAACACTTCCGCCATTGTCATTGCCAAAATATTAGAAAATGATGGATAGCTCCCATTTTCACAAAGTTCCACTTTTGTCTAACAATTAACAGGTTGTTTGCTTCTAATCAGCACACACACTCTTATACTGAATGTTATAGATGATAGGCTTACTACTAAGCTACGCCATAATTCTAAAATGTAAAGAAAAATTAAACCTAAAATGCATTATATGGCAATAACTCACATTTTAACATATTAATGCTCCATTACTTTCAGGCTGCGAGCGAGCCATTGAATGTTACAATCTTCTGTGGGTTCCGGAAAGTAAGGGAGACATCATCGGAGACAACAACGCACGAAACTTTCTGTGGTATGTAATTATTCAACCTTTTTGGTCCAAGTGGTAAATGTCAGTAGAATGCTAGATTATTGTCATAGAAAAAAATAGGGCGTTTATTACTTTGATCTAGCCTCTGATAGATTTATGAAGAGATGAAATTTTGAGAAGCTGATTGTGCAGGAAGTTTCTCTTTCCTTCAAAATTATCATCTTTTTCCTGTCATTTTTTCTCATTATTGCGTTAATCATTCTTTTTCAATTCTTAATTTTTAGATTTTAATTAATTGTTTTAGTCAACCAATAATAAAATAATGATTGATTAACTTACAATAATTATTCATTATTTAATTAATAATAATTGATTACTTAAAATGAATTAATAAAGAATAATTCATCAATTTTTTAATTATTGTTTATTGATCTCGAGGTGTCTTTTTGCAGTGAAAACAACAAAGAGGCACAGAAATGTTTTAAGTGTGTGGAGAATAGTGGTTGCCAGATAGCGGGCGAATTCAGAAACAGTCTCAGGGAGACGGCTGCTGCTCTGTGCCCTTATCTACAAGACTTCACATGTCCAGCGGATGTCTAAACCTCTGTCAATTCCTGCTGTAAAAGAGTTTAAATCAATACTGACTTCCCTTTTTCATTGCATGCTTAATTAGTCTGATCAAGCTATGTAGATTTTCCCAAAAGAAGACTGGACATATTAACCCGTGATTTGTTATGCCTGACATGTTATAAACTTCATCTCACTATGAATCATGGTTTCATAACGCATACAATATTCATTTATCTTGAAATGGTTTAACCTTGAAATATTCTAACCGGACAAATTCCAAAATGACAGCCAAAGTATTATCATTTTACATCTACTGGGCAACAAGTAAAAAGAGATGATAAAGCTTTTTTTAGAATTTCTATGATGGCACAAAATAACAGAAAGAAAATTGTCAAGAAATCTAAATTGCCTACCTATTGGATCACAAACAACACATGTTACATCTTGAGTACGCACAGAGTAATATGAGTCCTTCTGGGCAGCTGTGGGTGTGAGTTAGTCCGGTCGCGTTGTTGTACTGTGTGTACATGTTACCATTTCTCTGGCATGAACAGTTATGAACTACAATGCAATGTAGTTAGTTAGCAGAGGCAATGTGATCCAAGGAGCTGTTTTAGAGTAACATATTGTCCCGTTCACGTATGTGTGCTCATTTTTATAAGAAAAAGATAAAGTGCCAGCTTTTAATGCAATGCATATATTACCCATAGTAAAGGTGCTTGGTATGTGGGGTGAACTTTTGGTTCCTGCTTCTAAAATAGAAAGACCTGAAGATACCCTCCCAATACCACCTTGTAACATTGCAAGAGCCCTCATAGCCCCTCATTACTGCTTTAGGCTCTGCATGATATCTATTTACACAGCTGCTGTGATTGGCGTTCGATGCACCCAATTCCCCGATGACTGAATAGTTGGAGGGTAGATGTACTTATCATTGTACTAGGCCCTCTACTATATCTGTATGATCAGGGGCCAATGTCGCTGACCTCTGGTGGTGATATCACTATTTATCAACTCTCTGATTTGGGCAACTAAAGCCGTGAAAATGTATGATGAAATCAAAACAACCTGTTTATGTCGAGATAAGAAATTTCGAAACAAGATTTATTATTGAGGCGTAGAGGTACCAACGCATTTTCTAATTAAAAAGTAATTCATTGTTAGCAGATTATATCAAAATATTGAGAGAACAAGCCAGGTCATCAAAGCATTTTCATGTGATAACTTATTTTTAGCAGATTATAATTTGCAACATGCTCATAAATTATCATCCATATATATTTTGGTACTCAGTTCACATCGTGTTGAGAAAATTACTCAGAAAACCACAAATGGAGCAATATAACCATTGATCTATACACAGGAGGAAACGAGGGTGATCAGAAGAATAGCATTTGGTGTTTTTGTCCTTATTGTAATAAATCTGTGTAATAATTAATTTGTCACAACTTGACAGAAATCAGATCCTAATGAATAATGAGCATGACACACACCTGTCGATTTTTTTCTGAGTTGTTGGTATATGGTATGGTAAGCCTGCATAAGTTTTTGCTTGATTATCGACTGACAGGTTGAATGATTGACTGACTGATTTAAAAACTAAGTTAAAGAATAGTTATGAATGAACAAGATACAGAGAACTTTACACTTCGGCCTTGTCTCATGGACACAGCATATTCAATATGTAGCCTAAGAATATTTAGATCAGTTAGTTTAGATCACGCTGCAACACGCTGCACCACGCTGAATCATGCTACCTCGCCCTGCAAAATTCAATCAGTATTTTACGCGAATGATCTTAATTTTTCATAGATCATACCTTTCTCAATATTAGGATTCCAACACTGCTTACATGATGGACCAAGTAAGGAACACTAGATGTGATGCAAAAGAATGTCTTGATTCATAGTTAATTGATTCATATAGGTAGATAGACTTGATTGTTCAAAAAAGAACGGAGACATCTCATTTATTACTTTGTCAGAGTAGATAATGAATGATGGGGGATGATATGATACCAATCTTACAATCTGACTATTGATGTCCAATAATTAGTCTCAGACCGTTGTTACCAAAAAATTCCAACATGGAAATCTGCAACAAATTAATGTGACTTTCAAATCACATTCAATTAGATCACATGACTATAGGCTACGATGACCACTTATTGAAATGTGTATTATTCAATAGCACCTGAATGTCATCTATCTATGAAAACGTAATCATAAAAATCAAGTTGAAAAGAAGTTGATTAGATAGCCAGGTAGTTGACCAATAGAAAATTTATTTGACTGGAACATCGCATATTTAAGCTGTCATTTCAATAATAGCTCAGCAAGATTTCACAATTGGTAGGTGTATTTCTTATTTGACTAGAGCCGTTGATAATCTGAATGATCAGGAGGCAAGGTCACTGAGAGAACAAGCCAGGTCATCGAAGGATTTTCATGTGAAAACTGATTTTAGCAGATTATAATTTGCAGCATGCTCATATTGTCATACATATATATTTAGGCTCTCCTTTCAAGCAGTGGTGAGAAAATTAGTAAGAAAACCACAAATGGAGCGATGGAACCTTTGATCTGTACACTTAGAGAATGATACCTTACAAATTTTGTCCGCGACGAACAAGAAATCGTTTGCATCTTTCCGAATTGCTATAGAATTCCCTCCATTGACTTTTAGGATGACTAGAGCTGTACCAACAAAATATAACGCACGCAAATGCTGACAATAAACACACTGTCGTTGTGCTATTGTTCTATGCTATTGTACTATGCTATCGTACAATATCATATCCCTTTCACCCAACTTGCCAAAGAGTCTATGTTACCTCAATGGCCATGAATTGGGACTACTCAAATCCAACAATATTTGGGTAGTGATTACCTTGCGCTCCAACGTAGATGGAAGGAGGATAAAACAATACTGACAGGTTAGCAATCTGAAGCCAAAGTGCGGTCTTAGCTCAGAGTTTTGGTCAGTGCTGGTGGCCTGGGTGGTGCAGGCACGTATTTCTAGGGGAGGCAGGGAGGCCTTGCCTCCCTTAGAAAGCTGAATGGAGTGGTCCAAAAATGATTTAATTGATTATTTCATCTCTGAATCAGGTCTTTTGGGATTTCCATTTGCTAATTAAATGCCTTAAAATTGCTTAGTAACGGCACCCCCCTATTGATGCTTCTGACTAGCCTCGGAATTTTGCCTCCCCTACCATTTCTTTCTTAACGGCCTTGTTCTTCATCTCATCATTGAAAGCAGTAATTGGTAGGCAGAGAATTCTTGCTCACATTTCCTGCCTCAGCTGAGGTCATGAACCTGATCTGTCAGTTTCACTTCCTATAGAGTAAACCAGAGGCACATCTGTTGATCACATTTTAAGATTCTCAAACATCAAAGGTTTAAAAATGTTGGAATATCATTTGAACTGATTCAACTGCAAATTTGGGTTAGTATGTCAAGGGCTGATGTCATTATTTCACCTAATTTGAATGCATCCCTTAAAAAGGACAATCTGTTTTGGAAAACTATTTGCTGACCAGGTAATCACTCTGATATGTAGCCTCAATTTATAATATTTGAGCTATACAGACTACATCACCTCAAATATCCAAGACCTGTAGCAATAGTAGCAATTGATTACCCAGCGTCAATTTTCCGTAAGCAAGTTTTTGATATATGCAAGCTTATCAAAGAATTCAATTCGGAAATTACCGATTTAGTTAGATGAGTATTTGTGAGCGCTTGAAAGTCATTTAAGATGAATAATGTGCTTGAGATGCGTCAAAATGTATCCTACATGCGCAAAAAAGCTTTCTTTCTATACGAGTCTTTATGATTACTTGGAAATCATTTAAGATGAATAATGAGCTTGAGATGCGTTAAAATTTATCCATCTTACACTATAAAGCCTATCTTCCAACCAGTCTGCAGCGACTCATGACAGGTTTGGTGGATGTTTTGTGGAGAGAAAATGTGCTTGGCTGGTCTTCAAAGCATAATTTTAAATTTAATGGGACACTTTTTTGCTACTTTATTAGCTTTAAAATGTTTCACAACCTTGGCATTAGCCTCTAAGAACTTGGCACTCGTCGAAGACTGGTATATGGAGCCTGGTATACAAACAATAAGTTCTAGGGGAGGCAAAAGAGGCACGACCTTCCCAAAAAAGCTAATTACAATAGCCTAAAACACTATAATTGAATAATTCATACCAACATCATCTCCTCTCGGATTTCAATATCAACCAAAATCACCTGCAAAACCTCATCACCGTCAACAGTTGTGTGCCAATTGGCTACACCACCTCCTGCCCCTAATAAAGGATTTATTAACGGGATCAAACATAGGTGTGGGTATTCAGAACGTTTGAGAAAAGTGAAATGGAGTGGACATGTGTTTGAAGAGCATCTCATGGGTACAAAATACAATCGGATATGATGTGGCCTCACCAGCGTCAGTTGTTGTTTGGAATGTTCGGATATGTTTAGGCCTTGCTTGTGATGGTGGTAGCTTAGAACTTTTTGATAAACAACTATAAAATTCTACATCAAAACCAATATATTGGCCATAAATTTATTCTGCTTGGAGATTGTAATATTAATTGGAATTCATCATCAACCGAAAAAAACACATTTAGAGCAGAGCTTTATGTCTGCAGGGCTATTACAGCAAGTTGATGGGATTTCATACATGAGCAATTTAGGGAGAAAGGTTATCAGACCATAACTATGTGAAAATTATATGTTGGTCTAAAAAACATGATGGCACTTCAAGAGATTGGTTTTGGGTGCCACCAGCCAAGCCACCAGCATTGACCAACATTCTGAGCTAAGACCGCACTTTGGCTACAAATTGCTCACTAGTTGTCAGTATTTTGTTATCCCCCTCCCATCTTTGTTTGCGCGCAAGGAAATCACCAAGCAAATATTGATGGATTTGATCCCCCTTCAGTCAACTGCTGCTGGGTTATGTTGGGTAATTATGTTCGCTGTGTCGATCCTGAGTAGTCCCAATTCATGGTCATTGTCACTTTGTCAAGTTGGTGAAAGGGATATGTTATTGTACAATAGCATATCTACAATCTCGTTGTTAATATGTGATTATGTTTTAATCAACCAAATCACATGTTAACATGTTGATTGTCAGCATTATTGCTTCAGTTATTTTTTGTTGGTACAGCTCTATTTATCCTCAAAGTCAATATACGGAATTCTATAGCATTTTGGGAGGATAATTCTTACAAGCAATTCCTTGTTCGTCGCGGAAAAAATTTGTTGTGTCATCAATCAATTTATTCGGCTGTTTCTTGTAATAGTCCAGTGGTAGCCTACCAAAAATGTGGCTAGATAAACAACTTCATTTGCAAAATTGGATGGATTAATTCTAAGTGTTGATTCTAGGATAGTTTTTTGAGGTGGTCGCAATGGTGATGATGTACTTTACACAAAGTTGCACAATAGGCAGCAAATTGCCAAAGACGCTGTCGAGAATGGCCAAAATTGCTGTTTTTTTGAGATTTCAAAGGTCTGTCCTGTGCTCACCTTATGAGTGGTGCCACTCAAACTCTACAATCACATTTAAACATACCTCAGTCTTTAAACATACCTCATTTAAACATACCTCTTTAAACATACCATTTAAACATACCTCAGCTTTTGGTATAATATCAGCTTAACATCTCAATTATTAAGTGAATGACCAACCTTATAAAAAGTGATAAAGTGAAAAATGCTGCCGACAAAAGGGAAAGTGATGAAAAATGATGATATGGTTTCAAAACGTCCAAAATCTGAAAGAACATGTCATAATTATTGGATCTACAAGTTTACATGGGTCTGCTATCATAAATTTCCGAGACGTGGCCAACAACGGTTGTAATACCCCATTATATCACCTGTATATAACTATCATTGAAACGACACTGCTGTTTCGATTTAGCAGACGCCTCAACAACTGACTACAAATGTTCGTATCGATCTGATTTTTTTTTTGGTGGTTTTGTATTGACTCCATCAATGACCAAAAAATTTTTTTCAGCATTACGCACCTTTCTGATGATACTTGAATGAGTTAACTTTTGCTTTACGCGCTATCAAACTTTATGAAGACGATTTTTATGATACCGTAATGGAAACCTAAGAATACGCACTATTTGAAAAACGACACACTCAGAGCATTAAAAAACTGGTGTCTTGTGATGAGAGGGTCCATAAACAGCCACTATGAAAAAGTCAAATCAATATGAACATTCGAAGCCTTATTTTTAGGCAGCAGCGTAATTTAAAAAGTAGCACTACAGATTTTGTTCGCAACGAACAAGAGTTATCCATATTGCTATAGAACTCATTCCATTGACTGCTAGGTTAAATTGAGCTGTACCAACAATAAAAGATAACAGCTGTAGCAAATGCTAACAATCAACACTGTGCTATTGTTCAATATTATCGATTTACACCAACTTGACAAGGTGTCCATGTTGCCTCAATGGCCATGAAATGAGACCACACAACATTGACACTGCAGACTAATGACACCCCAACAACAATCGGCAGCAGTTGGCTGAAGGGGATCAAATCCAATAATATTTTCTTGGCGATTACCCTGCACTCTATCATAGATTGGTGCAGGATAAAAACTTGCTCACAAGTAAGCACTCTCTAGCACAGGTTCAGGCTGAGCTCAGAATTTTGGTCTTGAAGTTTGAAGTGTGAAGTTCGTTTATTGCTTTATTATTCTCCATCCATCTTATGATAAGTTGATAGCATCAAATGCATGGCACATAAATGGAAAAATAAAATAAAAAAGAGTCTTGAGCTGCATCGGTTGAAAATTCGCATGTAGAATTCGAAAATTCTTTTTTTTACTTTTGGTTGTTCTACACTTGGATGGCTTGTATTTAGCTTTCTTTGCTCTGCGGGCAGATTTTCTGTTTGTATTTATCCTAATACGACGGTTCAGGGAGTGATGATCGTTGTCGGCTATTTCAGCGAATTGTTCACTCCAAGAGGTAAGCGGGAAAATTTTATGGCCGCCAGTGCTAGATTGCCAAGTCTCTGTTCATAGTTGTCAGGGAATGGCAGCATAATCCGAGTAGCAGGGCGCTGGATCCCCTCTAATTTTGTTTTGTCAGTGTCTGATAGCAGATTGGGCCATGCAGGGCAGGCGTTGGCGATTACAGACTTAATAATAGCTACGTAGAAGGATTTTAGGCCATCGCTGGAGACTTGATTTGGGATTTGCCATTTCCGCTAGGAATCCACAAGCTACCTTTTCAACTCACAAATTAATCATTGGAAACAAAATTAGAAAAAAAAACATCTTCATTTGAATCAATTGCTTATCTAATTAGGGATAATCCCAATTGGAATGTGAAATTGGCACCGAAGGTATAATTCATGTCTTTGGATTATGAACTAGTCAAGTTGTTCTGAATTCAATACACAGACTAATCTGCTAGTCAAATAGTAGTTTGGGAAGACATAGATCGATTTGCCTTCAAATTCGTGCATGGTTGTTATGTGTGCAATCTGCACTGTTTATCAGCGCTCCCAATACAGAAACATCATATGAATATAGATAACAACAGGGTATCACAATAAAACAAAAATTAATTTAGAACATTTTTTTTGCATGCATGCAGCTTGCAGTCAGTACGAAAATCTGTAACTTTGAAATTTATAGTAGAATATGATCAAACTTATCAATGCAAGAATAGTTCTAAGTCTAAGTCGTCATTGCGGAGTTGGTTACCCCTCTAGAGTACAGGTACAGGGACCCGTGGTACTCAAGCCGCACCCAATACCCTTGCCGGAATTCCAGCTACTCTTATTATCGAAGAGGCAAAGGGGCTCTATTAACTGGATGTAAGTGTGCAAATACACAGTGGACCTGTGATATTTATAATCCCGTTCCAATAGGATGAATGGCTGGCCAGTCCTAAATCAGAAGTGACTGCCGGCGCCCGGAATTGAACCTGTACCTCACAGACCACAAGTCTGCACCCTTAACAAATAGACCACTCCTGACATCCAATGCAGAAATATATCTCTTTTTAAAATTTCATGTTGTAAGAATAGGAAAGTAATTTGATAAAACTGTTAGAATCACTCAGGATTAGGGCAGAATATTTATCTCAACCAGGTTTGAACTTAGGGCGTAATTTGATGCATGTCAGTAGAATTTTGAATCAAAATTATCTGCTTTTGTGTGCAATATAAAGCAGCGATAGAAAAGCGCTGCTATTGCAAATTTCTCTCTACCATCCAATATTGAAAGCTGAGGGCGAGCAGGGGTAGGGGAGTGTAGCTAATAAGCACCCAACTGTCAAAGTTTTGTAAATGATTTTGGTTGGTAAAGAATGGATTTGGATAGACTGCATCACTCTTGAATTGGTAAAAGGCCCCAAAATGCATCAAGCCCAGACCACTGATGTCACCTCCAAAGTCATTCTTCGCTATTTTATATGCTGCCTCTTTTTGTTGTCATTGCATAAATTGGACAGTGTTGATAGTGTTCAATTGCCACATAATAGGTTTGTTTCTTTTTTTTAGTTGTTCTACTCTCACCTTTCCTCCAGCTGATATGTGATTTGTCACCAAAAGATTTTTGTGTATTATATGAATTGACAGAATAACTAACAGAATAATATAACATATAGGGATAATGAGATTAGGGCATCCAGCTGTGCACAATTTTCCCCAAGCGAATGAAAAACCACAGGCACTAAATTTGTGTCCCCTCTGTATATCCTTACTATAAATTTATATTCTGTAACTCATAAAACTACATATCTACATTTACATGCATAGTCCAGCAGTAAAAAATAACGTTGCATGTTGTGTCTTGATTCCCTGGAATTGAGGTAACAAAGATTGCCTGTCATATTGATCCAATGGTTGCCGCTTTGAAATTACAGAATGTCAAATTAATGTCTGAATTTTGTAATTGATTGTGATTCCCTGTTATATATATTTTCGTGATGTTTGATTATTGGGAATGCTCAAACACCTGTACCTGTACTCTAGAGGGGTAAACAACTCCGCAATGACGACTAAGACTTATTCCTGCATTGATATGTTTGATCAAATTCTTCAATAAATTTCAAAGTTACAGATTTTCGTACTCACCGGAAGCTGCATGCATGCAGAAAAAGTTTTATAAATTAACTTTTTTTTATCGTGATACCCTGCTGTTATCTATATTCGTATGATGTTTCTGTATTGGGAGCGCTGATAAACAGTGCAGATTGCACACGTAACATCCATGCACTAAGTTGAAGGCAAATCGATCTATGCCTTCCCAAATTCCTATTTGACTAGCAGATTAGTCTGTGGATTGAATTCAGAACAACGTGACTAGTTCATAATCCATAGACATGAATTATACCTTTGGTGCCAATTTCACATTCCAATTAGGATTATCCCTAATTAGATAAGCAATTGATTCAAATGAAGATGTTTTTTTTTCTAATTTTGTTTCCAATAATTAATTTGTGAGTTGAAAAGGTAGCTTGTGGATTCCTAGCGGAAATGGCAAATCCCAAATCAAGTCTCCAGCGATCGCCTAAAAACCTTCTACGTAGCTAATATTAAGTCTGTAATCTCCAACACCTGCCCTGCATGGCCCAATCTGCTATCAGAAACTGACAAAACAAAACTAAAGGGGATCCAGCGCCCTGCTACTCGGATAATGCTGCCATTCCCTGACAACTATGAACAGAGGCTTGACAATCTAGCACTGCCTGCCATAAAATTTTCCCGCTCACCTTTTGCAGTGAACAATTCGCTGAAATTGCCGACAACGATCATCACTCCCTGAACCGTCTTATTACAATAAATACAAACAGAAAATCCGCCCGTAGAGCAAAAATAGATAATTACAAGCCATCCAAGTGTAGAACAACGAAAAGAAAGAAAAAAATTTTTGAATTCTACCTGCAAATTTTCAACCGATGCAGCTCAAGACTCTTTTTAAATTTTGTTTTCCATTTATGTGCCATGCATTTGATGTTATCAACTTATTATAGGATGGATGGATAATAATAAAGCGACAAACAAACTTCACACTTCAAACTTCAAGACCAAAATTCTGAGCTCAGACTGAACCTGTGCCAGAGAGTGCTTACTTTCTAGCAATTCTTTATCCTGCACCAACCTATGGTAGAGTGCAGGGTAATCGCCAAGCAAATATTATTGGATTTGATCCCCTTCAGCCAACTGCTGCCGATTGTTGTTGGGGTGTCATTAGTCTGCAGTGTCAATGTTGTGTGGTCTCAAATCATGGCCATTGAGGCAACATGGATACCTTGTCAAGTTGGTTGAAAGGGATAATATTGAACAATAGCACATGATAACAATGAGAGTGTTGATTGTTAGCATTTGCTACAACTGTTATCTTTTATTGTTGGTACAGCTCTATTTATCCTAACAGTCAATGGGATGAGTTCTATAGCAATTTTGGAAGATAACTCTTACAAACAAACCTTTGTTCGTTGCGAACAAAATCTGTAGTGCTACTTTTTAAATTATGCTGCTGCCTAAAAATCAGGCTTCGAATGTTCATATTGATTTGACTTTTTTATAGTGACTGTTTATTGACCCTCCCACACAGACACCAGTTTTTAATGCTCTGAGTGTGTCATTTTTCAAATAGTGCGTATTCTTAGGTTTCCATTACGGTATCATAAAAATCGTCTTCATAAAGTTATATAGCGTGTAAAGCAAAAGTTAACTCATTCAAGTATCATCAGAAAGGTGCGTAATGCTGAAACAAATTTTTTGGTCATTGATGAAGTCAATATAAAACCACCAAAAAAAAAATCAGCTCGATACAAACATTTGTAGTCAGTTGTTGAGGCGTCTGCAAAATTGAAACAGTAGTGTCGTTTCAATGATAGTTATATACAGGTGATATAAGGGGGTATTACAACCGTTGTTGGCCACATCTCGGCAATTTATGATAGCAGACCCATGTAAACTTGTAGATCCAATAATTATGACATGTTCTTTCAGATTTTGGACGTTTTGAAACCATATCATCATTTTTCATCACTTTCCCTTTTGTCAGCAGCGTTTCTCACTTTATAACTTTTTATAAGGTCGGTCATTCACTTGATAATTGAGATATTGTGCTGATATTAAACCAAAAACTGCCTGAGGTATGTATTAATATGATTGCAGTTTGAGTGGCACCACTCATAAGGTGAGCACAGGACAGACCTTTGAAATCCCAAAAAAACAGCAATTTTGACCATTTTCTGCAGCGTTTTTGGCAATTTGCTGCCTATTGTGCAACCTTGTGTAAGGTACATCATCACCATTGCGACCACCTCAAAAGACTATCCTAGAATCAACTCTTAGAATTTATCAATCCAATTTTGCTAGTTAAGTTGCAATTTTAGCCACATTTTTGGTAGGCTACCACTGGACTATTACAAGAAACAGCCGAATAAATTGGTTGATGACACAACAAATTTTGTCCGCAACGAACAAGGAATTGCTTGTAAGAACTTTCCTCTCAAAATGTTATAGAATTCCCTACGTTGACTCTGAGGATAAATAGAGCTGTATCAACAAATAATAACTGAAGCAAATGCTGACAATCAACACACTCTGTTAACATGTGATTTGGTTGATTAAAACATAATCACGTGTTAACAACGAGATTGTAGATATGCTATTGTACAATATCATATCCCTTTCAACAAACTTGACAAAGTGACAATGGCCATGAATTGGGACTACTCAGGATCGACACAGCGAACATAATTACCCAACATAACCCAGCAGCAGTCGACTGAAGGGGGATCAAATCCAACAATATTTGCGTGGTGATTTCCTTGCGCTCCAACATAGATGGGAGGAGGATAATAAAATACTGCCAACTAGTAAGCAATCTGTAGCCAAAGTGCAGTCTTAGCTCAGAACTTTGGTCAATGCTGGTGGCTTGGCTGGTGGCACCCAAAACCACTCTCTTGAAGAGCCATCATGTTTTTAGACCAACATATAATTTTCACATAGTTATGGTCTAATAAGCTTTCTCTCCCGAAATGGCTAATGTATGAAATCCCATCAACTTGCTGTAATAGCCCTTCAGACATAAAGCTCTGCTCTAAATGTCTTTTTTCCGGTTGATGAGGAATTCCAATTAATATTACAATCTCCAAGCAGAATAAATTTATGGCAAATATATTGGTTTTGATGTAGAATTCTATAGTTGTTTATTAAAAAGTTCTAAGCTACCACCATCACAAGCAAGGCCTAAACATATCAGAAAATTCTAAACAACAACCAACGCCGGTGAGGCCACATCATATCCGATTGTATATTGTACCCATGAGATGCTCTTCAAACACATATTAGGGGCAGGAGGTGGTGTAGCTAATTGGCACACAACTGTTGATGATGATGAGGTTTTGCAAGTGATTATGGTTGATATTGAAATCCGAGAGGAGATGATGTTGACATGAATTATTCGATTATAGTGTTTTAGGCTATTGTTATTAGCTTTTGAGGGAAGGTAGTGCCTCTTTTGCCTCCCCTAGAACTACAGGCCTGCGAAAGTTATTGTTTGTATACCCGGCTCCATATACCAGTCTTCGAGGAGTGCCATGTTCTTAAAAGCTAATGCCAAGGTTGTGAGACATTTTAAAGCTAATAAAGTAGCAAAAAAGTGTCCCATTAAATTGAAAATTATGCTTTGAAGACCAGCCAAGCACATTTTCTCTCCACAAAACATCCACCAAACCTGTCATGAGTCGCTGCAGACTGGTTGGAAGATAGGCTTTATAGTGTAAGATGGATAAATTTTAACGCATCTCAAGCTCATTATTCATCTTAAATGATTTCCAAGTATTCATAAATACTCGTATGGAAAGTAAACTTTTTTGCGCATGTAGGATACATTTTGACGCATCTCAAGCCCATTATTCATCTTAAATGACTTTTAAGCGCTCACAAATACTCATCTAATTAAATGGGTAATTTCCAATTGAATTCTTTGATAAACTTGCATGTATCAAAAACTTGTTAAGGGAAAATTGACGCTGGGTACCATTGCTACAGGTCTTGAATATTTGGGGTAGTCTGTATAGCTCAAAGATTATAAATTGAGGCTACATATCAGAGTGATTACCTGGTTGGCAAACAGTTTTCCCAAACAGATTGTCCTTTTAAGGGATGCATTCGAATTAGGTGAAATAATGACATCAGCCCTTGACATACTAACTCAAATTGGCAGTTGAATCAGTTCAAATGATATTCCAACATTTTTTAGCCTTTGATGATTGAGAATATTTAATTGTGATCAACTGACGTGCCTTTTGTTTACTCTATAGGAAGTGAAACTGACAGATCAGGTTCATGACTTCAGCTGAGGCAGGAAATGTGAGGAAGAATTCTCTGCCTATCAATTACTGCTATCAACAATGAGATGAAGAACAAGGCCGTTAAGGAAGAAATGGTAGGGGAGTCAAAATTCCGAGGCTAGTCAGAAGCATCAATAGGGGGATGCTGTTACTAAGCAATTTTAAGGCACTTAATTAGCAAATTGAAATCCCAAAAGACCTGATTCAGACATGAAATATTCAACTATATCATTTTTGGACCACTCCATTCAGCTTTCTAAGGGAAGCAAGGCCTCCCTGCCTCCCCTGGAAATACGGGCTTGTCGGTATTTTTGTATCCTCCTTCCATCTACGTTGGACCGCAAGGTAATCACTACGCAAATATTGTTGGATTTGAGTAGTCCCAATTCATGGCCATTGAGGTAACATAGACTCCTTGGCAAGTCGGGTGAAAGGGATATGATAGGATAGCATAGTACAATAGCACAATGACAGTGTGTTGATTGCCAGCACTTGCGTGCGTTATATTTTTTTGGTACAGCTCTATTTATCCTAAAAGGCAATGGAGGGAATTCTATAGCAATTCGGGAAGATAATTCTTACAAACGATTTCTTGTTCGTCGCGGACAAAATTTGTAGTGTATCATTCTCCAAGTGTACAGATCAAAGGTTCCATCGCACAAATTTCTTAGTAATTTTCTCACCACTGTTTGAAAGGAGTGCCAAAATATATATGGATTACAATATAAGCATGCTGCAAATTATAATCTGCTAAAATCAGTTTTCACATGAAAATGCTTCGATGACCAGGCTTGTTCTCTCAGTGACCTTGCCTCCTGATCATTCAGATTATCAACGGCTCTAGTCAAATAAGAAATACACCTACCAATTGTGAAATCTTGCTGAGCTATTATTGAAATGACAGCTTAAATATGCGATGTTCCAGTCAAATAAATTTTCTATTGGTCAACTACCTGGCTATCTAATCAACTCCTTTTCAACTTGATTTTTGGATTACGTTTTCATAGAGAGATGACATTCAGGTGCTATTGAATACAACACATTTCAAGAAGTGGTTATCGTAGCCTATAGACATGTGATCTAATTGAATGTGAGTTGAAAGTCACATTAATTTGTTGCCGTTTCCATGTTTGAATATTTTGGTAACAACGGTCTGAGACTAATTATTTGACATCAATAGTCTGATTGTAAGATTGGTATCATATCATCCCTCATCATTCATTATCTACTCTGACAAAGTAATAAATGAGCTGTCTCTGTTTCTTTTTTGAACAATCAAGTCTATCTACCTATATGAATCATGATTCAGCGTGGTGCAGCGTGTTGCAGCATGATCTAAACTAAATGACCTAAATATTCTTAGGCTACAGATTGAATAAGCTGTGTTCATGAGACAAGGCCGAAGTGTAAGTTAGATGTGTGCATTGGACAGGTAAGACGTATATGCTGCCGTACTCTATATCTTGTTCGGTCATAACTGTTTTTTAACTTAGTTTTTAAATCAGTCAGTCAATAATTCAATCTGTCAGCCGATAATCAAGCAAAAACTTATGCAGGCCTACCGTACCATATACCAACAACTCAGAATAAAATCAACAGGTGTGTGTCATGGATGGATGGATTTATTACTATCATAGACAAAAATTTGTCACGAAATACGTTGTTAATACTGACAAGAAAGAAAAACATGGAAAAAATCAGATCTCTGTTGTATAAAAAGTTTTTTAGAATAGTATTTTATTAGGTGTATGTATGAGATGTCTTAAAAAGTTCATTATTCATAAGGATCTGATTTCTGTCAAGTTGTGACAAATTAATTATTTTACAGATTTATTACAATAAGGACAAAACACCAAATGCTATTCATCTGATCACCCTCGTTTCCCCCTGTGTCTAGATCAAAGGTTATATTGCTCCATTTGTGGTTTTCCGAGTAATTTTCTCAACACGATGTGAACTGAGTACCAAAATATATATGGATGACAATTTATGAGCAGGTTGCAAATTATAATCTGCTAAAAATAAGTTTTCACATGAAAACGCTTTGATGACCTGGCTTGTTCTCTCAATATTTTTATATAATCTGCTAACAATGAATTACTTTTTAATTAGAAAATGCGTTGGTACCTCTGCGCCTCAATAATAAATCTTGTTCGAAATTTCTTATCTCGACATAAACAGGTTGTTTTGATTTCATCATACATTTTCACGGCTTTAGTTCCCCAAATCAGAGAGTTGATAAATAAGGATATCACCACCAGAGGTCAGTGACATTGGCCCCTGATCATACAGATATAGTAGAGGGCCTAGTACAATGATAAGTACATCTACCCTCCAACTATTCAGTCATTGGGGAATTGGGTGCATCGAACGCCAATCACAGCAGCTGTGTAAATAGATATCATGCGGAGCCTAAAGCAGTAATGAGGGGCTGTGAGGGCTCTTGCGATGTTACAAGGTGGTAATTGGAGGGTATCTTCAGGTCTTTCAATTTTAGAAGCAGGAACTAAAAGTTCACCCCACATACCTAGTACCCTTATTATGGGTAATATATGCATTGCATTAAAATGTGGCATTTTATCTTTTCGTGTTGCAAGAATAGCGCCTTCTTTGATTGAGTATAAATCCCATAAAGCTATTGACCTACTTACCCCAAACATCTTCAAGAAACTTGTCATATGGAGACGACGAGAGGGTACAATTCCAAATCCATCTGGCATCGGTAGACAGTGATGATAACAAGATTGGTTTTATTTAGATTTATATTCTGTCCCACCTACCGAGGAAAAGTTGTGTGCACCTAAAATCTGCTTGGGTTTATTTGCTTGATTGAAAACATTATGCGTTGATCAAAATGTTAAAGCAATGCCATAAAATATTTAGCGATGTATTTTAGTCCAACTATGAATGGCTCAACGAAAGCCAGACAGCCTTCCAAGGAGATGCCGACGGTAAACCTGAGCTGTTAATACAGAGTGGATGTGACACGATAGTGACCTCCACTCCAAGGACAAGGCAGGGGAGGGCAGCCAGTGCCCTTAGCCTTCAGCAAACACAGCTGCAGGCTCTCAACGAGAAGAGAGAGCATCGATTACAGCGCAATGAAGAACGCAAGACAGAGCGGAAAGAAACCCGGAAGTCCCAGTCACAATTTCTGGCAATAATGGGCAAGATGGCCGAAAAGCTGTAAATTGTAATCTATAGATTGTTGTAGGCCTAATTCCTTTTCATTATTTCATAATTTTGTGTCCATTTGATCGTTTTTAAACTTTGTAAACTTTTGTGCCGATCATTTCAAATCTCAACGTTTAATTTGTCATCCAGAATTGAGCAAAATTCCCAAAGGACAAGGAGTAAGCCAATAAATGGGTGCAAGCAATGGTGCAGAGGAAAGGATGGTACTATTAGGATAAAACCCACTATTGATCAGTGGAAACCTCATACACATGCCAGAATTTGTCCAAGGCATTTCAGTGAAGATGCCTACAAGGAGAAGAATTGTCATGGTGTGTAAGATCAGAACTTCATCTTAACAACCTTGCTGCATGTGATCACTTATTATTATGGTCTTATGATTGAAATGTCATGTGAAGTTATCTATATTGGTCTAAGATTCTTTCTTATGAATCATAAAGAGCATGTCACTCACCTGTTGGCTCACTCTTGATACCCTATGAGCAGCTACAATAGCCAGTTACCCCCCCCCCCCCCTCACACAGAATGTGAAGTGACTCATTTACCAAGAAGATCTCTTGCTGGCCAATTCATGTAATCTCTCTGTAAATACATATACATATAATATACATTTAAGTTGGTAAATTGATTTATCAACATCAAGGTTTGGTTTTGAAAGCCCACTTAGACATCCACTTATGTTATTTTGCAGGAAACGTTCCTAAGAAAAGAGTTTTGAAGGAGAATGCAGTACCTATGCTCCATCTACCTATACCTAAAATCAGAGAGCCAACAAGGAGAGCTATTAAGTCTAAGCGAGAACTTCTGAGAGAAGAATATTATAGAAATCTACCAGGTTAGTTTCATGATATCACTAGGCATGTCTTAAAGTTCATGGCATAGCACATAGCATAGCATATTTTTAGCTTGATAGGTTCACTAAGATATCCTTCTGTTTATTTGATGGTATTATCAGTGAGATCGCCGGAGAGCTATGACGATCTTACCATCATAACATTTCTTCAAATTTATTTCAGCTGGTGTGATAGAACTAGGAAAGACGGAAGAGGTACTCTCCCATAGTCAGATAACTGCATCATTATCTTCAGATACTCATACAGATACCCATACAGATACCCATACAAATATCTATACACAAACACCTCCAACTATCAGGGACAGTGAAGATATATATACTGATGAGAAATCTACTCAGCAATCCAGTCCACCACCCTGCTATGCGATGATGAATGATGAGATGGTAGCATATTATACCGGTCTAGAAGGCAAAGCAAATTTTGACCTTGTTTTGAACTCACTAGGTCCCGCTGCCTATCACCTTTACAATCGTAATGGTGAGGTGCCGAATATGACTGTCAAAAACCAACTGCTCATCACTCTGATAAAACTTGATAAACCTAGCGTTGAGATTTCTATCCTGTTTGGAATCAACAAGCGTGTTGTCAGCAGTGTTTTTTATACATGGATAAACTTTATGTTCCTGCAATGGAAAGAAGTAGATTATTGGCCAGATCAGGCCACAGTTAGATTCTATGCCCCTACTGGATTTAAACAGTCATATCCTAATACACGGCTGATTTTTGATGGAACTTAGTGCCCCATAGACAAGCCAAAGAAGCCACTAGCTCAACAGGTGACCTTCTCCAGCTATAAAAATTGTAATACTGCCAAAGTACTGGTTGGTGCCACTCCTGGTGGACTAGTGTCATATGTTTCGCCAGCATATGAAGGCTCTGCCTCTGACCGAGCCATAGTTGAGAGGTCAAATCTGATGACGGCCTGCACTCCTGGAGACGAAATAATGTCAAACAAAGGCTTCAATGTGAAATACCTGTTCATCCCGCACCACATACATGTGAACATACCGACCTTCTTCAAGAAAAAAAATCGAATGGACTCAGCAACTGTGAGAAAAGACCGTAAGATTGCGTCCAAGCGGTCCCACATAGAACGAATCATTAGGCTAGCAAAGACTTATGCTATACTGCATCACCCAATGTGTAACCCTCTGGCTGCCCTCTCATCAGAGATTATATCTGTTATATTTTGGCTGTGTAACCTCCGAAATTGCATAGTACCAAAGCATGCAGAGTTACTTTTACAACTCTTTTTATAATATACTGCTGACTGTATTGTGCTAGTTAATACTACCTTAAATATTGTGCACATTTTAATCCATGTACCAGTGCAATCAAAGTTTGTCTGCCTCTACCAACATAGATTTATATGTACAATTTTGTTGACAGCCAACCTCGATTAACTCCTCTTTTCTTTTTAAGACTAAAGTATCAGTTGCGTTTACAGCTGAAAATATGTTATTACATCGTCAATGATATTTTACAGGATTAGACTAAATACAGGTTGAGTCTAAAATAATGAATTTTTTTCTTATCACATTTATCTATATAATTTTTAAGTGTTCTTCGTTAAGTGCCAACCATGACCTACAATAATTTTTGTGATTGCACCTATATCTAAGGTGTCATAATATCGGTTGGCTGTTTGACGCAGCAGTCCGTGTATTTTTCAGTTTCAGTGTATACTTAGTACGGTAACCTATATATTTTTATCACACTTTGTATAGTTTTGAAGACATTCTGAGTGATTTCCAAAAAGATCTATTGCTGTATTTATCACTTTATCAAACACAATAATCTCGCAAACATTGGGAACAATCTGTCACAAATGATGAAGAGACTTGCTGTAATGATAGCATATAAGCATAAAGAGTGTGGTAAAATTTTAGGCATACTACTTGATAAAACTAGCTTGTGTGAGCAGCTGGCACAAAATAATCAGTAAAAGAATACTGGAACCGCATTATTAGTTATATCTGTGGAATAGGATGTACAGATAGTTTGGAGTTGTCTTCTTATAAACAGCACACTTAAATGACCTTGACATGTTTACCTGGAATTTCCACCCACTGCATGCTGTTGAAAAGGAAACTGAAAAAAAGTTTACTTTGGGGGTCTTTGTCAGTTAATCAGCAGAACTCAGGCACGCCCAGGTGCGTGAGACATCATCAGTGGTACCCACAATGCCCAGCAACGCCAAGCAATGCCAGTATGCAGTCCAGCGTTGCATATACAGTGGTAGGTGAAGTTGTACACAACAAAAGGTACAATGCCTGACACAACAAAGGCAGCGTTGTGCAAGGCGTTGTAGCATGCATGGAATATGGCGTGCTAGCAGGCGTGCATGTGGCCGCATGTTGCCGCATGTGGCCTGGTTGGTGGTGCAAGATGACCACTTTCCAAAGTGGCAGAATATTAAGAACATACTGTATGAAACATCAAATGACAAACTGGTCACCACCGGAAATTAGCATGAATGATGATAACGACACCGAACTAATTGGGATGATAAAGATCAAGAATGAAGCACGATCAGAGATGATGAACCAAACCATACCATCTACCAATGCCAAATATAATTAGGCACACAAATGACTACAGCAACGGTGCTAAAGAATCAATGATTACAGACAAAGCGGCCAACCTATTGGAACCGCCTAACTTCATTGATCCAAAAGGCTTCTACCAGAGCATGAGAGTGATATCTGGTCCGAGAGTAAGCCATCCTTGAAAACTCTCGGACAAAGAAGGACAAAATGTGTTGTCAGAGAAACTGCTGCTCAGATTGACTGAGCACATCAATCAACTATTGAACAAAGAGACCACAGTAACACCTGCAACAACTAACAGCACCAAGCAGGCATCCTCTTAGGATTGGATGGATGAAGCAATCCAGAAGTTAGGGGAGTCAGAAAGCCTGTTGGAATGCTACGCTACGGAAAGTCACCAGGTGCCGATGAATACATTCAGAGATCATAAGAGGCGGAGGTGACAGAGTATTGCAAGCGCTTACCATTATCATAAAGAAAGCATGGTCAGATTAGGGCTGAGCATTGCAATGGATATTTTTCCCTTTGGAATTACATTTAGAAACGAAATGGAATTGAGACTTATTCCCAATTGGTGGTTATTGAAGTTAGCGTCCAAAAGTATATATAAGCATTGTTCAATGGACTTTGAGTGACTTGCACGGTAAAAGCAGAATAAGATTTTGGTATTGGCGCAGCCCTAAAATGAGGAAAAATCAAAATTTAGTCTTAAGAGATGTTTTCCATTGTTTGTCCATAACTAAAAAAAGTCACCTTCAAGAGTAAGTAGCTGGGAAGATTTGGTCAAAAGTTGGTGTGCCTAGCTGAAGCAGGACTGGAAATATTGGAAAGAAAAAAATCATATTTGTTAACCATTGGCAATGATAGCGTTTTAATTCACTGTGTTAACAACTGCTTCAGGTCCACAAAAAAAAAGACCACTTTCTTCTCAACTCTTGATCTAAGAACCCTTTGCTTAGATTACTGGACAGACGAAGGTGTAAAATTCATGAAATATTGCAATGCTGCTCTCCTGCACAACTATTATTAAGAAATCAGCATCGCAGGAAATTCAAACGTGTAAATATATAAATTGCATGATAAAGGTTGTGTCGATGGTAATAATATCAATTAATTCATTACATCCTAACTAATACAGTGACCATATTATTTAGTGCTGATCTTTGCACTATTACTGCTGCAATATGAAGATCAGTTGCCAGTCGGTGGTAGTCAGCTGCATACTCTTAGCGGATCTTAGCTTACGGCTGCCGAATGTTTTCATTGCAGTTTTTCTCTTTTTTTGAGTTACAGTGTTCACACCACCAGATTAGTTTGTCTGCTGTTATAGACTGACACTGAATAGGACTTGTTGAATAAAGTCAGGAAATTGCAGATGTACCTTGACAGTTGGTGAATCAGGAGCAGAAGATTAAATGTCATCACTAGTATATCAGCTTCCATATGTTTTGTCTCTACATCATCTAATAAGTCTGTCTCCATTTCTCCTTATAATAATGTAGACGATGAAGACACATATGGTTCCATTATATTGCTTGTATTATATCATCTACTCCATAGACGTTTTCCTCAAAGTCCACAATCTCCATCTACTTTCTTGTATATTCAACACTATCAGTCTCATCTTCTGAAGGTGTGAAGTTCTCTCCTCACTCGATTAGGCACCAATTGTTGGATCAGGAAAGATCACGAATTTCACTGCTGGCAGAGTTCATATCAGATTACTTTATTTATTTATTTATTGAGGTTTTCTAAAAGTTTATAATTAAAGCAAATTAAAAATAACTTGTTGACCTCACACACATTAACATAGATACAAAAAATGACTTGAATAAAAAGATATAAGTGATAGGGTGTTACATACTATATAGTGTGTAGGATAATGGAAGCATGGTATCATAAATTGAATGAATAAGATGAAAAAAGAAAAGAAGAAACAGAGAGTGGCAAACAAAAATACAATGATAAGGCTTGGTTGATTTAGTTACAAATGTATGAAAATATTTAAAAAGGCTGATTTGTCTAGGTTTGATCTAAATGAGGGTCTAATTATTGCACAGTTGCTACGATTTGATCGTGTATGTCTGTTTGATTTGCTAACGAGATGAAGTATGTGCTTGGATACACGGCCTTTATGGACCCTCGATTTGACAAAATTGTGAAAAAGAAAATTCCTCCTACTGTGGAGAGTGTAAATTTAGGAGCAAGCGGCCAGATGTTTTGGGGCTGAAGTTATGATTCTGATTGCTTTATTTTGTACTTTTTCAAATGTATCTGAATTTATGGCTAAACCATCAAGGTACAATGATGAGCAGTATTCTACTATATGTCTGATCAGTGATTTGTAAGTCTTCTACTGTCATGTATTTTCTTAGTTTTGATAACAAGTAGACCATTTTGTTTGCTTTAGATGCGGTGGCATATGCCTGAGGGGTTAAACTAAGTTCTGAATCAAGAATAACTCCAAGAAGATTGAGCGAATGCTTGGATTCTATTTTCAATTTGTTTATTTAGATTTGGTAAAAATCTTCTACTTTCCTATTTTAGAAAATACAGTATTTGGTTTTGGATAAGTTGAGTTGAAGGAGATTGTTTGAATACCAATTTGATACTTCTCTCATCAACGTCTCAGATTTATCCATTAAGGTAGGGATATCTGTTGCTGTGCAGTAAATAACGGTGTCATCAGCGTAAGCGAATGCAGTTTTGTGCTTGTTAGGGAGATCATTGATAGCAAGATTGAATAAGATTGGACCTAGAACACTTCCTTGGGGTACTCCACATGTAATCGGTAGTGCACTGGACTGATCATGATCAACTTTCATGATTTGGGTTCGATGTGAAAGATAAGATGTGAATAATTTTGTTGTTGACTCTGCAAAATTTAGTCGCTTTAAAGTGTGGATGAGTTGTCCATGATTTAACGCGGCAAATGCTTTACGTACGTCCAAAGAGAGTGCACCCATGATATTCGGTTGAGGGTTGTCTAGCGTTGTTCTCCAATTTTGTAAAATAGAAAGTAGTAACTGTTCACTGGAATGGTGCTTACGAAAACCAAATTGTCGCTCTGAGAGTATTCCATGTGTTTCGATAAAGATCATAATTCTATTTTTCATATCTAGCTCAAACACCTTTGATATGATTGGCAGACTGGAAATTGGTCTGTATTTGCAAGGGTCTGTTTTATCGCCCTTCTTAAACAGTGGGGTGACCAGGGCTGTTTTTAGGCAGTCAGGGAATATTGATTTCTTGTAGCATTCGTTAATGATCAGGGCTATGGGAAGTGCTAATAGGTCTGCAACAGTTTGGTACAGGGAAGCTGGAAACATTGTCAAGCCACCACGTTTATTTGGTTTGAGGGACTTTATCAGTTTGTAGATTGTTTCGCTCTCAACATATGTGAAAGAGAAACTTGGACCATGGAAAAGGTCAGGTTGTGGATCGATCTTAGGAATAAAAACCGATTGTCCAGCAACCGTGGTTAAATATCTATTAAGGGCATTTGCCTTGTCAGAGTATGAGGTGTAGGTAGAGTTTTGATAGCTAATTTTCTCGATTTGATCAGAGGATTTCTTCTTTCCCGTCAGTGATTTCAGGCAGGTGAAACAACTTTTTTCATCTTTAGACAACGAGTCATTTATAAAGTCTTTCTTAGCATTCCTAATTTCATTTGTAACAAAGTTTCGAAACTTGTTGAATTGTTTGACCTGCGCTGTAGCCGGATTAGTTATATCCTTGAATACCCTCTTGTGAAATTTGTTTCTTAAATTAATGAGATGCTGAATATCAGGGAAAAGCCACTGGTTTTTAGCCCCTCGCACTCTTTTTGTTTTAACTGGAGCATGCTTGTCAATCAGGCCAGAGATGAAGTTTTCAATATTTTCCATGCGGTGATGCAATGATTTGTTCATTTCAGTTGCTGTTTGCAGTAGTGGAAGTTTCGAACAGTCATTATATAATTCCTCATGATTAATGCTGTGAATATTTCTGGTTCTAATTAGTTTGCGTGGCTGTTTTATAGCATGATGTTGATAAATTACTAAGTATGTGGCATAGTGATCAGAAAGTGATCTATCGCATGTCAGGATCTTGCAACTATTAATGCTAATGTCACTGTTCACATAGTTGTGGTCTAATAAGCTTTCCACTCTAAATGGCTAATGTATGAAATCCCTTTAACTATTAATATTAATATTAATATATACCATTAATATTAAAATCTCCTAGTAGTATAAATTTATGGCCAACATAATGGTTTTGATGTAGAATTGAGCTCATCATTATAATGAATTCGGTTTTGTTAGCATCAGGGGGAAGATAAATTGATCCGATGATGTAGCCGTGTTGGTTGTTTGTGGAAGGTATTTTTATCCAAACCGAGTCACAAAATTAGGACAGTTTAACACTTAATTGACTTATTATACAGAATTTATATGAAGATTTTACAAAGAGTGCAGCACCACCTCCCCGGGTTTTGGTTGTAGATTTTCTGTCACATCTAGCGATTGAGAATCCAGACAAGTCAACAAGACTATCTGGAATATCAGGAGTGAGCCATGTTTCAGAAACAGGAAAAATGTCGGTTGACTTAGAAAGATTGAGGCTTTCATAATAAAACATCTTTTTATATAATGACCTTGTGCTGTAGAAGTCTCAAATTGTTGCTGGATGCAGGCTTCATGTCAGATAGGGAGCTAATAGTATTCCATATGCGGTTATGGTAGCAGAGACTTCGTTCATCAATGTTAGACGAGTTTATTGATGCTTCGTTTCTTAGCTTAGATTAGCCATTGTAGGTCCTTGGAGGGAAGACGTACGGTTTCTCTACTCGAAACAAAAGCTGATGCTTATTAAAGATAATGCCGTTTGCCAGTGCATTTCCTAGCTGTGTTTCATCATTGAAGTTTACTTTTACAGTTCGTAGAGGGTTAGTGCCATCTTTGGTCCTCATTCGGTACACTATAGCCTCTTTGAATACTGTTTGGACCTCTTGTAGGAGGTCTTCATTGATTATGTAAATAGGAACATCTTTGATGATGCCAACATGTTGGCTCGGTTGAATGGGTCGTCTGGCTGATGACCCTCCAAGTGCTTCAGCTTCCCATTTTTTTATTATTTTATCTACTTGTTCAGGTTTTGTTATCTGTATTATGAATTTAGGGTCTGCCGAGTTGAACTTGTATCGCTTGATAAAGTCAATCATCGTTGGTCCGTTTAATTTGCCGATTGCTTTTCTCACGTCATCCTGACTGATTGTTGTGAAGTCCTGTTTTGTACTGTGTATTTTGAAGCATTTTTCATGGTCAAATTCAGGGGTAGATTTGTCAGTATATTGACTTTTTGTTGTTTTTGTACGGCGCTGATATTGACGTTGTTGTTGTGTTTGTTGCTGCTGTTGCTGCTGTTGTTGCTGCTGTTGTTGCTGCTGTTGTTGCTGTTGCTGCTGTTGTTGTGTCTCTTGAGGTTGTTCTCGTTGGTTGAGAGATGATATTGGTTTCTTTGTTCAGTGAAAGCTGACTTAGGCGGAATAGGTGGTTGGATATTTCTCATTACTGCCTGACGATATTCAGCTGGGGGTGAGGAGACTTTGTCAAGTTTGGCCTCCATCATGTCTAGTTTCTCTGACATGACTTGAACTGCTCTCTCAATGGGGTTTTCATTTGGTATAGAGAATGCTTCTAGCTTAGCTTGCATCTGCTCTAGTCTGCCAGACATAATTTCGATGATGCTCAGCATTTTCTGGCATGATTCGCAGTGGTCCAGGTCAGACTCTGCTTGCAGTGAATAAGTGTCCGTGTTCTCTGTTGTCATCGTGGAAAGCGGTGTAGAAGGGCCTGTGGATGTTGATGCTTTGTTGCTGTTGCTGCTGAAAGCAGTTTTTTGGCAGTTTGATGATTTTATTACTGATATACATCCTTGGGCAAATTCCCCTGGCAACTGGTAAATTGTAACGTAACTCCCAATCGTAACTGCACACATGTAGCTGTTCTCTTGCAAAACCGGCACTGTCCTTTAAACTGACCTGTATAGATAGGTCATAAAAACAGAAAAGGGTGGGATGATACGTCATTATTTTGATGGCCAACTTCCCCATTTAGATGGTAATGAATTGTCAACGATTGAAAGATAAAGCGATGAGTAAAATAATTAATCAGATGAGGACAATAGCAACTATGACAGTGCAGTATACACCCAAAAGTCACGACCTTTGAGTGTGATGCATACAGTGTATTCGACAAAGTATCAGTAGTTAACCCATAATATCTAAATCTAAGTTGCAGTAGTGTGGATTAAGAGTGGAATATTTATGTCATGTACAATCCAATCAACAAGCACCTAGATTGTATGATGAGTTAAATCATAACAAACAAAAACCTTAAGTTTTTTCCCAAGTGTGTTTAGAAATGTTCTACATTTTTTAACTAAAATAAGTTTTATCCTAATCAATTAAGGTTTTATGGGGCTTTGTTCAGAGACAGCTAGCCGACTCACAAAGTACTAAACTGATTGTTGCCATGCTGCGTATCAAGGTTAACTGTTTTAGTCTCTGGGTGATCTGCTTGTAAAATTTCACCAAAGATTCCCCTACAACACCTAGTCAATTTGATTTCCAGGCTCTTAATTGCCCTCTAGCTCTTGGCGGCCGGGGCTCCGTCCCGAACACAGTTGAGGGTGGAGTTTAGCTATAGAAAAGGCATGTGATAGTTGACCCTCCCATCAAACAAAACAAGTTTTCAATGCTCTTAGTTATTTATTATAGCAGACCCTTGTAAAATTTCTACCCAAGCTATCATTTCCTTGTCTTTTTATGAAGTAAGGTTTTCAGATGCGCATCAACATTGGTTGCAGCAATAATTTTTAGGTATAAAAGCAAATGAGCATTTTAACAATGGCCATTCAACTGACTTTGGTTTAAGAAGAGTAAAGTAAATACCCTTTCTGTTCTAAAATTCACAACAATGTCTTCCAAGTTGGTGTTAGCGGGTGAATATTAAAAGTTTGCTGACAATGCTAAATTATTTTACCGGACATTGCTGACTTATTGCTACTTTATGGTTGGCTAGATTCAAGTGATATGTGTGCAAGTGTTCACCAATTGTTATATTGCTAGAATTGGACAATAACCAAGAGTATGATATGCAATTCTTTGCTATTGTAGTCTTCATTCTGGCTTTGATCGGCTCAAACATGGCTCGTCAGGAGAAAGTGAGGGCTTACTTTGAAGAACATTGATCTGCATATTGGGAAACACTGGTGCTGTACTGTGATATCGAGTCGTATTTTGTAAGTTATATTACTAATCTAAATTACTGACCCATATCAGATAAAGGGTGTTGAGAATATTTATGTGACCGACAGGAATTAAGTTGAGTACACTCCAACCACGTTATTATTTGTCTTTGTAGATTACTGCAGCAACTTCACTGAGACTGTATATGTCACTGACAAGTATAGGAAGCTGCCATAACTTTCTTGAATCACGCCTCCGTCCTGTAAGTATTGAATGATATGAGATATCTGCCATCTATGTTGCCATATCAAAATTGGCAGAAAACAATATATAAACAGAGAGACTTTAAATTGAGAATGTGTGTATCCAAAAAATGCTGAGACATTACGATGCTGCTGCGTAAAGCAACACCAAGCGCACTTAGGCCATCGGTGGACATCAGATATAAACTGGATTGGTTTTCAGGTTATCTTTGAGGTCCCAAAGTTTTCCATAAACCAAATTGCATCGTATCATAAATAATACCAATAGCAATGGGGGTAGCCGTGGTGCAATGGGTGGGGAAAGGGTCTTTCAATCAAGAGGTCTGGCATACAATTCCTGGTGGATTGTGGTGGTTTCAGGAAGGGCATCCCACCTTAGATGCTTCCATGTCACAATAGGATACTGTCTGTAGATCTGCGATGATAAAGGAAAAAAAACTGAGGATGCATCAAGGTTTCCCACAGGGTATCGAGACTAATTATTGACTTGAATTTTTAATGAGTAATTTTGTTTAGATCTACCATCACAATTAAATGCTTTTAGTTCTGTCCCTCAATTATATTAAATTCAAACATGACATTGGTGATGTAAGAAGTTATGTATGGCCATGATCAGTGTCCTCCCTCATAATCCCATGGTTGAAAGTAACATATGCATGCGAGCCCTGCTGGTTGAGAAACATTTTAGCTCTGGCAAAGCTCATTCTCGTGTCAGATGCAACCTGGGTTACAATGTTACTGATTGGGTCTGCAATAAAAATATCTTATGAAACTGTTTCACTAATCAAAATCACAATCAAACTTCACATATCCCATACAATCACATAATAATGAGGATTAACATATCTCATTTTAATTACACCTTGCAAATGTTGCATTTTGCATAGCGCACAGAGCATGACGTATATTGCATATCACATACCGCATTTAGCATGACGTATATTGCATATCACATACCACATATCACGTATTCCATAAAGTGGTTCTCTTACACTGCATAAACATTCCACATATCGAGTATAACGCTGCACAGCTCGACCAGTAACTGCTAAACTGCTGTTTAGTAGGGTTGTCTGCCTAAGATCTATGTAAAGGAATAGTATTTTAAAGTTGTTTAGCTGCGTGACAATCTGTATGATATTGTTCTCAAGGTTTGATAACAAGGCTAATCTGGAGTGGCTAGATTGAATACTACTAACTTTCACACAAAAACTGTTTTGAGTTGCTCAGTCCTCCATTAAAGGTGTTCAAAATAATCAGATCATACAGTTATCAATATTTTGTAGTTCAATAATATCAAATACGAATATTGGTCATTATTACTTATCTGCAAAGTGACGTTGTTACCTCTCAACAACCAAACCCGCACTGATTAGCAGTGCCACACATTATACAAAATACCCAATACAAATAAAGCTACCCACGGTCAGAACGATGCAACAGATAGCAAATTGCAGCAAGCTGGCTAGCATTCCAAGGCAATGAGTAAAGCATGCATGCACTGTAACACAACGCAGTTACACTCCCCCCTTCGCAAAGAATCCACACCTATGGCAACTTCAATGTTTTCACTAACCTATGTACCCAAACCTACAACTTGGGGTCCGGAGATAATCTGAGATACTAAGTCAACAGTCATTTCAAAACGGAGAAACACAGCACACCATAGGTTTTTGGGTAATTTTCTCTGCGGAGAACATGGTTAATACTTACAATACAAACAACGCAATAATACATAATATAATATATAAGGTATGCAAGGAAATCACCCTTGGGTAAGCGTCACATCCGATATGTACTGCTCAGCATTTGGTATCAGTAGCACCAGTTTATGTACTGGTCGCTCAAGGTATGATGCTTATACCGAGTTAGCACAAAGGGAGAAGTCACCAACTCTGAGCTAGACTTGCTTGACAAGCCCAGCATGGCTAGGAATCAAGTCAGAGATGCGAGAGAGCCTACACTGGCCTCAGCACACATTATCATCAATAAGCATTACTACATCATCCACACTGAAATGTGTTATCCAAATTAGTTAAACGCCTATAATGGAGCGCTGAGGTGAGCACTTATTTTTAAGACACTACACGGTGTCAAAAAAAAACTCGGCTTGACAAATAAAAAACTACTGTCCTTTTTGACATTCTAAATGAGTGATGGGCTCAATCTTACTGAGTTAAGCTCTAACTGCTGCATATGCATGTTGATGGGCCAGTTTCACTTCGATGATATTAGTGTTGAGGGATTTTCATTGAATTTGGTTGAGATTTGTTGTGAAGATGGTTGAGGTTTGTAGTTGTTTCTCTTGATTATATTAGGAGATTTGATGATAGCAGTGATATGACGAACTGTGTCTAGAAGTAGTTTAAGACAGTAGTAGGTGTGTCAATATCCAAGTTGGTTGAGATTTGTTGTGAAATTGGTTGAGATTTCTCGTGATTGTATTCTTAGGTGTGATGGTAGCAGTCATGTGATGAACAGGAACCAGAAGTGATCAGGAATGGTATACCGCAGGTGATATGATAATTATATAATATTGTCATCATTGTAGTATTTAATCGATCTGAAGTTCGGTCATTATTGAAGGGGGGAGGGGGATAAGCATGATTAAAATCCCCCAAACCATATTAGGTCATTCTCTAAAATGATAATGCTGTCAACCAGGGTTGATTTATAAAATAGAAATTTAATGCAAAAATCATAAATACGAAACTTAAGTCAGCCTCGTGACAATGAGTCGCTATTCTTGTATACACATGCTGTCTCGATGCCTGGCGCTTGAGATTGATCAGTCAATAGCATCAGTAAATGAATTAAACTGCTGGGTCGATGCTGTTATGTATTCAATTTAATCAGTTAATACAATCTCATTATTAAATTAAATTGCTGGGTTATGTTATTCAACAACAGATTCAATTAGTTAACAAAATCTACTAATGAAATACAATGCTTGGTTATGTTAGACCGTTCAGATGATCAGTGTTTCAGTTCACATTAAACTGATGTAAACTAACTGATCCGAACTTTAGCACAGGGCTTGTTGTCTGTGTCTAAATCAACATTTTTCAAACCAGAGTAGCTCTATGACTGGCATGCTAAGAATATTGATAGAATATTTGGCCAAGAAAGAAGTTATTTGAGATGTACATCTGCCATTATATTAGGGAATTTTCGCTAACTGACACTTATGTGGAAATCAATAGCATATTTTTGGTGAATCTCAATTAGTCATTACTATAATTATAGTTATCTCCAAGACAACCGATATCAAAAACATTTTGGGTTCACTCATTTCATTTATTTAACACAAAGAGAACGAGTTACAGAACTATTTGTTCCACTGTGTTGCTTAATATTCAGAGCACCCACAGTATCGAAGTCTGCCAGCTGACTCTGCTCGGCAATGCCCTGCATCACAGAATTCTGTACATTCAAGTCTCGCTCGATTATACTGTCTACCAAGGTTTTGGCATCTGTTACGCTCTTTCTGATATGCTTCCTCGGATTCGTAAGTGCTTCCTGAAAAATCGAACAAATACCATGAGATATTTTCCATTCCACTCAATTGCGTATACATCTATTAAAATGCCAAAATCTCAAGTTGTTAATGTTCTGTCATTCAAAGAAGAAGGGGCTAGCAAGCTAGCTAACAAAAATTAATTTGATGAATAGGTGACTCATTTCATGGCCGTCTATAACATACAACACTGACACTGACAGTTATAGACTGATCAACGGGGAGAGGTAATAGCTCTTCGAAGTCAAAGTTCACAGTAGAACGCGAATATTTAGCAGAAAAAAAGCAGGCAACTCAACACCATTTTCCTAGAAAGAAATACTTATTTTTTCGTTTTAGTGTGGTCTTATTAGTTTCTGTAGTAAGGAGAGAAATTTGGTTAATTTTAAGTCTCACCTTGGGCAACAGCGCAGAACACCACAACAAACATGCATATAATAATAGTGCTCTTCATTATCTGTTTCTTCTCTGTAAATAAAGAAAATTTGACACTGGGGACTTAACAAGTTAAAACAATTTGTCTAATGAAACTACAATGCGGGATGCAATCATTTATAGACAATGTTATGAGTTATACTGTGATGCATCCGATCCTGATCTTACAAATGAGCGTTGAGTGAACTGCAAAATCAAGGCAAGACCTACAATCTGGTTCAGTCACGTTATGGAAAGTGTTTGTGTTTCTGATTTGGTAAAACCTGTTAAATCTTTGATATAAAGCGAATCAAGCGCCACGAATTGTGTAATAATGAACCCGTCTGACCAAATTAAAATAGCATAGTATGAGTTTAGAAAGCAATATTAACA
This sequence comes from Membranipora membranacea, assembly GCA_914767715.1. Classification (NCBI taxonomy): domain Eukaryota; kingdom Metazoa; phylum Bryozoa; class Gymnolaemata; order Cheilostomatida; family Membraniporidae; genus Membranipora; species Membranipora membranacea. The sequence continues at coordinate 13,093,592 of OU612072.1, forward strand.
AATCACGGCCAACACAATACACCGAATAGCCAACAAATAATTCCAATATGGAACAGTTTACGACTTATAGGGAATGCTGGTGGTGAGTTAGCCATTAAAATAATGTCATTCAAAAAAAATTGTTCAACTCAAGTAGTTTTGAGAGATACATTGACTCACCTCTCTTCTGTTCTCTGTCAAATGTGCAACTATGCAGTTTGAAGGAAAGACAAGTGAACACTGAAGCTTTCCAGGATCTTATATACCAGTCCATTCATTGGACGCTTCAAATGAAGACAGCTCACTGCAGACTGTATTGTCAAGTCAAAGCATTAGTAAGCGATACAAGGGTAGCCTGCTGGTGCCCTCAGTCATTGTTACAAATCTGACTGATAATTGATCAATAAAAGTAAATGTATCATGACTCGATAATTGAACGAAAACAAGCGTGAATTGACTTTCATCAAGTTGGATGGCTAGGCATATATTAAAAGTCCAATATGAGATTGATTGTCTTGAAAGTTCAACTACCCTCAAATTTTTTTAATTTGAACAATTGTAAGTGGTATCATCAGCTTGAGTTTTTTAACCTCACTTGGCCACTAGACAATGAACAATGATAAACTACGTGTACCTGCATCGATTGTTTTAAACTCGATTGTGCATTTTAAACATTCCCACACAATGGGCATGAAAACCAATTAAATATGATATATCATATTTAATTGATTTTCATGCCCATTTTGTTGTGATGATGGTACATGTAGTTTATCATTGTTCATTGTTATTTTGAGGGATTACTTATTGTATTGATAGTGTTGCATAATATCTATATACAATGTTTATTGTATAATAGATATCACTATATGAAACTGTCTGCTTCATCGAGGGATGGAGGCACAATGGGATGAATATACAACCAAACGGTTATGATACATGTTTGGACTGATTTCCTGTGGTTTATTATTTTACTCTCGATTCTGTAGAAACCTAATACACAACAATACCAAAGACTCATCTTGGCCCTCACTATTACTACAATAGTGCTAGCTGTGTGCTCTGCCCCTATACATTAGCGACTACCTGAATTTCAATATGCATGCATATTGGATTTAATTATCCCCTAAAATTCCTGTTTTTGATTGCTCCATAAATAACATCCTTCAGGCTAAAAATGGAGTAAAAATGTCAAATAATCCAGCTCTACAATGGCACAGTACCCGGGACTAACCTTGATCCACTTGTTAATATCTGGTGATGTCAGCTGTTCTTCTTAGAATTTCACTGTCATCAGTATTGCTCAATTTCCCAATCCTAGTAATATCAGGGCTCAAACATCAAACCCCACCACTGAGCACCAAAATTTTACAATGCCCAGATTGAGTTGTCTGCTAGAATTTCTCTTCCCGGCGTCAATCTCTTATTGCTGTCTGTCCAGTTCTCTCATGTACTTCTCAGTCTCAACCTGATCCTTTCTCGCTGTTGCGAATGTGTTCTCAACTCTTTAGTTGTCGCAAAACGATTGTTGACCTTAGATTTTAGTAGCCATGTTTCTGATAGGTCATCATTGTCCTAGCCTTATCAAAGTGGCTAAGCTGGTACTGACTACCCTGTCTGTGTATTGAGTATCCCTGTAAACCTGACTTTTCAAGGTACAGATTCACAAATTAACACATCTATCTCGCCTTATCGGGGGTGAGACGGGATAAGAGATAAATGTAAACCTCTGAATAGACGTAGAATAATATCAGGGCTATTCTAGAAGTGTCACTCATCAATTAAGTTTTTATGTGGAAGCCAGCTCCTCATACAGACACATTGCACTCAAAAATTAAGATTATTAAAGAAAATAAAAATCTGTGAATGAATATAATGGAAGCGTTTAAAGTGTCTAGGAAAGCAAAAGACAACCACTGTTCATATCGAAGTTTTGCCATTGTAATGAACAAAAATATTAAACTTGTTTCGCACAAGGACATTTTTGAATGACGTAACCTAATTTAAAGTGTGAAAATCCAGGTTCTAGAAGTTTCTACAGTATGTCATCTCCCCTGTTATGTGTTGACACTAAACTATCTTGCTTTATGTTACCGTCGTCGAATACTTATTTTTTGTCATGTCTAGTGTAAGTAGAGCAGCCTTGTGAATGTTCTAGGTAGGCCAGGACTGGGCTTACTGTTAAACTGTAAGTGTATCATCCTTTGAATGTGAGTCCGTTACAGGGGAGATAAATTAATGTAGTCTCTTCTAGACCTTAGATTTTCGCACTTTAAATTAGGTTAAATCATTCAATAATGTCCTTGTGCAAAAAAATTTACTTTTTTTGTTCATTGCAATGACAAAGCTTTGATATGAACAGTGGTTGTTTTTTGCTTTCCAAGAGACTTTAAAACTGTATTAAGAAACAGTTGTATTGAAGTATCCTGATTAAACAAAATAATCATTGCTCAATATTTTGTTCCAATCCCTATCAACATCAATAGTCTTTTGGTACTTTCAATCATTGATATTCAGGGCTCAAATGTCTTTCAACTCATAGAGCTTGGAAATAAATAGGCAAAAGCGCTGACATAGTACTTGTGAAAATTTTCACAAGTACACGTTCGCCTTTTGCTTATTGAGAGGCCATGTCAATTTTTCCTTAAACCGTAGGGATATTCTAACCATGACCAAAACCATTATGCCCTGAGCTCCACACTTTGTACGAGTTTGTATTCTTGTAAATACAAAGAAGTTTACCTGCACTTGACAAATTTAAATAAATTGATTTTTATTCAATAACCATTGTATAGGGTAGTGAAGAGTATGTTGTCCGCCACTCCTGTTCCATATAAAGGACTTTCATAAAAAATCCTCCGATGGGAACAGCCAGGGAGATTATCCATATGATTATAAAATTTTGGTTTCCAAAAACGTGTGACACTTTTTGCAAGCTGTTTAATTGGTTGAACAACGAATCGTCTTTTACCTGCAGCACCATTAGTGTTTGATTATTGGCACTTTAAGCTACAAGTTAGAATGTCCCTGGGATGAAGGAAACAAGGAAACATGTGAAATTACCTCTGTATGCACCTAGATTAACCTCATAGTGATCTTCATGCTTGATTGTAGCAAAAATATCAATTAATTGAGTGGATCATATTCGCTGTAAGCGTTGCTATGAATTATTCTGCACTAGATAAATAAATCAAATTAAAAAAGAGATGAGAGATTTGATATCATTGTCATTGGAGTTTTGGTTTTCAATGTTGATTTACTGCAACAAATCTGATTGTCGACCAGTGTGGGTAAACGTTAAACTATACAGTAATTAGTTTTAGTTTAATAAGAAGAATGAGCTGCTTGTACCATCAACGATTGTTTCAAACTGATTGTTTAGTTTCCAACAACATTTAACAATTTGAATTCAAATCACTCAATAACCTCATCAAGATTTGGTTTATCCATATGGTTTTATCATTCAGGGAAAACACCCTCATCGAGCTATACACTTCTCGTAACGCACATATGTATGAATATTTCATCATAGCAACCTTTGGATGAATTCACAGCTAGCCATTTGTCCGCTGTTAAACACTTCATCGATCGTTTTACGCCCTGATGTTGACAGAAATCACATGTCAAAGACATAGCTAAATAGCTAATTGTAAAGAAAAATTCCGAAATCATAAAGCAGCTTTCTTCTTATTTTAAATCACAATATTAGATATAGATATATAGATATGCTATTTTAATCAGTGAGTGTGTTATCCTTCCGTGACGATCAGTTGACAAATACATTCCAAACTTTGAGGTTTAATTTCTGACACACGGTTTAGACTACTGGAACGGTAATTTATGTCACAATAATTTATAATGGGCCAGTGGGCCTGCAAACTTTTAACTTGCAAGTTTAAAGTTTGCAGGCCCACTGGCCCATTATAAATTGTTAATTATAATTTTTGTTAAACTTCCTGTGCGTTACTCCGAGTAACTTTTTAACTGGACGACAGATATTTGAAATCTTGCCCCGCTTCCGCCAGTCTCTTCTCCATAACTCAAAGTTTTTCAACGAGGATCTGGATTTACAAATTGCATTGCATTCTACAACCTATCATGGTCAATTCATATATTTATGAGTCTCAAAATCTTGTACAAAGATGCTCAAAAACTCTGAATAGCGGAGTGATGCAAACACTGTTGCTAATATACAATACAATATCATAAAGTTGCCACCTATAATTATATGCATATGTGATTGATTAAAAGTTTAATTAAAATCAGATGTCTTATCACTCGTCTATCCCGCAGCATAGGCGGCGAAATAATATTATTGCCTTATTGGCGAGACAATTTGCTCCCTGTTTGCAGGCAGGTCGGAGCACACCTTGGGGTCAACAAATCCCCAGTATAAAATGGACTGCAGTGGGATTCGAACCCACAACCTTCAACACTTGCATGTTGAAGTCTAGCGCTCTAACCAACTGAGCCACCTCCTACTACTATTCCTATTGTATACTGTCCAGATTTTTTTATCGTAAAGTCAATCTGAAAACCATTAAACTGCATTTTGGGAATTTGTTATTCGGTAGACATAGGATGTCTCATAAAGAGATGATTTGGTTAATCCATGAATACTTTAACAGTGTCTACCATTTTTGGAATCGCAAGTAGTGTAAAACTCTTGACAACTTTACACATAGCCTATATAAAACATGACGGTATATTCAAAACTTGATATGTATGCAGATATCTGCCATTCTTTTGCGAAGTCTTGAAAAACATTTTGTTTACGAAAGCAGTAATGAATTCTGAGGTAACCATTTTTTATCATGATCCTTTGAAGTGAAGAAAAATGATTCAAATGACATGAAAAATACTCAACAAAGTACCATTTGCACCATTTGCGACGTTAGTTGGTTCGAGCTATTGCAATGTTTAAAAAGTTGCGTTGTTTGAGGGTTCAACACATCCCTATATTTGCACTTTTTTGTAAACTGTCATCCAGATTTATGCCCCTCTGATATGGGAATCTTTAAAGCTGTACGATGAAGAAATATGTTCCCTAAAAAGGGGTTTTAAATACACAGAGAAGGTAGTAAATGCAAGCTCAGACATTTTTCAGGATTTAGCAAGTTGAGATACTTTTTTTGAGTTGAAACGTTCGCACCAACAAATAAAAGGGAACAGGGCAATCTGGGCATTGTAAAAAAATTGATGACTCTAAATATGGGCATTCCAAAAAGTTTGCTCTAGAGTGGTTGGGTTTGATGTTGGAGTCCTGAAATTATTAAAGCTGAAAAATAATGGAGCGCAAATTTAAGAAGAAGAGCTCACGTCATCAATTCTCAACAAATTGATTAAGTTAAGTCCCAGGTATCATGGTGTGCTGGACCAAATGACATTTTCATCTCAGTTTTCGGTGTGCTGTAAATTACTTGCATGCATGATCCGGTCATATTTGTGAACCCTATTTTAGGAATCAATTCAATCAACACTGCAATCAAATTCAAAGGCCGACAGTCTCTAGAAGGTACAGAACTGTGTGAAGGGCAGTGCACACCTCTATCAATTCCTAAATGATGGGGAGTGACAAAACTCTTTAAAATTGTTTTGTATTTTGGTTCTGCAAACAGTTTCAAAAACATCAAAAAGGGAAATCAATCCAAACATAAAACATAGCCATTCGGTTTCATACTCTTGCCATCTTTTTCCTAGTATTATTGAAGCAGACAATACAAAGACAGATTCACATAGTGATATCGTACATTATAAATTTTACATGTCACAATATACATTCTATATAGATGAATATGCAACAATTTTCAATATACTGATTGATGCCTTAAATTAACCATGGGTATTATAACCATATGTACCAGCATCAATTGTTTAAATTGATTGTGCATTTTGAAAATTACCACACAACGGCCTAAACACTCAAGTTGATGTTACCACTTACCATTGTTCAAATTATATAAATGTAATGGTAGTTGAACTTTCAGACCATTCAATCTCCGCGTCAGACTTTTTATATAATCACAGCCATCCAAATGGAATGTGATATTGTATGTTTTCTCTGAGTTAACCAAAGTTGTCGCTCTGATCATCATAGACACAGATCAAGCGTAATTTGACGAAGTTTATTTTGCATAGAAAATCGTGGCATATCATGAATGTGTAGTTAATGCCACTGGTTTGATTTTCCAGTGTATTTTGTATGTCAACGTCAATTTCTGACAAAAGTTCAGGGCCAAGTTCCTGGGGAATCAATGGTTTTTTAAGCTTCCTGTGCGTTCTGGTCCAGGTGTAAAGTTTGCAGGCCCACTGGCACATTATAGATTGTTTTGACGTAAATTACCGGTCCAGTAGTCTAAACCATGTGTCAGAGATTAACCTCAAAGTTAGGAATGTATTTGTCAACTTATCGTCACGGAAGGATAACACACTCACTGATTAAAATAGCATATCTATATATCTATATCTAATATTGTGATTTAAAATAAGAAGAAAGCTGCTCTATGATTTCGGAATTTTTCTTTACAGTTAGCTATTTAGCTATGTCTTTGATATGTGACTTCTGTCAACATCAGGGCCTAAAACGATCGATGAAGTGTTTAATAGTAATTGGCTAGCTGTGAACTCATCGGAAGGTTGCTATGATGAAATATTCATATACATATGTGCGTTACGAGAAGTGTATAGCTCAATGAGGGTGTTTTCACTGAATGATGAAACCAGATGGATGAACAAAATCTTGATGAGGTTATTGAGTAATTTGAATAGTTGATGGTACCAGCAGCTCATTCTTCTTATTAAACTAAATCTAATTACTGTATAGTTTAACGTTTACCCACACTGGTCTACAATCAGATTTGTTGCGGTAATTCAACATTGAAAACCAAAGCTCCAATGACAATGATATCAAATCTCTCATCTCTTTGTTAATTTTATTCAATATCTAGTGCAGAATTATTCATAGAAACGCTTACAGAGAATATGATCCACTCAAGTGATTGATATTTTTGCTACAATCAAGCATTAAGATCACCATGAAGTTAATCTAGCTACATACAGAGGTAGTTTCACAGGTTTCCTTATTTCCTTCATCCTAGGGACATTCTAACTTGTAGCTTAAAGTGCCAATAATCAAACACTAATGGTGCTGCAGGCAAAAGACCACACGTTGTTCAACCAATTAAACAGCTGCCAAAAATTGCCACATGTTTTGGGCAACCAAAATAATATAATCAAATGGATAATCTTCCTGGCTGTTCCCATCGGAGGATTTCTTATGAAAGTCCTTTTATATGGAACAGGAGCGGCGGACAACATACTCTTCACTACCCTATACAATTATTTAAATTTGTCAAGCGCAGGTAAACCTCTTTGTATTTATAAGAATACAAACTCGTACAAAGTGTGCAGCTCAGGGCATAATGGTATTGGTCATGGTTAGAAAATCGGTTTAAGGAAAAATTGACATGCCCTCCCAATAGGCAAAAGGCTAACGTGTACTTATGAAAATATTCACAAGTACATTTATGTCAGCGCTTTTGCCTATTTATTTCCAAGGTCTATGAGTTGAAAGACATTTGAGCCCCAAATATCAATGATTGAAAGTACCAAAAGACAATAAATGTTGATAGAGATAGGAACAAAATATGGAACAATGATTAGCTTGTTTAATTAGGAATCTTCAATACAACTGTTTCTCAATGCAGTTTTAAAGTGTCTAGGGAAAGCAAAAGACAACCGGTGTTCATATCAAAGCTTTGCCATTGCAATGAAAAAACAAAGTAATTTTTTTGCACAAGGACATTATTGAATGATTTAACCTAATTTAAAGTGGGAAAATCTAGGATCTAGAAGAGACTAAATTATTTTATCTCCCCTGTAACGGACTCACATTTAAAGGATGATACAATTACAGTATAACAGTAAGCCTAGCCCTGGGATTGCCTAGAACATTTACAAGGCTGCTTTACTTACACTAGACATTATCAAAAATTAGTATTGGATGATGATAGCGTAGACAAAGATAATTTAGTGTTAACACGTAACAGGGGAGATGACATACTGTAGATCCTTCTAGAAAAAGGATTTTCGCACTTTAAATTAGGTTACGTCAGTCATAAATGTCCTTGTGCAAAAAAAATTTACCATTTCTGTTTATTACAATGGCCAAGCTTTGATATGAACAGTGGTTGTTTTTTGCTTTCCTAGTCACTTTAGTCAGTATATCTACGTCAATTCCATGATATTCACTCACAGATTTTTATTTTCTTTTATTATCTTAATTTTTGAGTGGAATGTGTCTGTATGAGGAACTGGCTTCCACATAAAAACTTAATTGATGAGTGACACTTCTAGAATATAACTGATATTATTCTACGTCTATTCAAAAGTTTAGATTTATCTCCTGTCTCAATCCGGCTTTCCCTATCACCTACGGTTAATTAATTGAGGGAAATCTCTCATTCAAAGAAGAGCTAATCTGTTGAAAACAAAGCCAAAGATAATTGTTTCCGAGAAGGGACCACTGATTCATTGAGGTAAGCGACAAAATCGTTTAATATTTTATCGAAAATAGTATTTTGTTTTTTTTGTAAAATTAGAAAATTTTCACCATTGAGCCACCCCGTAACTCAACTGAATCGTTTAGGTAGTGTGTGGCTAGCAAGGGTCATCTCAAGTCTCATTTGACGCATGTGCTCATAACTAATGTCTTGCAATTCAACTTATCGCTAATCTAGCCACATTTTTTTAAACTAAGATCATCTTAATCTTTATCTTGATGAGTTTATTATTGCCTCATTTGATAACCAATTAGCAGAGTATTAAATTGAGGTTTACATGATAGTCAATAGTTAGATCTCGTACAAGTGTGAAAATAGAGCGGAGTTGTGTGGATTCATAAACACTCCGTTATTGCTATTCTGTTGTAAGCTGTCACCCTAGATAAGGCGACATAGATGTGTTAATTTGAGAGTCTGTACCTTGAAAAGAAATGTTTACAGGGATACTTAATACACAGACAGGGTAGTCAGTACCAGCTTAGCCACTTTGATAAGGCTAGGACAACGATGACCTATCAGAAACATGGCTACTAAAATTTAAGGTCAACAAACTTTTTGCGACAAGTGGATCAAGGTCAGTCCCGGGTACTGTGCCATTGCAGAGCTGGATAATTTGACATTTTTTCTCCATTTTTAGCCTGAAGGAAGCTATTTATGGTGCAAGCATGAACAGGAATTTTAGGGGATAATTAAATCAAAAACGCATGCAAATCGAAATACAGGTAGTCGCTAATGTATAGGGACAGAGCACACAGCTACCACTATTGTAGTAATAGTTAGGGCCAAGACGACTCTTTTGTAACGTTGTGTATTAGGGTTCTACAGAATCGAGAGTAAAATAACAGCCCACAGGAAATCAGTCCAAACATGTATCATAACCGTTTGGTTGTATACTATCCCGTTGTGCCTCCATCCCTCAATGAAGCAGACAGTCTCATATAGTGATATCTATTATACAAAAAACATTGTATATAGATATTATGCAACACTGTCAATACAATAAGTAATCCCTAAAATTAACAACGAACAATGATAAACTACATGTACCAGTATCGATTGTTTTAAATTTGATTGTGCATTTTAAACATCACAAAAAAATTGGCATGAAAATCAATTAAATATGATATATCATATTTATTTGGTTTTCATGCCCATTGTGTGGTAATGTTTAAAATGCACAATCAAATTTAAAACAATCGATGCAGGTACATGTAGTTTATCGTTGTTCATTGTTTAGTGGCCAAGTGAGGTTGAAAAACTCAAGCTGATGATACCACTTACAATTGTTCAAATTAAAAAAAATTGGAGGGTAGTTGAACTTTCAAGACAATCAATCGTAATATCAGACTTTTAATATATGCCTAGCCTTCGAACTTGATGAAAGTCAATTAACGCTTGTTTTAGCTCAATGTTAATGACATTATAGAGTCATGATACAATTACTTTTATTGATCAATATCAGTCAGATTTGTAACAATGACTGAGGGCACCAGCAGGCTACCCTTTTATCGCTTACTAATGCATTGACTTGACATTACAGTCTGCAGTGAGTTGCTTTCATTTGAAGCGTCCAATGAATCAACTGGTATATAAGATCTGGGAAAGCATCAGTGTTCACTTGTCTTTCCTTCAAACTGCATAGTTGTACATTTAACAGAGAACAGAAGAGAGGTGAGTCAATGTATCTCTCAAAACTACTTGAGTTGAACTATTTTTTTTGAATGACATTATTTTAATGTCTCACCACCAGCATTCACAGTCATAAACTGTTCTCTATCAAAATTATTTCTTGGCTATTCGTTGTATTGTGTTGGCCGTGATTTGCTAATATTGCTTTCTAAATTCATACTATGCTATTTTAATTTGGTCAGACGGGATCATTATTACACAATTTGTGGCGCTTGATTCGATTTATACCAAAGATTCAACAGGTTTTACCAAATTAGAAGCACAAAAAGGTTCCATAATATGACTGACCCAGATTGTAAGTCTTGCCTTGATTTTCCAGTTCACTCAACTCTCATTTGCAAGATCATGATCGGATGCATCGTAGTATAACTCATAACACTGTCTATAAATGATTGCATCCCTCTTTGTAGTTTCATTAGACAAATTCTTTTAACTTGTTAAGTCGCCAGTGTCAAATTTTCTTTATTTACAGAGAAGAAACAAATAATGAAGAGCACTATTATTATATGCATGTTTTTTGTGGTGTTCTGCGCTGTTGCCCAAGGTGAGATTGAAAATTAACCAAATTTCTCTCCTTACTACAGAAACTAATGAGACAACACTAAAACAAATAAATTTTTTTTTTGGAAAATAGTGTCGAGTTGCCTGATTTTCTTTCTTGCAATAATGTCTGACATCAAGCCTTGACACAATCTGCTAATTATTCGGGTTCTAATGTAAACTTTGACTTCGAAGAGCAATTACCTTTCCCCATTGATCAGTCTATAACTGTCAGTGTCAGTGTTGTATGTTATAGACGGCCATGAAATGAGTCACGTATACTTCAAATTTATTTTTGTTAGCTAGCTTGCTGGACCCTTCTTCTTTGAATGACAGAACATTAACAACTTGAGATTTTGGCATTTTAATAGATGTGTACGCCATCACAGAATCACATATTGATCAGATAACTGTTTGTTTTATACAAATGATGCATCAATAATATGGCTATGTGAATATTAAACAATGTTATATGTGTTTATTATCTGCTTGCTTTAAACAATAGCGCAAGATTATTTGCAACTATAGGTTGATAGCAAATACTTGAAGGAATTGAGTTGAATGGAAAATATCTTATGGTATTCATCTGATTTTTCAGGAAGCACTTACGAATCCCATGAAGCATATCTAAAAGAGCGTAACAGATGCCAAAACCTCGGTAGACAGTATAATGGAGCGAGGCTTGAATGTACAGAATTCTGTCAAGCAGGGCATTGCAAAGCAGAGTCAGCTGGCAGACTTCCATACTGTGGGTGCTATGAATATTAAGCAACACTCTGGAACAAATAGTTCTGTAACTCGTTCTCTTTGTTTGAAATAAATGAAATGAGTGAACCCAAAAAGTTTTTGATATCGGTTGTCTTGGAGATAACTATAATTATAGTATTGACTAATTGAGATTCACCAAAATTATACTATTGGTTTTCACATAAGTGTCAGTTAGCGAAAATTCCCTAATATAATGGCAGATGTACATGTCAAATAACTTCTTTCTTGGCCAAATATTGTATCAAGATTCTTAGCATCCCAGTCATAGAGCTACTCTGGTCTGAAAATTGTTGATTTAGCCACAGACAACAAGTCCTGTGCTAAAGTTCGGATCAGTTAGTGTACATCAGTTTAATTTGAAACTGAAACGCTGATCATCTGATCGGTCTAACATAACCCCGCATTGTATTTCATTAGTAGATTCTGTTAACCAATTAAATGTGTTGTTGAATAACATGACCCAGCATTTACTTTAACAATGAGATTGTATTAACTGATTAAATTGAATCCCTAACACCATCGACCCAGCAGTTTATTTCATTTACTGATGCTATTGACTGATAAAACAATGACAATATTGTATAAATATCATATCACCTACGGTAAACCATTTCTGATCACTTCTTGTTCCTGTTCATCACATGACTGCTACCATCACACCACCATCATCAGAAATCTCAACCAACTTCACAACAAATCTCAACCAACTTCACAACAAATCTGAACCAACTTCGATATTGACATACCTACTGCTGTCTTAAACCACTTCTAGACACTGTTCGTCACATCACTGCTATCATCAAATCTCCTAATATAATCAAGAGAAACAACTGCAAACATCAACCATCTTCACAACAAATCTCAACCAACTTCAATGAAAATCCAACGACACTAATATCATCAATGTGAAACTGGCCCATCAATATGCATATGCAGCAGTTAGAGCTTGACTCAGCAACATTGAGCCCATCACTCATTTAGACTGTCAAAAAGGACAGTAGTTTTTTAGACATAAAGCCGAGTAGTATTTTGGACACCGAGCCGTGTAGTGTCTTAAAAGTGAGTGCTCACCTCAGGATCATACAGTCATCAATATTTTGCAGTTCAGTAATATCAAAAACAAAAATTTCTCATTATTACTTATCTGCAAAATGACGTTGTTACCTCTCAACAACCAACCCTGTAGTCCTGCGCAACCTAATACAATCCACACATTTCAGTATGGGTGATGTATTAATGCTTATTGATGATAATGTGTGCTGAGGCTAGTGGAGGCTCTCTCGCATCTCTGACTTGATTCCTAGCCCTGCTGGGCTCGTCAGGCAAGTCAAGCTCAGAGTCGGTGCCTTCTCCACTGGTGCTAACTCGGTGTAAACATCATACCTTGAGCGACCAATACATAAACTGGTGCTATTGATATCAAATGCTAAGCAGTAGATACCGAATGTGACGCTTACCCAAGGGTGATTTCCTTGCATACCATAATCATGTATTATATTATGTATTATTGGGTTGTTTGTATTGTAAGTATTAACCATGTTCTCTGCAGTGAAAATTACCCAAAAAACTATGGTGTGCTGTGTTTCTCTGTTTTGAAATGACAGTTGTGGATCTGCCTTAGAATCTCAGATTATTTCCGGATCTCAAGTTTTAGTTCACATGCTGTCTCGAGGCCTGGCTTGAGTTTTATCAGTCAATAGCATCAGGAAATGAAATGAACTGCTGGGTCGATGCTGTTAAGGATTCAATTTAATCAGGTAATACAATCTCATTATTAAACAAAAATTCCGGGTCATGTTATTCAACAACAAATTAATTAGTTAACAAAATCTACTAATGAAATACAATGCTGGGTTATGTTAGACCGATCAGATGATCAGTGTTTCAGTTTCACATTAAACTGATGTACACTAACTGATCCGAACTTTAGCACATGGCTTGTTGTCTGTGTCTAAATCAACAATTTTCAGACCAGAGTAGCTCTATGACTGGCATGCTCAGAATCTTGATAGAGTATTTGGCCAAGAAAGAAGTTATTTGAGATGTACATCTGCCATTATATTAGGGAATTTTCGCTAACTGACACTTATGTGAAAATCAATAGCATATTTTTGGTGAATCTCAATTAGTCATTACTATAATTATAGCTATCTCCAAGACAACCGATATCAAAAGCATTTTGGGTTCACTCATTTCATTTATTTAACACAAAGAGAACGGGTTACAGAACTATTTGTTCCACTGTGTTGCTTAATATTCAGAGCACCCACAGTATCGAAGTCTGCCAGCTGACTCTGCTCGGCAATGCCCTGCATCACAGAATTCTGTACATTCAAGTCTCGCTCCATTATACTGTCTACCAAGGTTTTGGCATCTGTTACGCTCTTTCTGATATGCTTCCTCGGATTCGTAAGTGCTTCCTGAAAAATCGAACGAATACCATAAGATATTTTCCATTCCACTCAATTCCTTCAAGTGTTTTCTTTCAACCTATATTTGCAAATAACCATACGCTTTTGTTTAAAGCAAGCAGATAATAAACACATATAACATTGTTTAATATTCACATAGCCATATTGTCCATCATTTGAATAAAACAAACAGTTATCTGATCAATATGTGATTCTGTGATGACGTATACATCTATTAAAACTACAAAATCTCAAGTTGTTAACGTTCTGTCATTCAAAGAAGAAGGGGCTAGCAAGCTAGCTAACAAAAATAAATTTGATGAATACGTAACTCATTTCATGGCCGTCTTTGACATACAGCACTGACACTGACAGTTAAAGAATGATCAATGGGGAGAGGTTATTGCTCTTAGAAGTTAAAGTTAAAAGTAGAACCCGAGTAATTAGCAGACTGTGTCAAGGCTCGATCTCAGACGTCATTGCAAGAAAAAAAACAGGCAACTCAACATCATTTCTTAGAAAAAAGTATTTCTTTATTTGTTTTAGTGTTGTCTCATCAGTTTCTGTAGTAAGGAGAGAAATTTGGTTAGTTTTAAATCTCACCTTGGGCAACAGCGCAGAACACCGCAACAAACATGCATATCATAATAGTGCTCTTCATTATTTGTTTTCTTCTCTGTAAATAAAGAAAATTTGACACTGGCGACTTAACAAGTTACAAGAATTTGTCTAATGAAACTACAAAAAGGGATGCAATCATTTATAGACAGCGTTATGAGTTCTACTACGATGCATCCGATCCTGATCTTACAAATGAGCGTTGAGTGAACTGGAAAATCAAGGCAAGACTTACAATCTTGGTCAGTCATATTATGGAACATTTTTGTGCTTCTGATTTGGTAAAACCTGTTAAATCCCTGATATAAATCGAATCAAGCGCCACAAGTTGTGTAGTAATGAACCCGTCTGATCAAATTAAAATAGCATAGTATGAATTTAGAAAGCAATATTAACAATTCACGGCCAACACAATACATCGAATAGCCAACAAATAATTCCGATAGGGAGCAGTTTACGACTGTGAATGCTGGTGGTGAGTTAGCCATTAAAATAATGTCATTCAAAAAAAGTTGTTCAACTCAAGTAGTTTTGACAGATACATTGACTCATCTCTCTTCTGTTCTCTGTTAAATGTGCAACTATGCAGTTTGAAGGAAAGACAAGTGAACACTGAAGCTTTCCAGATCTTATATACCAGTTGATTCATTGAACGCTTCAAATGAAGACAGCTCACTGCAAGCTGTATTGTCAAGTCAAAGCAATAGTAAGCGATAAAAGGGTAGCCTGCTGGCGCCCTCAGTCATTGTTACAAATCTAACTGATAATTGATGAATAAAAGTAAATGTATCATGACTCGATAACGTCATTAACATTGAGCGAAAACAAGCGTGAATTGACTTTGATCAAATTGGATGGCTAGGCATATATTAAAAATCTGATATTAAGATTGTTTGTCTTAAAAGTTCAACTACCCTCAATTTTTTTTAATTTGAAAAATTGTAAGTGGTTTCATCAGCTTGAGTTATTCAACCTCACTTGGCCACTAAACAATGGACAATGATAAACTACATGTACCTGCATGGATTGTTTTAAATTTGATTGTGCATTTTAAACATTACCACGCAATGGGCATGAAAGCCATTTAAATATGATATATCATATTTAGTTGATTTTCATGCCCATTTTGTTGTGATGTTTAAAATGCAAAATCAAATTTAAAACAATCGATACTGGTTCATGTAGTTTATCATTGTTCATTGTTAATTTGAGGGATTACTTATTGTATTGACAGAGTTCCATAATATCTGTATAATATTGTTTAATGTAATATATCACTATATGAAACTGTTTGCTTCGTTGAGGGATGGAGTCACAATGGGATGAGTATACAACTAAACGGTTATGACCCTTATTTGGACTGATTTCTGTGGTTTATTATTTATCTCTCGATTCTGTAGAAACATAATACACAACAATACCGAAGAGTCATCTTGGCCCTCACTATTACTACAATAGTGCTAGCTGTGTGCTCTGCCCCTAATCAATAGCGACTACCTGTATTTCAATTGCATGCATTGGATTGAATTATCCCCTAAAATTCCTGTTCATGCTTGCTCCATAAATAAATTCCTTCAGGCTAAAAATGGGGAAAAAATGTCAAATAATCCACAGCTTAACAATGGCACATATTAATATCTGGTGATGTCAGCTGTTCTTCTAGGCTTTTCACTGTCATCAGTATAGCTAAATTTCCCAATCCTAGTAATATCAGGGCTCAAACATCAAACCCCACCACTGAGCACCAAAGTTTTACAATGCCAAGACTGAGTTGTCTGCTAGAATTTCTCTTCCCGTTGTCAATCTCTTATTGCTGTCTGTCCTGTTCTCTTATGTACTTCTCAGTCTCAACCTGTTCCTTTCTCGCTGTTGCGAAAGTGTTCTCAACTCTTTAATTGTCGCAAAAAGATTGTTGACCTTAGATTTTAGTAGCCATGTTTCTGATAGGTCATCATTGTCCTAGCCTTATCAATTTGGCTGAGCTGGTACTGACTACCCTGTCTGTGTATTGAGTATCCCTGTAAACCTTACTTTTCAAGGTACAGATTCACAAATTAACACATCTATGTCGCCTTGTCGAGGGTGACAGCTTACAACAGAATACCATTAACGGAGTGGTTATGAATCCACACAGCTCCGTTCCATTTTCACACTTCTGCAAGATCTAGCTATTCTACTAAAGACTCTCATGAAAACCTCAATTTCATACTCTGCTAATTGGTTATCAAATGAGGCAATAATAAACTGATCAATTTAAAGATTAAGATGATCTTAGTTAAAAGAAATGCGGCTAGATTAGCGATATATTGAATTACAAGACATTAGTTATGAGCACATGCCGTCAAATGAGACTTGAGATGACCCTTGCTAGCCCAACACTACCTAAAAGATCCAGTTGAGTTACAGGGTGTCTCAATTGTGAAAATTTTCTAATTTTGCAAAAAATACAAAATCCAATTTTAGATAAAATATTTAACGGTTTTGTCGCAAAGATAGCGAGGAAAAGTGATGTTTAGAGACAAGCTAAGGCACAATAGACTCATCAGCTTACCTCAACGAGTCAGTGGTCCCTTCTCAGAAACAATTATCTTTGGCTTTGTTTTTAATAGATTGGTTCTTCTTTGAATGAGGGATTTCCCTCTATCAATTAACCGTAGGTGATAGGGAAAGCAGGATTAAGACAGGAGATAAATCTAAACCTTTGAATAGACGTAGAATAATATCAGTTATATTCTAGAAGTGTCACTCATCAATAAAGTTTTTATATGGCAGCCAGTTCCTCATATACAGACACATCGCACTAAAAAATCAAGATAATAAAAGAAAGGAAAAATCTGTGAATGAATATAATGGAAACGTTTAATGTGTTTACGAAAGCAAAAAACAACCACTGTTCATATCAAAGCTGTGCGATTGCAATGAACAAAAATAGTACATTTTTTTCCCACAAGGACATTCTCGAATGACGTAACCCAATTTAAAATCCAGGTTCTAGAAGGATCTACAGTATGTTATCTCCCTTGTCACGTGTTAACACTAAATTATCTTTGACTGCGCTACCATTGCCTCATACTAATTTTTGATAATGTCTAGTGGAAGTAGAGCAACGCCGTAAATGTTTTAGGTAGGCCAGGACTAGGCCTACTGTTATACTGTAAGTGCATCATCCTTTAATTGTGTGTCCGTTACAGGGGAGATAAAATAATGTAGTCTCTTCTAGAACCTGGATTTTTAAATTAGTTTATGTCATTCAATAATGTCCTTGAGCAAAAAAATTTACTTTTTTTGTTCATTGCAATGGCAAAGCTTTGATATGAACAGTGGTTGTTTTTTGCTTCCCTAGACACTTTAAAACTGCATTGAGAAACAGTTGTATTGAAGATTCATGATTAAACAAAATAATCATTGCTCCATATTTTGTTCGAATCTCTATCAACATTAATTGTCTTTTGGTACTTCCAATCATTGATATTCGGGGCTCAAATGTCTTTCAACTCATAGACCTCGGAAATAAATAGGCAAAAGCGCTGACATTTGTACCTGTGAAAATTCTCACAAGTACACGTTAGCCTTTTGCCTATTGAGAGGGCGTGTCAATTTTTCCGTTAGCCATAGGGATATTCTAACCATGACCAATACCATTATGCCCTGACCTGCACACTTTGTACGAGTTTGTATTCTTGTAAATACAAAGAGGTTTACCTGCACTTGGCAAAATTAAATAATTGTATAGGGTAGTGAAGAGTATGTTCTCCGCGACTCCTGTTCCACATAAACGGAATTTCATAAGAAATCCTCCGATGGGAACAGCCAGGAAGATTATCCATATGATTATATAATTTTGTTTTCCAAAATGGTGTGACACTTTTTGGCAGCTGTTTAGTTGGTTGAACAACGTCTCGTCTTTTGCCTGCAGCACCATTAGTGTTTGATAATTGGCACTTTAAGCTACAACTTAGAATGTCCCAGGGATGAAGGAAATAAGGAAACATGTGAAACTACCTCTGTATGCAGCTAGAGTAACCTCATGGTGATCTTCATGCTTGATTGTAGCAAAATATAAAAATGTCCATCGATTGAGTGGTTCATATTCTCTGTAAGCGTTGCTATGAATTAATCTGCACTTGATATATGAATAAAATTAACAAAGAGATGAGAGATTTGATATCATTGTCATCGGAGTTTTGGTTTTCAATGTTGATTTACTGCAGCAAATCTGATTGTCGACCAGTGTGGGTAAGCGTTAAACTATACAGTAATTAGTTTCAGTTTAACAGGAAGAATGAGCTGCTGGTACCATCAACGATTGATTCAACATGATTGTTAAGTCTCCAACAAAATTTAACGTTTTGAATTCAAATTACTCAATGACCTCATTATGATTTGGTTCATCTTAATTTTGCACGCCATTATTTCTCAGCTTAAATAACTTCAGGACTCCAACATCAAACCCAACCACCGTACAAAAAAATTTTTGCAATGTCAAGATTAAGTTGTCATCAGCTTTTTTACAATGCCCAGATTGCGGAGAAAAATTGCAAGCGGATTTTATTCAAGCTGAGAAAATGCAAGGTACCACTAGGTGCAGATGGTCAATTAAATCCATAAAGTTATTAATTAGTATTATGAAACATGATGATTTGGACATAAAGTTAAACCATACCGATGACCGCCCTGTTGACCAGAAAGGCGTATTAATTATAATTATGCAGGAGATTTTTTTTTGCACCGACAGAGAAAGGTAATCCTCTCGCAAAACCCACAAGTAAGGGCATTTATGGGGTGTGGAAATGGAATTTTTTTTCACAAATGGGCTTGACAATTGGTAAAAACAAGAACAAAAACAAGAGCTAGCGAGGAGCAAAGGATGAAACTTAGGTCACAGAAAAACTTGGAAAAATTAGCTTGGGGTGAAAATTGTTTCAAATGAATTTTGCTGTCCATGATGTTTACAGTTATGTTTCCATATGAAATTATTTGCTATGCTGCAGAGGCTAGACAGTACCCAGATGGAGAGCGGACAACTCCAACTAAAGGCTCAAATTTGAGCTCAAAAGTTAGTTTTATTGTTTTCCAATTTTCTCTCACTTTGATGATTAATATAGAAGTCTTTGTTTTCTTCTATTTGAATGCATTTCAATTCTATACTCGCTCACCTGCCTGAGAATGGAAACGTGAATACACTTTCACAGCTTTTGTTAAATAAGTTGATGCTATGAAGAACAAAATGCATTTATCTTTTGCAAAGAAGGTTTTTTATTCTCTGTGAAAAAACAATAATAAATAAGTCACATTCTCACTTTCCTGGTACTCTGCAATATCCCCATGGGCTACACATTTGAGGTGCTGTGCAGTGGCTGAAAAGAACATCAAATGAGATGGAATTATACTGACATGGAAGAGCTGCGCCAAAATTCATGCGTGCGAATACTAAAGTTTTTAATCAACCGAAGCACATCCTATTTACCTTGTGAATCTGTTATGGAAATCAAAAGAAGCTTCAATCATTTCGTGATTCAATTCAAATTCAATTAAAAAAATCATCATTAGTATCAATGTAAAATTCAATTGGTCCTAGAAGCCGTTTACAATAAAGAATGTCAGTAAATAATGGACTTACTGATGGCCATCGCACTTTTTTGCCTCGGTGAATCCGGCTGCCATCAGGAGTACTGCAACTGTTGCGGCAATTATCTTCATTTTTACTGTGAATATAAAATCAGACAACAGCATCATGATAGTTATTGTTTAGATGACTACCCTGCTCAGATGAAAATGTTGTAACACCACATCGACTAGCAGGAGTTTAACATGGTACTTAGTTCTACCTTAGAGGAATAGAGGAATACAGCATTCACAGGAGTAAAGTTGGCCATATTTGCACCTTTGTTAGTGGACATTGATGCTAGCTCACATTGAGACAACCCAGAACTTGCAGAACTAAACAGTAGTTACTGCTCATCACGCAACTGAGCAATTCACCATGGAGAAGACTAATAATTGTTTTGACCAATGATTTGATCGATCAATTGATTGATTGATTGATTGATTTAATTCTGTCGCTAACATATAAGCCTGAGTTTAGTACAGTGTGTCAAAAAGTTTTCATGTGCATTAAAAACTGTCTTTGCCCTAGGCAAGTCTCACTGTTAATGTTTTCGATCTTTTTCTCAATCGTACGCCATTATGTTTTTCACAAATCAACTTACCAGTGAGTGTGAGATACTTGTTGTAGACTTTACTTCGTGTTTCTTCTTCTCTGTGAGTACTTGTTACAGGACCTGCTGTTTTATAGTTAATCAGCAAGCAATTCTGAGGTTAATGTTGTTGTGCTTCAGTTGCTTGTTTTCACTTTTGGGTATACCAGCACATCACCAGCACATCACCAGCACATCATCAGCTAAAATACCACTCTGATCTATGCCCAGATACAAGAGTGAGTTGTTGATCCGATCCAATACCACATTGACGTTAAAGAAGTTGCATACAATCGGATGTTGTGAGAGCCAGGTATTTCGTGGCGAAGTATCGTGGCTACTGATTCTGTAAACAGGATATAGAGAAACACATCCTGTCACTAAACTGCAAAATTCACAAGACCGATTTTTGCTATTGTGTGAAATTGAGCGCTTGATGTAAAGGTTTTTCCGCCAACACCTTTACACTGGCAACACCTCAGAATCAAAATACTTCCAAAGGGTGGCCTGAAATCCAGATTTTGAACTCTACAGCATTGAGGGATATGTTGCATTGTCTCTCAATCATTTTAAATCATCAGTATCTGTTTTGTGAGCTAGCACAGTAGCAGTAATTTCTATCAATAGATTCTGGAACCCAGAAAACCAGCAATTTTCTCCCTAGGTTTTTATTTTCAAATGTTTATTGACAAGCAATCTTCATCATTAAAATGATGTTCTTCCTATTGTGCCAAGATAAAACAAACATTAATAAATATGGAATAAATAAATAGCGAAGAAATATGGAAGATAGAGACTAACAATGAAAATGGTTATGTCTTAGACATGTAGTGCATTATTTGGGGGGTCAGGAGTG
This sequence comes from Membranipora membranacea, assembly GCA_914767715.1. Classification (NCBI taxonomy): domain Eukaryota; kingdom Metazoa; phylum Bryozoa; class Gymnolaemata; order Cheilostomatida; family Membraniporidae; genus Membranipora; species Membranipora membranacea. The sequence goes on from OU612072.1 coordinate 13,115,208, forward strand.
GTCGAAGGATTAGGGTGCGGACTCGTGTTCTGTTAGGTCCAAATACCATTCTCAGCACCGACGGTCATTCTTGATTTGGTTCTGACATGCCATTCATCCTCAGCAGGTCCTTGCGGAGCAGGATTTAAATACGGGAGGTCCACTGTCTGTTTACACATCCCACATGCAGTAAAAATGATCCCCTCTGCAGCTCTTCGATAAAGTGTGCAATGGGTCCCAGTACCTGTACTGTATAGAGGATAACTCTCTCCTTAAAGAAGACTTTGACATAGCTTGATCGCCTTTGCTGAGTAAGGAAATAGAGATCATATCGCAATAATAAAACCTCAATGCTGACGGTGTGTTTTTAGCAGCTCATAACTGTAACTGCAACAAACAAAGATCCTAAGACTACACAAATTGCATGCACTCTCTTGTACAAGGCAAGGATCAGAGTTCTTTTTCATCTGATATGATGCTGGTTTATACCGATGATGCAAATATGCAGCCAAAGCGGAGAAACTTTAACATCAAGTTGTGCTTTATGCAAGCTTTGAATTTTCTTCAAGGTTGTTTTCCGCTATGTGGTAACCTTGCACAAGCTGATTCTGAACCCTGGTGTTAAAGATTCGCTGCTTGAGATGCATATTTGCATCATTGGTATCGACCAGCACCGAATTCCTCATAGATATCAAAGCTTCAGACAAACGGATGCTGTGAAATTCAGGTATTTTATAATGAATTGTCATGTGATTACCAGTTCTGTTAACAGGATATGGAGCAACACATCCTGTATCTCAACTGAAAAGTTTCCACGACCGATTTTCGTTATTTAGTGAAAATAAACTTGATGTAAAGGTTTTTGCGTCAACACCTTTACACTGGCAACACCTCAAAATCAAAATACTTCCAATAGGTGGCCCAAAATCCAGATTTTAAACTCCACTGCATTGATGGATATGTTGCACAGACTCTCGATCATTTTAAATCATCAGTATCTGTTTTGTGAGCTAGCACAGAAGCAGTAATTTCTATCAATAGATTCTAGAAGCCAGAAAACCAGCACTTATTTATTTTTCTCTGTACCGCTGGAGACAATTTTAGAAAAAGAAATTGTTTTTAAACTTGCCTCAGTTTCTCTGTTTTTGCACTCGCATTTGACAAGCATTGTTTAGGGAGTCTGGAGTGGTCTGGAGGTGAAAAGTTTAGACTCGTGATCTGTTAGGTCCAAAATCAGTTCTCGGCACCGAAGGACATTCCTGATTTGGTATTGGTATGCCATTCATCCTCGCAAGGTCCTTGCTGTGCGGAACTAAAATAACGGAGGTCCAAGTCTATACACATCCCATATGCAGTAAAAATTAGAGAGCAAGAGACTGTCGGCCTTTTAATTTGATCGCAGTGTTGATTGAATTGTTTCCTAAAATAGGGTTCACAAATATGACCGGTTTATGCATGCAAGTAATTTACAGCACCCTGAAAATTGAGATGAAAATTTCATTTAGTCCAGCACACCATGATACCTGGGACTTAACGTAATCAAATTGTAAAGAACTGATGACGTCAGCTCTTCTTCTTAATTTTGCACGCCATTATTTCTCAGCTTTAATAACTTCAGGACTCCAACATCAAACCCAACCACTGTACAAAAAAGTTTTTGCAATGTCCAGATTAAGTTGTCATCAGCTTTTTTACAATGCCCAGATTGCCCTGTTCCCTTTTATTTGTTGGTGCGAACGTTCAACTCAAAAAAATTATCTCAACTTGCTAAATACTGAAAAATTGTCTGAGCTTGTATTTACTAACTTCTCTGCGTATTTAATATCCCTGTTGGGGCAACATACTTCTTCAGCGTACAGTTTCAAAGATTGCCATATGAGAGGGGCATAAATCTGGATGACAGTTTATTAAGGAGTGCCAATGAAGGGATGTGTTGAACCCTCAAACAACGCAACTTTTTAAACATTGCAATAGTTCGAACCAACTAACGTCGAAAATGGTGCAAATGATACTTTGTTAAGTATTTTTCATGTCATTTCAATCATTTTTTTTTCACTTGCAAGGATCATGATAAAAATGGTCACCTCAGAATTCATCGCTGCTGTCGTAAACAAGATGTTTATCAAGACTTCGCACAAGTATGGCAGATATCTGCATACATATCAAGCTTGCAATATACCGTCATGTTTTATATAGGCTATGTGTAAAGTTGTCAATAGCTTTACACTTGTTGCGATACAAAAAATGGTAAAAAATGTTAAAGTATTCATTGATTAACCACTTCATCTCTTTGTGACACATCCTATGTCTACCGAATAACGAATTCCCAAAATGCAGTTTAATGGTTTTCAGATTGACTTTACGATAATATAACCTGGACAGTATACCATAGGAGTAGGAGTAGGAGGTGGCTCAGTTGGTTAGAGCGCTGGACGCAAGTGTTGCAGGTTGTGGGTTCGAATCCCACTGCAGTCCATTTTATACTGGGGATTTGTTGGCCCCAAGGTGTGCTCCGACCTGCTATGGACAAGAGACTGGCGGAAGCGGGGAAAGTTGTCAAATATCTGTCTTCCAGTTAATAAGTTACTGACCCAGATATAGTCCAGAATACACAAACATCTATATTCCTGTTTAATTGAACAAGAGGGGGCAATTTGATAGCATTTATATGTGTACCTTAATACTATGTCTTAGTTCTACACTCTCAATTATTCAGTTTGGGAGAAAATCAATTTATTAACTAGAGGAAAAACTGAGGAGATAACTCTATAATTTGCCCAAATTATTCCATTGTTTTGCCTTTTTATAGCCTGTTGTGTACTGTCTAATTTAAAAACCTCACTGTTTGTGCCTTAATATTTAAATATATATACTGTATACATACATATTTACCTACAAACTACATAATGTTGTTTGGTTAAAAAGCCACTACAGATTGCATCTAACCAAATTCTATCATCTTGCTCCGCACATTGTAATTTATATGGGACTGAATGCCTCTGACAACCTTGTTGAACAACTCTAGGAGATATTTGGTAGCTTATTTTCATATAAAATCAGTTGATATAATGTTTTCAATGACATTGGCTGATGTCTACACAGTAGTGCGGAATCAGAATGCGTCGAATAGGGGCACAATTCCAAGAAATTTATAATATCATTAAGAAGAAAAAATAAAAAAAAAAGAGATTTCATTCTGTTTGAAAATAACCACACAATGCCTTAAACACTCAAGTTGATGTTACCACTTACCATTGTTCAAATTATATGAATTTAATGGTAGTTGAAATTTCAGACCATTCTATCTCCAAGTCAGATATTATATATATATTATTATTATTTGATGAAGTTTATTTTGCATAGAAAATCGTGGCATATCATGAATGTATAATTAAAGCCACTGGTTTGATTTTCCAGTGTATTTTGTATGTAAAGATCGATTTCTGACAAAAGTTCAGGGCCAAGTTTCTGGGGAATCGGTAGTTTTTTTAAGCTTCCTGTGCATTCTGGTCCAAGTTTAAGGTTTGCAGGCCCACTGGCCCATTATAAATAGTCTAAACCATGTGTCGGAAATCAAACCTCATAGTTTGGAATGTATCTGTCAACTTATCGTCACGGAAGGAGAAGACACTCACAGATTAAAAAAGCATATCTATATCTAATATTGTGATTCAAAATAAGAAGAAAGCTGCTCGATGAATTCGGGATTTTCTTTAAAATTAGCTATTTAGCTATGTCTTTGACATGTGAGTTCTGTCAACATCAGGGCCTAAAACGATCGATGAAGTGTTTAACAGCGGACAAATGGCTAGCTGTGAATTCATCGGAAGGTTGCTATGATGAAATATTCATATACAAATGGGCGTTACGAGAAGTGTATAGCTCAATGAGGGTGTTTTCACTTAATGATGAAACCATATGGATAAACCAAATCTTGATGAGGTCATTGAGTAATCTGAATTCAAAATGTTAAATTTTGTTGGAAACTAAACAATCAGGTTGAAACAATCGTTAATGGTACCAGCAGCTCATTCTTCTTATTAAACTAAAACTAGTTACTGTATAGTTTAAGATTTACCCACACTGGTCTACAATCGAATTTTTGCAGTTTTCAACATTAAAATCCAAAACTCCAATGACAATAATATCAAATCTCTCATCTCTTTGTTAATTTCATTCATATATCTAGTGCAGATTAATTCATAGCAACGCTTACAGAGAATATGATCCACTCAATTGATTGTTATTTTTCCTACAATCAAGAATGGAGATCACCATGAGGTTAATCTAGCTGCATACAGAGGTAGTTTCACATGTTTCTTTATTTCCTTCATCCCGGGGAAATTCTAACTTGTAGCCTAAAGTGCCAATAATCAAACACTAATGGTGCTGCAGGTAAAGATGACTCGTTGTTCAACCAATTAAACAGCTGCCAAAAAGTGTAACACGTTTTGAGAAACCAAAATTATATAATCATATGGATAATCTTCCTGGCTGTTCCCATCCGAGGATTTCTGATGAAAGTTCTTTTATATGGAACAGGAGTGGCTGACAACATACTCTTCACTACCCTATATAATGAATAAAAATCAAATTATTTAAATTTGTCAAGTGCAGGTAAACTTCTTTGTATTTATAAGAAAACAAACTCGTACAAAGTGTGCAGGTCAGGGCATAATGGTATTTGTCATGGTTAGAATATCCCTACGGTTTAAGAAAAAATTGAAATGGCCTCTCAATAAGCAAAAGGCTAACGTGTACTTGTGAAAATTTTCACAAGTACATATGTCAGCGATTTTGCCTATTTATTTCCAAGGTCTATGAGTTAAAAGACATTTGAGCCCCGAATATCAATGATTAAAAGTACCAAAATACTATTAATGTTTATAGAGATTGTAACAAAATATGGAGCAATTATTATTTTGTTTAATCAGGAATCTTCAATACAAGTGTTTCTCGATGCAGTTTTAAAGTGTCTAGGAAAGCAAAAAACAACCACTGTTCATATCAAAGCCTTGTCATTGCAATGAACAAAAAAAGTAATTTTTTTGCACAAGGACATTATTGAAAGATTTAACCTAATTTAAAGTGCGAAAATCTAAGGTCTAGAAGAGATTACATTATTTAATCTCCCCTGTAAAAGACTCACATTTAAAGGATGATAGACTTACAGTAAAACAGTAAGCGTAGCCTTGGCCTACCTAGAACACTTACAAGGCTGCTCTACTTACACTAGACATTATCAACAAATTAGTATTGGACGACGGTAGCGTAGTCAAAGATAATTTAGTGTTAACACGTAACAGGGGAGATGACATACTGTAGATCCTTCTAGAACCTGGATATTCGCACTTTAAATTAGGTTACGTCATTCAAAAATGTTCTTGTGCTATAAAAATTTACTATTTTTGTTCATTACAATGGCAAAAATTTGATATGAACAATGGTTGCTTTTTGCTTTCCTAGACACTTCAAACGTTTCCATTATATTCATTCACAGAATTTAATTTTCTTTCATTATCTTGATTTTTGAGTGCAATGTGTCTGTATGAGGAACTGCCTTCCACATAAAAACTTTATTGATTAGTGACACTTCTGGAATATCCCTGATATTATTCTACGTCTATTCAAAGGTTTAGATTTATCTCCTGTCTTAATCTGGCTTTCCCTATCACCTACGGTTAATTGATTGAGGGAAGTCTCTCAATCAAAGAAGAGCTAATCTGTTAAAAACAAAGCCAAAAATAATTGTTTCTGAGAAGGGACCACTGACTCATTGAGGTAAGCTATTGTGCCTTAGCTTGTCTCTAAACATCACCTTTCCTCGCTATCTTTGCGACAAAACCTTTAAATATTTTATCTAAAATAGTATTTTGTAATTTTTTGCAAAACTAGAAAATTTTCACAATTGAGCCACCCCGTAACTCAACTGGATCGTTTAGGTAGTGTCTGGCTAGCAAGGGTCATCTCAAGTCTCATTTGACGGCATGTGCTCATAACTAATGTCTTGCAATTCAATTTATCGCTTATCTAGCCACATTTGCCTCATTTGATAACCAATTAGCAGAGTATGAAATTGAGGTTTTCATGAGAGTCTTTAGTTAATAGCTAGATCTCGTAGAAGTGTGAAAATGGAGCGGAGTTGTGTGGATTCATAACCAATCCGTTATTGCTATTCTGTTGTAAGATGTCACCATCGATAAGGCGACTTAGATGTGTTAATTTGTGAGTCTGTACCTTGAAAAGTAAGGTTTACAGGGATACTTAATACACAGACAGGGTAGTCAGTACCAGCTTAGCCACTTTGATACGGCTAGATCAATGAAGACCTAACAGAAACATGGCTACTAAAATCTAAGGTCAACAATCATTTTGCGACAATTTAAGAGTTGAGAACACATTCGCAACAGGGAGAAAGGAACAGGTTGACACTGAAAAGTACATAAGAGAACAGGACAGACAGCAATAAGAGATTGACGTCGGGAAGTGAAATTCTAGCAGACAACTCAATCTGGGCATGGTAAAATTTTGGCGCACAGTGGTGGGGTTGGGTGTTTGAGTCCTGATATTACTATAATTGGGAAATTGAGCAATACTGATGACAGTGAAAAGCTAAGAAGAACAGCTGACATCACCAGATATTAATAAGTGGATCAATGTTAGTCCTGGGTACTGTGCCATTTTAAAGCTGGATTATTTGACATTTTTTCTCCATTTTTAGCCTGAAGGAAGTTATTTATGGAGCAATCATGAACAGGAATTTTAGGGGATAATAAAATCCAATATGCATGCAAATCGAAATACATGTAGTCGCTAATGTATAAGGGCAGAGCACACAGCTAGCACTATTGTAGTAATAGTGAGGGCCAAGATGACCCTTTGGCATCGTTGTGTATTAGGTTTCTACAGAATCGAGAGTAGAATAACAAACCACAGGAAATCAATCCAAATATGGATCATAACCATTTGGTTGTATACTCATCCTATTGTGCCTCCATCCCTCAATGAAGCAGACAGTTTCATACAGTGATATCTATTATACAATAAACATTGTATATAGATATTATGCAACTCTGTCAATACAATAAGTAATCCCTCAAATTAACAACGAACAATGATAAACTACATGTACCAGTATCAATTGTTTTAAATTTGATTGTGCATTTTAAACATCACAACAAAATTGGCATGAAAATCAATTAAATATGATGTATCATGTATTATATTTAACTGGTTTTCATGCCCATTGTGTGGTAATGTGTAAAATGCACAATCAAATTTAAAACAATCGATGCAGGTACATGTAGTTTATCATTGTTCGTTGTTTAGTGGCCAAGTGAGGTTGAAAAACTCAAGCTGATTATACCACTTACAATTGTTCAAATTAAAAGAATTTGAGGGTAGTTGCACTTTCAAGACAATCAATCTCAATATCAAACTTTTAATATATGCCTAGCCACCCAACTTGATGAAAGTCAATTCACGCTTCTTTTCGCTCAATGTTAATGACATTATCGAGTCATGATACATTTACTTTTATTGATCAATTATCAGTCAGATTTGCAACAATGACTGAGGGCACCAGCAGGATACCCTTTTATCGCTTACTATTGTTTTGACTTGACAATACAGTCTGCAGTGAGCTGTCTTCATTTGAAGTGTTCAATGAATCAACTGGTATATAAGATCTGGGAAAGCTTTAGTGTTCACTTGTCTTTCCTTCAAACTGCATAGTTGCACATTTAAGAGAACAGAAGAGAGGTGAGTCAATGTATCTCTCAAAACTACTTGAGATGACCTAATTTATTTGAATGACATTATTTTAATGGCCATCTCACCACCAGCATTCACTATAAGTCGTAAACTGTTCCCTATCGGAATTATTTGTTGGCTATTCGGTGAATTGTGTTTGCCGTGATTTGTTAATATTGCTTTCTAAAATCATAGTATGCTATTTTAATTTGGTCAGACGGGTTCATTATTACACAATTTGTGGCGCTTGATTCGATTTATATCAAAGAGTTAACAGGTTTTACCAAATCAGAAGCACAAACATGTTCCATAACATGACTGAACCTGATTGTAGGTCTTGCCTTGATTTTGCAGTTCATTCAACGCTCATTTGTAAGATCAGGATCGGATGCATCGCAGTATAACTCATAACATTGTCTATAAATGATTGCATCCCTCTTTGTAGTTTCATTAGACAAATTCTTTTAACTTGTTAAGTCGCCAGTGTCAAATTTTCTTTATTTACAGAGAAGAAACAAATAATGAAGAGCACTATTATTATATGCATGTTTGTTGTGGTGTTCTGCGCTGTTGCCCAAGGTGAGATTTAAAATTAACCAAATTTCTCTCCTTACTACAGAAACTAATGAGACCACTAAAACAAATAAAGAAATACTTTTTTCTAGAAAAATAGTATTGAGTTGTCTGCTTTTTTTTCTTGCAATAATGTCTGACATCAAGCCTCGGCACAATCTGCTAATTATTCGGGTTCTAATGTAAACTTTGACTTCGAAGAGCAATTACCTCTCCCCATTGATCAGTGTATAACTGTCAGTGTCAGTGTTGTATGTCATAGCCGGCAATGAAATGAGTCACGTATACGTCAAATTTATTTTTTGTTAGCTAGCTTGCTTGACCCTTCCTCTTTGAATGACAGAACATTAACAATTTGAGATTTTGGCATTTTAATAGATGTATACGCCATCACAGAATCACATATTGATCAGATAACTGTTTGTTTTATACAAATGATGGACAATAATATGGCTATGTCAATATTAAACAATGTTATATGTGTTTATTATCTGCTTGCTTTAAACAATAGCGCATGATTATTTGAAAATATAGGTCGATAGAAAACACTTGAAGGAATTGAGTGGAATGGAAAATATCTTATGGTATTTATCCCACTTTTCAGGAAGCACTTACGAATCCATGGAAGCATATCTGAAAGAGCGTAACAGATGCCAAAACCTCGGTAGACAGTATAATCGAGCGAGACTTGAATGTACAGAATACTGTGATGCAGGGCATTGCCGAGCAGAGTCAGCTGGCAGATTTCGATACTGTGGGTGCTCTGAATATTAAGGAACACAGTGGAACAAATAGTTCTGTAACTCGTTCTCTTTGTGTTAAATAAATGAAATGAGTGAACCCAAAATGTTTTTGATATCGGTTGTCTTAGAGATAACTATAATTATAGTATTGACTAATTGAGATTCACCAAAAATATGCTATTGATTTCCACATAAGTGTCAGTTAGCGAAAATTCCCTAATATAATGGCAGATGTACATCTCAAATAACTTCTTTCTTGGCCAAATATTCTATCAAGATTCTTAGCATGCCAGCTAAAGTACAGATCAGTTAGTGTACATCAGTTCAATGTGAAACTGAAGCACCGATCATTTGATTGCTCTAACATAACCCAGCATTGTATTTCAATAGTAGATTTTGTTAACTAATTAAATTTGTTGTTGAATAACATGACCCATCTTTTTAATTTAATAATGAGAATGCATTAACTGATTAAATTGAATCCTTAACAGTATCGACCCAGCAGTTAATTTCATTTACTGATGCTAATGACTGATAAAACTCAAGAGCCAGGCATCGAGACAGCATGTGTATACAAGAATAGAAACTCATTGTCACGAGGCTGACTTAAGTTTTGTATTTATGATTTTTGCATTAAATTTCTATTTTCTAAATCAACTCTGGTTGAGAGCATTATCATCTTTGAGAATGACCTGATATGGTTTGGGGGATTTTAATCATGCTTATCCCACCCCTTCAACAACAATCTATAATGACCGAACTTCAGAACGATTAAATACTACAATGATGAAAATATTATATAAATATCATATCACCTACGGTGAACCATTTCTGATCACTTCTGATTCCTGTTCATCACATGACTGCTGCCATCACAGCTAAGAATATAATCATAAGAAATCTCAACCAACTTCACAACAAATCTCTACCAACTTCGATATTGACATACCTACTGCTGTCTTATACCACTTCTAGGCACTGTTCGTCATATCACTGGTACCATATGATCTCCTAATATAATTAAGGGAACCAACTACAAACATCAACCATCTTCACGAAAAATCTCAACCAAATTCATTGAAAATCCCACAACAGTATTATCACCAAAGTGAAACTGGCTCATCAATATGCATATGCAGCAGTTAGAGCTTGACTCAGTAACACCGAGCCCATCTCTTATTTAGACTCTCTACAAGGACAGTAGTTTTTAGACGTCAAGCCAAGTAGTATTTTGGACACCGAACCGTGTAGTATCTTAAAAACTGAGTGCTCACCTCAGTGCTCCATTATAGGCGTTTAACTAATCAGGATCATACAGTTATCAATAATTTGCAGTTCAGTAATATCAAAAACAAAAATTTGTCATTACTACTTATCTGCAAAATGACGTTGTTACCTCTCAATAACCAACCCTGTAGTCCTGCGCAACCTAATACAATCCACACATCTCAGTGTGGCTTATTTAGTAATGCTTATTGATGATAATGTGTGCTGAGGCAGTGGAGGCTCTCTCGCATCTCTGACTTGGTTGCTAGCCATGCTGGGCTTGTCAGGCAAGTCAAGCTCAGAGTCGGTGACTTCTTCACTGGTGCTAACTCGGTGTAAACATCATACCTTGAGTGATCAGTACATAAACTGGTGCTTCTGATACCAAATGCTGAGCAGTAGGTATCAAATGTGACGCCTACCCAAGAGTGATTTCCTTGCATACCTCATTCATGTATTATATTATGTGTTATTGCATTGTTTGTATTGTAAGTATTAACCATGTTCTCCGCAGTGAAAATTGCCCAAAAAACTATGGTGTGTTGTGTTTCTCCGATTTGAAATGACTGTTGTGGATCTGCCTTAGTATCTCAGATTATCTCCGAATCCCAAGTTTTAGGATATGATACATAGGTTAGTGAAAACATTGAAGTTGCCATAGGTGTGGATTCTTTGCGAAGGGGGGAGTGTAGCTGCACTGGGTTACAGTGCATGCATGCTTTGCTCATGGCCTTGGAATGCTAGCTTGCTTGCTGCAATTTTCTATCAGTTGCATCGTTCGGACAGCGGGTAGCTTTATTCGTAATGGGTATTTTGTATAATTTGTGGCACTTCTAATCAGTACGGGTTTGGTTGTTGAGAGGTAACAACGTCATTTTGCAGATAAGTAATAATGACCAACTTTCGTTTTTGATATTAATGAATTACAAAATATTGATAACTGTATGATCTGATTATTTTAAACACCTTTAATAGAGCACTGAACAACTCGGCACAATTTTTATGTGAAAGTTAGTGGTATTGAATCTCGCCATTCCAAGATTAGCCTTGTTATCGAACCTTGAGAACAATATCATCCAGACTGTCACGCAGCTAAACAACTTTAAAATACTATTCCTTTTCATAGATCTTAGTCAGACCACCCTACTAAACACTGTCAACGTTCTTAATCATCCTCTTTCTAGCAGTTACTGGTCCAGCTGGGCAGTGTTATACTCGATATGAGGAATGTTTAAGCAGTGTAAGTGAACCACTTCATGGAATACGTGATATGTCAAATGTGATATGCAATATACGTCATGCTCTGTGCGCTATGCAAAATGCAACATTTGCAAGGTGTAATTAAAATGAGATATGTTAATCCTAATTATTATGTGATTGTATGGGATGTGTGAAGTTTGATTGTGATTTTGATTAGTGAAACAGTTTCATAAGATATTTTTATTGCAGACCCAATCAGTAACATTGCAACCCAGGTTGCACCCGACTCGAGAATGAGCTTTGCCAGAGGTATTATGTTTCTCAGCCAGCAGGGCCCGCATGCATATGTTACTTTCAACAATGGGATTATGAGGGAGGACACTGATCTTGGCCATACAGAACTACTTACATCACCAATGTCAGGTTTGAAGTTGATATAATTGAAGGACAGAACTAAAAACATTTAATTGTGATAGTAGAGCTAACCAAATTACTCATGAAAAACACAAGTCAATAATAAGTCTCGATACCCTGTGGGAAACCTTGATGTATCATCAGTTTTTCTTTTCCTTGATCATCGCAGATCTACAGACAGTATCCTTGTGTGGCATGGAAGCATCTTAGGTAGGATGCCCTTCCTGAAACCACCACAATTCACCAGGAATTGAATGCGAGTCCTCTTGATTGAAAGACCCTTTCCCTACCCATTGCACCACGGCTACCTCCATTGCTATTGCTATCATTTATGATCCAATGATATTTGGTTCCAGGTATAGGGTTCTCTTAACAGGGATGATGATCAAGAACCCAGCGGAGCTAACAAGACTCAACACCACCACTTGCTGCAAATTACGTCCCCAGCAGGAAGGGAAGCTTTACAGTGGCCCACAAGGATGTTGTTTATTAGGAGAAGGCGAAGGTCTCTGAATTTCCTATGTACACACCTATGCACTCAGAGTTCACAGCTCAATATTATTCCTAAGCCAAACTACAATTAGATCAGCCTTGTTACCACCAGCAATCAAGCACAATACTTTGATACAGAACACAGTGTACCATTTAGAATGGATTACTGACCACATTAAAATCCCATCGAAATATGTTACTATATCTTAAAACTGTTGTTTACAGTAACACATTACTACCTTTTTATAGGACATGACTGGGAGCTGGTGAGAAAAAAGGCAGCTATAAAGCCATATAAATATGCAGAGGACACACCAGCTGACCAGATGAACCCTATAACGAGTGTAACCTGTTTATGCATTGGTCTGTAACTTATTACATTGATACAGACACCCTCTTCACTGGAGAATTCAGAGCAATACGATATATCACAGGACTCAAAGCCTTGGCTGGTGGGTATATTCGGTCTAAATAGATCCGCAAATGGTTGTGAGGCATACTATGTACAACATCTGAGAATAAATGTATTGTTTGCCAATTAAAAAAAATGTAAAATAGAAATAAAGTAAAAATTCTGATTTGCCAGTTGTGTGACTACGTTATCATTGCTACTTTCTAAGACAGGTCATGGTTGTGACCATAAAGCATGAGAGAACACAACTCCGATTAGTGAATAGCGAGCTATATAATTAGCGCCATCGACCCATTCTTGTTTGGGGATTGTGAGATGGCGCAATCGGTAAGCGCGCTTGCTATTCACTGCCAGGCGATTAGTGCCGCAAGAGTTGTGGGTTCGAGTCCAACTGGGGGTGCTTTCATTGTTGATTGTTCCAGCCCCGAGCACCCTCAGGTGTATACCTCTATTGTGTACTTGTCTACTGACTGATTTAATGAAGGACATGTGACAGCATGGAAAGACATATGCATGCGAGCCCTGCTGGTTGAGAAACATAATACCTCTGGCAAAGCTCATTCTCGAGTCAGATACTCATTTCAAAACGGAGAAACACAGCACACCATTGTTTTTTGGTAATTTTCACTGCGGAGAACATGGTTAATAATTGCAATACAAACAACGCAGAAATACATAATATAATACATAAATAAGGTATGCAAGGAAATCACCCTTGGGTAGGCGTCACATTCGCTTTCTACTGCTCAGCATTTGGTATCAGTAGCACCAGTTTATGTACTGGTCGCTCAAGGTATGATGCTTACATCAAGTTAGCACCAGTGGAGAAGTCACCAACGCTGAGCTTGACTTGCCTGACGAGCCCAGCATGGCTAGGAATCAAGTCAGAGATGCGAGAGAGCCTCCACTGGCGTCAGCACACATTATCATCAATAAGCATCACTACATCACTCACACTGAAATTAGTGGATTGTATTAGGTTGCGCAGGACTACAGGGTTGGCTGTTGAGAGGAAACAACGTCATTTTGCAGATAAGTAATAATGTTTTTGTTTTTGATATTACCGAACTGCAAAATATCGATAACTGTATGATCCTGATTAGTTAAACGCCTATAATGGAGCACTGAGGTGAGCACTTACTTTTAAGAGACTACACGGCTCGGTGTCCAAAATACTACTCGGCTTGACATATATAAAACTACTGTCCTTTTTGACAGTCTAATTGAGTGATGAGCTCAATGTTACTGAGTCAAGCTCTAACCGCCGCATATGAATATTGATGGGCCAGTTTCACTTTGATGATATTAGTGTTTTGGGATTTTCATTGAATTTCGTTGAGATTTGTTGTGGAGATGGTTGAGGTTTGTAGTTGTTTCTCTTGATTATATTAGGAGATTTGATGAAAGCAGTGATGTAACGAACAGTGACTAGAAGTGGTTTAAGACAGCCGTAGGTATGTCAATATGGAAGTTGGTTGAGATTTGTTGTGAAGTTGGTTGAGATTTTTCATGATTATATTCTTAGGTGTGATGGTAGCAGTCATGTGATGAACAGGAACCAAAAGTGATCAGAAATTGCATATCGTAGGTGATATGATATTTATATAATATTGTCATCATTGTAGTATCCAATCGTTCTGAAGTTTGGTCATTATTGAAGGGGGGAGGGGGATAAGCATGATTAAAATCCCCAAAACCATATTAGGTCATTCTCAAAAATGATAATGCTGTCAACCAGGGTTGATTTATAAAATAGAGTTTTAATGCAAAAATCATAAATACAAAACTTAAGTCAGCCTCATGACAATGAGTCTCTATTCTTGTATACACATGCTGTCCCGACGCCTGGCCCTTGAGTTTTATCAGTCAATAGCATCAGTAAATGAAATGAGCTGCTGGGTCGATGCTGTTAAGGATTCAATTTAATCAGGTAATAAAATCTAATTATTAAAATAAAATTCCCGGTCATGTTATTCAACAACAAATAATTAGTAAACAAAATCTACTAATGACATACAATGCTTGGTTTTGTTAGACCGATCAGATGATCAGTGTTTCAGTTTCACATTAAACTGATGTACATTAACTGATCCAAACTTTAGCACAGGGCTTGTTGTCTGTGTCTAAATCAACAATTTTCAGACCAGAGTAGCTCTATGACTGGCATGCTAAGAATCTTGATAGAGTATTTGGCCAAGAAAGAAGTTATTTGAGATGTACATCTGCCATTATATTAGGGAATTTTCGCTAACTGACACTTATGTGGAAATAAATAGCATATTTTTGGTGGTTCTCAATTAGTCATTACTATAATTATAGTTATCTCCAAGGCCACCGATATCAAAAACATTTTGGGTTCACTCATTTCTTTTATTTAACACAAAGAGAACGAGTTACAGAACTATTTGTTCCACTGTGTTGCTTAATATTCAGAGCACCCACAGTATCGAAGTCTGCCAGCTGACTCTGCTCGGCAATGCCCTGCATCACAGAATTCTTTACATTCAAGTCTCGCTCCATTATACTGTCTACCAAGGTTTTGGCATCTGTTACGCTCTTTCTGATATGCTTCCTCAGATTCGTAAGTGCTTCCTGAAAAATCGAACGAATACCATAAGATATTTTCCATTCCACTCAATTCCTTCAAGTGTTATATATGTGCTATATTTGCAAATAACCATACGCTTTTGTTTAAAGCAAGCGGATAATAAACACATATTCCCATAGCCATATTGTCCATCATTTGAATAAAACAATCAGTTATCTGATCAATATGTGATTCTGTGATGACGTATACATCTATTAAAACGCCAAAATCTCAAGTTGTTAACGTTCTGTCATTCAAAGAAGAAGGGGCTAGCAAGGTAGCTAACAAAAATGAATTTGATGAATACGTGACTCATTTCATGGCCGTCTTTAACATACAGCACTGACACTGACAGTTAAAGAATGATCAATGGGGAGAGGTTATTGCTCTTCAAAGTTAAAGCTAAAAGTAGAACTCGAGTAATTAGCAGATTGTGTCAAGGCTCGATCTCAGACGTCATTGCAAGAAAAAAAACAGGCAACTCAACATCATTTCCTAGAAAAAAGTATTTCTGTCTTTGCTTTAGTGTTGTCTCATTAGTTTCTGTTGTAAGGAGAGAAATTTGGTTAGTTTTAAATCTCACCTTGGGCAACAGCGCAAAACACCACAACAAACATGCATATAATAATAGTGCTCTTCATTATTTGTTTTCTTCCCTGTAAATAAAGAAAATTTGACACTGGCGACTTAACAAGTTAAAAGAATTTGTCTAATGAAACTACAAAATGGGATGCAATCATTTGTAGACAGCGTTATGAGTTATACTACGATGCATCCGATCCTGATCTTACAAATGAGCATTGAGTGAACTGGAAAATCAAGGCAAGACTTACAATCAGGGTCAGTCATATTATGGAACAATTTTGTGCTTCTGATTTGGTAAAACCTGTTGAATCTTTGGTATAAATCGAATCAAGCGCCACAAACTGTGTAATAATGAACCCGTCTGACCAAATTAAAATAGCATAGTATGAATTTAGAAAGCAATATTAACAAATCAAGGCCAACACAATACATCGAATAGCCAATAAATAATTCCGATAGGGAACAGTTTACGACTGGGAATGCTGGTGGTGAGATAGCCATTAAAATAATGTCATTCAAAAAAAATTGTTCAACTCAAGTAGTATTGACAGATACATTGACTCACCTCTCTTTTGTTCTCTTAAATGTGCAACTATGCAGTTTGAAGGAAAGACAAGTGAACACTAAAGCTTTCCCAGATCTTATATACCAGTTGATTCATTGAACACTTCAAATGAAGACAGCTCACTGCAGACTGTATTGTCAAGTCAAAACAATAATAAGCGATAAAAGGGTAGCCTGCTGGTGCCCTCAGTCATTGTTACAAATCTGACTGATAATTGATGAATAAAAGTAAATGTATCATGACTCGATAATGTCATTAACATTGAGCGAAAACAAGCGTGAGCTGACTTTCATCAAGTTGGATGGGTAGGCATATATTAAAAGTTGGATATTGAGATTGATTGTCTTGAAAGTTCAACTACCCTCAAATTTTTTTTAATTTGAACGATTGTAAGTGGTATCATCAGCTTGAGTTTTTCAACCTCATTTAGCTAACTAAACAATGAACAATGATAAACTACATGTACCTGCATCAATTGTTTTAAATTTAAATTTAAATTAACTATTATATATCATATTTAATTGATTTTCATGCCCATTTTGTTGTGATGTTTAAAATGCACAATCAAATTTAAAACAATCGGTACTGGTACATGTAGTTTATCATTGCTCATTGTTAATCTGCGGGATTACTTATTGTATTGACAGTGTTGCATAATATCTATATACAATGTTTATTGTATAATTGATATCACTATATGAAACTGTCTGCTTCATTGAGGTATGGACGCGCAATGGGATAAGTATACAACCAAATGGTTATGATACATGTTTGGATTGATTTCCTGCGGTTTGTTATTTTACTCTCGATTCTGTAGAAGCCCAATACACAACAATACCAAAGAGTCATATTGGCCCTCACTATTACTGCAATAGTGGTAGCTGTGTGCTCTGCCCCTATTCATTAGCGACTACCTGTATTTCGAATTGCATGCATATTGGATTTAATTATCCCCTAAAATTCCTGTTCATGATTGCTCCATAAATAACTTCCTTCAGGCTAAAAATGGAGAAACAATGTCAAATAACCCAGCTCTACAATGGCACAGTGCCCGGGACTAACCTCGAACCACTTATTAATATCTGGTGATGTCAGCTGTTCTTCTTAGCTTTTCACTGTCATCAGTATTGCTCAATTTCCCAATCCTAGTAATTTCAGGACTCAAACACCAAACCCCACCACTGAGCACCAAAATTTTACAACACCCAGATTGAGTTGTCTGCTAGAATTTCTCTTCCCGACGCCAATCTCTTATTGCTGTCTGTCATGTTGTCTTATGTACTTCTCAGTCTCAACCTGTTCCTTTCTCGCTGTTGCGAATGTGTTCTCAACTCTTTATTTGTCGGAAAAAGGTTGTTGACCTTAGATATTAGTAGCCATGTTTCTGATAGGTCATCGTTGTCCTAGCCTTATCAAATTCACTAAGCTGGTACTGACTAGCCTGTCTGTGTATTGAGTATCCCTGTAAACCTTACTTTTCAAGTTGCAGACTCCCAAATTAATACATCTATGTCGCCTTATCGAGCGTGGCAGCTTACAACAGAACAGCAATAACGGAGTGGTTATGAATCCACACAACTCCGCTCCATTTTCACACTTCTAAGAGATCTAGCTATTTACTAAAGACTCTCATGAAAACCTCAATTGCATACTCTGCTAATTGGTTATCAAATGAGGCAATAATAAACTCATCATTTTAAAGATTAAGATGATCTTAGTTAAAAAAAATGTGGCTAGATTAGCGACAAATTTAATTGCAAGACATTAGTCATGAGCATATGCCGTCAAATGAGACTTGAGATGACCCTTGTTAGCCAGACACTACCTATACGATCCAGTTGAGTAACGGGGTGACTCAATTGTGAAAATTTTCCAATTTTGCAAAAAATACAAAATACTAATTTAGATAAAATATTTAGAGGTTTTGTCGCAAAGATAGCGAAAAAAGTGACCTTTAGAGACAATCTAAGGCACAATAGATTCATCAGCTTACCTCAATGAATCAGTGGTCCCTTCTCAGAAACAATTATCTTTGGCTTTGTTTTTAACAGAATAGCTCTTCTTTGAATGAGAGATTTAACCGTAGGTGGTAGGGAAAGCCGAATTAAGACAAGAGATGAATCTAAACCTTCGAATAGACGTAGAATAATATCAGGGATATATTCTAGAAGTGTCACTCATCCATAAAGTTTTTATGTGGAAGCCAATTCCTCATATACAGACACATTGCACTTAAAAATCAAGATAATAAAAGAATGGAAAAATCTGTGAATGAATATAATGGAAACAACTAATGTGTCTAGGAAAGCAAATAAACAACCACTGTTCATATCAAAGCTGTGCCATTGCAATGAACAAAAATAGTAATTTTTTTTCGCACAAGGATATTTTCGAATGACGTAACCCAATTTAAAGTGCAAAAATCCAGCTTCTAGAAGGATCTACAGAATGTCATCTCTCCTGTCATGTGTTAACACTAAATTATCTTTGACTATGCTACCGTTGTCTCATACTAATTTTTGATAATGTCTAGTGTAAGTAGAGCAGCCTTGTAAATGTTCTAGGTAAGCCAGGACTAGGCTTACTGATATACTGCAAGTGTATCATTCTTAAAGTGTGAGTCCGTTACAGGGGAGATAAAATAATGTAGTCTCTTCTAGAACCTGGATTTTCAAATTAGTTTGCGTCATTCAATAATGTCCTTGAGCAAAAAAAATTACTTTTTTTCTTTCTTATAATGTAACATATTATAGGGGAAAAAAATATGGGGCGCTTCACGCATTTGTAACCGAAAGTGACGATCAACGCCACTGTATATGTTGTTTGGCAGACAGGGTACTTGCCATAGTATTAGATGTTGTTAAATCTGGTGCAGAATTGACAAACAAATGAACACCATCACCAGGAAATTGTTAGCATTTCCACAATGGACGACATAGGTTAGCGATAGGGAGGTGGGAGGGAAATTGACAGACTTATTTTCTTTCAAGACCGGCAGGGTGACCGGATTTAGACTGAAAGAAAGAATATGTGAGTAGCTGTGAACAGTAGTTCTAAGAAAGCCTATCATTGGCTGAGAACAGTAGTTCTAAGAAAGCCTATCATTGGCTGAGAACAGTAGTTCTAAGTTTTCATTACCAATAAGTTGTCCTTAGTTGGTTGAGGGAGGGCAACTTTTTATTCAGTTGACCTGGATTATTTGTCATGTCTTGGGACTGATTGCAAGACAAGGGAAGGTGTTATAAGGGCAGAAAAAAATCTTTTTTGTACCAAAAACTTTATTTTTTGTCCATTGCAATGGCAAAGCTTTGATATGAACAGTGGTTGTTCTTTGCTTCCCTAGACACTTTAAAACTGCATTGGGAAACAGTTGTATTGAAGATTCCTGATTAAACAAAATAATCATTGCTCCATGTTTTGTTCCAATATCTATCAACATTAATACTCTTTTGGTACTTTCAATCATTGATATTCGGGGCTCAAATGTCTTTCAACTCATAGTCCTTGGAAATAAATAGGCAAAAGCGCTGACATATGTACAAGTACACGTTGGCATTTTGCCTATTGAGAGGGCATGTCAATTTTTCCTTAAGCCATAGGGATAATCTAACCATGACCAACACCATTATGCCCTGACCTGCACACTTTGTACGAGTTGTATGTTGTCCGCCACTCCTGTTCCATATATAAGGACTTTCATAAGGATTCCTCCGATGGGAACAGCCAGGAAGATTATCCATATGATTATATAATTTTGGTTTCCCAAAACGTGTGGCACTGTTTGGCAGCTGTTTAATTGGTTGAACAACGTGTCGTCTTTTGCCTCCTGCACCATTAGTGTTTGATTATTGGCACTTTAAGCTACAAGTTAGAATATCCCTGGGATGAAAGGAAATAAGGAAACATGTGAAACTACCTCTGTATGCAGCTAGATTAACCGCATGGTGATCTTCTTGCTTGATTGTAGCAAAATATAAAAATATCAATCAATTGAGTCGATCATATTCTCTGTAAGCGTTGCTATGAATTATTCTGCACTAGATATATGAATAAAACTAACAAAGAGATGAGAGATTTGATATCATTGTCATTGGAGTTTTGGTTTTCAATGTTGAATTACTGCAACAGATCTGATTGTCGACCAGTGTGGGTAAACGTCAAACCATACAGTAATTAGTCTTAGTTTAGCAAGAAGAATGAGCTGCTGGTACCACCAACGATTGTTTCAAACTGATTGTTTAGTTTCCGACAAAATTTAACATTTTTAATCAAATTACTCAATAACCTCATCAGGATTTGGTTCATCAATATGTTGTCATCGTTCAGTGAAAACACCCTCATTTAGCATTTGTATGGCTGTGATTATAAAAAAAGTCTGACAAGGAGATTGAATGGTCTGAAAGTTCAACTACCATTACATTCATATAATTTGAACAATGGTAAGTGGTAACATCAACTTGAGTGTTTAAGCCGTTGTGTGGTAATTTTCAAAATGCACAATCATTTTTTAAACAATAGATGCTGGTACATATGGTTTATAATACCCATGGTTAATTTAAGACATCAATTAGTATATTGACAATTGCTGTATATCCATCTATATAGAATGTATATTGTGAAATGTAAAATTTATAATGTACGATATCACTATGTGAATCTGTCTTTGTATTCTCTGCTTCATTAATACTAGGAAAACGATGGCAAGAGTATGAAACCAAAAGGCTATGATTTATGTTTGGATTGATTTACCTTTTTTGATGTTTTTGAATCTGTTTGCAGAACCATAATGCACAACAATTTTAAAGAGTCATGTCACTCCCCATCATTTAGGAATTGATAGAGGTGTGCACTGCCCTTCACACCTTCCAGAGACTGTCCGCCTTTTAATTTGATCGCAGTTTTCAGTTTGGGAGAAAATCAATTTATTAACCAGAAGTAAAACTGAGGAGAAAACTCTATAATTTGCCCATATTATTCCATTGTTTTGCCTTATTAAAGCCTGTCGTGTACTGTCCAATTCAAAAACCTCACTGTTTGTGCCTTGATATCAAAATATATATACTGTATACATACATATTTACCTACAAACTACATAATATTGTTTGGTTAAAAAGCCACTACAGCATACATCTAACAAAATTCTATCATCTTGCTCCCCACATTGTAATTTAGGTGGGACTGAATGCCTCTGACAACCTTGTTGAACAACTCTAGGGAATATCTGGTAGCTTTAGTTTATGTAGAATCAGTTGATATAATTTTTCAATGACATTGGCTGATGTATAAACAGTGGTGCGGAATCAGAATGCCTCGAATAGGAGCACCATTCCATGACTTTGTCTCCCTAAGAAATTTTTAATTTCATTAAGAAGAAGAAATAAAAAAAGAGATTTCATTCTGTTTGAAAACTGCCACACAATGGCCTTAACACTCAAGTTGATGTTACCACTTACCATCGTTCAAATTATATGACCATTCAATCTCCACGTCTGACTTTTTATATAATCACAGCCATCCGAATGAAATGTGATTTTGTATGTTTTCTCTGAGTTAACCAAAATTGTTGCTCTGATCATCATAGATACATATCAAGCGTAATTTGATGAAGTTTAGTTTGCATAGAAAATCGCGGCATTACATGAATGTATAATTAATGCCACTGGTTTGATTTCAGTGTATTTTGTATGTCACGCTCAATTTCTGACAAAAGTTCAGGGCCAAGTTCCTGGAGAATCAGTAGTTTTTTTAAGCTTCCTGTGCGTTCTGGTCCAAGTTTAAAGTTTGCAGGCCCACTGGCCCATTATAAATTGTTTTGAAGTAAATTACCGGTCCAGTAGTCTAAACCAGTTAGAAAAACTAAACCTCAAAGTTAGGAATGTATTTGTCAACTTATCGTCACAGAAGGATAACACACTCACTGATTAAAATAGCATATCTATATATCTATATCTAATATTGTGATTTAAAATAAGAAGAAAGCTGCTCTATGATTTCGGAATTTTTCTTTATAATTAGCTATTTAGCTATGTCCTTGACATGCGATTTCTGTCAACATCAGGGTCTCAAACAATCGATGAAGTGTTAACAGCGGACAAATGGCTAGCTGTGAATTCATCGGAAGGTTCCTATGATGAAATATTCATATACATATGCGCGTTACGAGAAGTGCATAGCTCAATGAGGATGGTTTCACTGAATGATGAAACCATATGGATAAACCAAATCTTGATGAGATTATTGAGTAATTTGAATTCAAAATGTTAAATTTTGTTGGAAACTAAACATTCAGGTTGAAAAAATCGTTGATGGTACCAGCAACTCATTCTTCTTAAAAAACTACAACTAATTAATGTATAGTTGAACGTTTACCCACACTGGTCGACAACCAGATTTGTTGCAGTAATTCAACATTGAAAACCAAAACTCCAATGACAATGATATCAAATCTCTCATCTCTTTGTTAATTTTATTCATATATCTTGTGTAGATCAATTCATAGAAACGCTTACAGAGAATATGATCCACTCAATTGATTGATATTTTTGCTACATAAAGCATGAAGATCACCATGAAGTTAATCTAGCTGCATACAAAGGTAGTTTCACATGTTTCCTTATTTCCATCATCCTACGGACATTCTAACTTGTAGCTTAAAGTGCCAATTATCAAACACTAATGGTGCTGCAGGCAAAAGACGACACGTTGTTCAACCAATTAAACAGCTGCCAAAAAATGCCACACGTTTTGGGAAACCAAAATTATATAATCATATGGATAATCTTCCTGGCTGTTCCCATCGGAGGATTTCTTATGAAAGTCCTTTTATGTGGAACAGGAGTGGCGGACAACATACTCTTCACTACCTCATACAATGGTTGTTGAATAAAAATCAAATTATTCAGATTTTTGTCAATTGCATGTTAACTTCTTTGTATTAAAAAGAATACAAACTCGTACAAAGTGTGCAGCTCAGGGCATAATGGTATTGGTCATGGTTAGAATATCCCTACGGCTTAAGGAAAAACAGGCTAAAGGTTAACGTGTACTTGTGAAAATTTTCACAAGTACATATGTCAGCGCTTTTGCCTATATATTTCCAATGTCTATGAGTTGAAAGACATTTGAGCCCCAATATCAATGATTGAAAGTACTAAAAGACTATTAATGTTGACAGATATTGGAACAAAATATGGAGCAATGATTATTTTGTTTAATCAGGAATCTTCAATACAACTGTTTCTCAATGCAGTTTTAAAGTGTCTAGGAAAGCAAAAAACAACCACTGTTCATATCAAAGCTTTGCCATTGCAATGAACAAAAAATGTAAATTTTTTTGCTTAAGGACATTATTGAATGACGTAAACTAATTTAAAAATCCAGGTTCCAGACGAGACGACATTATTTTATCTCCCCTGTAACGGACTAACATTTGAAGGATGATACACTTACAGTATAACAGTAGGCCTAGTCCTCGCCTACCTAGAACATTTACAAGGCTGCTCTACTTACACTAGACTTAATCAAAAATTAGTGTGAGACAACGGTAGCGTAGTCGAAGATAATTAAGTGTTAACACTTGACAAGGGTGATGACATACTGTAGATCCTTCTAGAACCTGGATTGGATTGGATTGGATTGGATTGGGTTACGTCATTCGAAAATGTCCTTGTGCGAAAAAAATGTGCTATTTTTGTTCATTGCAATCGCACAGCTTTGATATGAACAGTGGTTGTTTTTTGCTTTCCTAGACACATTAAACGTTTCCATTATATTCATTCACAGATTTTTCCTTTCTTTTATTATCTTGATTTTTCAGTGCAATGTGTCTGTATATGAGGTACTTGCTTCCACATAAAACTTTATTGATGAGTGACACTTCTAGAATATCCCTGATATTATTCTATGTCTATTCAAAGGTTTAGATTTATCTCCTGTCTTAATCCAGCTTTCCCTATCACCTACGGTTAATTGATTGAGGGAAATCTCTCATTCAAAGAAGAGCTCATCTGTTAAAAACAAAGCCATAGATAATTGTTTCTGAGAAGGGACCACTGACTCATTGAGGTAAGCTGATGAATCTATTGTGCCTTAGCTTGTCTCTAAACATCACTTGTCCTCGCTATCTTTGCGACAAAACTTTAAATATTTTATCTAAATTAGTATTATTTTTGTATTTTTTGCAAATTAGAATATTTCACAATTGAGCCACCCCGTAACTCACCTGGATCGTTTGGGTAGTGTCTGGCTAGCAAGGGTCATCTCAAGTCTTATTTGACGGCATGTGCTCATGACTAATGTCTTGCAATTCAATTTATCGCTTATCTAGCCACGTTGTTTTAAACTAAGATCATCTTAATCTTTAAATTGATGAGTTTATTATTGCCTCATTTGATAACCAATTTGCAGAGTATGAAAGTGAGGTTTTCATGAGAGTCTTTAGTAAATCGCTAGATCTCGTAGAAGTGTGAAAATGGATCGGAGTTGTGCGGATTCATAACCAATCCGTTATTGCTATTCTGTTGTAAGATGTCACCCATGATAAGGCGACATAGATGTGTTAATTTGTGAGTCTGTACCTTGAAAAGTAAGGTTTACAGGGATACTCAATACACAGACAGGGTGGTCAGTATCAGCTTAGCAAATTTGATAAGGCTAGGACAGTGATGACCTATCAGAAATATGGCTACTAAAATCTAAGGTCAACAATCATTTTGTGACAATTAAAGAGTTGAGAACACATTCGCAACAGGGAGAAAGGAACAGGTTGAGACTGAGAAGTACATAAGAGAGCAGGACAGACAGCAATAAGAGACTGTTGTCGGGAAGAGTAACTCTAGCAGACAACTCGATCTGGGCATGGTAAAATTTTGGCGCACAGTGGTGGGGTTTGGTGTTTGAGTACTGATATTACTAGAATTGGGAAATTGAGCAATACTGATGACAGTGAAAAGCTAAGGAGAACAGCTGACATCACCAGATATTAATAAGTGGTTCGTGGTTAGTCCCGGGTACTGTGCCCTTTTAGAGCTGGATAATTTGACAATTTTTCTCCATTTTTAGCATGAAGGAAGTTATTTATGGAGCAATCATGAACAGGAATTATAGGGGATAATTAAATCCAATATGCATGCAAATCGAAATACAGGTAGTCGCTAATGTATAGGGGTAAAGCGCACAGCTAGCACTATTGCAGTAATAGTGAGGGCCAAGATGACTCTTTGGCATTGTTGTGTATTAGGTTTCTACAGAATCGAGAGTAAAATAACAAACCACAGGAAATCATTCCAAACATGGATCATAACCGTTTGGTTGTATACTCATCCCATTGTGCCTCCATCCCTCAATGAAGCAGAAAGTTTCATATAGTGATATCTATTATACAATAAACATTGTATATAGATATTATGCAACACTGTCAATACAATAAGTAATCCCTCAAATTAACAATGAACAATGATAAACTACATATACCAGTATCAATTGTTTTAAATTTGATTGTGCATTTTAAACATCACAACAAAATGGGCATGAAAATCAATTAAATATGATATATTATATTTAATTGGCTTACATGCCCATTGTGTGGTAATGTTTAAATGCACTATCAAATTTAAAACAATCGATGGAGGTACATGTAGTTTATCATTGTTCATTGTTTAGTGGCCAAGTGAGGTTGAAAAACTCAAGCTGATGATACCACTTACAACTGTTCAAATTAACAGATTTTGAGGGTAGTTGAACTTTCAAGAAAATCAATCTCAATATCAGACTTTTAATATATGCCTAGCCATCCAACTTGATGAAAGTCAATTCACGCTTGTTTTCGCTCGATGTTAATGACATTATCGACTCATGACACAATGACTTTTATTGATCAATTATCAGTCAGATTTGTAACAATGACTGAGGGCACCAGCAGGCTACCCTTTTATCGCTTACTATTGCCTTGATTTCACAATACAGTCTGCAGTGAGCTGTCTTCATTTGAAGCGTCCAATGAATCAACTGGTATATAAGTTCTGGGAAAGCTTCAGTATTCACTTGTCTTTCCTTCAAACTGCATAGTTGCACATTTAACAGAGAACAGAAGAGAGGTGAGTCAATGTATCTCTGAAAACTACTTGAGTTGAACTATTTATTTGAATGACATTATTCTAATGGCTATCTCACCACATGCATTCACTATAAGTCGTAAACTGTTCCCTATTGTTGGCTATTCGGTGTATCGTGTTGGCTGTGATTTGTTAATATTGCTTTCTAAATTCATACTATGCTATTTTAATTTGGTCAGACGGGATCATTATTACACAATTTGTGGCGCTAGATTCGCTTTATATCAAAGATTTAATAGGTTTTACCAAATCAGAAGCACAAACATGTTCCATAACATGACTGAACCAGATTGTAGGTCTTGCCTTGATTTTGCAATTCACTCAACGCTCATTTGTAAGATCAGGATCGGATGCATCGCAGTATAACTTATAACATTGTCTATAAATGATTGCATCCCGCTTTGTAGTTTCATTAGAAAAATTCTTAACTTGTTAAGTCGCCAGTGTCAAATTTTCCTTATTTACAGAGAAGAAACAGATAATGAAGAGCACTATTATTTTATGCATGTTTGTTGTGGTGTTCTGCGCTGTTGCTCAAGGTGAGGTTTAAAATTAACCAAATTTCTCTCCTTACTACAGAAACTAATGAGACAACACTAAAACGCATAAAGAAATACTTTTTTCTAGGAAAATGGTGTTGAGTTGCCTGCTTTTTTTCTTGCAATAATATCTGACATCAAGCCTTGACACAATCTGCTAACTATTCGGGTTCTACTGTAAACTTTGGATTCGAAGAGTAATTACCTCTCCCCATTGATCAATCTACAACTGTCAGTGTCAGTGTTGTTTCTTATAGACGGCCATGAAATGAGTCACGTATTCATCAAATATATTTTTGTTAGCTAGCTTGCTTGCCCCTTCTTCTTTGAATGACAGAACATTAACAACTTGAGATTTTGGCATTTTGATAGATGTATACGCCATCACAGAATCACATATTGATCAGATAACTGTTTGTTTTATTCCAATGATGGACAATATGGCTATGTGAATATTAAACAATGTTATATGTGTTTATTATCTGCTTGCTTTAAACAATGACGTATGGTTATTTGCAAATATAGGTTGATAGAAAACACTCGAAGGAATTGAGTGGAATGGAAAATATCTTATGGTATTCTTCCGATTTTTCAGGAAGCACTTACGAATCTGTGGAAGCATATCAGAAAGAGCGTAACAAATGCCAAAACCTCGGTAGAACGTATAATGGAGCGAGGCTTGAATGTACAGAATTCTGTCATGCAGGGCATTGCAGAGCAGAGTCAGCTGGCAGACTCCGATACTGTGGTTGCTATGAATATTAAACAACACAGTGGAACAAATAGTTCTGTAACTCGTTCTCTTTGTTTGAAATAAATGAAATGAGTGAACCCGAAATGTTTTTGATATCGGTTGTCTTGGAGATAACTATAATTATAGTATTGACTAATTGAGATTCACCAAAAATATGCTATTGGTTTCCACATAAGTGTCAGTTAGCGGAAATTCCCTAATATAATGGCAGATGTATATCTCAAATAACTTCTTTCTTGGCCAAATATTCCATCAAGATTCTTAGCATGCCAGTCATAGAGCTACTCTGGTCTGGAAATTGCTGATTTGGACACAGACAACATGCCATGTGCTAAAGCTCGGATCAGTTAGTGTAAACCAGTTTAATGTGAAACTGAAACACTGATCATCTGATCGGTCTAACATAACCCAGCATTGTATTTCATTGGTAGATTTGGTTAACTAATTAAATTTGTTGTTGAATAACATGACCCAGCATTTTCATCTAATAATGAGATTATATTAACTGATTAAATTGAATCCTTAACAGCATCGACCCTGCAGTATATTTCATTTACTGATGCTATTGACTGAAAAAACTCAAGCGCCAGGCATCGATATAGCATGTGTATACAAGAATAGAGACTCATTGTCACGAGGCTGACTTAAGTTTTGTATTTATGATTTTTTTCACTAAATTTCTATTCTATAAATCAACCCTGGTTGACAGCATTATCATTTTTGAAAATGACCTAATATGGTTTGGGGGATTTTAATCATGCTTATCCCCCTGCCCCCTTCAATAATGACCAAACTTCAGGACGATTGAATACTACAATGATGAAAATATTATATAAATATCATATCACCTACAGTATACCATTTCTGATCACTTCTGGTTCCTGTTAATCACATGACTGCTACCATCACACCTAAGAATATATTCATGAGAAATCTCAACCAACTTCACAACAAATCTCAACTTCGATATTGACATGCCTACTGCTGTCTTAAACCACTTCTAGACACTGTTCGTCACATCACTGCTATCATCAAATGTCCTAATACAATCAAGACAAACAACTACAAACCTTAACCATCTTCACAACAAATCTCAAGTGCTCCATTATAGGCGTTTAACTAATCAGGACCATACAGTTATCAATATTTTGCAGTTCAGTAATATCAAAAACAAAAATTTGTCATTATTACTTATCTGCAAAATGACGTTGTTACCTCTCAACAACCAACCCTGTAGTCCTGCGCAACCTAATACAATCCACACATTTCAGTGTGGGTGATGTAGTAATGCTTATTGATGATAATGTGTTCTGAGGCCAGTGGAGGCTCTCTCGCATCTCTGACTTGATTCCTAGCCATGCTGGGCTCGTCAGGCAAGTCAAGCTCAGAGTCGGTGACTTCTCCACTGGTGCTAACTCGGTGTAAGCATCATACCTTGAGCGACCAGTACATAAACTGGTGCTACTGATACCAAATGCTCAGCAGTAGATATCGAATGTGACGCTTACCCAAGTGTGATTTTCTTGCATACCTTAGTCATGTCTTATCTTATGTATTATTGCGTTGTTTGTATTGTAAGTATTAACCATGTTCTCCGCAGTGAAAATTACCCACAAAACTACGGTGTGCTGTGTTTCTCTGTTTTGAAATGACTGTTGTGGATCTGCCTTAGTATCTCAGATTATCTCTGGATCCCAAATTTTAGGTTAGGGTACATAGGTTAGTGAAAACATTGAAGTAGCCATAGGTGTGGATTCTTGGCGAAGATGGGAGTATAGCTGTGCTGTGTTACAGAGCATGCATGCTTTGCTCATTGCCTTGGAATGCTAGCTAGCTTGCTGCAGTTTGCTATCAGTTGCATCGTTCTGACATGGGTAGCTTCACTGCAAGAGTTAGTCATTAAAGCCGCCCAATAAGTGTAATTGGGTGTTAAGTGACTTTTGGAGTTGGGCTCCGTCTTTTCGAGAGAAGAGAACTCGTTCCGTCTCACAACAATTGGACCACCTGATATGATATATTATAAATTTGCCTCCTGTTGCTGCAAATAAGTTGCTTTATCTTATCTTTTGTATTTCAAGAACTATTGGCGGAGGAATTGACTCGGGACTGCCATGCTTTTATGTTGGTCACTACTACAATAACCTGCAGTGATAGAGATTAATCTTGAAGAAAAGCCTGTTTGTCATAACGTTTGTATAAGCATCTGATCGCTCGATTTATATCTGCTTCACACAATCCATCAGTATGGCGGCTAGTGCTCTGAAAACAATTTTTGGGTTGCCTAAAAATCCAAAGATGTATTATAGTTTCCTGTAATTCGTTACACAAGTGATAACAAAAATACTCATCAATCAATGTTAACATATTTAATATTACAAACCAATAAAACAACTGATGATGTCTTATTAACATTTTTGTTATTGTTATTGGTAAACATATCACTTTGTTGTCTATCAGTGAATGAGTTTATGCTATCTCACCTGTACATGAGTCGCCGTAGGGGTTTCTCGGATAGTACACATCTGAGGGTCTCTGTCGGATAGAGTCTGAAGAAAAGTTTCTCGATCTACAAATTGTCTCCCCCTACATCAATGATAGTGTGGTGGTCGAGCTTGTCATCATGAATATTTTGGTTGGTTATGCAGTGCTGGATTTGGTAGATTGAGTCTTCCAATAGGACTGATGCCTTCAAAGAAAAAGAGTACTATATTAATTCAGTGTTTTCAAAAGTCTTTAAACTCCAACTCATCAAAAGATAAATATAACACATTTTGTGTACTGAGTTATGAGAATGCAGGAATGCAGAGATGCTCTCAATAAGATTTTTTCTCCTGAAAAAAATAATTGTAGCAGGGTAAAACAAGGGAATTACTTCCAATACTATTGATACTCCAAGGACAAACAAAAGAGTCATAAAGTCGAAAGCGATAGCGCCATCTTACAGTTACCATAATTTTCCTTCATTATTGATGATATGCAATAAAAACAATTTCCCTCTAATCTTGGTCGATATTGTGACCCAATAAGTTAGTTATGATGACTAGCTTAACAAATAAAAAAGGAACCCAGACCTTCATCAATCAAACATGGCCATGATGCATAGAATTTTATCAAAATACCTCCAGTTTTTTTCATGACATGGTGTCATAAACTTACATATTTGCCGGAACACAACAAACACCCAAATAGAAGGAACCTGTGGATGGTACCATGTCCATAACAAAAACGCTTCACTGTATCAGATTAATAGGTAGGGAATCATGCTAATATTGTTTACATGCGGAAGTGTCTTAACAGGCCATAGAGGAAATAATCCATAGGGGATTGCTGCTGCCAGGGATTCTTTATCATACTGCAAGCATTAGTTGGTTGATGTAATGCACAATCCTAAAACGGATATAAAAAACCTTTACACCTTTGATGTGTTGAGGAAGCAATTTGTGGTGGATTCCACTTGCTCACCATAGAAACAGTAAAACAACATTTCATGCTACGAAGAAAATAAGCAGACCATGGTTAATTATGTTTTTGCAATGAGTTGGATTGTACCAAACTTTGACAAAAAAAGAAAATTTCAAAACATTGGGCAGCATCGGATCTTGAAAAATGGGTCAGGTGCTTAGAAAACCATGATGGGAGTAAAATTCTGTACAAAGTCAAAACAGTTCAAGCGAGATGAGCTGAAAAAAAGTCTTCACTGTTAGCGGCTCATACAGAACAAGATGTACATATACTTTCAAACAGATATGAGTTCACTGATTAGTGAAGCAAAGACAGTACAGTTAATTGCAAGAAATCACATCAGTACATAACTTTGTGTCTGTAATTTGATATTATATCTAAATTTCTGGCAGCTTTAACGTTATTATACATCGATTGACTAGTAACAACATTTGACAACTCAGGCAAGATATTTGACAAATGTTTTCAAGGAGTCGACAATGGCATTTCTGAACTTTTGGACCAATCAAAGATGGTTCCAGCAATTCAAACAGAAATTTCCATACGCTTGTCCAGAGTCAGATATATTCCCCTAATCAATGAATATATATCATTACCACATTTTGAATTTGTTCAATAAAAACAATTCTGTTAAGGCTCTCATATATCTATTGATCTTGTAACTCTAAATTGATGCACCAGATTTCCTATTACGGCGTTGCTCATAATGGTTATGGGTTTAGCTGGTTTGTTTCAAACATATTTTCAACAGCATTACTTTCTACTCTCCACAACACTGTACTGGGCTCATGGCACATCTGAATGTTCCATCGCATTATGTCTAAACCATGGATTAAGATTTCTGATCATGCTAGCATGATTGAAATAGAATAATGGCAAGCTCCCTATAGAGATGCAATGTGGCCATTGAGAACTGTGGTAAATAAATCAGCTTGAAAGATAAAGCCGACTAGGCAGACAGGCTTCGGTGAAATTGTTGAAGGGTATAAACATGCAGAATTCGCATGCAGCCTCTTGTGTATTGTTGTAATTAGTTTAAATTCAAACAAGGAAGCAGTCATGAAATATACCTCAGGTTTCGAGTTGCTCGGATTAACTCATCAGAGACTTCCCTATCATTCCGTGGGCGGGAATGATAACCTGAGAGAGCGGTACAGTTATAGGAGGGATTTCCAAATGCCAATGTGTGGATATTTATAGTTATCAAATCCATTACTCATAAATGAGACTTCAATACATTTTACCTGCCAGGATTGTGCATATCTGCCATGCTTGCCATGGGGTAAGTGCTATCAATAGGTATATTAAAATAATCTGCATGCTTCTTATGAGAAACGTTTGATGCTTACGCTTTAGCTGGTTTAGTGCAAGGAAACCACTGTTTTCCCATCGCAGAACGCAAAGGCCTTGAATATTTGACTTGGCAGCAGGAAGAAAGTAGCAGCTGCTCTGCAAAGGGCACAACCTCTTACATTCTCAAAGTGTGCAGCTCAGGGCACAATGGGAGTAGTCAAGACCTGAACTTCCCTACTGTCCAAAGAAAATTTGAGTTGTCAACTCAATTCATTTCAAAGCCTATGCGTTGAAAGGTGTAACAGCCCAAAATAAATAATTCATTTAATTAATTCATTTCAATAATCTGATCTATCTTAAACCTTCTGTGATTAATTGTTCTTTTGCATACTTTTTGAGGAACTGGCTTGTCAACCAGGCTTGAATGATGATATATCACTTCTAGGAAATCCTCTTTAGGATTCACATTCTATTTTAAGGTTGAGCTTTTTTTCTGTCTTAAGCCGGCTTTTCCTGTCACTGTATTAATAAAGGGGTATCCCTTTTTCCACGGAGCATGTATTTATTCAAACAGACAACTGGATAAATATTTCAGAGAAGGTGAACCATCGTTAGGAAAAAACAGCTAGAGATATTGTCTAAATGATATTTTAAGCAAATCTAGAATCAATCTGAAATCAGCCATTCTTTAACTTCATAGAAACCAGATTTATCTGCAATTTTTTTGCACTATTGTGATAGAGATAATTCCTTGCTGGCAAGGATCAGCTTGAGACCCATTTGACAGCATCACCTGTGTTCTCAGTGTAATGATCTGTGTTCTCAACTAAAGTCATGCTATTCGATTCATAAATATCAAACCCCATTTTTTGTTTCAATATGACCACCTCAACATTTTAATTGAAGCTTTCATCATTGCCTCATTATATAAACCATTTGTTATAGTATGAAAGGAGCTGGCCAGCTGAGTCTATAAGAAGATTTCTTTTGTCATGTGTGTGTATTTTAAGAGATAAATGAATGAATAAACACAAAGTGAAATTATGTGAGAAAAAGGCAAAAAGGTTAAACCAAAATTGCGGAAGTAATATATTAACAGCAAAGGGACAGTCTGATGCC
Source organism: Membranipora membranacea (assembly GCA_914767715.1). NCBI lineage: Eukaryota > Metazoa > Bryozoa > Gymnolaemata > Cheilostomatida > Membraniporidae > Membranipora > Membranipora membranacea. The sequence goes on from OU612072.1 coordinate 13,149,055, forward strand.
CTGTGGCTAGAGTATAGACAGTCCAACTGTAAAGCTCTAAGGTTGAATACAAGACACCTCAGCAACGATGCAAATGATGAGTGTCCCCCTCCAGATGCAGTTATCACTATGCAAACAGACAGGAAGCCAGGCTTGAGAGCAAGCATGTCTGAGAGCCCAATTCCACTCCCTGCAGGTACTGGTAGTACCGCGACTGCGCCAAAAGTGAAACGCCACTGCGCAACAAGGACCTCTCTTCACGATCGATGTTGGCTTTTTTTAATTTTAGGACGTTATTCCAGGTGTTGGAATAAGTTTTATAAATGTTTTCAAAAGTGGTTTTAATGTAAAAAAATCATGACATGATAATGTTGAAGTGTGAAGTAGTTGGGTGAATGTCAATGAGACTGAACGTAACTGACATTTAGTCATCATTGATGTGTTAATCTATGAACCTTTACGGTGAAGATGCAAGTTGCCTCAACAGGGATACTCAATACACAGAGAGGGTAGTATGTGCCAGCTAAGACACTTTAATGTGATAAGGAAAATGATGATCTAGCAAAAACATTGTTCAGACAACTTTCACGGTTTTGGCTGAAGAAGGAACCTGATCCTACTGAGATCAACATTGATGAGGAAATAGTTGTTATGAGTAGAAACGTTCGCACCAACAATAATGGAAGATATTTTGAGAATGATATATATGAAATAGAACAGGACCATATGTCAATACTAAATATAGACGTGGAAAAGTTCTAGCAGACAACTTAGATCTAGGCCTTGAAAAACTTTGCTGTACAATGGAGAGGGGGGGGGGGTCGATGTTTGATTCCTCATTAGCTTATGATGATAAAACAGTGAAAGACCAATGACAGTGCACTCTTAAAGCAGAAATGTGCAGGGTCACAATTTAGTATTTTGAAATGCAAAAAAAGTTTTACAAGCTTATAGGATCTCAAGAGGCTCACAAATTCTCTGAAGCTTTAAGAATACCACAGGTCCAAGTCTGAATCTATCGAGGCAGTATGCTATGAAATGATATCCGATCTGAATTGATCTAGTTATTATTTGTCATTTATGGATGATAGCTTTATTGTAAACCTCATATCCATCATCTCCTTTGCACTTCTGTTTTGGTTTTCTGCAGGGGAGACAAACCCTGGGAGGACCCCCAACAGAATCCCTTCAATCTTTAAAGCTCAGAATTACAAGTGTACAAGAGATATTTATATTGCAAGTCCAAATATTATCAGCATTCCGATGGTAGAAAAAAAGTACATCCATCAATTTTCCTGTGCTGAAAACCCAAGATACTGACCATTGAGTTAAGCTTTGTCCCAGGTATTGTGGCAATGTAGATCAGATTAAAAAACATGTTAGTCTCTCTATTCATTCTGTAGTAAATTACTTAGGTAACAAGCAATGAAGCTGTCATATGGACTCGTATTGACTCTCAATAAAAGGAATGACCGACGCTACTGAATTTTAGGAGATGATTAGACCAACTTAAAAGCAAATTGAAATATGTGTAGTCTCTAAAATTTAGATGATCACATTCCATCTTAGGCGTGCTTGGGAAAAGCTTGTCGTCTGAGAAGTGAACTTCAAATTACATTTTTGAAATTATTTAATTGTTGTTGTCAGGCTATTTTGTTCTTGGTACTTGGCCTTGCAACAGTGATGATTTAAACTCATGATGGATGGAGTTTATTGGTGCAATATATGTTGATGAATCATATCACTTGATAAGAATGGTAAGATGTTTATATTAGAGAATAAGTTTAACTCTTAAAGGTTAGAGTCAGGTTTTGCTGTGTTTATGTTGTTAAATCTGTGTAAAATTTGTCTATTTATTTGGCACCTTGTAAGGTATGAAGAAGTTGACTGAAGGGAAGTTTTCAAATTGTTAATGAGTCAATAGGGGAGATAACTCATGTTAAAAAAAACTGGTGGTTCACAAACTTTCGTGACCATCTACATGCCCATGCAGGCTAGCAAGTGACCCAGGTATTACAAATATGATACAACATTGTCTGGCTAAAGCACACTGAATCTGACTCAGAGAACTACATGACTACTGGTATCAAAGCTGAAGTTGTTTATATATGTTGTAACTAGTGGATTTTTTCATTGTATCTGTTTATTGGATTGTTTGAATTATTTATTTTATTGTTTGAATTGAATTTGAATTTGAATTGTTTGAATTATTGTTTGAATTATTATTGGATCTGTTTGAATTGGATTGTTGAATTCTTGAAGCGCAAGGCTGACAAAATCTGAGCTCCAGAAAAATTGACAATAAATCTGGGTAATTTTCACCCAAAATGAACAAAGGCAAGAAGAGAAAACTCATTTCCAGTAATGATCCTGATGAGGATGATGCTGAGGATAATATCTTCATCTATTCGCTCAACAAGTTGAAGGCATTACAAAAGAAAATCGGCTCTACTACCACTGATGAGTCTATCACCATAAAAGGTAATCCGGGAAACATCCAAATTGTCGTTGACTGCAGCGCAGCTGTTTTTGAGCTTGTCAGATCTATATTTCAAACATCAATTCTGGAGCAATATCTTTATGTAACTAGGAAAATGAATAAAGATAAGGACAAAAACACAACAGCCACCATATTCACCGTTTAAAACAAGAAGAAATCGGATAGACGCCTTTATACTGCAAACTTTTACCATACCACCTCTAGAATACTGGTGAATGCTATCAAAGATGTGGATGTGTTTATAAGTCACTACTCTAAGCTGGTAGGTGAATTACAGCCAGAAACAATTGCCAATTTGAACGAGAAAGTCCATTCCTCATGCTCAAATGCAATGGAATCGCTAAAAAATAAACAAACCAATGCCAACAGCAGCACAACTCAACAAAAAAGCACACAAGGTGCTCTAGGGGGATCTACAGTTTCACTGCCAGAGTCTTCTCAGTGTTCCCTGTCTGAGACAATGGAGACTTCTGCTCCATTCGTCGACAGCGCTCCCAGTCATTCCAGGGACAGAGATTGTGGGGAGAGTCCCGGATGTATGCAACAGACAATGAGCCAATCTTAGCCCTAGCTACACTTCCATCAGGGCGCTACTGTAATATCAAATGTAGGATAGAGCTACGGAGACAATGCTTTAGAGCACAATGTGTGAAATTTTTAAACTCCGTTTTCTTCAAAAGATAATATTTTATAATGTGCAGACTTTTATATCACTAGTAACTTTTTAGCTCTACAAAACCAGAATAAAGTATATATATATATATATATATATATATATGTGCGTCATGCAGAACTCTACATGGCGTGCTTTCTATTATGATGGAGAAGATGGACAGCATGCAGGAGAAGATGGACAGCATGCAGGTTGAATTGGATAAACTTACTAGTGCTTTTTCTGAGAGCCCTAGTACAAAAGAATGTCCATCAAATTCCAAAAATACCGTACAACAAACATACCTTCCAACTCAAACTCTTAACACCACACAACAATGGTCATCAGTTGCAAGCAGCAGTAGACAACTCCACAGAAATATTCCTTCCTCAACAACACATCAAAACACACCAACACCAAGTTCACCGGCAACTACATCCAACACACCAGATCACATGCCAACTATAAGAAAAACAGCTCGTCCAAACAACTTCAACCCCAAGCACTGCATCGTAATAAGTATCAACAAGTCATCAAAAACCTACCAAAACTATAATCAAGACAACATCAGACGTGAGATTAACCGTGAATTCGGCCCAACCATCATAGAAAACATAACGACCTACAATTTCAAGACAGAATCTCCAAAAATTATGCTGCACCTTCGCGATGAAAAGACAGTGACCAAGTTGATAAACACTTGGAAAACATTACTATTTGAAAATTCGCAAGTAAGAAAGACAATCAATCCAGAATCAGCAAAAGTCAACACTGGTATGCTGAGAGGCATTCCTATCGATGGGGAAAGAGGAAAAGAAAATGCGCATCTTTAAAGTAAAGTTTGACACTCAGGACCAATACAACAAGGTCCTCAGTCAAGGTATGATTTTAGACTCACTTAAACTTAAATGCCATTTTGAAAAACTTCTATGATGGCAATGAATTTTCATAGCGCATATCTTGATATCCGTGGATTGGCAAGCAAACTGGAAGAGGTTCGTTTAATTCTTAGTGATCACAAATTTAGTATACTGTGTTTGGCTGAAACATTTTTAATGAAAATGATGACAGCTGCCTATATGAGGTACCAGGATATACGATGATAAGAAGGGATAGGCTCTGTAACAATGGTGGGGGATTACTCTGCTATGTCCGTGATTTACTGGTCATTGAACATCTGGAAAATTTAGATCTTTACATGGATGAGAGTATAACAGTCAAGGTCAGACCCAGAAGCCAAAAGAGTTTTTTGGTCACATACTTATATAGACCTCCCCAATCAAAAGCATCATGGAACACAGACTTTTCAGAGTTTGTCGAGCATTGTTATGTTTTGTACGATGAAATTATAATATTTGGTAATTTCAATAATGATTTGCTGAATCGTCCTTCGAATAACAGGTGGTTAGATAATGTTACCTCTCCACTACTGTTGAATCAACTTATATCTGTACCCACTCGCCAACTAATTCATCAAGGACACCAATTGACCACATCTATTCAAGTAAAAGTGACAATATTGCTAAATCTGGTGTCATCAAATATCCACTGAGTGATCATTTCATGATAGTAGCTTCAAGAGAGATTGATAGAAATGTCAAAATATCTAAACAAAGATGTAAGGTAACATTTTTGGATTATTCATTTGCAACACCTGAAAACATTTTTAACACATTCTTAAGGGAAAATTTTGGTTACGTACTGGATGAAAGATCAATAGACTTAATGTTTGAGAAGTTCTATAGCCATTTGAATCATCTTATATCAAAACTCGTGTTTGAGAAGACTCGTTTTGTAAGAACGCATAATCTTCCAAAATGGTTGGATGATGAGGTAAAACAAACATCAAAATCAGATATCAACTCAAACAAAACGGTGATTGGGAAGGATATAAAACACAGCGAAATTATGTCACTAATATGATCAGACAAAAGAAGAAGAGAGCTATTTCTAATACTATTAAAGAGTCTAAAGGTAATACAAAACCTGTTTGGGATGTATTAAAGAATAAAAAGAAGGAGACTTTCCCTGTGACAAATTTGAGTGCAGATCAATTTAACAGCCATTTCACATCCATTGCAAAATCAATCGCAAAGAACCTTGTTGTAACAGATGAGATGACATTTCCCATATCCAAACATAATTTGACAGACATACTACACTTCACCCCATTCACATGTACAAGAATATTGTTCCACATTCCTGATAGTAAAAGTACAGGACCTGACAGAATTACAGTGAAGATGTTGAAGCTTGTTTGGCCTTATATTGTCGATATTGTCACCGATATGTTTAACAGGGTTTTAAGCAAAGGGCAGTTCCCTTCAACATGGAAACTAGCTCGAGTTTCACCAATACATAAATCTGGGGATGTAAATAACCCATCAAATTATAGGCCAATTTCAGTCTTGCCTGTTCTTTCAAAAATATTTGAGAAAAATATAAATCACCATCTGCAAGAATATCTCACTAAGAACAAAATAATCATATGAGCTTCAATGTGGATTTAGAAAAGGCCATTCTTGTTCAGACAGTTTATTTAAAATTATTTCAGACTCTTTGGTGGAGAAAATTATTGGAAATGTTATGACATTGCTTTTTCCGGATTTTAAAAAGGCATTTGACTGTGTATCCCATGTTTTACTACACAATAAGTTGAAGGCTTGCGGCATCGGAGGAAATATGTTAAAACTTCTTGACACCTTTCTGACAGACAGAAAGCAGTTTGCTAAACTCAATAATATTGAATCTTGTGGATTGCCTATCACAATAGGGGTCCCTCAAGGTTCAATCCTAGCACCATCTTTGTTTCTCATCTTCATAAATGATTTATTAACTTCATCAAAATCAGACTCATCATCATATGCATATGCTGATGATACAGTGTTCATGTCATCTAATAAAAACCTTCAGCAACTAAAGGCAAAGGCATCTGAAGATTTAAGTGGCATTTTGGATTGGTGCAATCGTAACCGGATGGTTATAAATGTTCAGAAATCTCATTACATGCTACTTAATATCTCAGATCCGCTTTATGACCTGGAACTGTACATAGGGCATGAAAAACTAAACAGACAGAGAACTACAAGGCTTCTGGGTTTTGTGTTGAATGACTCGCTTTCATGGCAGGATCATCTAGAGTATGTATATAAAAAGGTACAACGGAATGTTTACCTACTTCAAAATTTGAGATACTTCTTGGATATAGCAAGTGCCCGCACATTTTATTTCCAGTTTATCTATTGTCACCTTATATATGGTATCCATATCATTGGCAACTTGTCCTGCAATAATGCCCTCAATAGATTATTTTTGTTGCAAAAACGGGCTTTACGCATTATCGCCAATGTGCATTACATCCCGTATTATCTCATTTCAACCGGATCCATTACACAATCATTACAACTCCTACCTCTTCCTAAGCTTGTTTGTTATTTCACTTCACGTTTTGCGCATAAGATAAACAATTTTTTAACACCTTCATTTATATATAGAGGATTTAAAAACACTACCAAGTTCAATTTTCGTGATAAACATTTACTTTTATATCATACAGACAATCTAAGATACAAAGTTTCTGCTACATACAATTCTTAACCGTTACATTTGAGATCTAAAGAGATGTTCAATTCATTCAAAACTTTACTTTTCAACCATATATTATCGACTTGACCAACATCATTGATGATATTATTTCCCTTCTGTTTCTCTTTATTTGTTTTAAAAAAACATGTTTTCTGGCACTGAGTGCAAAACATTTCGAATGAGATGATTTTGGATGCCAATAAAAAAGTATGTATATTATAATTCAACCATGTGGTGGGTAAACAAAGCAAAATCACAGATTTTTTGTTAAATACTATTACCTATAACATTGCCCCTTCCAGCAGCGTGAAGGCAGCTATGTGAGATGACAAGCAAATCATTCCTTCACTTCTAGCCCTCACCTCATTTTGTCGTCTTTGGTTCTTTGAATTCATGAAATCAGTAAATGCATAAATGTGCATCAATTAGGATAAAGGGTAAAGGAATTGCACTAAAAGGGGGAAAACTCTTAAAATTATCAATACATTATCCCTGGGAATGATTTGTAGTTTTTTCCTACTTGAAATTCACCTAATTAATTGCCTGATCTGTCTGAAACCTATAAGACAGTACAAGGTAAAATGCTAGGTGTGCAGCTGAAGATTCAAGAAGTGGTTGACTAAAAAATAGTTGATCGACATGAAGTTGTCTTAACCACGCCGCATTCCAAAGCATGGGCTTCCTGTGCGCAGGCAGGTTCGAGCACACCTTGGGGCCAACCAAACGTCAGTAGTCAATGAATTGCAGTGGAGTTCAATATTTGTGTGGCACTCTAACCACCTGTGCTACCCCTGACTCCTGTATTGATTATTTGATCTTCCCACTTGAGAATTGCTCCATCACATCCATATTATGGCTACCCTTATTCACCTTGATTAGATTTTGTTAGACTTGTACACATTAACCTAGTTTAGGATTTAGGGTAGACATTGATCGCCGTTCATTATACTCTGGTATCAGTTTGTATAATTATGTTGTTCCTCTATGTATAACCTGGATGTGAACGACATCTGTGGTCTTATTGCAATTACGGCTCTGGCTGAATAAATGAGGTTACCTTGCTTTATCCTTCAGTGTTCCACAAACAATTTCATCATATGCGAAGTGTGCAAGCTGCGAACATCCTACACCATTACCAGCTAATTTCTGGCTGGCGTTTTTGAATTTCAATTAGACGTTTGATGTGCATGATGTTCAGCTTTGGTCAAGTAAACAACAATTAAATAGAATTCAACCTAACCTGATGTTATGGGGATGTAACATAAATGAAGGTTGTTCTGTCGAGCAGGGCGCTCCGTCTTAGGCAGGGAGGTTCATGGTGAAAGCTTTAACATGTTTTTATATTTTTGCTGTCTACATATTCACAGTGATAGTTATAAGGTTAAAAGTTCTCTTTATTAACCTGGTACAGGTCCACTCTCCTACAAGTCGAACACTGTTCTGCTCATGAATCACAAAACAAGGCAGACTAAGGGCCTGCACAATCTAGGTTAATTCAAAATCATTCCATAATAATGTCTGCTACATGTTAATCCACACAATTATCAATCACGCAAAATCAACATTATTGACTAATAAGCTCAGGTGACTCAAACAATCTGCAATCAATATACAGGGCATTAAGTGAGGTGTTTGATTCAATTACTGGCTGGCAACAAAAATTGTTATTAAACTACATCATCACAGATGTAAGATTATGAGCTGAATTGAGTCATCATAGGCCACATCAAATAACTAGATCGGTAGTGAACCTTGTAATTGCCTTCTCCCGATACATTTACTTGTGGTCACCTTTGAGGTTGTAACACTGTTGACCTTCACATGTCCCGAGTATCAGTCACAACATGAAGGAAATAAAAGACAATCTCTCATAATAACAAGTTATGTACCCAGACACCTTTATGCTGTGACACCATATTTATGTGGAGCGACGTGGTTTCCCCGGAAAGAAAAGTTTATGTATCATATATCATGTCACGTTTCCAGAGATATAACGCAAACTCTCTGTCAAAGAGTGATCTGAACTTCAGACAAGCTGTGTTGATTATAAGCTATCCAGTGTTGATGAAATTAGGCTGATTATACATCATACCATACAGACATTCAATGATGGCGGCATGCAGCAAGCAGCATTGTCTGCTGATACAGAGAAGTCATTTATATGAATTTATACTGTCTACTGACTCTCGAATTGTCCAGATCAGTTTTGTCGTCATTCCTTATTCTGCCCTACTTCGCAAAAACCCACCAAACTTTAATACAGCACATGCGAATCCAACTTATATTGTTGCGTTGTGTTATGTCACGCAGTCCATATGATGTATCTGCTCTAGCGAATGCAATAAAGTAATTGATCGCATGAGACCTCAGTCATTTTAAATTTAATATTTGGCTAGGGAGTTAGTTCATACACCCGTGTCCAAGATATGGATTGCCTATGACGACACAAATCACATTAAAATCACAGAATCTGATCCTCACAACACACACCAGCAGTGGTAATCTGGTTATGACAGTTCAGACTTCAATCAACACATAGACAAAGCAAAGCTTTAACGAGTGGTTGTCGCCGTCATTCATATGAATGGTGTGAAGTCTCTCACATCTCAATTGTTAATCTCTATCTGACTCAGCAGATACTTGACGATAGGCCACAAATTCGTCTACTTTGACGTATTCAGATTCGTCACGCTCATAGTGGTCTTTTAATTTAGCCCACACATCTTCATACGTCAATTCGTCACTACTAAGATCAAGACCTAGAGTGGACACTGCTTCCCTACTCTCTTGACCTATACATCTTAACGACGTCCAGAGCCTAGATTGCGCACAGAATCTACCCTCTTTCCTAGTTGTAACTACATGGGGATCCTCATCATAATTAGTGATAGTGATTGTATCAAGCCCCATCTCAAGCTTCTTGAGACCCAGCGCGAGCTTAAACTCGGCACTCCACTTCTTCCAAGACCCGTAAATGTCATTTTCCTCAATGTCTAACATGGGAAAGCCAGTAAAAATACTACCAGCCGCCATGCTATGATGCTTGACTATCAATGCAATAATAAATCAAAAAGATAATTTATGTCTACCCGCGGTAAACAGAGTATTGCATTGGACACAAGTTACAGATGCAAGGGAGCAAATGTGGCAACAATACAAATATGAACAACGTAAGGATACAAGGTAGAGAACAGAAATGAATCCCTAATTGTCCTTATCCTTACAACACAAATTGATATTCAATTCCAATGAGGTGGAGTTGGATTATCCACCCCCAAGCTAACTGAATATCACACAAGAACAAGTTGCTTAGAGACACTGGGCACACCCCAGTACCTTAAAGCAATACACAAATGCAATGCAAGCAATCACTGTGCAAAATCAGTTCCTATTCAATGATTATACACTGGGCATAAGTCTGAATAATCATGTTTATAACTTCATCATTCCGCTTTATACAATGAGTATACTACATTCCTGGCAAAATTATGCAACTATTATTCAATGTATGGTATAAGTAGACAACTTATTCAATTCAATTGTAATTATACAATGTAGGTATAACTTCATCTATTTATACAATCTTTATCCCACATGGAATAAGCTCTGAATAGGAACCGATTTTGCGCAGTGAATGCAAACTCAATACAAACTGCAAAAATATTCTCAAGGATGTTTTTTTGAAAATAAGTTTTTAAGCAGTTTTATACAAAAATCTCTGGCAGAACCGGATTGTGACTTTGGTTATGTTGGTTTGATTGGTACTAAGCACTTCCCAATCTCCTACACCTAATCACATACAGCTCAACACCTAGTCCACCTATGCTACACCTAACAGTAACAACTGCGTGTTAACGGTGCAAAACTCCCCTAGACTCCTCCTTAAAAACCCTTGTAATAGTAAGGGCATGTGGAGTAGTCCTATCACAAGGTTTGTTGTCATGTTTTCATACATGTACTTTGTACATGTATCTTGGAGTTGTCCTCTCTGTACATACTAAGGAGTTACCATCAGCTACCCTGACCTATATATGACAGAGACTGACTTGACCGTGACCTTGATTGAAGAGACACACATGGGCACTTGTCTACTGACTTTCATGGTGAGTGGACTGCCTTGCCATCTTGCCATCTTGCCATCTTGCCATCTTGATTAGAACCCAACTTCGCCACAAATTGAGCAGGTGTGTGATCCCAGGTTATGGAGTCACCACATTAACTCTCCGCTACTGAGATCTGTGCTCAAGAGCTCGGTATGATGACTCTCACTCTGTGACACTGACTTATTTACATGCGATCTCTCAAGAGCATGCCTTTTAATTCTTATCAAGTTTAACATCAAACGCAATTCAACATAAACAATGCATGTCATACTTTCTAGTCAATGATGCCATGCATGTTGGATTTAATTCATTTAACTCAATTAGTTGATGGTATAGATAATCCAACCAAATGTTATACTGTGCCATTGTTAAATAATATGGCAAGTTCTATTTCCCTATAAATATCACTAACGTACAATAAATGAAAATATTATGATAACAACTCGTAAAACTTTCATGTTTTAGAAACTGACCTGTCTCAAAAAGAAGTTGCAAACAAAGAGCGCTGCTTGTCGACCAGAGGGTCGCCAAACAGATCATGAATTTCAATAGACAACAATGTTCTTAAATACTATGAACCGAGACAAATTACAAAACTGCTGACGTCAATAAGCAAAAAAACAGGTTTTAAACACAATTTTCAATTACCGCAAAAAGAGGGTTGATCGGCCGCAAGAGTGGGTTGATCCAGGGTTGATCGGCCGCAAGTGTTGGTTGGTGTAAGTTAGATATCATGCTAATCCTGGATTATCTCTGTTGGCGCCACCTTCACTGCATTGTCATGGTTGTCATGGTTCTGGCGTTAAGGTGGCACCGGTGTTAAGATTAGAATTTAGATTTGAATATATTTGCACATCTCCGATTCGAGGTGATATGCACCGGCTGGTAACTGCGTGTCCTCAAGTCAAGGTTTGAGTGCACTGACGATGATGCTGGCAAAGATATTGGATGTTGTTATTGTGTCGGATGTTGGTATAGACAATTCTCCTATTTGCTGCTGTGTATGCGACATCTGCACTCCCTTAGTTGCAATCGTCCTCGATTGTTATGACATGCTATCTGCTCCCTGCTATTGATGCGACATCTGCATTTCCTTAGTTGCAATCGTCCTCGATTGATATGGCATGTTATCCGCTCCCTGCTATTGATGCGACATCTGCATTCCCTTAGTTGCAATCGTCCTCGATTGTTATGACATGTTATCCGCTCTCTGCTATTGATGCAACATCTGCATTTCCTTAGTTGCAATCGTCCTCGATTGTTATGACATGTTATCCGCTCCCGCTATTGATGCGACATCTGCATTCCCTTAGTTGCAATCGTCCTCGATTGATATGGCATGTTATCCGCTCCCTGCTATTGATGCGACATCTGCATTCCCTTAGTTGCAATCGTCCTCGATTGTTATGACATGTTATCCGCTCTCTGCTATTGATGCGACATCTGCATTCCCTGGCTGCGATTGTCCCCGATCGCCGTGACATGTCACATGATTTGACAAGTCGTCTGCTTCCTGCAGTCCGTAACATTATGGCTAGCCTGGGTACTGGAGGTCGCCTACCTCTCTCAGCGTTTTTTCTCCTCTGTTTCTGCTTGTCCTGGCGCTCCGGATTGGTATGGTGCATCTGACGCTCCACTGACTCCGCTCCCTCCTTGTTAGTTTCCAGCTGCTCCAGGTCATCTTGTCCACCTTGTGTTCCTGGTTGTCCATCCTAACCATTGAATTCCACATCTCTAGGTTGTCATGTCCACCTTGTTTTCCTGGTTGTCCATCCTAACCATTGAATCCCACATCTCTAGGTTGTACAGTACAACTTTAGGTGTGCTAGCAGCTCCTAAAAAATCCGCTCACGGGCTCTAACCATAAGCCTCGTCAAGTATTGTCCTGCTCACTTCCTGCTCAATATCTGCCCTGTTGCAAGTCTAAATTGACCTGCTTTTGTCAACATTTTGTCACCTGAAACTATATATATTGTGTCACTAGATGCAATTCATTGCAAAAGGTGACACCGGAAAAGACACACGGGTTTCTTTCAATGATAAATTACCTTGCACTCACTTCATAATAATATAACTGTATTCAATTTAATCATTTATTTCTAGATATACACACCAAGGAGTAAAACTGTGGGATTCCGGGTTATGGAGTCACCACATTAACTCTTCGCTACTGAGGTCTGTGCTCACAAGTTCGGTATGATGATTCTCACTATGTGACACTGACTTATTTACATGCGACCTCAAGAGATCAAACACTTGACTCAAGAGCATGCCTTTTAATTCTGATCAAGTTTAACATCAAACGCAATTCAACTTAACAATGCATGTCTTATTTCTACAAGTTATACTTTCTAGTTGCCATGATTGCTCAATTTAATTCATTTAACTAAATTAGTTGACGATATAAATAATCCAACCAAGTGTTGTACTGTGCCATTATCAAATAATAAGGCAAGTTCTATTTCCCTATAAATATCACTAATGTACAATGAAAGAAAATATTATGATAAAAACTGTAAAACTTTCATGTTTAAAAACTGACCTGTCTCCAGAATGAAGTTGCAAACAAAGAGCGCTGCTTGACGACCAGAGGGTCGCCAAACAAATCAATCTTTCCATTGGTGAACCATGCTCTTATATAGCATGGTTCCAAACACATTAAAAAACTGCTGACGTCAATAAGCAAAAAAACAAGATTTAAACACAATAATCAATTACCGCAAAAGGAGGGTTGATCGGCCGCAAGAGTGGGTTGATCGGCCGCAAGAGTGGGTTGATCGGCCACAAGAGTTGGTCGGTGTAAGTTAGACATCATGCTAATTCTGAATTGTCTCTGCTGGTGCCACATTTACTGCATTGTCATGGTTGTCACGGTTCTGGCGTTAGGGTGGCACCGGTATTAAGAATAAAGTTTAGATTTGCATATATTTGCATATCCCCGATTCGAGGTGATATGTACTGGCTGGTAACTGCGTGTCCTCAAGTCGAGGTTTGAGTGTACTGATGATGATGCTGGCTCAGATATTGGATGTTCTTATTGTGTCTGATGTTGATATAGAAATTATCCTGTTTGCTGCTGTAGATGCGACATATGCACCCCCTGGTTGCAATCGTCCTCGATTGCTATGACAATCCTTTGATCTGATGTGTGGATGCGACATCTGCACCCCCCTGGTTGCAATCGTCCTCGATTGCCATAACAATCCTATGAGCTGATGTGTGGATGTGACATATGCACCCCCTTGGTTGCAATCGTCCTCGATTGCCATCACATTATCTGGCATCTAGGTGCAACATCTGCACCCCCCTGGTTGCAATCGTCCTCGATTGCTATGAGAATCCTATGATCTGATGTGTGGATGCGACATATGCACCCCCTTGGTTGCAATCGTCCTCGATTGCCATCACATTATCTGGCATCTAGATGCAACATCTGCACCCCCTTGGGTGCAATCGTCCTCGATTGCTATGACAGGTTTTCCGCTCCCTGCTATTGATGTGACATCTGCATTCCCTGGTTGTGATCGTCCTTGATCGCCGTGACATGTCAAATGATCTGACAAGTCATCTGCTTCCTGTAGTCTCGTAACATTATAGCTAGCCTGGGTACTGGAGGTCGCCAACCTCTCCCAGTGTTCTTTATCCTTTGAGTAGTATGAGTAGCCTCTCTATGCGAAGCAGAAGTAGCATGGTATCGTGTTAGCATGGTAGCATAGTAGTAAGGTAGTGTCAATTACGCATAGCGTCTGAAATAAGCATTGAATCTGTTGATTTATATGGGGGGGGGGCATGATCTATCTTGTGCAAAAGAAGTAACTCATATTTTTTTTTATGTCATTTATTACAGTGTAGATATATATATATATATATATATATATATGTGTGTGTGTGTGTGTATTAATGTGTATAAAATACGATTACCAAAAAGAATCATCGGCGATATATAGTTTGTTTGTATTGTGTAGTTCTTGCCTATATTTGTTGCCTATGTAATTGAATACGAATGCATCATTAGAATAAGTATCACCAGCATCGTTTAACAATTCTAAGATATGAGGCAAAGAAAAACCTTTTGCAAAATGTGATAAAAAAAATATTCAGTATTGACCGCATATAGTTGAAAATAGCGTTTGTATTTGTTTGTTGTTATAATCCCAATAGTTACATGTATCAAGAACGGTTCTAACAGATTTTAATCTCAAAGGTGGGTACCCATAGCTGTCAAAGTAGACTCCGTTGTTATGTCTGTCTTTAGCAAAACATACCCAATGCATACCAGGGTCTTTGTGGGGCATTGTGTTCACCACTGCACAGCATGGATATGTATGTATAGCTTCTCTTGGTATTTTATCGCTAGCAAAAACTCCCAAATAATTGATGTTATGAAGCGTTTGTTCATTTTCTTTTCAACACTTTAGTACTGCTCTGTTTTTGTCAACTTTGATTGATCCATCATACTCGCTGTAGACTACGAGGCTGACTGGTCTTGCAAGAGCCCGTGCAAATTTGAGCTCTAAACGGATATTTTCCTTTCTTTATAACATGATAGAATCCTTCCTCACCCATATCGGGTGTCAAATCCCATGCAAGAAGTGTGTAACCATTTTCATATTCAGACCGATTGATGTCTATTCCAGAATCATTGAACATTCTTCCAGTTGCTTTGTAAAGTGAAAAATAGTTCCGAAGTGTGGAGTGGTTAGCAAAATCTGAGACATATGGGTTTTGTGGAACCATTTTTCCATCTACCATCAATGAGCTATATTTTAAGCCGTAGTTTTGAAAGTAGTTGAAAGGGTTTTTGTTGTATACTCCATCGAAAGAATCTGCATCAACTAACCCGATGATTATTCTCTTTGGTAACATGCCTTCATATAAATTTTCCTCATTCCAAGCAAGAGCTCCGCCAGCAATATTATAACTCTTCATCTCGACTCTCTTGATTGGATAGGTAGCTTGGTGTCCTTTTTTATCTAGCATCTCAATATGTGTTAGGCTAATGCCCTTGTTGACTCTAATTTTTCTTACTAATAAGGAGGCATGCATAATTTTAAGCTTGAAAGTTGCATCAGCAGCAGCCATCAATACAAAGCTATCAGGGTTTCTAACCATTTTAATGTTCAAGTCAACTCCATTAAGCAAGTAACGCTTTTGGAAAAACATATCCGCATGCAATCTGCATATCAATGGTACTGTTTTACTGTCAGCTGTAAATGCTCGCCTGGCGACTAATCCTGTGTTAGCGACAGCAATATTATCCATTTCAACTGCTTTGTCTTTTGCATATAATGCTAGAGAAAGCTGAGAATCTTTTGCCTCTCTACAGTAGCTCAACAGAGTCTCTATGTATGCACGGTAGTGGTAGAGGTTGGATGAGTCAGAAACTAAAGTATCATTCATAGTAACATCTACCTGTTGAATCAAGCTGTGAGCTAATAGGTTTATCGGCCCAACAACAGCGTCATCAGCTATATTGGTACAATCATTATTGGTAATTTTTGATTCCAGGTAAAGGTATGTAGAGTTTAAGTCAACGTAATAACTGCTGTCACCTGACACCCTAAATTTGATAGGACTTGAATCATTGAGAGATGTGATCGGGAGATGTTCAATGAACAACCCTTCTTCAAGAGCAGCAGAGGTTGGAAGCTCACTAAATAAATCAAGTTCAGGTTTTGCGGCTAAGCAACTGTGTTCTGCAATGAAAGACATTATTCAAATATGTCTCTCCTCTTAAGCTTTCTGGTTCTGCGTTTCTTCACTGTTCGCTGGTTAATGGCAGCAGTGCTGTTAGTTCGTTTTCTTTTATTACCTCTGACTCGTTTTGTTATCTGTCCAATGGAGTTGTCTAGGACTTCTCTTCCTGCTAGCTGTACATTTTTTTTCATAGACTGCTTGAAATTTTCCCCACTCAGAACATCTTTTGCTATATTTAATCCGGAGCTAAGAGCTGTTTTACCGATACTTTAAGCACCCATCTTCACTAAAGGCATAGCTGCCTTGAATAAACCGCTGAAGATCCCACCCAAACCGTACCCGGTTTGATATCTTTGCCCCTTGAACACAGTGACCCGGCCTCGACCCGTTTGATTGTAGAACTCAGAGTAAGCATTGTCATGTTCACCATCATTAATTGAAATGACTTTCATCTTATGACAGTATCAAAGGTTCAACTCTTCTGAAATCGAGTGTTAAGATTGTGCGCCCACTGGAGAATGGAACACGCTCACCGTAATCAGTATATATAAACACACTAATCTGATTGATCTTTTTTGTCCTAACAGGTAGGTATTGAACTTTAATGAAGTTGTTGTGCTGTACAGACCAATGATCTCCGGTTATAGGTATATAGCGAAGCAAGTTAGTCTCAACATCTCCAACAATAGAGGATGAAACAACATCTGAATAAATCATAATGTTATGGAGCTTTGGTAGTTTAGGATTCGGGTATGATACATTTGATCCAGCTACTTCTGCGGTCTTATCCCCGAGTAATACATCTAGGGATGGTGAGTAATCAATTTTTTCTATCGACTGGTGAAATTGCTGAGGTGAAACTTTGAGCAAAACTGTTTGAGCACATTTGTCGTGTATAAACTTGACTGCCTTCTGTATGAGTTTTGAGGGTAACAGCTGATTAATGGTTTCACATAGCTCTCCCAAATTACCGTAGTAACCATCAGGTATAGATACAATAGTTTCAGTGTTGTCTTTCTTGGTGATAATTACATGAGCGTCTTTAACATTCGACCAAGATTTGTAAAAAGAGATCTCCAATAATCCAACCTCACAAGAGCCTTTTGAGAAATCAAGGTAAGATGGTAACTTGACTGTATATTCAGCTATAGAATTATTTGGATAATGCTTCATAGAAGCGTTACTTGGTAACAGAACACGCATAGTTTGTGAAATGAGAGTATTTTATTATTGTATTCAATTCTTATAATCGTCAATTAAATCTTTTTTGTCTATCCATGAATCAAAATCTGGAGAGTAGCTACTCCACCTGACAAGATATTGTATTTTACCACCCACATTACGTTTATCAATAATTTTTTCTATTTTGTATACATTATCTTTTACCGTCACCGGTTGTAACTCTTCTCTGTAGAAGGTACCTTGCAGTAGATCACCATTATCATCACTTAGTGTATATACCACAGGATCTGTTTGCTTTGCTTCGGTGATTTTGAACAGCTCTTCACTCCATACTGGCAAATAAGACTTGGAGAAAATTGTTTGGAGATTCGCACCCTCTGTCCTTTTTTCAACAGCTTTGTTTGGGTTGAAAGATTGGGTCCATCTTTTGTGTAGACATCTTGCCATATGTGTTCTTGATTATTTAAGTTAACCTGGTTTGGTGAAACTCCTATTGTTCTGTGTTTAGTATTAGTGTAAGATTTTATTATGTCTTGAAGAACGTCTACATATCTTAGACCATTGCTATGGGTAAAGTACCTGTATATTTTTTGTTTAATGGTATGTATAGCTCGCTCTACAACTGAAGCCTTTGTATCTCTGTTGTATGTATGGTAGTGATGGATGCCGTAACCTAGCATGAGTGTTTTGAAATGTTAGTTAAAGAATTCTCGTCCTTCATCTGTCTGCAGTTTGGTTGGTGATTGAGTATTTTGCGTTAGTATATCCTGGAATGCCTTGGTAACAGTCTCACCTGATTTGTTTTTTATCAGATTACAAAAAATCTTTTTGCTAAAAACGTCAATCACGATCAAAATTTATCTGTTGTGGTCATTGTGTTTCTCTGTGTTAGACATATCAGCAAGATCAGCTTGCCATAATTGGTTGACACCTGAGCAGATGAATTTCCTATGCTTGAATTCTTTTCTCGCAGGTTTATGAAGGGTGTAAGTATCTGTTTTCTGTAGCCAATCCTTTACATTTGATGCTTTAACTTTGTTTTTTAATGCATTAGTTAGACGGTTTTGACCACCTAGGCTTCCAGAGTTTTGTGGGTCAAAATATGACTTTGCTGGTTCATCTAACCCTTTTTCCTTTGGTTTTCTTCGGCGAGTTCAATAAATCAGAGATATTACTGGTTTTAATCTCTCGACCAGCGATACTGATTTCACCCTTTTTGTTGAAGGTTATTCTGTTTCTCTCTCTCAAACCGTCCAAAACTTTGTTTGCCTTTGATTTCTACGGTTTTGGTACCCCCATGACAGGATCATGTTCAGGTTGTTTTTGAATTTGTTGTTGCTCAGTTTTCAGAGATTGATTCTTGTTTAAGTTCACAGTTTCTCTTAAAGACTGAAATTTAGAGAGGGTCTGGTTGTATAAATCTACTTTCTCATCTTCTGTGAGAGAATTGTCTTTGATGATATTTTCCATTTTCTTGTCCAAACCTTCAATTTCTTTTCGCACTAGAGGTTTTATCCGTTGTTCAAAACTCTCGTCTTTATTCTCTTTCAGTTGAGATGCATCAACTAGGTAGAATTTCTTTGCATGATCCATGCTTACCCCTTTGACGGAAATATAGTTTTTATCAGCGGTCCCAACACTGAATCTATCAACGGAGCGAGTAACGCCCCAAGAAATCCTCCTTTTTGAACGAGAACCTTTTTACTTTTTGCAGTAGTCTTTTTATCAGCAATCTTTCTGATGTGGTTTTTAAGCTTATCCTTGTCAGAATGTCTCAAATCAATGTTTCCGTTTAAGATGTTATGACAAATGTCTGATATGCAATGAAATAGCTCAGTTTTCCCCTTAGATAATATAGCCTTAGCTGTGGCTTTGTCACACTTTGCTAAGCAGAGTAATATTGGTGTATACCGCTTAAGCCTGTTAGTCATGGTGCTTCACTCTTGGCGTAGTCTTTATCAATGAGCTTGCCTGTGAGCGTGGCAGATATATAAAGCTTTTATCATCTGGAAATATTCCTGTCCTTATCCGGAGCAGGTCATGTGTTTCTTGACATAAATCGATGAGGACTTTTTTTAAATAGATTTTGTGTGATAAATATGACAGAAGCATTTCGGTGGTGACTGACTCTTGTAAACAATTGTTCCATTTTTTCGTCAACTTCATGAATTTGGTCATCTAGTATAATAAGATTACGTGTAGAGGTATCGAGTGTGTCAATGTCTAACATTCCTCTATGGAACTCAACATTCTGTAAATATTCATAACCTTTCTGCCATTCAGTGTAACAAAAATTGACTTTTTGTGGTTCTGGTTGAATTGTTTTAGATGCTGTTTGTAAAAGTTTGATCACAAATGAAGTCTTTCCAGCCCGACTCGGTGCCGCAATGATCATTGAAAAGGTGTGTTTGAGAGGTAACGCAGTCATTCTTGTCTAGCAGATGGTTAGAGACGAACTGATCCTGTGCAGAGGTAAGAGTTAAATGAATAGATTTATTTTAGAAATAATGAACGCTAATCAATATATACATTTCAATACATTACATTTATATACATTTATATACATTTATTACAATGGAGAAAAACTTAACCAATGGAATCTCAACAAAAGAAAAAATGATTTATAAGGGGGTAGGGAGCGTGGTGATGTGATCAGGGCACACTATTCTTTTACCATACCTGTAGTTGAGACCTTTTTTGGTTTGGATATAGGTGTAAACACTCTCATTTTTCTTTTGGAAACCTTTGTTGGTACACAGTGTAATATTTTGGTTAAACAACACGTCCTTGTACACGTCCTCAGTCAGATTATTTTGCCTTCTGTTAACACCTTTTGCGCTTAATTTTGCATCGTCCCCGAAACAATAATAAGATTTACTGCATAATGCTACAACACCTTTCGATACATGCTCGATATGAAACAAGCCTGCTTCCCGTTGGAAAAATTTGGCTACCTTTTTACAACAATCTTGACCAGACCAGGATCTATCATTCATTACTGCATCAAAAAATTTTTTTTTGTGCTGGTCGCAGTATTCCCTTGCTACCCAATTTTCATAGTCCTTGATATAATGATCTCTCAACTCTGTTTTTACCAATTGGTGAATAGTACTACAAGCTAGACCCATATATAAACTATCTGTATCAGCCTGAATCAAACAGTAGTAATCTGGTTTCATATACTTAACGATAAAGTCATAATTGAAGCGTAACAGGAGAAGTTTCCCATACTCCAATACAAAAAATCCTATCTGCACTGGAACATTGAGCTTGGTTACTGCTCTGTTACTTTGTACTTCCACAGTGTGGCTCCCAAGTTCCGATAGACTGTGAAAGCGAACGTTATTCACCAGTTTTGATATGTTTTGAGGGTTTGAAGCGCTGTGATGTGAGATATTTTTATGATCTTCCATTTGCACTAAGCATTTTCCATAAGCAGCATTTCCTAAAATACAAAAGGCAAGCGATTAATAACATTAAATTAATCACTTGATCAATTTTTTTTCCATAGCTAGCGAGGACGACAGGCTACAGTTGTCACCTCGAATTATAAGACTCATTGATGAACGTATAAAATTCATGTATTGTTATGATTGTACTCACCTAGTAGCTTACACATGTCTCCTATTATCTTTTTGGAAGAGTCAGCATCTCCTTCTCGTCTAGCTGTCATGACTTCATCTCCAAATTTCTTGAAGCATTGAGATGGTTTCCACTGCACGACCTGGTATACTTTCGTACATGTTAGTCCTTTGTGTAGTAACCATTGAAGTAGTGGTGTAGCCATTAGTATTTTCTTCCCAAAATAATTTCCTATTAGGGAACATGTTGGCCTTATGAGAAGATCATTCTTCTCAGCGAATTTTCGCATTGTTAGGCCTATTGAATCGCGGTTCAGCATTGCATGTTTAATTACTGGCTGGAAATTTGCAGACACTTCTTTGAGGTGTTCGGGTGTCTCAATGTCAACCTCAGCCATTCCGAAAATAGCTCCGGCTCTTAGGTCTTGTATAATGCGTTTCTCAGTCACCGCATATCTTGTATCAGGATAGAGCTTTACATTTTTACAAAATTCCTGCATATCTGTATTACTGTTTATTAGCTGTTCATACTCACACTCCCAAATGTGATAGACTGTGTAGCCTAGACTTTTATTATAGTCAATGTTATTGAATGTAGCGAGTTTTTTCATGGCATCTTTTTCATAATCTTGGTTTCTCCCAACAGGAGTCGAGTCACACATGTGGCTGTGGTACCAACAACCAGAAAAATTGACCACAATTTCTTCTGAGCCCAGTCTGCCATACCCATCCACTGGTAGATTTCTCAAACCTATTATTTTTTCATCTCCATTGAAACAGTGATGAAATTGAACACCTAGGTTATATCCTAACCATTCAACAAAGCGGGTTGCTTTCTCTCATTTTTGATAGCTTTTTTCTATAGTAAAACCAGTTTCTCTGCGGCGCCTGATGAATCTGCCAACGGGCATCTCCTTAGCGGTGAGACAAGATAAATACATTCCTGTGCAATCATAACCAGTTATGGTTTCCGTTGTTTTAGCTTGCGCTCCATATAAATTCTCTTTGATCTTTGTTTGACCTTGTTCTTGGTATCTATTGAATACGACGCTCAAACCTCCTCGAACTTGGGAGCGAATGAGATGATAAATGTCCTTAAATTTTTCACCAAATAGAAATATGGGTGAACCAGTTTCTTTCAGCCTAAACAGGTAGAGTGTTGCCATTCCTGATATGGATAAAGCTGATTTAAAGTCCAGGTGTCTAGCTTTAAAAAATGAGTAATGATTTTCTATTGCCTCGCACAATGGTTTTACATCACATTCATTGTAGTATATCAGCATGTCTTTTAGAGATTTCATTCCTTTTTCAGCCCAAACTTTGTTACAAAACAAATAATCTTCCTCAGAAATGTACGAATTTTTTAATGTGTTGTAGAAGTCTTCTCTTTTAGGAAATTCAGTACTGTCCAGCATTGCCATAGAACGAAACTAGTCATGGATCCAAAAGAACTTGCCCTCTTCAACACCCATTGCTTTTAGATACTGTGAGTGTGATGTTCCCGCTGCCAGGTAGTTAGTTACATCTAAGAAACGTAGTTTATCTGTCTTGATCATCATGTAGCTAGAGGACTTTTTTATACACCCCTTGATTTCTTGATTTTGGAGTACGTAACGCATTACATGTTCCTTCATCACAGGAATGTCATAGTCTTTTGAGTTGAACCCAAACACCAACAAGTCGCGTATATATTCTTCCAGTTCTTCCTCTAAGCGTCCAAACTTTTTGTCAGCAAGCTCGGAAGCAGTTGTAGCACCCAGAGCGTCCTTTTCAAAATCAACACACTTTAGCTTTAACCAGGTTGCGAAACACTGGATCGTACCTTCGGAGTAAACGGTCATGGGCTATATCTGATAACCTGTCCAGATACTGCATCATCTTTTCGACGGGCTCATACTGATTGTTATTGTTATTCAAGAATGTTACAGGTTCGGTGAAGCCAGCAATGTTGGAACACACTGAAACTGATGCTAACACATGTTTCCCTGTATATTGGTAAGTTTTAGTGTTTTTTGGTCGGACTGTTTCATCTGTTTCTTGATAGGTTTCACAGTCAAACACTGCAAAGTAAGGATAGTGTCGTAGTGGTTGTTTGTTTTGACACCCACATCATCAAGCTTTTCAAATATTGACCGATTGACTCTGTATTCTCCTGCAGGATATTTTAGTTTTGTCCCACCACAGCAGGTAGCGGTGTGTTGGTTTAGTGATCTAAGGTTTTTTACCAGTTTGTCACAATACAAACATTTGTAAGACTTGGTGTAAAGACTCAGATTTGTTATCAAGCTAAAGTGATCGGCTTCAAGGTGAATGTTGAGCTTTTCAGTGTAACTAGAAGCAGATCTTCTCAATAATCTAGCTGTCGTTCCTTCATCAGTTAATGTGTATACAGAGACTGCCACAGAAAACAGTTGCTCGAGAAGCGGAATGTCTGATAGCCTTACACCTTGTTGGTTACGCCCAGTGTTAATTTTACTTTGAAGATATGTGTCATAATACAATTTAGTTGTTTGTTCTAAAGTAGCCCTTTTGCCACGTTTTAGCGCTAGTGCTCTGAAGAAACATTTGTTATCTGTATAAAGCTTGCCGTGGCTATCTTTGTCGCCAGTGATTGCAGCTTTATTTTGCTTGAGATATTCGGGAGAGGTTGTGGGACAACCTATAGGATGATCTGAGATTGGGTAAATGTAAAAGTTGATGTTGGTGATGAGGTGGCATGCCCAGGAGCTGTCTGGTCTAGATTTGGTGGCAGTTTCTATGAAGTTGTGATCCATCAATTGTTCTCTGATTTTGTCAATGTCTTGATAATACTCAACAACCATCAGTTGATTGAATAATACGCTGTTTCCTATACTTGCATGCCAGTATCGCATCTCCTTTGTTTTATTGTTGTACAGTATAAAGCCTATTGAAGCTTGGACTTTGAATTTCTGTTGTTGATCGTGGAAGATGCTCGAAAATCTTTGACCTTTCACAGTGTGTGGTATATCACCATTGTTAACCTTTAGGTTGTATACTGATGAGTACTTTCTATGTATGCAAAACGAGCGTATTGCTGACCAGTTCTTTTTTACAATGTCATTAGTTTGATTTGGAAACATTCCATTGTATGTTCCAACCAATTGATATTATAGGCTGTCATTTTGAAACTGAGGCTTGGTAGGTTGATAAACATCCACTGTGCGTTCTCCTGTCTTAGTTTGCTGCAAAAAATGCAAGAAAAAAAAAACCTTTCAAAAATCACACTTTGACCTCACATATTAAATTATCTATTATATCGAGAGAAGCAACGATTTCCATAAACATGTACAAGGGGTAGGGAAAACCTTTCAATGGCTAAAGCTATTAAAATGTGAGATGGAAGATAAACATTTCCATTAAATTAAAACAAACCTTTTGGCTACAAAGATGTGTTCGCTCCTTCCATGGTTGAATAAATTGATTGCATTGACCGCATCTTATTCTGTGTAACCTCATATGTCTGTACAGAGACGACTTATGTTTGTAATGTTTCCCACACACTTGACATTTTTGCTCTAAAAAGAAATCATTGCCAAGATAAAAACACCTCTATTTACCGAGCGAGCGTGAAAATACAGGCCTATACTTTGGTAAGACAAGATAAAATTCCATTGTCATGCTTATGAAAACTTTTAAATCACTTATTATTCTTTCAGTATGACAAAATGATTGTTTACCTACAAATTAACATGAAACGTTGTCATGACAACTTGTTCGAATTATCTAGCTATCGTGGAAACATTTTTGACAGTGCGCATCTTACGCAGTTATTTGAGAATGCTCAGACATGTTCAGGCAAGTTCAGACATGTTTTTTGTGTCTATGGTTATAGACTATTTTTTGGTAGAGTTTCACAAGAATGTATTAAAAATACATAGATTGACAGAAGATTATAATCATGAGTATAAAATTCATGTTTGAAAGTTTGGCAATATGTATTGAGATTTTACAACTTTTAGATTAATTAAATGTAATAATTAAAGTTCTCTTGTTATGTCATGGGGAGTTTATTGT
This sequence comes from Membranipora membranacea, assembly GCA_914767715.1. Lineage (NCBI taxonomy): Eukaryota > Metazoa > Bryozoa > Gymnolaemata > Cheilostomatida > Membraniporidae > Membranipora > Membranipora membranacea. The sequence goes on from OU612072.1 coordinate 13,174,369, forward strand.
TATACGTTCTTTGGGTATGCCTTTCAAGATAAATGTATTTTTAACGCAAATAATTGTGTGCATGACTTGGCATTCCTTGAGAATTAATAGGCAAGTAAATTAGTTGATTCGTAAAATATTATATAAGTATTTATTGTGAGGTATAGCATATTATATTTATGTAAATCATTTTCCATACAAAAAAAAAAGCGTAACAGCTACACTCAAATTCTTATAAAATCAGGTTGAAATATCTTTCGTTGAGGTACATTTGTGAGATAACCTCACAGCTTTCTCGGATGACTCAGGAGAGTCAATAAAAAGGGAGGGCAGAAGCTGTGAGATCTCAAGTTCTCACAGCTCAGGAGATTTCAGATAAAGAGAATGGAGCCAGGTGATACCAGTTGACGTCAACCACTTCAGAATAATGTATATAATTGAAGTCCAACCTCCGTCTTTTTGGAGGGGATTAAACGTTCTCACAGCTCAGGAGATTTCAGATAAAGAGAATGGAGCCAGGTGATACCAGTTGACGTCAACCACTTCAGAATAATGTATATAATTAAAGTCCAACCTCCGCCTTTTTGGAGGGGATTAGGCGCTGACATTTAAATGATATAGATAATTAAAGACTTTTTATCAGAAACAAAATCTGGATCAAATCTCCGCTTTTGTCAAGAGGATGGGCAAATGCAATCTCCGGTTTTTTGGCCATGCGCGCCCGCCGTGGTGAACCCCTGTGCATATAAAAACCGGGGGAACATCAAGGCGGGTCAGTTCTGGCTGGAGAGCCCTTGGAGCATGTTTTTATGGTAAAGTATAGATTGCTTTTCTGGTATCTAACTTAGTTTATTATTCAAGAATAAAAATTGATTTTAATGTCGAAAAGGCATCTCAACTATGAGTCATTAGTAAATTGAATTAATACCTACTTGTAACAAAATTCTAAAGAACAATGTTGTGGATAAATTTGATTAGGTAAACAAAACACTTTTTGTATGGAGTTGCCTTCTTTCTCAACGGGAAGAGGTTAACTCCATACAAAATAAACATGAGCAAAATGAATGAAATAGTAGTGTCTGTTCTGCTCCGGTATTCGGCCCCAAGTGGGTCGAATATGCGACACATTTACTATACTTCTCACCCAGTCTAGTGCGGGGTGAAATAAGCCACGAATAAAAAATTCTTTGACATAGTTCATTATAATAAGTACATCTAAGTTTATAGAGAAGTTGTAAATAACGCTGTAAACAGCCTTTATATCATTTTCAACATTTAATCGATACCAGGTGGTAACATGATTAGTAGCCGGACCCCATGATGGTAACACACATACCAACATCTACTAGTTTTGGATATTTTTGGTGTAGTCTATGAACAAAGGCATAACGAAACTTGTAAAAGTTGCATTCCGGTTGGTGCAGATTCATGCCATGCACATGCTGCATAAACTGTTCGTTACATGTTATAATCTGGTCATCACAGACCTTTTCGTTTAGGTATTGTTTTTGCATAAATAGTTTTGTTGGTGTGTCACCATCATAAGGATCTAAATATAATGCCATATGCATAGTGTTTCCTGAAATACATAAAAATACTAAAATAAAAGTTAATTTTAAAGTCAATAATAAAAAACATAAAACAATTTACAATATACAATCAATCAATCATTTATAATATGCGCTGTAATTAGGAGTGAAATAGCCCTTAGAATTTTCCGGACAATCCGAAAATTTTGCATGCATGCAAACCAATTTCCAATTAAACTCATTGTTACGATCCTTCCTCAACCCTTTGGACTCCAACAACACTTCTAGTGTTGCTGGGGAGAGTGAGGGAAGGCTTTCAATAGGAAGCACTAAGTCTTCTCCCCTATTAGTCACAGAGATTGGGGGAGGACTCCCCCCACCCCCTGCTCTGACTGCTTGGCAGTAGACTGCCATACAGTCAGAGTCCTTCTTCCCATAAAATTCTACGGTCAGTTTTTTTCCCAGTCTCCGCTGTACTGCGTTTAGGCATGTTTTCATTATTTGGGATTTTCTTATATATAAGATGTGAGAAAATTTCCCCTCAAATACTTTAATGTCGCCAATAAACTTGGCGGTTTGGAAAATGATTTTCTCTTTTCCAGCATAGGAGATGAGATAGCTCTCGTCCTTATGCTTTACTATTTGAATCAGACTTTGGTCAACATGATCACCATCCGAAAACACTATCGTACCTGAATCGAATTCAGGCACGAAGTCAGTCGTAGGCTGTATGTCTTCTTGTCTTCATCTGATGAGCTGTCAATTCTACAATGAAGTCAACAAATTTCATTCAATAAGGGAAAATGTAGCATTACACCAGTAACTACGATTCTGTGTTTATGCTTGTAGAACAAGTTAAATATGATCCCAAATACAAAAAATGTGTAAACTGCCTTTGCTAATACTTTCATTTCAAGGGGTAAGCCAGTAAATAATATCAGTGATTATACTCTGGCTTGTAAGTTTACTCTCATTCAAATATGTCAGATAATTTGCTTACATGTTTTCTGCTGCAGTTTGTTTCGAGGGTCCAGGTAACGGATCAGCCAACTGGTTCTCTAAAGCTGTTGATGCTGCTGGCACTGCTGTTGCAGCTTCTGCTGTTACTGTTATTGCTGCTGCCGCTGCTGCTACCTCTGGCTCTCGATTAATTAAGAAAAATTGTTTTGTTATGGGGTATATTCATTAAAGTCAACAAGCCGCCTAGTTATCATTAATCATTTCAATTTAAGCAATGTACACATACAATACCATTCGAACTATTTTAAAATAAATGAAAACAAATTATATACTCACTCATTTGATGCTGCGGTAGCAACCGTTTTCTTCTTTTTGCTACTACCCTCATTAGCTTCACTCCTTCTATAACACAAAATGCAGATACAATTAATTTACAATACACATATTCAAGGGTATAATACATAAATTTGCATATTTATAAACACTCATGTAGTCATAGGTTTAAAAACATAACACATTCAAATGAAATTTTACATTTAATTATTTTTCAAAATATAAAGCTAGCTTACTCTTCCGCTTTTCTCTTCTGCTGCTTTCCTTTTCTCGAACTCCTCTCCTTACTATTTTTCAGGAGGCGTTTCAATACCTCCTGATATTCGTCAGAATCCACATCGTATTGGCTTAGATCCATTTTATTGTGTTATGTCTGTTGGTGCTGGTACTGCTGCTGGTGGTTCTAAAAACAAAACAAAAAAGATATGTTTGTTATGGGGTAAACTTATTATAATCAACAAGCCACCTAGTTATCGATAAGCATGTCAATAAAACCAATTTGCACATACAACACAATCCAAACTAATTTAGAAAATATAAAAACAAATTAAATACTCACTCTGGTGATGATGGTGGCGGTGCTGCTGTTTGTACTGCTGGTGCTGCTGATACTGCTGGTGCTTGTGCTGGTACTGCTGGCGAGACTGCTGCTGGTAGTGTTGGTGTTGGCGCTGGTGGTGCTAGTGAGACTGGCATGCTATGTTTCATTTTCGTCTCCAGTTATATACCCTAAAAACGGGAAACGACGTAGACATTAATTATGATGTACAAACCAATAGTTAGTCGTTGGGCGGGGGAGGGGTGTCTGCACCTGGCTGACGCTGTCTCTAGCTTTTCAAATTAATTATGATGTACAAACCGATAGTTAGTAGCTGGGCGGGGATGTCTGTACCTGGCTGACGCTGTCTCTAGCTTTTCAAATTAATTATGATGTACAAACCGATAGTTAGTAGCTGGGCGGGGATGTCTTCACCTGGCTGACGCTGTCTCCAGCTTTTCAAATTATATATAATGTATAAACTGAGAGTTGGTTGTTGTGTTCACACTGGGCGTTGGATTGATTACACAATATATTACACGCTATAAACTATAACCTTTTTTTTGAGTGCGGAGATACCTAATTGTTAGGAGTTCCTAATTGCTAAGAAACTTGGTTTTGGTACTGTTTATTGTATGTGTTACAGAACCTGTCTAGCTCTTAACCCTGGAAATTGAGCACTTATAATAACACATGGTTTAAGTACCGTTACAGAACCTGTCTGGGTGTAGACACTGGTAACTGAGCATTTATAATAACACATCCTTTATTATAATATAGGTTATAGTTTATTTTTCTCCAGCACTCGCTTATTTTAAAAGCTGTAGTGATTGTATGGCTTTTCTTGTTACATGTGCATGTACCAGGCAACCCATGACAGATAAATCTCTTGCTGTTTCATATAACAGACAAAGTCTTTTACAAAACACCAGATTAATACATTAAAATAAAAGCACTCCATTTTCTGTGTAACAAACAACCAAAAGCTTTATTCCTAAAGACGAGAGTATCTTGCTTTATGAATCTAAAGTAATAAATCATCAGTACCTAATCATTTGTTTCAGGTATAGACCCTGTCTCCGCTTTTTGAATCAAAGTATGAGATATGTAACGGCAGATTGATTGATTGAGTGCCGTTGACACTGTGATTCATTCCTTAATGATATAAATACCTTGGTTAATAGATTTAATAATTCCAATAGGTTCAGGAGGACTATATGATCATCAAGTAATAAATCATTAGTGAATACTCATTTGTTTCAGATTGACAGTGATGTATCTCTTCATTGAGCCAGTGTGTGTGTGCAGAGGTAAAAAAATTACCTGTTCTAATGCTACAGCGATGGCATGGGCTTCCTTAGAAAATTACATCCTCTATAGATTATTTACCCAACATGGACTCTATATCAAACCTTTTTTTGTTGATAATACCGTTTTACGCTTAGAAAATATCAAGCACATTATCATGCTAGATAATTCAAACGCTAAAAATTTTCAGATCGAAATTCAAACTTTAGTATAATTGATTTCAAACCATAGCAGAACACCAACGGTTACACAACTTGACACACTTTTCGAAGATTTAAATCCTTCACTATCAAAGCCAGGGAGGATATTCGTTATGGCTGAATTTATTGAGCAGCTTTCTACTCACTATCACAAGCAAGGCAGACCCTGGATAATCACTTCACTACTAACATCTCTCAGAAAACATACCATCAAACATCATAGTGCTACATCCAAAATACATCCTATACATGACCCAAGCGGGCATTCAAGGTTTCAGGTTTTTATTCTAGGCACACTTCTCGGTATAGGCATAGCTTCAACTACATGTCTACCATGGCGGAGCTGGAACTAGTACAGACCGAATAATTACACCAGCAACAACTTAACATCCAAGAAGCTGTGGATATTGCCTACAAGCAAACAAAGCGACGCTTTATTATCACTCTCTGCTTTCTTGTTTTCCTGGGTGTTTTTGGGATTTCCGTAACAAATTATTCTAATATTTTTTGTTAATTCATCAAAAGAGTACCACCAAACACAGGACAACGCTTTTGCTGTTCACGATGATAACAATTCAACAGACTATTATAAATAATGTTACAAATTTGTTGTTTTACGTACCTCCCATATAATTATATTCTAATAAATAAATTTGATATAAAACGAATACATGTATTCCAATCACAGCCATTTATTTCATTGTAAAATTACACACAAAGCAGAAAGAGAAAACCTAAGTGATAATGTTACAGGTCTGTTGTCTTGGCAACACTCATCAGAGTTTTTTTAATCCTACCAAACACGCTTCCATAAGGTGTTCAACCAACCAGCACAATGCTCATGTAACATACTGCGCACATATCATGCTACCATGTTATCACGCTTCAATTATGTTACCACGCTACCATGCTACTATTATCAAACAAGCTTCCATAACGTGTTCAAACAACCAACATAATGCTCATTTAACATACTGCGCATAATTCACGCTACAATGCTACCATGCTACCATGCTAACACGATACCATGCTACTTCTGCTTCGCATAGAGAGGCTACTCATACTACTCCTTTGTTTCTGCTTGTCCTGACGCTTCAAATTTGTCTGGTGCATCTGACGCTCCACTGACTCCGCTCCCTCCTTGTTGGTTTCCAGCTGCTCCAGGTCATCTTGTCCACCCTGTGTTCCTAGTTGTCCATCCTCACCATTGAATTCCATATCTCTAGGTTGTCATGTCCACCTTGTTTTCCTGGTTGTCCATCCCCTCACTGGCTCTAACCATAAGCCTCGTCAAGTATTGTCCTGCTCACCTCCTGCTCAATCTCTGCCCTGTTGCGAGTCTAAATTGACATGCTTTTGTCAACATTTTGTCACCTGAAACTATAATTGTGTCACTAGATGCAATTCATTGCAAAAGGTGACACCAGAAAAGACACACGGGTTACAATGCAGGGTCAGCTTTTTCTCAAAAATTTCACCAAGTTCTGTTTCTCTCAATGATAAATTACCTTACAGTCACTTCATAATATTACAACTGTATTCAATTTAATCATTTATTTGTAGATATACACACCAAGGAGTAAAACTCCTTGTAATACAATATGAAATTTACTTACCACCTTTCAAAAATTTACATATTGTGTCCTCTTATTTAAACACAAGACAACTCTCAATACAAATGAACCCGTTAAAAAAATTGGAATCTCTAAAAGTTAAACAGGAAGTGGGTGTTTGCCAACACAACAGCAAGACTGCAAACTCTTTTTCTTTGGAGCTGAAACTAACAAGGAGTAGTTATTCCCAGTCCAGACACTGGTTTTGGAGTTGGATATTCTGATTGAGCCTCCCCATCCATAATGAGTAAGTTTAAAGTTAACATATACTAGATCACCCCAAAGAGGTGACAGCAGGTACTAGCAAAGCATATAGTGGTGAATATAGTTAGTTACAGTTAGCACTAAAGTTGTTGCCAGCATTCAAATCGTTTTCAATCATGTTGTTAATATCAAGGGCAGTCTGATAATTAATAACCTTCCCATGGTGACATTGTACTTACAGTAGAGAAGCAGATAGGACCACCCCCACGACAGCAATACATGTTAATCTGACCTTCACAAAATCAAGTATTATTGTGATTGCTGCATGATGATGTTAATCATGTCAATTGTTATTAAAGTAGCGATTGGATTCAATAACCAACCAAGGCAGGTGTCCCCTCCCATTTTCCTTATCCCCTGATTGACTTGGACAGGCTCACTTTTATAATACACTATGTTATACCATAGTCGCTTGTGACTTAGGCCCAGTCATCTAGTGAATGGGAAACCCTATCCATCATACTCGATTTCCCAGTATGAGGGTGATTAGGCATGGTAAGGCACCCACATTTCAGTACTATTCATTCAAATCACTATAAACCAATTTTGTTTTAGGCCGTCAAAACATTCTGCATCCCGGTGAGTGGTCAGTTAATGCCCCGCTACTACAACTACAGAAACCCAAGGTAAGTTAATAATGACCATTTCAATTGTCCTGTCCTTATCCTATCATTAAAACTGCTGTCATCTACTTCAATACGATCTCAAATTACAACGATGGGCTGAGAAACCCATCCTTGATTTGACAATTTATCTCTGGCTAGCGGTAAAATATGGTTTCTTGTCTTATTCTATAAAACTGATCAACTGGATTAAGTTTTTCAAGTTGAGGTCTAGGACCGCGTTGGTAAAAATCCAAGCATTTTGGGGATCACCACTAATCCTGTTCATAAACCTTCATCAAAACTGGGATTCCATAACTTGCCTACAGCTTCAGCTCTAGTATCAATTAATTATCTTAAAAGGAAAAAGGGCAATTTTGAGTTGTCTTATGTTTTAGTAGAGTTGTTCAATTTAAAATACCTTTCTTTAGTGAGTCCTTTTATTGCAATCCATGGCTGTCGTGGTAGTCCCGACATGACAAGGACTTCAATCCTCAGACTAACTTACATATCAAAGTGAATAAAACTAGTAAAACCAAGTTCTGTTTAACCACAAAGTAAACATATAGTGTCCTGTGGACCCACAAGCTATTAACTAGCGGATATCATTACTCAGAGACGTTGTAGACAACCAATTATCTTCCTTTTAAATATATACCTTCTATAATTAATTTGTTCATTATGAGCACAGAAAGTCCGAAACCATCTCTAAATCTGTAGCTCGAGGAAGTACCAACTCAAGCCCTTGAAAATATTGAAGCCTCTTTTATTTGTAGTCATGAGATCCTGAAGCCCTCAGATATCAACAAGCGGTGGAAACTATGGGCAATAAATAAAGCCTTGACCTTATGATGCTACCTCACACTGATTACCAATCGCCGGAAAGTCACTAAATTTTCTTTTACCAGTTATCGCCGTTGGTGGTGATTCCAGCAAGTTGAGGTTTCAACCATATTAAAACTAAGTCTTAATTTTGGTCTAATTTTCATGTAGACCCACCCTGATGTTAGATGTAGGCAATCTCTAATTCCAGCAACACTCATATCTAGTTTGCAAATCTCAATTCATGTTGGTACCCAGAATCTCATGACTGACTCAGTTATCTATACTGTGCCAAGGGGAAAATGCCTTAAGTCATTGATAGGCAGAGCCCATCTTATCTTTTGTGGAAAATGCACTTGAAATTCTACATGTCAGCTACTGAAAATATAGTAATTTAGATTGGATTTTCCATGAAATGTCAAATTTTTTGCCGCACAGTTAGATGTTCATCAGTTTTTACCCACTGCTACCTACCTCACTTATAGTTAACCTTCAGCTAAATCACATTACCCCAATAAATAATTCTCAAAAGATCTATTACTAAATGCCAATCGGAATCACATTGTATACACATCTTATCTGTCAAATTCTTTACCCTTGCAATTTCTGGGTCAGACACTGTTAACGCAATAGACTAAGCACTAAGTGCAATATACTAAGCTTAGCTGCATTTATTGTCAAGCATATTATGGTGACATTAATCATGCTTACCCATTTCCTCCACATGAACGCAAATGTTTTATAAGCTTGTCTCCTAGGCACACAAACAACTTTGAGGCTTCTTATAATAACAGGCCAAATATCAGATTTTCTCAAACAAGGAAAGCTAGATGCAGTTAACAACTTTCAGACTGAAATACTCCTCGAAATCATGAACAACTAAATAACTCGACATTAACTCGAGATTATAATATTACTAAACACATAAATTTTATAAATTTCACGGGTGATGACTCCTCTGATGGAACAGATATAAAGGCTTCGGAAACCATCAAGCTAAAGATGTAGTCACCAGCACTGGATCCCGGCCCTAAATCTTCCCATAATTTCTTCATATAATTTTCTCCCATAATTTCATCATAATTTTCCTCATAATTTATCATCATAATTCCTTCTAATAGTATTCTCTCATAATTTTCTCTCATAATTTCTTCTAATAATTTTTTCTCATAATCGTTGGCCTGGGTCTGAAGTTTTCTGGTAGTCGGGGCCGTCTGTCTCGGTCGATACCTCAAAACTAGGCATCACCGACGACGAGCAGCCTGCAGTCTCAACTCTTCAGCTCAACAGCCTCAGGTCCTTAAATGATTATGAGAATTCAAAATAATAACAACAACAACAAAATTTTCTCCAATAATTTCAAGATTTAAAATCAATTTTATTGCATTAAAGTCTACTAACTTTCCTTCTACTCTCATGCGAATTTGATTTGAATATTTCCTAGGTACACCCTCGAACTGCAACTCTTACCCCTAATTAAAATGAGATGGTTCCATGACTTACTGTGGTTTTCTTGTGATAAGAAGAAGATGATTTTTATGCAATTAATAATCCGGCTGGTTGTGAACCTGTAATATAAAAAATAACTTAGCGTGAGTTACAAAGCCCATAAATCATGGTTTAATCATCAGTACAATGGTGTACATATTTTTTATACCATCACATAGTAAGGATATATTATCCTGACTCTGTGATACCATGGAGTACTTGACACCAGCATACAAAGTTAATGCATAAATGATTGGCATCTTCGCTTGGATATATTTTTAATCACACTTGTCTCCGATACAGGGTGTGAATCAATGAATACTGTCACTGAATACTGGTAAAAATTATTTACATTTTTGTACTTATAGATTTGGGAGATATACTGACGGAGATGAAACTTATGATGTCTACTTACGATTTTAATAAAGTAAAGAGCTAGATAAAGTTAGGGGTTAAATAAACAGAAACAATAGTCTGAAGGTCATGAGTTCTCTCCTCACTCGGCGAGCACAAATTGTGGGCTTCCAGGTTATGGAGTCACCACATTAACTCTCCGCTACTGAGATCTGTGCTCAAGAGCTCGGTATGATGATTCTCACTCTGTGACACTGACTTATTTACATGCGATCTCTCAAGAGCATGCAATTTAATTCTTATCAAGATTAACATCAAACGCAATTCAACTTAAACAATGCATTTCTTATTTCTACAAGTCATACTTTCTAGTCAATGATGCCATGCATGTTGGATTTAATTCATTTAACTCAATTAGTTGATGGTATAGATAATCCAACCAAATGTTATACTGTGCCATTATTAAATAATAAGGCGAGTTCTATTTCCCTATAAATCTCACTAACGTACAATAAATGAAAATATTATGATAACAACTCGTAAAACTTTCATGTTTTAGAAACTGACCTGTCTCAAAAAGAAGTTGCAAACAAAGAGCGCTGCTTGTCGACCAGAGGGTCGCCAAACAGATCATGAATTTCAATAGACAACAATGTTCTTAAATACTATGAACCAAGACAAATTACAAAACTGCTGACGTCAATAAGCAAAAAAACAGGTTTTAAACACAATTTTCAATTACCGCAAAAAGAGGGTTGATCGGCCGCAAGAGTGGGTTGATCCAGGGTTGATCGGCCGCAAGTGTTGGTTGGTGTATGTTAGACATCATGCTAATCCTCGATTATCTCTGTTGGCGCCACCTTCACTGCATTGTCATGGTTGTCACGGTTCTGGCGTTAAGGTGGCACCGGTGTTAAGAAAAGAATTTAGATTTGAATATATTTGCACATCTCCGATTCGAGGTGATATGCACCGGCTGGTAACTGCGTGTCCTCAAGTCAAGGTTTGAGTGTACTGATAATGATGCTGGCAAAGATATTGGATGTTGTTATTGTGTCGGATGTTGGTATAGACAATTCTCCTATTTGCTGCTGTGTATGCGACATCTGCACTCCCTTAGTTGCAATCGTCCTCGATTGTTATGACATGCTATCCGCTCCCTGCTTTTGATGCGACACAGGATCCTAGTTCATATATGGTTCATTCTGTGAAAGAATAAATAAAATTATTTCTATCCAAATGTCTAACGGGCACTGTGAAGCAGTTGGGAACCTTATCATTATTAGTATTGCGAGACTTTTCGAACTACTGAGGTGTGAACTGAACTTGGATGGTTTGTCACCTAGTAAGACTCACTCTTGACAGCAACTACCAGGTCTAGACTGAGTTTGCAATCATATGCAGAGGCTCTGACAGTTGTTATTCTGCAATAGGTCAGTTCAGTAGTTACCCTCTGTCTATCAGCTCGATTGTGGTGAGTTTGTTTCGCTTGGTATCATTGGCCTGAATATTAAAACTTAGCCAGGTAATGGATGGGTGTTTCACCCTTTTTAGTAGATCCCTTACCACTGCGTTTAGCACCCCTTGAGTCAGTATATTGAGGATTTTTGAAGGATTTCGGTGGCGAGGGTTCAGCGACAACCTAAGAGCAAACCGACTATGACATCAAATGCAGCTAGACCTGCTTCCCGAGGCTAGGCAGCACGGCCAGGAACCGAGACTGCTGCAAAAGCACATCGATCTTGATTCGCTTCAACCCTGGAGAGTACTGACCAGAGACCTCTAGTTCAGAGACCTTGTTATAAGTTTGCCGAGCATAGGCAAGGTGCTACCGAAGCCTACCCGTAGCCACATCAAATATATGAGCAGTCCATCAATGTCAGTTTGACTGACTTGTCATCTACCTTATCAGGTGCGATAATAGACAAATGCAAGAAAACATGGATAAATATAATATGACAGACTTGTGATCCAATGTCTATGATTTGATTAGCAATGACAATCAGCAACAATTGCCCCCTAATCATAAAGACCCTGATACCTGCTAACAAACTTTGGCACCAACTCCTGCTACACACTGCCCTGTGCTAGCTCCTATGAGAAGGATCACGATTGACGCTTACTTCGTTAGGCCACTTGAAACTACAGTTCTTGACCTGCCAAAATGGGTAAGATGATGTGAGCCACTTGGAGACTTGCCCAGCTCGATGGCTCAGGTGGCTTAATGGTATTCAAACTGTCGTGAAGGGTGACCGTAGTGCAATTCACTTGGTAATCACCATCTCAGTACCTCATCATTTGTTTTTTTATGGACAAAAAAACTCTAAACAATACTCTTTGTAATGAGTTTTAATGCATTAAAAATACTTATTACAACAAACTCTGTGATACTCACTCACAGAAAAGGATACATAGAATATATGTCAGCGGTGTGTAATCAGTTTGTGCTCTTTCATACTGCAATACTAAACAGTAACTAAGTTGTTCCACGATCTTCTTGCAGGACATTATTGTAATGTATTGACCTCATTTTGTTGATTCTACAACACAATTTTTGAATCCATAAATTTATCCTGAGACTGGACCTGGACTGAGAGCATTCAATACACGCTGCAAATATCACTTATGCCATTTAATTTGACTCATCATTTTGTATGGAAATATTACAAGTAAAGTATATACTGCATTCTCATCCAGAGTTCTATCGGCAACAGCATTGCTTACAACTACAACTTTCAAACTAGTTAAAATTTTAAAGGCAGCTGGATCTGCATTAAATATGTTTTAATGTTTTATGTCAACCAGGGGGGATTTCTAGCTTCCAATTGTGGCCTTGATGCCCAAGCCCTGAGAGCAATTTTGGCCTTAAAAATTGAATTGACTATGTTTTGGAGGAGTATCTCAGGTGTAAGTTCATAGCCGAATGAATTATTGATGGTTAAAACAGTGCCTCCCATAAGGAAGATAACTCCCATTCTCTGCAATACAATGTTACAGCCTCCAGGAAGTGCTCGTTTCTTTTCTCAAACTTCCGGGAGACTGTGACATCATAATGCAGAGAATGGAAAAAAGCTACTGATATTTTAATGCACCTTTGTTGCGATAAGTAAAGGAAAATTATATGGCCCCCCTCAGTCTCCTTGGCATTGTTGAGGTAAGGTTTTGTGATACCTACAATATTGATAGTTTAGGTATAGATGGAATTATTTCTGTACTGCCTCAATTGTATAACATACAAAAACACCTTTTATTTCCTTTCAAACATGTTTGTGTAAGTTGCTGTAATTTGCTTCCATTCAGACCGTTCACATGCTTTCAATTTATGCTATACACAAAGAGTGTTAATTGCACTGATATGACCAGTTGTTAAATTCAATGCTCAGTGACGGTATGTTTGCAGTATTGTTGTTGGCTATTCAGCTTGAACTGTTGCTATTAGTACATAGAATTTATCTACATTTTTGGCATTTTTCCGCAAGGAAGTTATTGATCTAGACATATTTTGGTGACTTCACTATCGACTAAGAAACCTTCAATAGCATACTGAATATTATCCTCTGAGATCAGCATTCTACATCATTTCGTTAGCTATGGAGCCGTTCACCAATCCTGGAATAAAGTTTTGCATAGACTATCTTATATACGGATGGGCTGAATGCTTTGAGGACGATTGTGGCAGATTTGATTGCAGCAACTGTAAAGTATTTATACCATTCTGGTTGAGAAACTATGAAGACGCTGTCAACAGGGGCCCATCTGAGTTTTGCAGATGGTACAGTTGCTACTTGATTTTACCACTATTAGCGGCTCTTGCCACCGGAATCTTAAGATTAGCCTTGTATATATGCAAACCCAAGGCTGGGAATATTGTCAGTACTCCAACGTCTCGTCTTCATAACTTTTTGAAACGGACAGCTGTCTGTATAGTAATGTTTTTCTTTTGGAGTTTTGTATACCATGGCTCATTGCTATGGTTGAGTTCACGGTATCACCTGCGAATTGACACACTGTTAAAGATCTCTCTCGTTTCTGATGTTCTCAACAAATCATTTATTCTACTGGCAGCACATGAAATCCTTGGGATAAAACTGGGTCGTCGTGCACTTAATGGTATGTCTAATATTTTACATTGTGCTGCAAGTTATAGGTCCAAGCTGATTTAGCAAAGCTTGAGCAATTTTCAAAAAAACATGGTGTACTTATGCTCAGAGACATTGCAATCACCTAGTTTAAAAAAACTCACCCTGACTAGGTAAAGCATAGCTGTCTGTATTTAAGCCGAAATATCAGGAGCCAACCAGAGACAGCAATATTCTAAATATTTTGTTTTTGTCTGTTATAGATTTGACAGTTATACCGAGGCCCCATCCAGGGAGAGAGTTTTGACGATCAGCGTGTTTAACAGGTGACATACTGCAAACCTTCAGTCTACATTTCATGAAGGCAGCAGAAATAAGATCAACAATATTAAAGTCTACAAATTAATGTAAGACACAAAGCTGGCATGTAAATCAGAGCAAAATTGTTCAGAACACTGGTGTTCAATTTGCTTTCTCCAAATAAATGATTAGAATTTGTGATAAAGATATACTAAGCATCAGACAAACACTTTTCCCCTAAGCTATGGTTACATTGTTTATCAAATGAGCCAAATGGTTTTACAATTTTTCATTAATCATCGGACATTTTGTCATTGCCTGTGTTGCTGACTCCATAAACACAGCAGCCAACTACAATCACAAAACTCCTAACAAGTATCTTGGGCACACCTTTCAATATTCATTTGCAATATTGTATCAATATTTCTAGTAATATAATAGTGAGTTGTTTGTTGCTCGTGTATGAATGCCTTGCATAATATGTCATAATTATAACAATATTTCACAATGCTTACAGTGTTTTTTTTTGCAATTATACCACTTTGCGATCAGGTCTTGTGCTTGAAAGAAAACATTATCTGCGGAGGGTCTTTTAATTGAGCAATCATGAGACCCCCCAGCTGTTATTGTTATTACTAGCTTTAAAATGAACTCATTGAAGTTTAATTTGGAATTCAAAAAGTATATCTATAATGGACACATAATGTTGATTGTTCTTTTTATTTTTGATAAGGAAACATATCGCTAAACACAATCACCACATTGTTTTGAACCGCCATGAGAGCACAACTAATAGAACAGAATCATTGTTGAATACAAATAAAGCAGATAATTTATAAAGAAGAATTAATTTGTAGAGTAGTTCAGTAGCTGGTACATTGATTTAGTTTCTTGATATAATTCTAGATTTTTGCCAATGCTGAACTGACCATTGTTGTATATATATGAAAAATGGTCTCCCTTAAGATATGCCCAAGACCAAACAGATCGAGTCAGTGTGAATATTTGTTGGGCTTAGCATGCCCCTGCTCCGACTCCCCTGCTTTTTGCGAACATGCAACTTTAAATTGGATTTAATAAATTAATTTGTCACACAATCATTGCAAAATCTTATACTGTCCCAGATATCACTATATAAGCCTGGTGTTTATATAACTCTAAATATGTCAAACCTCATGCTACAGTTTCTTCAGCCAATGCTGCATAATTTGTTCAATGTTAAGGAATTATTGAGATGGAATGGCAGACTTTTATATAAATGTAATGAAATTAGGAATGCACAGTGCAAGAAAACAAATTAATGCCATTGCTACAGCTGCAAAACTCTCGCAAAGTTCAAAATTCATATCTGACTGACATGAATGCCACTTACTCATTGAAACCCAAACAAACATTGATGTAGTTGACTTTGATAAGGGTTCACGTACTAGTTTAATTGTACATAGTTTGGCAATTGTGTAAATTGAAAGAAATGGCTCAAATAAATAAATGAAATAGGTACAGTAAATAAATCTTGTTGATCCAAGATATAGAAAACAACAGGTTCTGAATAACTAAAACAACACTATGTAATTATATTTATGATTCAATAATATAAAGAGCGGTGGCTATATTATGAATGCTATTCCACAATCACTCTGCCTTTCTCACAGGGACCAAAAACACCTGCAAATATAATAGACGAAGGGAAAACTCCCTGTTTGTACAAAATCGGAAATATTCATACATAACATAATCTATGGTGTTCTGAATGGGCACTAAAAATTAAGATTGTCAGCAGGTGTTGTTCCAAGTGTATCAGGTGCTGTATGGGACAACTCTTACATCACACAATACCTTTCAGCAGTGTTGTATACTGTGAGGAATGTCTCATATAGCATGCTACATGGGCTGGCCGAAAAAAACCTCTTTAATGATATCTTAATTAAAATGGCTATTACCAATAGTTAACTTGACTTTCGCTGTAATATTTATATTGGACTAAGCCAAAATCTCTTTCAGTGATGAGAGGCAGTATGGAAGACTTTGATTCCAGGTCCTGAAAGTCTGAATACACCAATTATAACAACATAATTCCAGCTGGGCCTTTTTGTTGCAATAAAATCAATCAGGCATTCAATGTAACACTCAGTGTGTGTAAGCTTAATTGTTTCTTAATACGAAGTGTATTCTAAAATACGAGGTTGTTTTTCTCTATACAAATTCATGGTTGATGAAATAACAGGCAGGCACATGCTCAAGTGATGCGTGCTGATTAATGATGACTTTTCAATGATTGGGACATGATTTGGGAATATGCATTGAATCCAACTGAGTACTATGTTGGCAGTTTTCATTTTTTGTAAACAACGCTTACTTTATTCATCTTATACTATAGTATCACCTCTATTTTTGAACTGGTATTTTCAGGATGATGCACAAAATTGCTGAACATCTAAAAAACTGATTATGATGTTATGCCGGTGTAATATTGTTGTAAACTGTCCCCCGTGCAAAACCAACCCCGGGACACTTTACAATATTGGAAACTGTCCCGGGGACACTTTACTATAAAAACAGGCCTATTGTCAACTGTCCCCCCTATTGTAAACTGCCCCCCCCCTATTGTAAACTGTCTCCCCTTATTGTAAACTTTTCCCCCTATTGTAAACTGTTCCCCCTATTTATGACTGTCCATTTCAAGGGCCCAGCTGTTTATCATCATTCTAAATGGGTCAGATCAGATTTTTAGCATCAACCTGTCATGCTTTTTTAATTTCAGTAGCCATGCTTTCAAACAAGGCCGAGAGATAGCAATTCTCTACAGACTCACTTAAACATTATTGTAATGTATTGACCTCATTTTGTTGATTCTACAACACAATTTTTGAATCCATAAATTTATCCTGAGACTGGACCTGGACTGAGAGCATTCAATACACGCTGCAAATATCACTTATGCCATTTAATTTGATTTATCAATTTGTATGAAAATATTACAAGTAAAGTATATACTGCATTCTCATCCAGAGTTTTATTGGCAGCAGCATTGCTTCCAACTACAACTTTCAAACTAGTTAACATTTTAATGGCAGCTGGATCTGCATTAAATATGTTTTAATGTTTTATGTCAACCAGGGGGGATTTCGAGCTTTCAATTGTGGCCTTGATGCCCAAGCCCTGTGAGCAATTTTGGCCTTAAAAATTTGATTGACTATGTTTTGGAGGAGTGTCTCAGGTGTAAGTTCATAGCCGAATGAATTGATGGTCAAAACAGTGCCTCCCATAACGAAGATAACTCCCATTCTCTGCAATACAATGTTACAGTCTCCAGGAAGTGCTCGCTTCTTTTCTTACACTTCCGGGAGACTGTGACATCATAATGCAGAGAATGGAAAAAAGCTACTGATATTTTAATGCACCTTTGTTGCGATAAGTAAAGGAAAATTATGTGGCCCCCCTCAGTCTCCTTGGCATTGTTGAGGTTAGGTTTTGTGATTCCTACAAATATTGATAGTTTAGGTATAGATGGAATTATTTCTGTACTGCCTCAAATGTATTACATACAACAACACCTTTTATTTCCTTTCAAACATGTTTATGTAAGTTGCTGTAATTTGCTTCCATTCAGACCGTTCACATGCTTTGAATTTATGCCATACACAAAGAGTGTTAATTGCACTGATATGACCAGTTGTTAAATTCAATGCTCAGTGATGGTATGTTTGCAGTATTGTTGTTGGCTATTCAGCTTGAACTGTTGCTATTAGTACATAGAATTTATCTACATTTTTCCGCAAGGAAGTTATTGATCTAGACATATTTTGGTGACTTCACTATCGACTAAGAAACCTTCAATAGCATACTGTATATTATCCTCTGAGATCAGCATTCTACATCATTTCGTTAGCTATGGTGCCGTTCACCAATCCTGGAATAAAGTTTTGCATAGACTATCTTATATACGGATGGGCTGAATGCTTTGAGGACGATTGTGGCAGTTTTGATTGCAGCAACTGTAAAGTATTTATACCAGACTGGGTGAGAAACTATGAAGACGCTGTCAACAGGGGCCCATCTGAGTTTTGCAGATGGTACAGTTGCTACTTGATTTTACCACTATTAGCGGCTCTTGCCACCGGAATCTCAGGATTAGCCTTGTATATATGCAAAAATATTGCCGGTACTCCAACGTGTCGTCTTCATAAGTTTTTGAAACGGACAGCTGTCTGTTTCGTAATGTTTCTCTTTTGGAGTTTTGTATACCATGGCTCATTGCTATGGTTGAGTTCACGGTATCACCTGCGAATTGACACACTGTTAAAGATCTCTCTCGTTTCTGATGTTCTCAACAAAACCCTTATTCTACTGGCAGCAGATGAAATCCTTGGGATAAAACTGGGTCGTCGTGCACTAAATGGTATGTCTAATATTTTACATTGTGCTGCAAGTTATAGGTCCAAGCTGATTTAGCAAAGCTTGAGCAATTTTCAAAAAAACATGGTGTACTTATGCTCAGAGACATTACAATCACCTAGTTTAAAAAAACTGACCCTGACTAGGTAAAGCATAGCTGTCTGTATTTAAGCCGAAATATCAGGAGCCAACCAGAGACAGCAATATTCTAAATATTTTTTTTGTCTGTTATAGATTTGATAGTTATACCGAGGCCCCATCCAGGGGGAGAGTTTTGACGATCAGCATGTTTAACAGGTGACATACTGCAAACCTTCAGTGTACATTTCATGAAGGCAGCAGAAATAAGATCAGCAATATTAAAGTCTACAAATTAATGTAAGACACAAACCTGGCATGTAAATCAGAGCAAAATTGTTCAGAACACTGGTGTTCAATTTGCTTTCTCCAAATAAAGGATTAGAATTTGTGATAAAGATATACTAAGCATCAGACAAACACTTTTCCCCTAAGCTATGGTTACATTGTTTATCAAATGAGCGAAATGGTTTTACAATTTTTCATTAATCATCGGACATTTTGTCATTGCCTGTGTTGCTGACTCCATAAACACAGCAGCCAACTACAATCACAAAACTCCTAACAAGTATCTTGGGCACACCTTTCAATATTCATTTGCAATATTGTATCAATATTTCTAGTAATATAATAGTGAGTTGTTTGTTGCTCGTGTTGAATGCCTTGCATAATATGTCATAATTATAACAATATTTCACCATGCTTACAGTGCTTTTTTTTGCAATTATACCACTTTGCGATCAGGTCTTGTGCTTGAAAGAAAACATTATCTGCGGAGGGTCTTTCAATTGAGCAATCATGAGACCCCCAGCTGTTATTGTTATTACAAGCTTTAAAATGAACTCATTGGAGTTTAATTTGGAATTCAAAAAGTATATCTATAATGGACACATAATGTTGATTGTTCTTTTTATTTTTGATAAGGAAACATATTGCTAAACACAATCACCACATTGTTTTGAACCGCCATGAGAGCACAACTAATAGAACAGAATCATTTTTGAATACAAATAAAGCAGACAATTTATAAAGAAGAATTAATTTGTAGAGTAGTTCAGTAGCTTGTACATTGATTTAGTTTCTTGATGTAATTCTAGATTTTTGCCAATGCTGAACTGACCATTGTTGTATATACATGAAAAATGTTCTCCCTTAAGATATGCCCAAGACCAAACAGATCGAGTCAGTGTGAATATTTGTTGGGCTTAGCATGCCCCTGCTCCGAGTCCCCTGCTTTTTGCGAACATGCAACATTAAATTGAATTTAATAAATTAATTTGTCACACAATCATTGCAAAATCTTATACTGTCCCAGATATCATGATATTAGCCTGGTGTTTATATAACTCTAAATATGTCAAACCTCATGCTACAGTTTCTTCAGTCAATGCTGCATAATTTGTTCAATGTTAAGGAATTTATTGAGATGGAATGGCAGACTTTTATATAAATGTAATGAAATTAGGAATGCACAGTGCAAGAAAACAAATTAATGCCATTGCTACAGCTGCAAAACTCTAGCAAAGTTCAAATTTCATATCTGACTGACATGAATGCCACTTACTCATTGGAAACCCAAACAAACATTGATGTAGTTGACTTCGATTAGGGTTCACGTACTAGTTTAATTGTACATAGTTTGGCAATTATGTAAATTGAAAGAAATGGCTAAAATAAATAAATGAAATAGGTACAGTGAATAAATCTGGTTGATCCAAGATAAAGAAAACAACAGGTTCTGAATAACTAAAACAACACTATGTAATTATATTTATGATTCAATAATATAAGGAGCGGTGGTACTATTATGAATGCTATTCCACAATCACTCCGCCTTTCTCACAGGGACCAAAAACACCTGCAAATATAATAGACGAAGGGAAAACTCCCCGTTTGTACAAAATCGGAAATATTCATACATAACAAAATCTATGGTGTTCTGAATGGGCACTAAAAATTAAGATTGTCAGCAGGTGTTGTTCCAAGTGTATCAGGTGCTGTATGGGACAACTCTAACATCACTCAATACCTTTCAGCAGTGTTGTATACTGTGAGGAACGTCTCATATAGCATGCTACATGGGTTGACCAAAAAAAACCTCTTTAATGATATCTTAATTTAAATGACTATTACCAATAGTTAACATGACTTTTGCTGTAATACGGATAAGTTTCACTTAAAGTTTTCACCCTTTGAGCGCGGACAGACCTATACATGAATATAGGCCCGATGTCTTAGAAAGATGAGAGAGATATTCCGAGGTATCCGTTTTATATTGGACTAAGCCAAAATGTCTTTCAGTGAAGAGAGGCAGTATGGAAGACTTTGAGTCCAGGTCCTGAAAGTCTGAATACACCATTTATAACAACATAATTCCAGCCAGGCCTTTTTGTTGCAATAAAATCAATCAGGCATCCAATGTAACACTCAGTGTGTGTAAGCTTAATTGCTTCTAAAGTACGAGGTTGTTTTTCTCTATACAAAAGATTTCATGACTATTAGTTGTATCTCAAGAAAACATCTTACCCTACCATTCTACAGCTGCATCATTTGCCCAATATACCTGATGAGATGGTAGTGTTATTGATTATGTGAACATCAACACACGTGTGTATTTTGTTGCTTAGTTCTTAGTTAGCACAGAAAATATAGTTAGGGTGGTCTCTTGGGCCCCAAACTATGCTCATGGGCTAGAGCACATGTTGTAGGTAAGCAACTATGTTTAACTTTTCATAAACATTGTCCATCTGAGGGGGTAGCAAGCCAAAAAAGCAAAAATGTGCCTTCAAAATGATACAATATCACAATAAATATCTTCAGTCATAGTATCAGCATGGAATTTTTGATTAGTTATGGTGAATGAATTTTGTGTTTGATTAATCGGACTGTAATTTGGAGTTGTTCACTCCTTGTCTCAAATCCCAAATAATAAAATATCCTCCAATTTTCTGTTTTAGAATCCGCGATATGTATGGTTCAAGTAGTGCAAATGCAATGGTAGCAGATCTGGACTTATAATTGCTGATAATTCGGTTATTAAAGAGAGACTTCAAAAACACAACTGAACTGTTGATCAACAATACCTCAGCGGTAAGTAGAGCTACTATCGTACAATGTGCGCTAGCCTCAACTACTGAGCACTGGTTTAGATTTGAGTTTGGTGCAATTCTCGGTGGAATTGCTCAAGGATTTATTTTAAACAATAATAACAAAATATAAATATGGATCTATTCGTCAGGCAATAAATCAATCAATAATTTTACAATAATATCTTAGCATTTATCATTTAGTCATAAAAATACATAAACATTCGAAATCTTTATAATAAGATCTTACCCTTGGTGTAGATGACCTCGAATTCAGTGTGATATTCAGTGTGATATCTCTGTGTATTGAAACTATGTTAGACTGGGTTCCTCGCTGTGAGTCGCGGTATATGTATCTCTTATATCTAGGCTATGTTAGACTAGGTTCCTCGCTGTGAATCGCGGTATATGTATCTCTTTATATCTAAGCTATGTTAGACTAAGTTCCTCGCTGTGAATCGCGGTATTTGTATCTAAGCTATGTTAGACTGATTTCCTCGCTGTGAATCGCGGTATTTGTATCTAGGCTATGTTAGACTAGGTTCCTCGCTGTGAATCGCGGTATATGTATCTCTTTATATCTAAGCTATGTTAGACTAAGTTCCTCGCTGTGAATCGCGGTATATGTATCTCTTTTATCTAAGCTATGTTAGACTAGGTTCCTCGCTGTGAATCGCGGTATTTGTATCTCTGTATATCTTGCCAAAAGCTCTGTTGGCTGAATGTGTCTAAAGTTTTTAGACAATTTTCCTCTCTGTAGATGTGCCTCCTTGGGCTGACTGAATCAGATAATTCTCTGATTAAATCTGTAATGCTGTACGTCGTTAACCCGCTCTCTGGCGCTGACTGATTTTTACAAGTGTCCATCAGGCTTTTATAGTGCTGGTTTGCTGTCCTGTTATTGTGCAACGTTTGCATTTACAGGTGTAAAGGTGTTTACCTTGTTATTGGTTTTAGCCTCAATTTCGTCATTACTCTCTTTTGATTTGCGTGTTTTGTCAGTTTTAATTATCTAGCTGTCAAAACATAGTTAGTCTGTCCTTTGCTTGACCTTCCCTCATTTCTGTTTCGATTATTTTTAAGTAATTTATGGTGTCAAGTGCACCTGTTTATCCAGGGTGTAATCTGTTGGTTTTCCTGATTTTGCAATCTTTCCAGGGTTGTTTTGAAGATCTTTAGTGACTTCTATTGCTCGTTATTTTAAAAATAGCTTATGGTGTCAACTGCACTTGTTTTCTGTGGTGCAATATATTGGTTTTCTAATTTCGCAATCTTTCCAGGGTTGATTGACGTGCCCAAAGATCTCGTGACTCTGTGGTTATTTTGAAGATGTTTTTGTGACTTCTGTTGTTTTCCCGTTGTTTGATTCTCCACGGGTTGTTGCACGTGCCCAAAGATCTCGTGACTCTGTGGTTATTTTGAAGATGTTTTGTGACCTCTGTTGTTTTCCGTTGTTTGATTCTCCACGGGTTGTTGCACGTGCCCAGATTTCTCATGGCCCTGTGATTATGTTTTGTTATATTTCAACACGCCCTCAGTGCACCATTCCCTCTATTTACTACAATATTACTATTTTCCATTACCATTTATAGCCTGTGTCTAGATAAATCTCAATAATGATAACCTATGATGTTTAAGCCTAAACTACCCGTCACCATGCACTGAATGCCTAAGTATGTATCCGTTGGGTCTCAGTTTAAGCTCTTAGTAATAATTGAATTTAAACTAACTTTACTTTGTTTTTGTTTTACAGATTATGTGGGTTAATGGTGATATCCTGTCTTCACAGTACAGTGTGCAAGCTTAATTATCTAAAGAATACTCTACCACACTACTGTCAGAACTCATCTCATATCTATAACTTTAAAGTCTTTGGTTCTCATATCATCAATTCGAAGCCAGCGAACAAGCAGCAAAGCTCTCACAACAAGCAGGTCAAGCCTATAATAATCACGCCGAAACAGATCACCATAGCTATTCAAATTGACAACATGTGGATGACAATGGAACTTATGAGAAAAAAAATATAATCAGAAACCAGTGCAATTTGTGTTATAATGTCTGGTGACCTAGAGTTCACCCTTAGTCTTAGTTTTTGACTTTTGCACGCTCATTGTTTTTCTCCGCTTTAGAAACCAATCACCGATAATAGGTGCAGAGGTAATTATTTTTGACAGGTGTCATATTTTATGGGAGTTCTAATCCAGCTTATGAGTAATTATCAATTTTTGTGGTTGCTGTCCAGGGTCTGGTTTATGAAATGTGTTGGTTGAATATTAACACGTTATTCACTGCACTGTGTCTTTATATGATATGTGATTGACCTTTAGTTTTGTACTGTCGCACTTTTCGGAAATAAAATTTGTTATCCCCGTTGTCGAAGATTTTTACTGTGTGTGTGTGTGTCCCTCTAATTTTCTTGTATGGTTAATCGTTTGCTGCATCTGACAATAGTGCAGTTAGAGACATGTGGTTTTATTTATCAGGTGAACACCCATTTAATTGAGATCAACTATGAATCAAATACAGCTTACTACCCCTCAATAATCCTAGAAATATGATCCGCTCTGCTCTGAATTGTTGGCAGTGAACCTTCTCAGCCAATGAAAGCCCTGATGCTATTTGATGCAGTGAGTCTATTGTTTATTTTCTATTGTTTAGTGGCATACACAATGGAAAGCCGAATATTCCTATATAGACCTAATCTATTACGCCTATATTATAAGGGACACTAGATAGGCCAATTGTCTAGGACATCACACTAAGCCACACACACAATTCAATTTAATCCTGAGGGAGAGGAAGTTCATTTAGCCAACTCAGCTTCACAACAACAAGAATGAAATTAGAACAGCTGTAAATGGACTTGATTGAATCAATTTGTTGTAGCTCTCAGGTAAAATAAAATGCTATTTATTTTGTACACTACTACTCTACTCCTCAGTTGTGAGAGAAAAACGAGTAGACTAACTAAAAAGTCTAGCTAGTAACTGTTAGTTATTATCACCACTAGTAGCTGTCTGTAGTTTGCCAATCAGGTACCAATGTAGGGGAGGCAGGGGTACCTTGGGACATGGGGCACAGTGGGACGGGTTCATTTCTGAGAGTTGTATGCTCCTGCTGGGTTTGATTTTCAGTTTTCTAACAGGAAATGACATATTGAGGCAGCCATATTATATTCAACCTCATGCTGACACAGGATAAAATTTGGTGAGTAAAATAAAATTTTTAGTTCAAAAAGTAAATATTTTGTCACATACAATATACATAATTGTGTTGACTGGGTACCATCTACAGATAGGCTCTAAGTATTGTGGACAGTGATAATGTGTGTTTGATTGATTGAGTACAGCATTATATTGATTTACATTCCTTTTAATGAAAAAAAAGAGTTCGTTTGAATTGTTAACCTATGGGGCACAATGGGACAAAACCCTACGGGGCACAATGGGACATGTCCCACTGTGCCCCGATTTCCTCCAAATTGATTATAATGTATTTTGAATGTATTTTGTAGACATAGCACGATGGTTAGAAACAGAATTCCCTCAACCAAGAGTCATACTGATGATACTGTATTTGCAACTGCTATTAAGGAAGTCGTAGATGGAACACTATCCTTGAGAGCGGCGGCTGATACCTTTGCAATTCCCAAGTCGACGCTAGCGAGAGCCATGACAAAGTACCGGAACGCGGCAAAGACTGTTGGTAACGGTGAAGCTGCGACTAATATTTCAAGAATGCGAAGCAGGTTGGAGTATCCACATCCGCTGAAAGAGGCACACTCGTGACACTGGTAGGATGCATTAGCGCCCAAGGAGGTTATATCCCTCCGTTTTTGATCATGCCTAGAGTGAACTTTAAAGAGTCCATGCTGAATGGCACCCCACCTGGAAGTAGCGGGGCTGCTCACCCATCCGGCTGGATGAATCAGGAGATTTTTCTTTTGTGGATAGAACACTTTGCTAAATAATGCAAATGCTCCAAAGAGAAGCCAGTGCTTCTCTTGCTGGACAATCACACCAGCCACATTTCAATCGCAGCAATTGATGCTGCTAAGGAGAAAGGGGTAGTATTACTTACATTCCCGCCCCACTGCAGTCATTAGCCTGTTAGATCGGACTGTGTATGGCCCGCTGAAAAAGTACTATAATGGATGCTCAACAATCCGGCTAGAACTATATCAATTCATGATATAGGAGCGCTGCTTGGCGAGAGTTTCCACAAAGCCTTTACACCAGCCAATATTCTGTCAGGCTTCCGCGTCTCTGGGATCCACCCATGCAACTCGGACATATTTAGTGATGATGAATATTTGGCTTCGGCTGTTACAGACCGTCCAGCTCCGGTCCAAGTCCCAGCATTACCTCCTGCAGGTCTTTCTGGTCAATCTCAAAATCCGCTGCCCGCTGCCACAGTTACTGAACCTACACCATCGACCAGTGAATTGATCAGATCGCCCAACGATTTTACTCCCCAAGACCTTCGTCCATATCCAAAAGCTGGACCCCGCAAGAATGCAACCTCAAATCGAAGGAAAGTGAAGTCCATGGTCCTCACTGATACGCCTGTTAAGCAGCAGATGTTGAAAGAACTGGAGGCAAAGAAGAAGCCACCAAAGAAAAGGGCCAAAATACTGACTCCGGAATCGAGCGATGATGATGACGGAAAAGAGGATGAAGCGCTGGCCAAGAGACTAGAGAAAGAAGACAGTTCTGGAGACGAGTTAGATACTGAAGAGCCACCTAGATCACCTAGGCCTACCACGGAGGTGGGAGAGTACGTCCTGGTCAAGTTTACTGGGAAGAAGACCAATGTGAGGCATTTCGTGGGCATGGTAGTGGAAACAGATGGCTGTGGAGTCTTATCGACTGTATCGTTTTTCAAGACTATTCATGGTATAAACCCTTCCTTCATCAAATCTGAGCCGGAAGATATCACGGATATTGATGACACCGATATTGTCCTTCGTCTACCACCACCAACTAACACTGGTGGAACTAGCAGGCTGTCCCAGAGGATCGTTTTCCCAGTTGACCTATCTTATTACTTTTGATTTATACTGAAAAACAGTTGAATATAATTTTGATTAGTTTTATATCTCAAATAAATAGTTGAACAACAAAAGTTAGTAAAGACCTCTCTGTATATTGTGATACATTATTTTCAATAGGAACATATAGTCCTAGAGTGCCCCGAGCCCTGTCCCAATGTGCCCCGACATAGGGGCACTCTGGGACAGTGTACAATGCTCTCTGTTTTTCTCACAACTTTTTTCTAGACTGGTAAACTGCCAAATGGTTATTATCATGTAGTTAACAACACATCAAACTATATATGTGTATAGTTTGAAGATGACCATCCCAAAAATAAACGGTCTGTGGCCAAATAGGTGAAATTTGTCCCAGAGTGCCCCCGCCTCCCCTACATGTGCAGTGCAGTGTAATATCAAGCATGGACTGGAGAAGGACTCCTAAGAGTTGTAAGAGGGGAGGCTCATACAAGTCCAACGAGTTTACTCCTTACTCCTCGCTTTGTTTTTGGTTGGTGGTGGTAATATCAGTGAGTTTCAGTTTGCTCCATGATAGCGTCATCATTAATTTTCTGTATTTGGTTTCTCAAAGAAGATTCAAACTAGTGTAATATGAACCATTTGTGCAAGTTTAGGTGGGCAACTCTTGTGCAACTCATTGTCTAGAACTGTTATTGCTAAACTATGGCTACATGTAGGCCTACATACTTTACATTATAAGGAAATGCCCCCTCTCTCTACTACAACTACAGCCTATGTAGGCTAGGTCCTGCATTTGTAGAAAGTGTGTGCATAGATTTTGCCTCGGCGCAACTGACGGATCATTATTTCTCTATGTAAACCATTCCCAACTGTCTGAGACTGGTGGGGGGACCCTCAATGTGAAACGGCAAAACTCACTCTTTTATCGCTTCTTGTTTATATCCACTTTATTTACTGATCAAGCATGTGCATATAAGACCATGTGGTACATCATCATCTAGCTTAGTAGGCGAGACCTGCTTTTAGCTTCGTTCGAGAATATGGACACTAAACAATTGAACTATACTCACTCTTGTGTGAACTATTTGCGAACATATTTATCTAAGGAGCGAGGATATTGAGCATTTAAGTTGTAATGATAATTTGGTTTACAAAGCGCAGCAATGACTTCTTTTGATTGCAGATTTTTTTTGTATTTTAGTCTACATTGTAAAGCAACACAGACTGCAGAATAGTACCTAGAACAGAACAATGAAGGGGAAAGTGTTTAGGTGGTTTATAGCAGATGTGATACAACTCCTAGTATCAATAGTCGTTCAGCTTACTATCATACCTCCTCAATTCAAACAGGTAAGCAGACAATAAAATTTTCGCTTTATTATTGGTTTTACTCTTCGTATTTTAATTTGACCCGCTGTTTTTGCAATTAATTAAAATGATATAAAAGTTCATTAAAGTGATGATCTTGCCTTATATTCACAGTAGAAAGTTTACTGTCCTATTTTACACTAGGTAACTAGTAGGAGTCCCTGTAGGTGTATTCATACGTACACCTGGATTCAACATCAACATCCTCGATAAAACACGGTAATCATACATTAATTGATGTATTGACTTGGCTGCCGGAGCTATGACAATGCTGCAGTATTTGGTGTAATCACATTTTAACCCCTGGAATCAATGTCAGCACCATCAAATTACCCATGCTAGTCTGTTCAAGTGAGTAGATTGATAAATTGGAACTTCTGTGTTTTTGATGCCAACGTTGCATTATTGCGGCAGCGGGTTAAAGTTGAATCAGATTTTAACCCTCAAAATCATCGTCAGCACCATCAAATTACCTATGCTAGACTGTTTGAGCAAGTGGATTGATAAATTAAAACTCCTGTGTGTTTGCTGCCTACGTTGCGTTACTGCGGCACCGGGTGGTCTTATCACATTTTAACACTCAAAATCAACGTCAGCACCATCAAATTAACCATGTTAGACTTTTCAAACTTGTAGATTGATTAATTTAAAATGCTGTGATTTCGCTGCCAACGGCGCATTATTGCGGCAGCGGATGGTCTGAGCGCCTTTAAACTGCCGGATTTGATTTCAGCACCCCTGGTTGACCTTAATACACCTTTTTTATGTACAACAATATAAATTTGATTTTTTTCATAGTTTTCCCAACAGTGTACAACTTTTAAAAACACAACCATATCCTAATTTGAATCTTTTGTTCGCCAATAATAAGGGGATACGGAAGACATTCATTATGATTCATCAGTAGTTATTATTTCCTTGCAACATTTCAGGACCATTCAGAGTTATCAGATGTATCTCGTATTTAAGTCAGTGTTAGCAAGGATAGAACATCATTCGTTGCAGCCATGTCCAAATTCACAGCTTCTCTACTTTGTCTGGCAATTTTCTCACTAGCCATAGTGGTGAGTTTTCTGTTAATATGAAAATGTATTTCAATGTTTCTTTTGCCTCTCTTGTGTCATGATCATTGTGTCTAACTCTAACTCTAACTCTGTTGCTGCAAGTATTGTCAAAATTATGAACAAATCTCTCAGAATTGTGTAGTAAAGAAATGTCATAACATAGGTTAGTTTTACCAACTAAGAATTGGAAGTTCTCTGTGATAATTTGGTAGCAGATGAGTATCAAATGATTATATTTATCAATGTTTATCATGCTCTTATAGGTTGTCATGGTTTTACATGTGGATTATAATCGCTTTGTGACAAGTCTCTTCAGACCCAAAAGTGAGCAATTATATCATCAAATGTTTTAACTGAAACATTCAATTATAGTTAAGAGAGCATATGTGATGATGGCTTCTTAGAGTCTCTGTTAGAGTTAGCAACCTGAAGAGGGTCGCTTGACGGTCAGAAACTTTTGTGTCCTTGAAACCTCTGAGTGTCTTGATATTTTCATATGGGTGTCTTGCACATGTTTACTTACCTGAGATGGCTATAGTTATCCCTTTCCAAAAGGTTGATGGCGCGCCATTCATCCTAGCAGGTCCTAGTGGAATGCGACTAAAAACACCGGAGGTCCACTGTGTGTTTGCACACTCCACATGCAGTAAAAAGATCCCCCTCTGCCTCTTCGATAATAAGAGTAGCCGGAATTCTGGCGGGCATAGGTTTAGGGTGCGGCTTGAGTACCATGGGTCCCTGTACCTGTACTCTAGAGGGGTAACCCTCTCCGCAATGAAGACTAAGACTTAGATTTATAGGGGGAGGGGGGGTGGGATTCACACACATTTGTTTAAAGTACAATCTCTACCCATCTTACTTCATCTTTTTTAGCTTTGTTGATCGTGAGGGACCTGATGGAGAGTTATTGAGATGTAAAATATGTCCAACATGCAGCGATGGCGGTAAGTCGTTTTGATTCATATTCTGATGATAGTATCAATTATTGTCAGGATATCTAAAGTTTTCAGCACCCATTTCTAAGCTTGCAATTATTAAATGCATGCATCGCCATGTCACTTTCTGGTGAGCTGCACGCAAAAAAAGTCAAGGACTGCCATCATGTCAGTAGGAGTTTGCTGTTTAGTGCCCCTAGAACTGGTCAGAAACTAGTGCCAACAGAATTAACCGCTATGAAAATTTTGTGGATAAATGAATCTTTATAATCGATGTGATGAATCTTGTCTCCTTTTATTCATTGCATTTGATTAGTGGTGCCAAGCGAGATCGAAATTGACTGTAGGTTTAAAATATATCCTGCTACCTATCATTCAGTTGGAACCCTTAAACATTTTTGTAGTGAAGGTGGATCTTTGATTACATCTTTTGCAAAACAGTCTTCACATTATAAACCAAAAGCATTTTCTCAATATTTACCATTCAAATGCTGCGATGGTAAGTCAAATGTCCCAGTATAGGGCGACTCCAATTGATATTGAGTTTTGTAATCAGCTTGAAGAGGTGCTAATCAGGACGCAGGCTTATTGTGTAAGGTCGATTTAGTATATTCAATAACATTCAATTACACAAAAAAGCATCCTATTCTTTGCCGAGATGCCACTTGATTCATGGTTGCAAATGATCATATTAAGCTTATAATGGTTGCTGAAAGGACTGGTAAACTAAATTATCAGTTATTGAGTTTCTTTGGCATAAATGCATAATCCCGAGTATATTACTGAGAAAAGGGTACCGTCATTATAGACTTAGCAATAAATCTAGACAGGACACTATATTGGTATTGAGGCACTGATGAATTTAATTGTGGGCGATGTAGCGACAGTTGAAGTTGTAGAAGCAATGATGCTATATTTATTTACGGTCTAGAATCAATGTTTTAATGTCAATAACTAGATCAATTTTGATCGGATTTTAAGTTTGAAACCTACCAACATGGTGGCAATTTTGATTTTGAAATTGCTGTATGTGTTTTGAAATTTAGATTTTTCATCTTCATTTTTTTCCAACCAGTTTCGATAAAATTTTATGCGCCTCATATAAGATATAACTAATTTAACTCAATTGAGGCGGTATTACTTAAAACGCCCTAATCAAATACTTTATTGTCCTCCTACTGTTATTGTTGAAATCAATTGGACCATACCTATTTGGACATTTATTCTTTTCGGGAATGGGTATTAAAATTCTCTAGGCGACTAAGGTAGAATGACACTACTCAAACTGCAAATGATGAAATCATTGGAAAGAGATATTTTGGGACTCCCTGCACACAATGCTGTCTTCAATTACTTCAGAGAAAACAGAGCAATCTTCAATTTTAAAACTCTAATCTTCTGAATTAATTCTTCAAAACAACTGGAGTCGACATAAAACTGCCGTACCTAAATGCCTCTGAGAACTGAGCCAGCAAGTTTGATAGTTAATGAATGTGATCACTTTTCTCTAGACAAACAATGCACCTGGTGGGGCTCGAACCCAGGATCCTGTGATCCAAAACCCTTTTTTTCCTCAGGGAAGCTGGTATTGGGATCAACAAAGGATGTAATCG
Organism: Membranipora membranacea; assembly: GCA_914767715.1. Classification (NCBI taxonomy): domain Eukaryota; kingdom Metazoa; phylum Bryozoa; class Gymnolaemata; order Cheilostomatida; family Membraniporidae; genus Membranipora; species Membranipora membranacea. The sequence goes on from OU612072.1 coordinate 13,206,291, forward strand.
GTTAAAAGAGGATCAGTCGCTTTCAATCTGCTTCATCATTTTGCCAAGCGAACGGTGATTGTAAACAAAAAACACATACTAAATCTATAATAATGACCCTTACCAATACAATGTGTCCGCATATTAAAGGTCTGACATTCAGCTGCCTATCAGGCTCTCTAAATCCTAGATCCACTTAAATACTTCAACCAGAGGCTTGCAATCTTATCCCAATGAGACCTTTGAGATGAGTCTCCTCACTGTGAATAATCTCTATATTTGCTGATAGTGGATGAATATTTGTGCAAAATGTTTGTTTATTCAATTTGGAAATTCGAAGTCATGAGTTGTGTTCTCTGTTTGAACAAGAAGGTAACTCTGGCTTGAGATGTGATGAAATCAGCTGTGATGCAATAACATATATATATGAGCTGGTTTTGAATAAGATTACATTGAGAGAGCTCTGACAGAAATAAATGACAAGATGTACTTCATACTGAGTTACATATGGTAGCATCATTTTTTCTCATTCGACTGGGACTCTTAGCAAATTGCATTGCAAAAAATCACACGGTTTTTTCCCTGATATATTTACAATAATGATGTTAACAAGCATAAAGATATTGCAATAACTGCTAAATATGATAACATCATAAAATTTGTGCAATGAATCTGTAGGCTATACATGTTTGAGGGGATATGCTGGGGTTAAAAGTGGAAAAATAAAAGGATAAATTATGTAAATTCAAGAATACTGCAACATAAAATTGCCCCTTTATAAGGAATAATAATATCATAATAAAAATGATGTGTTGGCTATTAAAACATTGATATCATTGAATGAGACGTTATCGTCATAAATATAACTTGGTTTAAATCGATATTAATGGAATGTGGATTGTAAATTGACGGTCAGTTTGTTTTGTAAGTAGATGATCTGAGGGGGGGGGGGGGGCAAAATGAGTGGTATTGAAGTTGATTACTATACTGATACAGCTCTCCCCCCTCTGGGCAGTAGTCTAAACCTGCTTCACACAATCAATATAGTGCATTATAGTTGCTATAGCTCTGAATACACTATCTGGTGTACCTGTAAAGTACAAGATAATTTGATCGGCCATTTTCAGAATTAATGTAATACATTTTTGTGGCATTGGATAATTCAGCAAGAACAGAAACCAAAAGCATTTGTCCCTACAATAAAAGTTTGGCGATCTATCCTATCTCGATTCGGTATCCTTAACAATATTCATATAGCCACTCACCTTTACATGTGTCACCGTAGGGGTTTATGGGAAAGTAGACCCATGAGGGTTTCTGTCTAACACAGTCTGAAAAATAGTTTTTCCATCTGCAAATATTTTTGCCCAACAACCTCAATAATAATCTGGTACTCCAAATGGTTCAGATGGATGTTTGGTCTGGATATACAGTACTGAATCTGATAGAATGACTCTTCTAGTAGGTTTGCAGCCTATCGAATAAAACAATAGATGATAATAATCATTATTGGTTTTATCAAGCGCCGGAACCATGGTCAACGGTATATTGGTTGCAATGAGGACGAGGCTGCATTTAGACAGAGTACACAGCCAACAAAACCACTACCTTCGACAATAACTTGTGACCTAGACCAACTGAACCACCTCCTACAACTTGCCAAGGGCAGAAATGTACTATTTTTTGTAGTATTCATCAAACCTTAAAACCATCCCAGTGAATGCCAGATGCTTTACACAACAACATCATGATATCTAAGGATTTTTTCGTATAGACACCTTCTCAATTAAATGTCAAATAGAAAATGTATGATACAAATCAGGGGGTCTTATCAGACGCCATATCCTTAGCTATGGTAGACAAGATATTGGTTGCCTTAAGGGCAAGGCCGGATTCGGTCGGATTAAACAGCCAGCAAAACCACTACCTTCGACACTGGGCTGTGATTAAATGCCTCGACCAACTGAGCATTGGGACATGAAACCTGGAAACCAATCCAATTCATGTAGCAACACCATAATAAATCTCAGCATTTCTTTGGATAGACAACTTCCCAATTTAATCTCTCTCTGTTCATGAATTTGTTTCTGCCCAGTTTGATATGGCAGCATAGAAAGCCGATATATCATATCATTCAAAACTCACAGGCTGGAGGCGAGATTCAAGAAAGTTATGACAGCTTCCTATACTCGTCAGTGACATATACGGCCTCAATGAAGTTGCTGCGGTAATCTACAATGGCAAATAATAGTGGTTGGAGTAAACTCAACTTAATTCCTGTTGGTAACATAAATATCCTCATCACGCTTTTAAATGATATGTGTCAGTTATTTGATTAAGTAATTTAACTTACGAAGTACAGCTCGATATCATAGTATAGCACCAGTGCTTCCCAATAAGCAGATCCATGTTCTTCAAAGTAAGCCCTCACTTTCTCCTGATGAGCCATGTTTGAGCTGATCAAAGCCAGATAATGACTACAAAAGGGAACAATTGCAATTCATACTTCAGTACCTTGTCACAATTGATCAAGATGGCCACTAGTGAACACTTGTACACATATCACAAGAATTTATCCCAACATAAAGTAACAATGAGTCAGTGATGGTCTTGTTTTTATACCTAAAAGTAATTCCTGCAACAAATTTTGACGCAAATCTGAAAATCTTACTTCATAAAAACACAAGGAAATGATGGCTTGGGTATTTATGTTGATCGGTATTGTGCTCGGATAGGACAATGGTGATTATTGGCAACAATAGATCGTCATAAGAGATGGTGTTCTTGTATTGAATGAAATATTGTACCCTGTTGACAAAACAAAAGTGCATGGTTAAAACAGAGTATGGATTTGATTTCAATGGTGAAATAAAAATCTCTTGCCATATTAAAAAACAGGATAACTATTTAAAATATTATCCCGGGAATTAGGAAGATAAACTTGATCAAGTTAAACATGAAACGAAATTATATTGTCGAATTGCAATGATCAATGTTTTGCGGATTACTTAATCATCGTCACAAAAATTATACATTTAGATTTTATAATCGCGACTTACAATTACTGGTGGGATAAGTGTCAAACCGAGCAATGGGGTGAGTTTGTACTCTAAAGGCACTCTTAAAATTCCTGATGCAACTGAAAACGAAAATAATAAGCAGTGACAATAACTGATTGTGATCGACGAGCAGAGCCTGACCTCGACGCCGCATTATAAGTGATTGAATAATCATATCGATATGATTACTGATGATATACACTTGGAGATGAAGTGATCGGATCGAAGTGTAGTGTGGTATTTCTAGATCGATATTACTCAGGCAACATGTTGTAGATAGGCGTACGATGGATAAAACGTCTGTCATTACTGCTGAATTGCCACAGCGAGTTAAACACAATATTATTAATACCTAATTTAGTTCCCAAACTTTAAAACATTTATAGTGCCAAAAACGATAAGAAAAATGAGTACAATTAAACTCACCACCATATCGAGAGGTGTCTAGCTTTAGTGTTCAGTGGTCGATGTCCATTATAAACTGTTCAGAGTATTCATTGTGATGGTTGATTGAATACAAATACCATGTAGAATATGGTTAAATACAGATACACTGAGTCAGGATATTTTAGAGCGACATTAAAATAACCGTGCTGGCTGATGTTGACAGTTCGCCAGTCTTACACAAACTGAATTGACAGATGAGGCTAGCACAAATCTGATTGGCTGATTTGAGAGAAGATAAGACAACTCTTTTAGATTAAAGATTTAGATTCAGATTAAACTTCCTTATACAGTTATACATACGTTGTTATAGGGATGTGGTGTTTAGAGTCATTAGGCATGCATGAGTAACCAGCCAAGCAAAAAATCGAGCGGAGAAACGCCTCTAGACCTGCAAAGGGATATCCCCTCAATCATCAATCAGTATTATGAAAATATCTACATTACTAAGACCATGAGGTTTTTAGCATCATAAGCTATGTCAATTAAAGGGAATATGAGATCATGGCAAAAATAATTACCTGATGGAGAAGGTCTCAGAGATAACCATATAAAATCCTTCAGTTTGTATTAGTAGACAACTTTTCGTTATACAGATTTGAGTACTTCAATGAGGTGGAATGGTGAATTGAGACTAGGTTATTCCTTAAAGTTACACTCCATTTATTGCACCCAACACTCACAATGTCTTTCTTTCAGAATTTTTGTAATGCTAGCTATGATATTAAATCATAGTTAGTATTCTCTCCTTACACATGATTGTAGACATAGATTACCAACACGATAACTCTGAGAGGGCACAACCTTGACAATGTGATAACGCTTTTTGATATTGAAATATCTACAAAAAAGGATGCAAAAGCCTCCAGTGAAACTATTAGTATTCAATCGAGCACCAGCGGTCAAAAGCTTCCAGATTTCATGAGCTTTTTCCTGACAAGATTGACAGGGTTATCATTTAATAATTTCCATATACAAGTTATAATAATAACTACAATAACAATGAGGAATCTAATTTGTCACTTATTGCTGGTTCCGTTGCCTGTGTAATCAAGGATTTAGAGGAACTGCTTCCTTTATCTAAATCACTTATCTGTTCTTTCCATTGAGACATGACGCTGACTATCTTCAGTTTACTGAAGTCAATGACTGATTGCTGGGTTAGAATGCAAGCGTCCTAAATGATAATTTCTTAAGCTGAGATAATTGGCCTTGAGTGTTGACTATTCCTATATGAGACAATGCAAAGTTTCAATAATTTTGATTCAATTCAATGAGATTTAATTAACATTTATAAATATGAGAAAATATAAGGTAAATTTTAACTTACGATTGTATCATGGGGAAAACGTTAAAAATAAAATTTTTCAATTTCATTTGCATTCTAGGACAATAACTGATGCTTGCTAGTGGACTACAAGACATTGTGGTTGTCCCCTCTCTTGTCAAGGGTGAACAACTCGATGGTATCTTCATTTCTTAAGTTACCATCTAAAATACTAATGAGTTTTCCTACAATCTCTTACAACTATACTTGATTGAGAATTAATCAGGGGCAAGCATTTTCTTATTTACTCACAGATTGTACACGTTACCCTGGTAACATCCACTATTAGTGAATCTGGAATACATTTGGCATTGAATAAAAACAATGGCCATGGATGATGATTACATTCAACAATGCAATGTCAAGATTGAGTATATTTTCGGAAAACCCCGAAAGCGGCCCGCGTCCCAAAACGGCATGGGGCCCAAAACGGCACGAGGCCCAAAACGGCCCGCGGCCCAAAACGGCCTAGCATGATTCATGAGTTCTCCAAGTCCAAAAACCTCTAAAAAATGAGTTTAGTCAACGAACTTAAGTTTTTGTGAAAAAAACTCAAGTTTTCAAATTTTTCAAAAAAACGGCCCATCTTGGTTTTTGAGTTCCCAAGTCCCAAAACCTCTTAAAAATGAGTTAAGTCAACGAACTTAAGATTTTGGGAAAAAACTTAAGTTTAAAAATTGTTCAAAATAACGGGCCTTCTTGGTGTTTGCGTTCTCCAAGCCCCAAAACCTCTAAAAAATGAGATAAGTCTACAAACTTAAGATTTTTTAAAAAAAACCGAAATTTTCAAACTTTTCGCAAAAAAACGGCCCAGCATGATTTTTGAGTTCTTCAAGTCTTGAAACCTCTGTAAAACAACAAGTCAACATAGTTAAGTAAATACTAACCTGATAGAAATAAATGTAACAGTTGACATGGCTTAGGACAATAAAATACTATGTAAATGCAAGGATGTCTAACTTACGTGCAGAATGTGTTTGTTTTCGTAGTACATTTCTCAATGTAGTTTACACCACTGTATATTTCATTTATTTTTTATAAGCGCACTCACAGAACAATGATTGGATAATAAAATATTGACAAAGATTGAACTAGACAATGACAAACATACAGTGTAGTGAAGTTTAACTAATCATATTCCATTTCTTCCATCGTAATTGCAGATATGCCTAGCTCATCAGCCTGATATGCACTGAACCGTAGTAGGTCTTTGAGGTTTTTCGTACGATTAAATTTAGCAAAGGCTGAAAAAATTGACCTATTTATTTTAAGAAAACGTTTATTCCTCATCCTGGTGGCCTCTCCCACCTTCACCAGCTGCACCTGTCTCAAGGCCTCCTTGCCCTCTAAAGCAAGCCTTGCCATGAGCTTCCATGTGTTTGATTTTGCTTTGGTCAAGTCATTCAGCCGTTTGTGGTAGCCTATAGAAGAATAATACAACCAAATGACAGTATACAAATTGGCAGTTAATCACAAAATTATTAAAACCAACACACCGGCAGATTGTCAGGTCCTCAGTTACTTCAGCATTGTTAGAAAAGATGCTAAATATTATTATTGTGTTGATCTGAAAGGTGTTCAGTAAAAAATAAACAAATTGAATCATTTTTTGGAAAGAGAAAAAAAACCATTGTATATAAATACGCAACAAGCAATGTAAACAAGCGTTGCATTCCCTTTGATGATCCTTGGATTTTCCCTACCTTTTAAGTCATTATTGGTACGTATCTTTCGACCAAATACTGAAACCTCTGTTGGCTTCCATCTCCTTGTCAAAACATTTTCATAATACAACAACAATTCTTTGGCAGGGGCTGACTTTGCCATCTCTCATAGCCAACCTAGTGCTGGAACCACTCCCTCAAGTGGATGTAGCGCTAGTCCCAATACCATCTGGACAAATTGTTTGGTCTCGCTATCCTGGCAATATTTCCTGTACCATCCTGTGTTTCAAAATATAGGGGATGTTTAGTTTTAAGAGTGACCAGTTATAACATAATCCGGGCTAGGTATTTGATTGATTTTGTACCTGTTGATAACCGCTTTATAACTGGCACAGGCTTATCTATGACCAGAGCAGCATAGATAAGCCCCGTGACTTAACATATAGGTTACAAGCCTTAAAGTTTTTGGAAAACTGCATTCTACGATCAGTAATTAGATTTTAGCGTCGTATTTAAATGGGACTACTGGATTGTACACCAACACTAAGTACCAAAATTTCCAGTCGGTGATGCTGATAGGGTGCTACCATAGATATAAAAACTGTTTTTATGTCTATAGGTGCTACATATAATACTAACATTATTTCAATATAATGTTGATTCAAAAAGAGATAAACCTTGCCGTCTATCATAAAAACATAACCCCCTTATGAAGGCTTTTTTATTTTAAAGTACAGTTAAGTGTAACAGAAATGATAATTTATGTGAAGTTCATCAGAGGCATAGTCGACCAGATGTAACATTTCCTGAAACCTGAACACCAAACCCATACCCAAACCTATAACCTAAACCAATAATTAATTAGATAGAACACATGTATGGTGTGTATACAATACATGATGGGCTTTTTGAAAGAATTTGAAAACTTGAGTTTTTTTCACAAAAACTTAAGTTCATTGACTTAACTCATTTTTTAGAGGTTTTGGAACTTGGAGAACTCAAAAACCAAGATGGGCCGTTTTTAAAAAAAAATTTAAAACTTAAGTTTTTTCCCAAAAACTTAAGTTCATTGACTTAACTCATTTTTTAGAGGTTTTGGAACTTGGAGAACTCAAAAACCAAGATGGGCCGTTTTTAAAAAAAAATTTAAAACTTAAGTTTTTTCCCAAAAACTTAAGTTTGTTGACTTAACTCATTTTTTAGAGGTTTTGGGACTTGTAGAACTCAAAAACCAAGATGGGCCTTTTTTTGAAAAATTTCAAAACTTGAGTTTTTTTCACAAAAACTTAAGTTTTTTCCCTAAAACTTAAGTTTGTTGACTTAACTCCTTTTTGGGCCGCGTGCCGTTTTGGGCCGCGTGCCGTTTTGGGACCGAACCATATTTTCTATTGAAATGAGAATTTTTGCTTTTCAGCTTTACATAACTGTTGATTATAGTCTCAAAACAAGACAAAACAAACACAACCCTTTGTTTTGTAGCTGATTTTGAATCAACAGATAAAATATACAAAAGTAGTGCATTATTGTGAATGGTACCTGAGTAAGTTGGGGGAGTTTATTAGACACACCCATGCGCAAAACTCAATCAGTTCAATGGATTTAAACTAAAGTTTTACCACTTTCCCAGGCTAATGTCAATCCTAGACCCTGTATAGATGTTCCATTAATTATGTATTACACCAATACGTACACACAGCATACCGCTTCATGTATCATTTACATATCAGTTAACACCAAATAGACATATGGTTGAATTCCCACAACGATTATCATCAGCTTACCACCGGTAACATACCTTTGATGAAAACACTAGGATATTTTCAAGTCATTGACACAGTCACGAACCCTGATCATTATGGATTCTTGTTTGATTTTCGTAAGCACACTGTAAGTACAATGATACTCTAGTGTGTACTCAGGATTAACCATAGAGTAAATCCTCACATGGAAAGTCTACTGCTTTGGCTACTCTCTTAAGGGATAGATGAAATTTTAACTCAAAATATTATGTATGAAAAGCTAAGGAGTAAACTCTACCGGAACAAAACGACAATATCACTATTTAAATCTGCTTTTGACCAACATTAGCTTTGCCTCTGCTTGCTTGTCCCAAAAACCTCTCATGACATACAAACAGAGTGGTTTGGGGTAAAGGCAGCTGAGGGCAGGCAGGGAAGTGTAGAGGTTAGGATTCGAGCCTCTCAATCTGAGAGTTGCAGGTTTGAATCCCAGTCACTATCCGTGCTGCTAAAGGAGGTGAGCTCTCCGGACAATAGCCTAGCTTGCCCAACCTTACCTTGTACGAGGGTGCGCTTATTAGATGAGTTGATCTTAATCAACTAATGTAAGCATATTCTGAGTGGCCCCAGAAGTGGCACTGAATTGCAATAAAGTGTATATTATTATCACGTAAGGGGAACCTAGGGGTCAGAGAAAGCTAAATGTCAGGGGAAATAGATACAAACTGAACCTAGGGATCAGTAATGTGGGAATCAAAAGAAGCAAGACGTCAGGGGAAGCTGAGGGTCATTGAAATCTAGGGGTTGGAGGTAGTTATGGATCAGGGGAAGTTAGGAAAGCTGGGTGAAGGCAAGGAATAAAGACGATGCTGGACTCATGATTGTGAGGTGCTTGTTGAAACTATTACCAAGAACCTATTACTCCAACTGTACTTAGTCTAGGCCACTAGATAGGCCACCATTATGAAGCTGTATTCACAGCACGCAATTTGCAGGTTCATGTTACCCCCCCCCTGCTCAGCTCTGACCTGTCTGTTTATCACAAACCTCCTTTGATAGTTAATATTTTACTTAATTTAATAGCGTCCTGATAATAAGCCATTCAGTAGCCAGTGAGTCAGGTCATGTGAGGACACTGACTAAGACCTCTCGCTATGTACTGCACATGGAGATCGACATTAATAATGCTACACAGCTGATATTCAGTGATAAATCAGCGATAAGAAGGATAACTCTACCAGAGTCAGGCTCTCCGATTACAGAGTTTATAAATGACACTGTTTTAGTTGGACATGATAGGTATACTGGGTGAGTTTATGATAACAATTATTTTTCATCTGTGTTTGATCATCAGAAGTTGACTACTGTTTGGCACTGTGCAGATAACCAATAATGTAGATGGCTAATAACTTCTAAAACTTATCTTCTCATTAACCCAAACATTGGGTGTCATAATGCAATGCGGAATGATGTATAATATGTTAAATTGTAGTATAATGGTATTTGAAATAGCCGGTTTCAGTTGAACCACGCTAAAAATTATAGAAGTTTGATGCAAAAAGGAATTTTTATCCATCTGAGCATTTGACAAAAAGAGAACCAGCTATTACTGGGAAAATGGATACATAGAGTTAAGGCTCCCAAAAGCTCACATATGTCTTGTTTTTTTGTAGGTATGCAGAAGGCGTAGGAACATCAGCAAGGTTTGAGCAGATAGCAAGTTTTGAACAGGTTAATGCAACTCACATCATTGTTGCTGATCAGTTCAATAGATGTATTAGAATGGTGAGTTGTAGTTTGCAGAAAAATTAAATTGTCTAAAACAACCTTGAAAATTTATGCCAGGGTAGGTTAGTTATTGCTCTTTGATCGTTAAATAGATACCTATACTCTCACCCATTTGCTTTTCCCCCATAAACACACCATCAAGGAAAATATTTCACCGTTTTTCAGATGTGCAAATTTTCTCACCGAGAATATATGTTTTTTCAAAGAAGTTAATAAATGCATGATCTGCTCTCAAGATGAAAATTAGACTGGATGTTGAGATTTTTGACATATTTCTTAGGTGGGCCAGGATGCAAAGACTGAAACCTTTGCAGGAAACTGCCAGCACGGAGGATTCAAGTATTCAGGAACTCTTAAGGAGGCCAGATTCATTGGCCCATGGACAATCAAGTCATGTGGAAGTAACTTCTACCTCGCTGATCACCCTAAGGAAGTTCTGATAAAGTTAGGTAAAGTGTGACTTATTATGTCTTTACATGGCTCTCGGGCTGTCAACCTTACTTAACTCTTTAACGGTTCTCACTCATCATTTTTTTAGCTACCATTGGCCCAAGCAGTGCAATGTGCTTGATGTCCCAATGGGAACTTCTAAGCGGTTTTTCACTGCATCATTACTGCCTGTTCACTGGGTCCAGAAACTCCATAGGCAATCCTGACTTATGAGTACCTACATTGCAGAAAGCGCTGGTACTCATTGGACCACCCTAACATACTCGGTTTCTCAGGTAACACAAGTGCATATGCGCAGGGATTGAACCCCTATTGTCAGATCAATGATCTAACTCGCTAACCTCCAGGCTAACCTGATAACGATGTGCAATGTGTGTGTGATGGTATGTTATATATGATTTGTGAATTGATATAAATATCATTTTATTATAGACCCTATCAATAACATTGTAACCAAGGTTGCGTCTGACTCGAGAATGAGCTTTGCCAGAGGTATTATGCTTCTCAACCAGCAGTGTTCTTCAGCATATGTTACTTTCAACCATGGGATTATGAGGGTGGACACAGAGAATGGCAAAACAAAGCTTCTTACATCCCCAATGACAGGTTAGTATTTAATATAGTTAAAGGAACACACGCACCATTGATAAATTTTCTGCTGCATTCAATTTATATTACTCCCTCTATTGTTTTTTTATTGACCAACCAATGCAGCAATTGGGTTGAAGGCTATTAGCTTTGTACGTTGATAGAGTAAAACAAAAAAATAGTGTTGCTATAATTCATGGTACAATGTTAATCCGTTTCAGGTCCAGGATTCTCAGATGGTCTCTTAATGGAAAGCAGGATCGAAAATCCAATGGAGCTTGTGCAAATTGACAGTGACAGAAAAAGTTTTGTAGTGGTTGACAACGGGAATAACAGGTAATGTTATACAATTTGTTGGCATATTCGATATTTGTGTATGTTGGCTAGTGGTCATCACATTCTCACTGCTAGGCAAGTGACAATTTTAATGGCTTCACGGCATTCAATAGTTGCAGGAGTAGGAGGTAGCTCAGTTGGTAAGAGCGCTGTCCCTTCAGCATGCAAATGTTGAAGGTCGTGGGTTCGAATCTCACTGCGGTCTATTGACTACTGGGGTTTAGTTGGACCCCCAGGTGTGCTCCGACCTGCCTGCAAACTGAGAGCAAAATGGCGCAGATATTGCAGCCTAGCCCCTAAGGCAACTGGTATTTCGCCGCCGATGCTTCGGGATATGATATGACATCTGATTTTAATCAACCTTTAATCAACACACCCTCAGTCACTGCCAAATATGACCCCAAAGGGACGGGATGATATGCGCACAAATTTCTCCTTGTTCCGTTATCCAAATTAAAGCTATGATGAAAAGTTTGATAAGCCTCATAACTAACTCAAGTTCATATTCAAAAAATTTGATACAGACTACAATGTAAATTGAAAATGGCTTTATTACAAGATTAAAATACCATTGAAAGATATTCTTTGTCTTTTCATTATTTTTTACACTAAATACTCATTGATTTCATTTTAAGGATACGACTGGTAGCTGGTGAAAATATAGGCAACTACAGAGTCATGTCAATATGTACCGGACAGACAGGCTGGAGAGATGGGCCTTACAATGAGTGTAACCTATTCATGCCCTGGTCTGTAACTTATTACAATTACACAGACACCCTCTACATTGGAGATTTCAGAGCTATACGATATATAACAGGATTCTCTTCTCTGGCTGGTGAGTATTCTTTCTTCTTGGATTGATCTAAAAATTGTTTTTGGCATATTTCTGTGATATTTTTTGCAAGGCATCTAACCAGGATGATATCGTTTGCCAAATAAAAAGTTTATAATAGACTGTTGAGAAAAATCCCAATGACCAGTTGTCTCAAGGCAAATTTATGTGAATATTATGCTTGCAAAACATGTTTGAATTGTAGCATTGGTTTTTGTATAACATTGGATCTTTCTATGTTTTTGCTGAGCTATTGATCCAGATATAAGTTGACCTCGTATTACCTTTTTTTTCCTCAGAGAAGCTGGTATTGGGATCAACAAAGGATGTTATCGGTTAAGCCAGGATCAGCCGCTTTCCATCTGCTTCATCGTTTTGCCAAGCCAGCAGTGAATGTAAACAAAAAACACATAAAAAATATATGATTATGTATTTCACCAATACAATGTGTCTGCATCTTAAAGGGCTCACATTCATCTGCCTAGCAGCCTCTCTAAATCCTAGATCCACTTAAATATTTAAGTACGTGTTATTTGAAGCCATTTATCAAAGCACAACATATACAGATGATAAAAGAGAAGCTGGTATTGGAATCAACAAAGGATGTAATCGGTTAAAAGAGGATCAGTCGCTTTCAATCTGCTTCATCATTGTTTGTAAACAAAAGACAAATACAAAATCTATGATTATGACCTTTACCAATACAATGTGTCCGCATCTTGAAGGTCTGACATTCAGCTGCCTATCAGGCACTCTAAATCCTAGATCCACTTAAATACTTCAACCAGAGGCTTGCACTCTTATCCCAATGAGACCTTTGAGATGAGTCTCCTCACTGTGAATAATCTCTATTTGTGCTGATAGTGGATGAATATTATTGTGCAAAATGTTTGTTTATTCAATTTGGAAATCCAAAGTCATGAGAGTTGTGTTCTCTGTTTGAACGAGAAGGTAACTCTGGCTTAAGATGTGATGAAATCAGCTGTGATGCAATAACATATAATTATATATGAGCTGGTTTTGAAGAAGATTACATTGAGAGAGCTCTGACAGAAAAAAATGGCAAGATGTACTTCATACTGAGTTACATATGGTAGCATCATTTTTTCTCATTCGACTGGGACTCTTAGCAAATTGCATTGTAGAAAAGCACGCTGCTTTTTCCCTGATATATTTACGATAATGATGTTAACAGGCTTAAAGATATTTCAATTACTGCTAAATATCATAACATCATAAAACTTGTGCAATGAATCTGTAGGCTATACATGTATGAGGGGATATGCTGTAAAAACTGTTCGTCTTTTTTTTAAATTTATTGGCATAATTTTCATTCGATGAGAATGTTTTACAAAATCAGCCTTCCAAGAAAAAAAAAGGGAAAAAAATAAACCAAAAATTTTTAATCAAGATGACCAAAAAAATAATCAGAAAAAGTGAGTTTGAATGATTTATAATTGATTATTGAACGCAATTTTTATGGAATATTGTTAAAAGTAGATGCTATGATATTATCTAAAAAGTTATTTGAAGTTGGGTGTAGCTTGAACATGTCTCTCAGATTGAAATTGCAAAAAAAAATGGAAAATTAAAATGTTCTTACAAAAGTGGTGGACATTTCTTGTTCATCAATTGGTGTCCAGTAATGCTAGTAAATATATGTTGAGCACTGGAAAAGGTAAAAGGTGTAACGACCTTGATAATTAAAGGATAATTAAAGCATAAAGGATAAACGGTGTAAATTCAAGATCACTGCAACATAAAATTGCCCCCTTGTAAGAACTAATAATATCATAATAAACAAGATGTGTTGGCTATTAAAACATCCATATCATTAAATGATGGAATCGTCATAAATATAATTTGATTAAAATCAATATGAATGGAAGGTAAATTGGCGGACGGTTTGTTTTGTAAGTAGATGCTAATCTGGGGCGGGGGGGGGGGGGAGGCAAGATGAGAGGTATTGAAGTTGATTATAATACTGAAACAGCTCTCCGACTTCTGGGCAGTTGTCTAAACCTGCTTCACACAGTCCATATAGTGCATTATAGTTGCTATAGCTCTGAATACACTGTCCGGTGTGCCTGTAAAGTATGAGATAACTTAACTTTTTTGTGGGATTAGATAATTCAGCATGAACAAAAACCATAAGCATTGGCACAGTACACACATATATCGCTGCATGAATTTCAGGTTTGTCATTTTTGTACCTTCATGTTAATCATTTAGCCAAATTATTTCACAGGTAATGTGGTTGGTAGAACGGATTATACATAGATTGTGAGTGATCGAGATTTTCCCACAAAAAGAATAGCTGCTTAAATGTTTGAGCATTTATCCCTGAAGTAAAAGTTAGTGATAAGCAGATATTTAGCATAACTCATTCCAGTATCCTTTACCAACTTCACCCTGCCACTCACCTTTGCATGTGTCACCATGAGGGTTTATGGGAAAGTAAACCCCTGAGGGTCTCTGTCTAACACAGTCTGAAGAATAGTTTCTCCATCTGCAAATAGTTTTTCCTACAACTTCTATTATAGTCTGGTATTCCAAATGGTTGAGATGGATGTTTGGACTGGATATACAGTACTGGATCTGATAGAATGACTCTTCAAGAAGATTTGCTGCCTGTCAAATAATCAACATATGATAAAAATTAGGGGATCGTATCAGAAGCCATATCCTAAACTATGGTTGACGAGATACTGGTTGCCTCGAGGGCAAGGCTGCATTTGGTTGGGTTACACAGCAGACATAACCACCACCTTTGACACTAGCCTGTGAATGGACGCCTTGAGCAACTGAGCCAGCTCCTACACATTGCCGAGTGCAGAAATGTTGTATGGAAAACTTTGGGACCTCAAAGATAACCTGAAAACCAATCCAGTTCATATCTGATGTCCACCGAAGGCCTAAGTGTGCTTGGTACTGCTTTACGCAGCAGCATCATAATATCTCAGCATTTTTTGGATAGACACATTCTCAATTTAAATATCTCTCTGTTCATAAATTGTTTTCTGCCAATTTTGATATGGCAACATAGATGGCAGATATCTCATATCATTCGATACTTACAGGACGGAGGCCTGATTCAAGAAAGTTATGGCAGCTTCCTATACTTGTCAGTGACATATACGGTCTCAGTGAAGTTGCTGCAGTAATCTACAAAGACAGATAATAGCGCGGTTGGAGTGTACTCAACTTAATTCCTGTTGGTCGCGTAAATATTCTCAACACGCTTTTAAATGATATGGGTCAGTAATTTAGATAAGTAATATAACTTACAAAATACGACTCGATATCATAGTACAGCACCAGTGCTTCCCAATATGCAGATCCATGTTCATGATCATATTGAAAATAATATCTCTGTACCCGCAAAGGGCTATCTTCAAAACCATCAATCATTATGATGAAAATTTGTGTACTTCCTTGAATCTGTTTAGAAATAGGAACAGTATCGGTAGAATGACTTGATATTCAGAACATAAAAGTGACTCAAAACAAGCTATCTGATCACCACTGACCATCAGAAATGATATAAATAATAATATTGAGTCATTGTAGGTCAATATCTCCCAGTTTACAGAGACAGAAAACTGGTCTGAATGACAGCAGGACTGTCAAGACAATATAAAAATCTTTTACAGGATGCAACAATTGATACAATCACACCACAGTAGGTAAATCATGGTGTCTCATTTATATTATATACATCTTTTTAAAACTAAGAGCAGACAAAATTTCAGTTCATGGTCAGCTTGAGGGACCTAAGTGTCAATCGAGTTTATTGGATCCTATGTAGTTTGTTTACTCACTTGTGTGAATATCTAGGAGAATGTATTATAAGCACACATTGATTCTAGGGCCAGAGGCCAAAAGTATCGAAAAATGTATGAGGTTATTCATTTGTTTTAAGAGGGAGCACATAGAACTTAAATATGATGTCAAAACATTGTCATCAAAACTTGCGTCTTTTGGAATCATAACAAAAATTGGTTAGCATATCTGAGTAACCGTGGTAACCAAGCGTTCCAACTATGAATACACAACTAAGGCGACACAATTATGAAGTCATAGATTGAGCCAACACCGAGGTAACTATTATCCTTTTGCAATACAAAAATGAAATAATAAATACCTAGGCTTTAAAATTTAAAATTTTGCTTGTTAGTTAAAATTGTTGGCATTGTTTCTTCATAATTTACAGAACTGGAGCTACATCATACAGCAGATTTCAACATGCTGAATCTAAACTTTGAATCTTGATTGGTAGTTGAAATGTTGAAATTTTTTCTCCATAATTAGCAGTATAAACTAGGTTGTATAGTAGATTCCAAAATATTGTTGGAATTAAACTCAAAACATTGCACTGGCTACTTTCACCAGATTGTAATGCATGCTAATGATTGTTGCGCAAGATTTCCACTTAAAACACAGAGGAAACTACACACTATGAAATTATCTGTTTTTGTTTCTGTCTGCAAGTCAAGACTTGAACAACAACTGATTACATTTCTGTCTGACATAACGTAGGAAAATACTACAATCCAATATCCTGAAAAAAAGTAGGCAAAAAATAGGTACATTGACTGTCTTTGTTTTTCAATGCGGAGGATTCAATGGTTTATATATATTATTTTACCAGAAGTCATGAAATGTGGGTCACATAATTGCTCGTGACCTCAAACTAAGTCAGCAACATGACCAGAGGACGAATTTCCCAGCACCACCAAAGCCGCTGAATTAAGGTGAGGATCACCTACGTCTTTCTGATTGAGCTACAATCATTCATTTTAAAAACCACCATCATTGACATAATTTTAGATAAATATTTTGTCTAGTTTATGTTTCGGTTGATGGCATTTTATTGATGAAAGAAGGTAGGATCACTTCACTCTACTAGAGAGCTGATTTATTGACAATTGATTGCCCCTCTGAAGGATTATACTCCTATAAAACATTCATCCTAGCAGTAGAAGTGATCAAGCATTTATTTCTCCCATCTATGATCAAGTTGATAGATCAACCAATCTCAGACTCAGAAGCAACTGCGTACACAGTCAGGTACTTCAGGATTTCTCCTGGTATTCTGCTACCTCGGGACTAAACACAGTCAGGTACTTCAGGATTTCTCCTGGTATCCTTCTGCTACCTCGGGATTAAACCAAGCCAGGTACTTCAGGATTTCTCCTGGTGTTCCGCTGCTACCTCGAAATTGAACCCAGTCAGGTACTTCAGGATTTCTCCTGGTATTTGGTTGCTACCTCGAGATTGAACCCAGTGAGGTACTGCAGGATTTCTCCTGGTATTCTGCTGTTACCACGGGATTGAACCCGGTCTCGTACCTCAAGATTTAACCTGGTCTCCTACCTCAGGATTTAATCTGGTCTCTGTGCCAGTATTACAATTTGTGGTTGTCCACTCATGACTCTCATTTATCTATGCATCAACGAATCAAATAATAACACTATACTTCAGTGTTAGTAGTAGCCTTCGAACCGTCAACATCTAGGGCTCATGCCCGTTCATCCGACATCTTATTATCCAGACTCAACTATTATATTATGTACTTTATTCTGGACTAATCTTACGATATACACAGTATTATCATCACTATAAATAGCTTCAAGTCAATCTATATAATATTTATGGTGAGTTTTCTTCTGTTATTTATACTTGTCGACTGCGTATCTTTCACTACAAATGTATAATTCTACCGATTGTGACGCTACGTTATTTGGTTTATTCTCAACTCCGTTCTTATATTCAACGCATTGTGAGGTTACCCGATTATTTATTTATATATAATTGTCATTGCTGACCGGCGTTATGATGTAAAGTTCTATCTCGGATGGTTTGAGACTGATTAATTTATTTCTCAGTTTTGTTATAATGTACTTGTATTTTTTAACCTGTCAGTGCATATATTTAGGATTAATAATTTGTGTTAGGAGCTAATTATGTCGGGGCGCTGCTATACTCAGTTATGATAACAGTGTATACCATTATTACCTGTTCCGATTCTGTCGATGGTGGTTAATACACCAACAATTGTGAGTTTAATATTTGAATTACATTTGACCATTTCATTTTGTAATACTGCGTACTCATTTTACAAACAGAATTTGGATTTCATAATATTGGGGCATATTTTTACCACACATAGATTTTGCACCGTTCGTTTTTGTTGTTGCCACATTTTAACCGTTCTGACCATTTTAAAGCACAGATTACTCATACAAATTTCATAATGAGATGATTACTATTGTTCCCTATTTTACCATCCGTGCTTCACTTGACTAATAATTTTGTTTGTCAATTCCAGGGTACAATTAAATAAAGACTGTTGCCAATATACAATACAACCACCATACTGACATAGTCTCCTACCTCAGGGTTGTATCCGGTCTCGTAACTCAGGACTTAACCTGGTCTCCTACCTCGGGATTAAACCCGGAACTTCAGGATTTAACCTCGTCTCCTACCTCAGGGTTGAACTCGGTCTCGTAACTCAGGATTTAACCTGGTCACCTACCTCGGGATTAAACCCGGAACTTCAGGATTTAACCTGGTCTCCTAACTCGCGGTTGAACCCGGTCTTGTACCTCAGGATTTAACTTGGTCACCTACCTCGGGATTGAACCCGGAACTTAAGAATTTAACCTGGGACCTCCTGCTGAGAAGGTCTGCTATAAGTGATACTATGTATCAGCCACTCCTGAGGGTGGTATAGCGACAGTTCTGCGCTGGTCGGATTGCCTGTATTAAGCTGCTGGCTAGCAAGTCACAATCCAAGAAATAACTCAGAGTGTTGTGCACAAACCAGGACTTACCCGGAATGCGTTTGTCTGTTTGTCAGTAATGTCTGCACCCAAGCCAGTGAGGCTTCATCCTACATAGATGGCCGTCATCACTAGCCTTGATATTCCCATCATCGTCGTCAGCAGGCGTCTATAATACAAATGTCAGCATAATGTCTAGCTGACGATAATTGCGTTAGTGTTCTTTGTTGAATTCTCATGGCATAAACTGATAGAGAGTATGAGACTGAGGGAAACAACTGCTTGAAGCCTGCCGTGTCACAGCAAGAGTTAGTCATTAAAGCCGCCCAATTAGTGCAATTGGGTGTTAAGTGACTTTTTGAGTTGTGCTCCTTCTTTTCGAGAGAAGACAACTCGTTTCGTCTCACAACAATTGGACCACCTGATATTATTATAGTTAATCATCATGCTTTACGCTATAAAATATGGCTCAATGTAGCCTGTCTTGACAAGACATGCTATGATCGATGTAATTGCTGTCATATCAAAGATATTAGGATGTAAATTTGAGCATAGCAAATTGGTGAAAGTCTTTGTCTTTTGTTATATCACAGCTGGGCGTTGATGCTCCTCTATAGTGATTTACAGCTTGTCTGTACAGTGGTGGTAGGTCAGTAGTCAGTGACAGCTGAATGTCCAAAGAAAGTTGGCAGAATTAAAGATATAATTTTTTGGAGGAGGTTATAGCGGCCGGAATTCCACGACCCATAACTAGATGACAGTGAAGTATGTGAAAAGGCCCGGATTACAGCAGGAGAGTTTCGAATCTCAAACCATAGTGTGGGGGTTAATCAGGTTGGAAGGGTAACAATGCCCTAGATGTTCAAGAATCAGTAAGTTGGCAGTATAAACCCATTCACATGCAGTAGAGATAGACACATGGACGGACCGCACGAGATCACCGGTCTGAAAAATCTCTCTGTGGGACATCGAAGGAATTGCGCAGGACTAGGTATATATGAGATGTGATATGCAAATATGTAATTATGAGGAACATATCACAGAGAACAATAATCAGTAGGCCAGACACAAAATAGCACACTGGAATGGGGAGAAATAGATGGGCTGTGGAATAAGGTCAGGTCAGGGAGCTCTGTGTAGTCTATTGGTGAAAAAATACTTCTTCACATCGGTGCTAAGTAAGTCGCATAACAATTCTTTTTCCCATATTATTACTCCCCGCACAATTTGACCACTGTAGATGGACTACCGAGTCTCTATAATTAATGCTGGATCTGAATTTCAGTTCCTATCGCGGACCGATTCATTATCGTCATACTGCACAGCAGCTCCTGGTTGTTGCTCAATGTTGGAAGCAATCAGAAAAATGAATTCACAAATTGAAGCTCTTTCAGCTTGCTGACAATTATGAAAATGACACCAAAATAGCACATCAAAATCATCGGCAGTAGAATTTTATGACACAGTTATGCAACGCATGGCTCATTATTGATTTTAGAGTGAATTTTAAATCAGCTGGTCATCAATCATCATTGCTGTATGCTACTAAGTACGGCTCAGTGGAATTTACCACTGGGTAATTACCGTGATGTCATATGTTTTTGGATGTAAATTTGAGCATAGCATATTGGTAAAAGAAAGTAGTATGACATTGTTTTCGGTCCATAATATTAGTAAGCAAGTAAGTAACAATTCTCTACAATGAATGCTGTGCCTGAACTGCTTATAATAAATCATTAGTGATCATCTCCCTATTATAATGTGAACACTCAATTATCGCCTTCTGTTGTTCAATCAGGTAGAAATTTAAATTTATATTACATGTGTTCATTGCTTATTATAAAAAATAGAACGAGTAAAACGGTACAAAGGTATAGAAAGTACAGATATAGTAACAGATATAGTAACAGACATTTTTATAACGGAGAGCTCAACCAACAAATGATTTTATCACCAATGATACAATACAATATATGTATGTCGCATATTCGACCCACTTGGGGCCAAATACCCGAGCAGAACAGACACCACTATTTCATTCATTTTGCTCATGTTTATTTTGTATGGAGTTAACTTCTTCCTGTTGAGGAAGAAGGCAACTCCATACAAAAAGTGTTTTGTTTACCTAATCAAATTTATCCACAACATTGTTCTTAAGAATTTTGTTACAAGCAGATATTAATTCAATTTACTAATGACTTATAGTAAAGATGCCTTTCGATATTAAAATAAGACTTTATTTTGATTAAATGGTGGAAATAAGTTTAAACAGTCATTGTAAAAAATAAACCATGCTCTATCATACCGTCAAAGTTTCCTGTGTAAAAGGTCAGAATAGGTCAACTCCAAAACAGTAAGTCCTAGTACGCTCCAAAATAGTAATACGCTCCAAAATAATAGTAATACAAAAATATTGCAGAGTATTATGCTGCTGAGGGCTCTCCAAAAGAACTGCCCTGTCTTGATGTTCCCCCGGATTTTATATGCACCGGGGTTCATCACGGCGGGTGAGCATGGCCAAAAAACCGGAGGTAGCATTTGCCCATCCTCTTGACAAAAGCGGAGATTTGATTTAGGTTATTTGTCTGATAAAAAGGTTTAATTATACACATTATTTAAATTCTTGCATTTGAACCCTCCAAAATGACGGAGATTGGATTTTAATTCTTGTCTGATAAAAAGGTTTTAGTTATACACATTATTTAAATACTTGCGATAAAAAGGTTTAATTAAACACATTATTTTGAAGTGGTTGACGCCGTCTGGTATCACCTGCTCCCATCTTTTGGCTCCATTCTCTTTATCCGAAATCTCCTGAGCTGTGAGATCTTGATATCTCACAGCTTCTGCCCTCCCTTTTTATTGACTCTCCTGAGTCATCCAAGAAAGCTGTGAGGTTATCTCACATGTACACATACACTCAAGAGCTTCTTAATTGATGCCGACGACTCTGCTTTGATAGTTTGAACCCCCTTATGTACAGGAACATTGTAATGTAGTTTGTAAGTAGATAATAGAAGGTTGAGCCTTGTATACGGTTTACATCCGTTTCACAGTTCTCAAATATTATTCATACACGGCCAACATAGGAACCAGTAGGTGAAGTCTAGGCAAGACTTGGAATGACCAGCAAATCTTATCCAAAGACACTTCCCTTACTTCAACGTAGATGTATGTGCTTATTTCAATAGTAATGTTACCCGCAGAGCCATGAAATTTACATCATTGTCTATTATCTTGCTGCTAAAGTGTGGACATGACTAACCCAACCAAAAGGTGATTTTGTAAGTTAAAGTATGTGTTCTCATTTTTATACCATATTCAAATCATTGTTGGCTAGGATATGCTAGGCATCCCATCTACAGATATAAAAGCAGTGAAATTGTAATGCTCCTTCTGTTTAGATAAACTGAAAGATAGCTTTTGGTGTCTTTTGGAATAAAACCCTGAGTTTTCCTGGGGGAGTCCGCCGATTCGCAGCTATAGCCCCCCCCCACACCCACACTGCCTGGCCCTACAATTTCAAAACCCATGGATTCAGCCCTCATAACCCCTAGAGCCACCAATTATCATCATTGTATATTTATCTTGCTATGAGAATTGTTTTCTTTCTGTTTTATGAGATCCAAGTCAAAACAAATAAAAGACGATATTTGAATGATTAATATTCACCATCCACCTCTTCGGCTGGAGAGCAATACACTTGCTTGCTGGCTAAACAATCGTCTTGTTAGGGGTAACAGGGACCTTTGACCTCATTTAAAGTATAAGGTTACAGTCTGTTGCATACGCCTAGCTATCACACTGTCCCCTCTCAAGAACGTTCATCTCATTCAAATCACATGCTTCAGCCGAGCAAGTGTGTATTTATAAAGGGCAAGGAAAATTCCAATATTGCTTTTAACACAGGCATATGAATAAATTCTCAAAGGACATTTTAAAAGGTTTCTAACTTTTAAATGTCAATCCTGGCAATAGGGAGATGATCAGTAATGATCTATTATGACAACCTCAAAATGGGTCAATACTGACACAAAAAATGATGAGTTTAACGCTCCTCGTGGTTCTAGAATCTAGATCATTGTAATAATAAAAATGTGGGTTAAAACTTTTCACACACACCTAAACATTTGTGCTAGCAGTGTAAAAAGCAATAAAGGATTATTTATGGATCCAATACTGCAGCTCAATGAATTGATAATTTTTGTGGTAAGGAGTTACAGAGACGGCCCAGCATCTAATATAATAACTGTTAGTCCGGTGGCAGCCTATGCAAAATGTGGCTAGAAATACAACTTCTTTTGGGAGTTTAGAAGGATTAAGTTTGTCAGTTGCTTTTTGTACAGTTTTTCATGCTGATCGCAATGGTAATATTGTACCTTACACATAATTGCACAATAAGCCGCTAATTGCAAAAAAACACTGCCGGTAAAAGGGAAAATTCTGAAAAAATTATGATATGGTTTTAAAACATCCAAAAAATCTCTAAGATTATGTCACAATTAGTGCAAATAACAGAAATTTTACAAGGGTCTGCTATAATAAATAACTATGAGCATTGAAAACTGGTTTTGTGTGATGGGAGGGTCAACTATCACATGCCTTTTCTATAACTAAATTCTAAAAGCCCCCCTCAACTGTGTTCGGGACGGAGCCCCGGCCGCCAAAGGCTAGAGAGCAATTAAGGGCCCTGGAATTCAAATTGACTAGGTTTTGTAGGGGCATCTTTGGTGAAAGTTTACAAGCAGATCACCCAGAGACTAAAACAGTTAACCTAGATACGCAGCATGGCAACAACCAGTTTAGTACTTTGTGAGTCGGCTAGCTGTCTCTGAACAAAGCCCCATAAAACCTTAATTGATTAGGATAAAACTTATTTTAGTTTAAAAATGTAGACCATTTCTAAACACACTTGGGAAAAAACTTAAGGTTTTTGTTTGTTATGATTTAACTCATCATACAATCTAGGCGCTTGTTGATTTTTCATGACATAAATATTCCACTCTTAATCCACACGACTGCAACTTCAAGTCAGCTACCTGTATATCAATGACCAAATCCAAAACTATGTCATGTACCGTTAAGCCATTTTGCTCCAGACAGATATTATTGGTTAACTGCTGATAGTTTGTCGCATACACTGTATGCATCACACTCAAAGGTCATTGTTGCTATGGTCCTAATCGGATTAATTGTTTTACTCATCCGCTTTGTCTTTCATTCTTTGCCAATTCATTACCATCTAAATGCGGAGGTTGGTCATCAAAAAAATGACGTATCATCCCACCCTTTTCTGTTTTTACAACCTATTTATACAGGTCAGTTTAAAGGACAGTGCCGTTTTTGCGAAGGATCAGTTACATGTGTGCAGTTACGATTGGGAGTCAAGTGTGACAGTTACAACTTGACATTACAATTTACCAGTTGCCTGGGGCATTTGCCCCAGGAACTAGTTCAGTAATAAAATCATCAAACTGCCGAAAAACTGCATTCAGTAATATAAAGTAAAATGATATGAACTCTGCCAGCAGTGAAATCTTTGATCTTTCCTGATCCGACAATTGGTGCCAAACCGAGTGAGGAGAGAACTTCACACCTTCAGAAGATGAGACTGATAGCGTTGAATATACAAGAAAGAGGATGGAGATTGTGGACTTGGAGGAAAACGTCTTTGGAGTAGATGATATAATACAAGCAATATAATGGAACCATATGTGTCTACATCGTCTACATTATTATAAGGAGAAATGGAGATGGACTTTTTAGATGATGTAGAGACAAAACATATGGAGGCTGATATACTAGTGATGACATTTGATCTTCTGCTCCTGATTCACCAACTGTCAAGGTACATCTGCAATTTCCTGATTTTAATCAACAAGTTCTATTCAGTCTCAGTCTACAATTAACTAATCTGGTGGTGTGAACACTGTAACTCAAAAAAAGATAAAAACTGCAATAAAAACATTAGGCAGCCGTAAGCTAAGACCCGCTAAGAGTATGCAGCTGACTACCACCGACTGGCAACTGATCTTCATATAGCAGCAGTATTAGTGCAAAGATCAGCACTAAATAATATGGTCACTGTATTAGTTAGGATGTAATGAATTAATTGATATTATTACCATCGACACAACCTTTATCATGCAATTTTTATATTTAAGCGTTTGAATTTGCAGGAAAGCAGCATTGCAATATTTCATGAATTTTACACCTTCGTCTGTCCAGTAATCT
This sequence comes from Membranipora membranacea, assembly GCA_914767715.1. Lineage (NCBI taxonomy): Eukaryota > Metazoa > Bryozoa > Gymnolaemata > Cheilostomatida > Membraniporidae > Membranipora > Membranipora membranacea. Next base: position 13,231,522 of record OU612072.1, read on the forward strand.
AAGCAAAGCTAAGGTTCTTAGATCTAGAGTTGAGAAGAAAGTGGTGTGTTTTTTTGTGGACCTGAAGCAGTTGTTAAGGTTGTTCAGCCATGGAAGGGAATGTCATGAGTTTGTTATGACCGTCTTTTATGCATGTCATCTTTGATACGCAACCTAATATTAGCTATTCATGAGAAAGTTGTAATTGTCTGATACTCAGAAAATCTAATATTAGGCCAGAGCGCATAGAATTGAGAGCAATGTGTTGTGAAATCATAATATGTTTTCCATATTGCGTTATTGTTGCTGAAGAATAAAGTTTTCCTAAGTATCACATCATTGAGACCTAATCCCTAGCAACAAGCATAATTAAGAAGTTTTATGACTGGTAATTTTGATCATTTTTCTTGACACTTATGTGGACATTAATCAATTCTCAAATGCCTAAGGTATAATGAAAGTTTCCTTCTCCATTTAAAGCTCAAGGCACAAATAACAAGGACAGGAACCTCCGTGATAGTTAAGACTTCAATGCTAATACGCAATGGCGAGCAGGGTGATAATCGTATTGATAGCTGCTGTATTGGTTGACTCATCGCTTGCGACTAGCTTGACGAGGAAAGGTGAGTCTACATAGTTGATGTTTGCTAGCAAAGAGAGCCTTGTCAGGTATGTCACAACCCGAAGTAGGATTGGACTGACCACCAATTATTTGTCAGCACTAATCACACAACAAAACATGGTGTCTCAACTTTTATCTTTTTGGACGACGAATTGAGGAACAGCGGCATTAACAGAAATTGAACAATCCAGTTGGGAAGTTGACATAATATTTGAACTAGAAATTTGCAGAATTGATCTTTGGTGAGTTCGGGCAAAACATGATACAGCTTTACTACTATAACTAGCAGTTCATCTTGCTGATGGTTTTTGCTTCTGAATCATTTTGCACCAACTCGCTCTGCTTTTTGTAAGCGTCTGCCAACCTTTTGTTGGTACTCGAGCTCTTTGAGTCTCCTTATGAATGTACACTTGTATCGTAACTTTGGTTGACCTCTGCTAGGAGATCCGTCTTTCAGTTGAGTGAAGAGTATTTGCTTTGGTAAAGGGTTCTCATTTTGCTTGCGGACATGATCGGTCCATGTTAGTGTTTGCTGGCCAAGCGGGTAATTTTGAGTATTTTCTTGTTGCTTATGCGGTGCCACCATTTGATGTTGAGAATGTGCCTCAGGTGTCTCATACTCTATGCAGTAAGCCTTTGGGATATAATGTGATATCCATTCCATGATTCCACACCATACAGTTGCGTGGTGGACTGCAGCTTTGGTCTTACTGGTAAGGTGCTTTTTATCCCATACTCGTTCTCGCAGCCCCCCCCCCCCCCCCCCCCGAACCAAAGCAGTGGATGCATTTGAGTTCCTGGATTTCAGTTCTTTGTTTAGTTTGTTCGTGTCTGACATGGTTTACACGAGATATTTGAAGTGGCTCACTCTGCATAGATCTTGATAATCAATATTGATATTCAGGCCCTCGGTGTCAGATCTTTGCACTGACTGGTACACCATCTCTGTTTTTTTAAATTGATCTTTAGTCCAAATGCCTTTGCTACATCAGAAACTTTGTGATGTTTGCTTGGCATCATCAAAGCTGTGAGCAATGAAGGCTGTGTGGTCCGCAAACATCAATTCTCTCACTTATATATCATTAGTTTTGCGTTTTAATTTAAACTGGTTGACATTGAAGAGATCTGCCTTGGGGCGGCTTTGGAAAAGGACTCCCTTGTTACAGTCATTGAATGCATGAGTAAGAGTTGCAGTGAGGAATAAGAAAACAGCTTCGGTGCTATAACATCTTAGTTTAACCCCATTATATACCGCTAACGAAATCTGAGAGTTCTATCATCAAGCTTACTCTGGCTTCCATTTTTTCATGCAAGGCTTAGGTTGGTGAACTTCTGCGGGCAGCCGTATCTCTTTAGCAACCTCCATAGGGCAGTAATATTCGAAGTGTGTAATGCTTTAGAAAAGTTAACGAACACCTTGTTTAGTGGCACATTTTGCTCGATGCACTTCACCTGTACCCGTTTCAGACGGAACACCATATCCACTGTACCCCTGCGGGCTTGAAAGCTGCGCTGGGCCTTTGGAGAAACTGGGAGAAACAGGAGTGTATATTCAGTAAAACTCGTGCAAACACTTTCCCTGGTATGAAAAGAAGTGAGATGCTTCGATTGTTACCGCAGATACATCTATCAGCCTCCTTGGATATGGTAACCAGCTGTGCATCTTTCCAGTACTGCTGCACTTCATTTTTCTTCCATGCTTTCTTTATGATAATGGTAAGCGCTTGCGATACTCTTTCACCTCCAACTCTTATGATCTCTGAATGTATTCATCGGCACCTGGTGACTTTCCATCGCATAGCATTCCAACAGGCTTTCTGACTCCCTTAATTTCTGGATTGCTTCATCCATCCAATCCTGAGAGGATGCCTGCTTGGTATTGTGAGTTGTTGCAGGTGTTACTGTGGTGTCTTTGTTCAAAAGTTGATCGAAGTGCTCAGTCAATCTGAGCAGCAGGTCTGGTTTCTCTGACAACACATTTTGTCCTTCTTTTTCCGAGAGTTTTGAATGATGGCTTACTCTCGGACCCGATATCACTCTCATGCTCTGGTAGAAGCCTTTTGGATCAATGAAGTCAGGCGGTTCCAATAGGTTGGTCGCATTGTCTGTCGATCATTGGTTCTTTAGCTCACTGCACCGTTGCTGTAGTCATTTGTGTGCCTAATTATATTTGGCATTGGTAGATTGTATGGTTTAGTCCACCATCTCTGATCGTGCTTCATTCTTGATCTTTATCATCCCAAGTAGTTCGGTGTCGTTATCATCATTCATGCTTCTTTCCGATGGTGACCAGTTTGTCATTAGATGTTTCATACAGTATGTTCTTAATATTCTCCCACTGCTCTTCCACTGGTGTGTCAAGCATTTGATCATATTCTTCTAATTTATCAGATAGTGCCTCTTTCTGCTTTGCCATTACAGATTGAACTTTTATCTTGTTAACATACAGCTTCAATTTCTTACTTTATATTAATTTTGAAATTCATTTGCAAATGATGAGGATTACTTTCGAAACCAACATTATTTGATGAATGCTGCACTTTGCGCCTCTATTTACCCAGGTGTTCTAGAAATCTTGAATATCTCGTATCCATGAATTTTTGTGCGCTGGATGATGGTTGAAGTAGGTGTTAGTAATGGCAAGCTGGTGTGCAGAACACAGGGCAAGGAGGATTTCTCCATTGTTGTTTGCTCTACCGCAGTTGCTGATGTACTTTAGGCCATATGTGGTGGTCTGATCCTACTCCGGCGTAGAAGTCTATCAGCATAATTATTTTGTCTGCAATTGGAATGTCTTTGAGCACCTGGCTGAGCTCGTCATAGAAACCCTCAAATGTTTCTGGTGGGTGTGGGTTCGGATTGCCATAAAATATCCTTGGCTCTAACTAACTGATTCTCCTTTACCATCTCTAGAATTCGGCAGGAGTTATATATGCTACGGACACTGTTGCCTCTGTGAATCTACATCATTATTTTGTAGTAAATAACTGTGCATGTCAGAGAAATGGTAACAAGTACATACAGTTAGCAGAACATGAATGTGAGAAGTTTACTCAGTATGACAACATCACCAGACTGACTCACACCCACAGCTGCCCTCCAGGACTCAGATTTAGTGCGAAGAGTTGTGTCTGTGTGCACACTCCAGAGGTAGCCTGTGATGGTTGTGGACCACTAGGTAGGTAATTTTTTCAAACTAAATACAGCTCGCTATGGATTTGTTTCTCGGATCCAGATATTAAAGAAATGAGCCAATATAACTGTGAGGATGACTATCACTGTATTTCCCTCTTAGCTAATTGTGAATTAACTAATAGCATGACTGCCGTGAAAAACTTTTGTATGCTAACTAAAGAGTATGTGCAACAGATACACACTTATTCATATCATCGAAGATACTTGTGTGCAGCCATCTTATGTTTCTTTTAGTGTGTGAAGTGGAAGGCAATAAAAGATTTGAAAGTCTAATTGCACTGAGGAGAGCTGGTGATTGTGAAAGGTTAGTTTTTGGATATTGTTGTTATGACAGTGTGCAGTTTATGCCAAGTAGTCTGTAATACAAATTTACCCAAGAGATAAACAGACCATAGATTTTGTTAAATTGAGGAAACATTTAAGCCTACAAACCAAATGAACATCCATACTAAGATTTTATCCTGCCTTTCATCAAAATAGTACAATGCCATGATATGACGTCATGCTGAAATCAATATCTTTCAGAACCAGTGTTTAATCAGCTTTCCAATAAAATTTAAAAATCAGGCAATGTTGGTATCATAACCGTGTCCAAGCCTGATGCTTATACCTGCAAAGCAAGAAATGATATAACCGATTTTTTGTCCATATTTTGCAGTGCTAACAAGATAACTCAAGAGGTGCTTGCAGGTTGCGTTACAAAGGACGGTGTCGCACTCACTTTGCTAAATCTGAGATTTAGAGCTGCTGATAGTGAACATAATTGCGCCACAATTTATGCAGAGGGTGAGAACTTCCATGAGACTTATGAACAAACTTTCATCAATAATTCACAGAATTACTGCTTGATAAACTCAAAACACTTCCGCCATTGTCATTGCCAAAATATTAGAAAATGATGGATAGCTCCCATTTTCACAAAGTTCCACTTTTGTCTAACAATTAACAGCTTGTTTGCTTCTAATCAGCACACACACTCTTATACTGAATGTTATAGATGATAGGCTTACTACTAAGCTACGCCATAATTCTAAAATGTAAAGAAAAATTAAACCTAAAATGCATTATATGGCAATAACTCACATTTTAACATATTAATGCTCCATTACTTTCAGGCTGCGAGCGAGCCATTGAATGTTACAATCTTCTGTGGGTTCCGGAAAGTAAGGGAGACATCATCGGAGACAACAACGCACGAAACTTTCTGTGGTATGTAATTATTCAACCTTTTTGGTCCAAGTGGTAAATGTCAGTAGAATGCTAGATTATTGTCATAGAAAAAAATAGGGCGTTTATAACTTTGATCTAGCCTCTGATAGATTTATGAAGAGATGAAATTTTGAGAAGATGATTGTGCAGGAAGTTTCTCTTTCCTTCAAAATTATCATCTTTTTCCTGTCATTTTTTCTCATTATTGCGTTAATCATTCTTTTTCAATTCTTAATTTTTAGATTTTAATTAATTGTTTTAGTCAACCAATAATAAAATAATGATTGATTAACTTACAATAATTATTTATTATTTAATTAATAATAATTGATTACTTAAAATGAATTAATAAAGAATAATTCATCAATTTTTTGCAGTGAAAACAACAAAGAGGCACAGAAATGTTTTAAGTGTGTGGAGAATAGTGGTTGCCAGATAGCGGGCGAATTCAGAAACAGTCTCAGGGAGACGGCTGCTGCTCTGTGCCCTCATCTACAAGACTTCACATGTCCAGCGGATGTCTAAACCTCTGTCAATTCCTGCTGTAAAAGAGTTTAAATCAATACTGACTTCCCTTTTTCATTGCATGCTTAATTAGTCTGATCAAGCTATGTAGATTTTCCCAAAAGAAGACTGGACATATTAACCCGTGATTTGTTATGCCTGACATGTTATAAACTTCATCTCACTATGAATCATGGTTCCATAACGCATACAATATTCATTTATCTTGAAATGGTTTAACCTTGAAATATTCTAACCGGACAAATTCCAAAATGACAGCCAAAGTATTATCATTTTACATCTACTGGACAACAAGTAAAAAGAGATGATAAAGCTTTTTTTAGAATTTCTATGATGGCACAAAATAACAGAAAGAAAATTGTCAAGAAATCTAAATTGCCTACCTATTGGATCACAAACAACACATGTTACATCTTGAGTACGCACAGAGTAATATGAGTCCTTCTGGGCAGCTGTGGGTGTGAGTTAGTCCGGTCGCGTTGTTGTACTGTGTGTACATGTTACCATTTCTCTGGCATGAACAGTTATGAACTACAATGCAATGTAGTTAGTTAGCAGAGGCAATGTGATCCAAGGAGCTGTTTTAGAGTAACATATTGTCCCGTTCACGTATGTGTGCTCATTTTTATAAGAAAAAGATAAAGTGCCAGCTTTTAATGCAATGCATATATTACCCATAGTAAGGGTACTTGGTATGTGGGGTGAACTTTTGGTTCCTGCTTCTAAAATAGAAAGACCTGAAGATACCCTCCCAATACCACCTTGTAACATTGCAAGAGCCCTCATAGCCCCTCATTACTGCTTTAGGCTCATGATATCTGTTTACACAGCTGCCGTGATTGGCGTTCGATGCACCCGATTCCCCGATGACTGAATAGTTGGAGGGTAGATGTACTTATCATTGTACTAGGCCCTCTACTATATCTGTATGATCAGGGGCCAATGTCGCTGACCTCTGGTGGTGATATCACTATTTATCAACTCTCTGATTTGGGCAACTAAAGCCGTGAAAATGTATGATGAAATCAAAACAACCTGTTTATGTCGAGATAAGAAATTTCGAAACAAGATTTATTATTGAGGCGTAGAGGTACCAACGCATTTTCTAATTAAAAAGTAATTCATTGTTAGCAGATTATATCAAAATATTGAGAGAACAAGCCAGGTCATCAAAGCATTTTCATGTGAAAACTTATTTTTAGCAGATTATGATTTGCAACATGCTCATAAATTATCATCCATATATATTTTGGTACTCAGTTCACATCGTGTTGAGAAAATTACTCAGAAAACCACAAATGGAGCAATATAAGCATTGATCTATACACAGGAGGAAACGAGGATGATCAGAAGAATAGCATTTGGTGTTTTTGTCCTTATTGTAATAAATCTGTAAAATAATTAATTTGTCACAACTTGACAGAAATCAGATCCTTATGAATAATGAGCATGACACACACCTGTCGATTTTTTTCTGAGTTGTTGGTATATGGTATGGTAAGCCTGCATAAGTTTTTGCTTGATTATCGACTGACAGGTTGAATGATTGACTGACTGATTTAAAAACTAAGTTAAAGAATAGTTATGAATGAACAAGATACAGAGAACGGCAGCAGACATGTCTTACCTGTCCAACGCACACATCTAACTTACACTGTGCAAAATCGGTTCCTATTCAGAGCTTATTCCAAGCGGGATAATGATTGTATAAATAGATGAAGTTATACCTACATTGTATAATTACAATTGAATTGAATAAGTTGTCTACTTATACCATACATTGAATAATTATGGTTGCATGATTTTGCCGGGAATGTGGTATAATCATTGTATAAAGTGGAATAATGAAGGTATAAACATGATTATTCAGAGTTATGCCCAGTGTATAATCATTGAATAGGAACTGATTTTGCACAGTGTTACACTTCGGCCTTGTCTCATGAACACAGCATATTCAATATGTAGCCTAAGAATATTTAGATCAGTTAGTTTAGATCACGCTGCAACACGCTGCACCACGCTGAATCATGCTTCCTCGCCCTGCAAAATTCAATCAGTATTTTACGCGAATGATCTTAATTTTTCATAGATCATACCTTTCTCAATATTAGGATTCCAACACTGCTTACATGATGGACCAAGTAAGGAACACTAGATGTGATGCAAAAGAATGTCTTGATTCATAGTTAATTGATTCATATAGGTAGATAGACTTGATTGTTCAAAAAAGAACGGAGACATCTCATTTATTACTTTGTCAGAGTAGATGATGAATGATGGGGGATGATATGATACCAATCTTACAATCTGACTATTGATGTCCAATAATTAGTCTCAGACCGTTGTTACCAAAAAATTCCAACATGGAAATCTGCAACAAATTAATGTGACTTTCAAATCACATTCAATTAGATCACATGACTATAGGCTACGATGACCACTTATTGAAATGTGTTGTATTCAATAGCACCTGAATGTCATCTATCTATGAAAACGTAATCATAAAAATCAAGTTGAAAAGAAGTTGATTAGATAGCCAGGTAGTTGACCAATAGAAAATTTATTTGACTGGAACATCGCATATTTAAGCTGTCATTTCAATAATAGCTCAGCAAGATTTCACAATTGGTAGGTGTATTTCTTATTTGACTAGAGCCGTTGATAATCTGAATGATCAGGAGGCAAGGTCACTGAGAGAACAAGCCAGGTCATCGAAGGATTTTCATGTGAAAACTGATTTTAGCAGATTATAATTTGCAGCATGCTCATATTGTCATACATATATATTTAGGCTCTCCTTTCAAGCAGTGGTGAGAAAATTAGTAAGAAAACCACAAATGGAGCGATGGAACCTTTGATCTGTACACTTAGAGAATGATACCTTACAAATTTTGTCCGCGACGAACAAGAAATCGTTTGCATCTTTCCGAATTGCTATAGTTTTCCCTCCATTGACTTTTAGGATGACTAGAGCTGTACCAACAAAATATAACGCACGCAAATGCTGACAATAAACACACTGTCGTTGTGCTATTGTTCTATGCTATTGTACTATGCTATCGTACAATATCATATCCCTTTCACCCAACTTGCCAAAGAGTCTATGTTACCTCAATGGCCATGAATTGGGACTACTCAAATCCAACAATATTTGGGTAGTGATTACCTTGCGCTCCAACGTAGATGGAAGGAGGATAAAACAATACTGACAGGTTAGCAATCTGAAGCCAAAGTGCGGTCTTAGCTCAGAGTTTTGGTCAGTGCTGGTGGCCTGGGTGGTGCAGGCACGTATTTCTAGGGGAGGCAGGGAGGCCTTGCCTCCCTTAGAAAGCTGAATGGAGTGGTCCAAAAATGATATAATTGATTATTTCATCTCTGAATCAGGTCTTTTGGGATTTCCATTTGCTAATTAAATGCCTTAAAATTGCTTAATAACGGCACCCCCCTATTGATGCTTCTGACTAGCCTCGGAATTTTGCCTCCCCTACCATTTCTTTCTTAACGGCCTTGTTCTTCATCTCATCATTGATAGCAGTAATTGGTAGGCAGAGAATTCTTGCTCACATTTCCTGCCTCAGCTGAGGTCATGAACCTGATCTGTCAGTTTCACTTCCTATAGAGTAAACCAGAGGCACATCTGTTGATCACATTTTAAGATTCTCAAACATCAAAGGTTTAAAAATGTTGGAATATCATTTGAACTGATTCAACTGCAAATTTGGGTTAGTATGTCAAGGGCTGATGTCATTATTTCACCTAATTTGAATGCATCCCTTAAAAAGGACAATCTGTTTTGGAAAACTATTTGCTGACCAGGTAATCACTCTGATATGTAGCCTCAATTTATAATATTTGAGCTATACAGACTACATCACCTCAAATATCCAATACCTGTAGCAATAGTAGCAATTGATTACCCAGCGTCAATTTTCCGTAAGCAAGTTTTTGATATATGCAAGCTTATCAAAGAATTCAATTCGGAAATTACCGATTTAGTTAGATGAGTATTTGTGAGCGCTTGAAAGTCATTTAAGATGAATAATGGGCTTGAGATGCGTCAAAATGTATCCTACATGCGCAAAAAAGCTTTCTTTCTATACGAGTATTTATGATTACTTGGAAATCATTTAAGATGAATAATGAGCTTGAGATGCGTTAAAATTTATCCATCTTACACTATAAAGCCTATCTTCCAACCAGTCTGCAGCGACTCATGACAGGTTTGGTGGATGTTTTGTGGAGAGAAAATGTGCTTGGCTGGTCTTCAAAGCATAATTTTAAATTTAATGGGACACTTTTTTGCTACTTTATTAGCTTTAAAATGTTTCACAACCTTGGCATTAGCCTCTAAGAACTTGGCACTCGTCGAAGACTGGTATATGGAGCCTGGTATACAAACAATAAGTTCTAGGGGAGGCAAAAGAGGCACGACCTTCCCAAAAAAGCTAATTACAATAGCCTAAAACACTATAATTGAATAATTCATACCAACATCATCTCCTCTCGGATTTCAATATCAACCAAAATCACCTGCAAAACCTCATCATCGTCAACAGTTGTGTGCCAATTGGCTACACCACCTCCTGCCCCTAATAAAGGATTTATTAACGGGATCAAACATAGGTGTGGGTATTCAGAACGTTTGAGAAAAGTGAAATGGAGTGGACATGTGTTTGAAGAGCATCTCATGGGTACAAATTACAATCGGATATGATGTGGCCTCACCAGCGTCAGTTGTTGTTTGGAATGTTCGGATATGTTTAGGCCTTGCTTGTGATGGTGGTAGCTTAGAACTTTTTGATAAACAACTATAAAATTCTACATCAAAACCAATATATTGGCCATAAATTTATTCTGCTTGGAGATTGTAATATTAATTGGAATTCATCAACAACCGAAAAAACACATTTAGAGCAGAGCTTTATGTCTGCAGGGCTATTACAGCAAGTTGATGGGATTTCATACATGAGCAATTTAGGGAGAAAGGTTATCAGACCATAACTATGTGAAAATTATATGTTGGTCTAAAAAACATGATGGCACTTCAAGAGATTGGTTTTGGGTGCCACCAGCCAAGCCACCAGCATTGACCAACATTCTGAGCTAAGACCGCACTTTGGCTACAAATTGCTCACTAGTTGTCAGTATTTTGTTATCCCCCTCCCATCTTTGTTGGCGCGCAAGGAAATCACCACGCAAATATTGTTGGATTTGATCCCCCTTCAGTCAACTGCTGCTGGGTTATGTTGGGTAATTATGTTCGCTGTGTCGATCCTGAGTAGTCCCAATTCATGGTCATTGTCACTTTGTCAAGTTGGTGAAAGGGATATGTTATTGTACAATAGCATATCTACAATCTCGTTGTTAATATGTGATTATGTTTTAATCAACCAAATCACATGTTAACATGTTGATTGTCAGCATTATTGCTTCAGTTATTTTTTGTTGGTACAGCTCTATTTATCCTCAAAGTCAATATACGGAATTCTATAGCATTTTGGGGGGATAATTCTTACAAGCAATTCCTTGTTCGTCGCGGAAAAAATTTGTTGTGTCATCAACCAATTTATTCGGCTGTTTCTTGTAATAGTCCAGTGGCAGCCTACCAAAAATGTGGCTAGATAAACAACTTCATTTGCAAAATTGGATGGATTAATTCTAAGGTTTGATTCTAGGACAGTTTTTTGAGGTGGTCGCAATGGTGATGATGTACTTTACACAAAGTTGCACAATAGGCAGCAAATTGCCAAAGACGCTGTCGAGAATGGCCAAAATTGCTGTTTTTTTTTAGATTTCAAAGGTCTGTCCTGTGCTCACCTTATGAGTGGTGCCACTCAAACTCTACAATCACATTTAAACATACCTCAGTCAGCTTTTGGTATAATATCAGCTTAACATCTCAATTATTAAGTGAATGACCAACCTTATAAAAAGTGATAAAGTGAAAAATGCTGCCGACAAAAGGGAAAGTGATGAAAAATGATGATATGGTTTCAAAACTTCCAAAATCTGAAAGAACATGTCATAATTATTGGATCTACAAGTTTACATGGGTCTGCTATCATAAATTTCCGAGACGTGGCCAACAACGGTTGTAATACCCCATTATATCACCTGTATATAACTATCATTGAAACGACACTGCTGTTTCGATTTTGCAGACGCCTCAACAACTGACTACAAATGTTCGTATCGATCTAATTTTTTTTTGGTGGTTTTGTATTGACTCCATCAATGACCAAAAAATTTTTTTCAGCATTACGCACCTTTCTGATGATACTTGAATGAGTTAACTTTTGCTTTACGCGCTATCAAACTTTATGAAGACGATTTTTATGATACCGTAATGGAAACCTAAGAATACGCACTATTTGAAAAACGACACACTCAGAGCATTAAAAAACTGGTGTCTTGTGATGAGAGGGTCAATAAACAGCCACTATGAAAAAGTCAAATCAATATGAACATTCGAAGCCTGATTTTTAGGCAGCAGCATAATTTAAAAAGTAGCACTACAGATTTTGTTCGCAACGAACAAGAGTTATCCATATTGCTATAGAACTCATTCCATTGACTGCTAGGTTAAATTGAGCTGTACCAACAATAAAAGATAACAGCTGTAGCAAATGCTAACAATCAACACTGTGCTATTGTTCAATATTATCGATTTACACCAACTTGACAAGGTGTCCATGTTGCCTCAATGGCCATGAAATGAGACCACACAGCATTGACGCTGCAGACTAATGACACCCCAACAACAATCGGCAGCAGTTGGCTGAAGGGGATCAAATCCAATAATATTTTCTTGGCGATTACCCTGCACTCTATCATAGACTGGTGCAGGATAAAAACTTGCTCACAAGTAAGCACTCTCTAGCACAGGTTTAGGCTGAGCTCAGAATTTTGGTCTTGAAGTTTGAAGTGTGAAGTTCGTTTATTGCTTTATTATTCTCCATCCATCCTATGATAAGTTGATAGCATCAAATGCATGGCACATAAATGGAAAAATAAAATAAAAAAGAGTCTTGAGCTGCATCGGTTGAAAATTCGCAGGTAGAATTCGAAAATTTTCTTTTTTACTTTTGGTTGTTCTACACTTGGATGGCTTGTATTTAGCTTTCTTTGCTCTGCGGGCAGATTTTCTGTTTGTATTTATTCTAATACGACGGTTCAGGGAGTGATGATCGTTGTCGGCTATTTCAGCGAATTGTTCACTCCAAGAGGTGAGCGGGAAAATTTTATGGCCGCCAGTGCTAGATTGTCAAGTCTCTGTTCATAGTTGTCAGGGAATGGCAGCATAATCCGAGTAGCAGGGCGCTGGATCCCCTCTAATTTTGTTTTGTCAGTGTCTGATAGCAGATTGGGCCATGCAGGGCAGGCGTTGGCGATTACAGACTTAATAATAGCTACGTAGAAGGATTTTAGGCCATCGCTGGAGACATGATTTGGGATTTGCCATTTCCGCTAGGAATCCACAAGCTACCTTTTCAACTCACAAATTAATTATTGGAAACAAAATTAGAAAAAAAAACATCTTCATTTAAATCAATTGCTCATCTAATTAGGGATAATCCCAATTGGAATGTGAAATTGGCACCAAAGGTATAATTCATGTCTTTGGATTATGAACTAGTCAAGTTGTTCTGAATTCAATACACAGACTAATCTGCTAGTCAAATAGTAGTTTGGGAAGACATAGATCGATTTGCCTTCAAATTCGTGCATGGTTGTTATGTGTGCAATCTGCACTGTTTATCAGCGCTCCCAATACAGAAAGATCATATGAATATAGATAACAACAGGGTATCACAATAAAACAAAAATTAATTTAGAGCATTTTTTTCGCATGCATGCAGCTTGCAGTCAGTACGAAAATCTGTAACTTTGAAATTTATAGTAGAATATGATCAAACTTATCAATGCAAAAATAGTTCTAAGTCTAAGTCGTCATTGCGGAGTTGGTTACCCCTCTAGAGTACAGGTACAGGGACCCGTGGTACTCAAGCCGCACCCAATACCCTTGCCCGCCGGAATTCCAGCTACTCTTATTATCGAAGAGGCAAAGGGGCTCTATTAACTGGATGTAAGTGTGCAAATACACAGTGGACCTGTGATATTTATAATCCCGTTCCAATAGGATGAATGGCTGGCCAGTCCTAAATCAGAAGTGACTGCCGGCGCCCGGAATTGAACCTGTACCTCACAGACCACAAGTCTGCACCCTTAACAAATAGACCACTCCTGACATCCAATGCAGAAATATATCTCTTTTTAAAATTTCATGTTGTAAGAATAGGAAAGTAATTTGATAAAACTGTTAGAATCACTCAGGATTAGGGCAGAATATTTATCTCAACCAGGTTTGAACTTAGGGCGTAATTTGATGCATGTCAGTAGAATTTTGAATCAAAATAATCTGCTTTTGTGTGCAATATAAAGCAGCGATAGAAAAGCGCTGCTATTTCAAATTTCTCTCTACCATCCAATATTGAAAGCTGAGGGCGAACAGGGGTAGGGGAGTGTAGCTAATAAGCACCCAACTGTCAAAGTTTTGTAAATCATTTTGGTTGGTAAAGAATGGATTTGGATAGACTGCATCACTCTTGAATTGGTAAAAGGCCCCAAAATGCATCAAGCCCAGACCACTGATGTCACCTCCAAAGTCATTCTTCGCTATTTTATATGCTGCCTCTTTTTGTTGTCATTGCATAAATTGGACAGTGTTGATAGTGTTCAATTGCCACATAATAGGTTTGTTTCTTTTTTTTAGTTGTTCTACTCTCACCTTTCCTCCAGCTGATATGTGATTTGTCACCAAAAGATTTTTGTGTATTATATGAATTGACAGAATAACTAACAGAATAATATAACATATAGGGATAATGAGATTAGGGCATCCAGCTGTGCACAATTTTCCCCAAGCGAATGAAAAACCACAGGCACTAAATTTGTGTCCCCTCTGTATATCCTTACTATAAATTTATATTCTGTAACTCATAAAACTACATATCTACATTTACATGCATAGTCCAGCAGTAAAAAATAACGTTGCATGTTGTGTCTTGATTCCCTGGAATTGAGGTAACAAAGATTGCCTGTCATATTGATCGAATGGTTGCCGCTTTGAAATTACAGAATGTCAAATTAATGTCTGAATTTTGTAATTGATTGTGATTCCCTGTTATATATATTTTCGTGATGTTTGATTATTGGGAATGCTCAAACACCTGTACCTGTACTCTAGAGGGGTAAACAACTCCGCAATGACGACTAAGACTTATTCCTGCATTGATATGTTTGATCAAATTCTTCAATAAATTTCAAAGTTACAGATTTTCGTACTCACCGGAAGCTGCATGCATGCAGAAAAAGTTTTATAAATTAACTTTTTTTTATCGTGATACCCTGCTGTTATCTATATTCGTATGATGTTTCTGTATTGGGAGCGCTGATAAACAGTGCAGATTGCACACGTAACATCCATGCACTAAGTTGAAGGCAAATCGATCTATGCCTTCCCAAATTCCTATTTGACTAGCAGATTAGTCTGTGGATTGAATTCAGAACAACGTGACTAGTTCATAATCCATAGACATGAATTATACCTTTGGTGCCAATTTCACATTCATATTAGGATTATCCCTAATTAGATAAGCAATTGATTCAAATGAAGATGTTTTTTTTTTCTAATTTTGTTTCCAATAATTAATTTGTGAGTTGAAAAGGTAGCTTGTGGATTCCTAGCGGAAATGGCAAATCCCAAATCAAGTCTCCAGCGATCGCCTAAAAACCTTCTACGTAGCTAATATTAAGTCTGTAATCTCCAACACCTGCCCTGTATGGCCCAATCTGCTATCAGAAACTGACAAAACAAAACTAAAGGGGATCCAGCGCCCTGCTACTCGGATAATGCTGCCATTCCCTGACAACTATGAACAGAGGCTTGACAATCTAGCACTGCCTGCCATAAAATTTTCCCGCTCACCTTTTGCAGTGAACAATTCGCTGAAATTGCCGACAACGATCATCACTCCCTGAACCGTCTTATTACAATAAATACAAACAGAAAATCCGCCCGTAGAGCAAAAATAGATAATTACAAGCCATCCAAGTGTAGAACAATGAAAAGAAAGAAAAAAATTTTTGAATTCTACCTGCAAATTTTCAACCGATGCAGCTCAAGACTCTTTTTAAATTTTGTTTTCCATTTATGTGCCATGCATTTGATGTTATCAACTTATTATAGGATGGATGGATAATAATAAAGCGACAAACAAACTTCACACTTCAAACTTCAAGACCAAAATTCTGAGCTCAGACTGAACCTGTGCCAGAGAGTGCTTACTTTCTAGCAATTCTTTATCCTGCACCAACCTATGGTAGAGTGCAGGGTAATCGCCAAGCAAATATTATTGGATTTGATCCCCTTCAGCCAACTGCTGCCGATTGTTGTTGGGGTGTCATTAGTCTGCAGTGTCAATGTTGTGTGGTCTCAAATCATGGCCATTGAGGCAACATGGATACCTTGTCAAGTTGGTTGAAAGGGATAATATTGAACAATAGCACATGATAACAATGAGAGTGTTGATTGTTAGCATTTGCTACAACTGTTATCTTTTATTGTTGGTACAGCTCTATTTATCCTAACAGTCAATGGGATGAGTTCTATAGCAATTTTGGAAGATAACTCTTACAAACAAACCTTTGTTCGTTGCGAACAAAATCTGTAGTGCTACTTTTTAAATTATGCTGCTGCCTAAAAATCAGGCTTCGAATGTTCATATTGATTTGACTTTTTTATAGTGACTGTTTATTGACCCTCCCACACAGACACCAGTTTTTAATGCTCTGAGTGTGTCATTTTTCAAATAGTGCGTATTCTTAGGTTTCCATTACGGTATCATAAAAATCGTCTTCATAAAGTTATATAGCGTGTAAAGCAAAAGTTAACTCATTCAAGTATCATCAGAAAGGTGCGTAATGCTGAAACAAATTTTTTGGTCATTGATGAAGTCAATATAAAACCACCAAAAAAAAATCAGCTCGATACAAACATTTGTAGTCAGTTGTTGAGGCGTCTGCAAAATTGAAACAGTAGTGTCGTTTCAATGATAGTTATATACAGGTGATATAAGGGGGTATTACAACCGTTGTTGGCCACATCTCGGCAATTTATGATAGCAGACCCATGTAAACTTGTAGATCCAATAATTATGACATGTTCTTTCAGATTTTGGACGTTTTGAAACCATATCATCATTTTTCATCACTTTCCCTTTTGTCAGCAGCGTTTCTCACTTTATAACTTTTTATAAGGTCGGTCATTCACTTGATAATTGAGATATTGTGCTGATATTAAACCAAAAACTGCCTGAGGTATGTATTAATATGATTGCAGTTTGAGTGGCACCACTCATAAGGTGAGCACAGGACAGACCTTTGAAATCCCAAAAAAACAGCAATTTTGACCATTTTCTGCAGCGTTTTTGGCAATTTGCTGCCTATTGTGCAACCTTGTGTAAGGTACATCATCACCATTGCGACCACCTCAAAAGACTATCCTAGAATCAACTCTTAGAATTTATCAATCCAATTTTGCAAATTAAGTTGCAATTTTAGCCACATTTTTGGTAGGCTACCACTGGACTATTACAAGAAACAGCCGAATAAATTGGTTGATGACACAACAAATTTTGTCCGCAACGAACAAGGAATTGCTTGTAAGAACTTTCCTCTCAAAATGTTATAGAATTCCCTACGTTGACTCTGAGGATAAATAGAGCTGTATCAACAAATAATAACTGAAGCAAATGCTGACAATCAACACACTCTGTTAACATGTGATTTGGTTGATTAAAACATAATCACGTGTTAACAACGAGATTGTAGATATGCTATTGTACAATATCATATCCCTTTCAACAAACTTGACAAAGTGACAATGGCCATGAATTGGGACTACTCAGGATCGACACAGCGAACATAATTACCCAACATAACCCAGCAGCAGTCGACTGAAGGGGGATCAAATCCAACAATATTTGCGTGGTGATTTCCTTGCGCTCCAACATAGATGGGAGGAGGATAATAAAATACTGCCAACTAGTAAGCAATCTGTAGCCAAAGTGCAGTCATAGCTCAGAACTTTGGTCAATGCTGGTGGCTTGGCTGGTGGCACCCAAAACCACTCTCTTGAAGAGCCATCATGTTTTTAGACCAACATATAATTTTCACATAGTTATGGTCTAATAAGCTTTCTCTCCCGAAATGGCTAATGTATGAAATCCCATCAACTTGCTGTAATAGCCCTTCAGACATAAAGCTCTGCTCTAAATGTCTTTTTTCCGGTTGATGAGGAATTCCAATTAATATTACAATCTCCAAGCAGAATAAATTTATGGCAAATATATTGGTTTTGATGTAGAATTCTATAGTTGTTTATTAAAAAGTTCTAAGCTACCACCATCACAAGCAAGGCCTAAACATATCAGAAAATTCTAAACAACAACCAACGCCGGTGAGGCCACATCATATCCGATTGTATATTGTACCCATGAGATGCTCTTCAAACACATATTAGGGGCAGGAGGTGGTGTAGCTAATTGGCACACAACTGTTGACGATGACGAGGTTTTGCAAGTGATTATGGTTGATATTGAAATCCGAGAGGAGATGATGTTGACATGAATTATTCAATTATAGTGTTTTAGGCTATTGTTATTAGCTTTTGAGGGAAGGTAGTGCCTCTTTTGCCTCCCCTAGAACTACAGGCCTGCGAAAGTTATTGTTTGTATACCCGGCTCCATATACCAGTCTTCGAGGAGTGCCATGTTCTTAAAAGCTAATGCCAAGGTTGTGAGACATTTTAAAGCTAATAAAGTAGCAAAAAAGTGTCCCATTAAATTGAAAATTATGCTTTGAAGACCAGCCAAGCACATTTTCTCTCCACAAAACATCCACCAAACCTGTCATGAGTCGCTGCAGACTGGTTGGAAGATAGGCTTTATAGTGTAAGATGGATAAATTTTAACGCATCTCAAGCTCATTATTCATCTTAAATGATTTCCAAGTATTCATAAATACTTGTATGGAAAGTAAACTTTTTTGCGCATGTAGGATACATTTTGACGCATCTCAAGCCCATTATTCATCTTAAATGACTTTTAAGCGCTCACAAATACTCATCTAATTAAATGGGTAATTTCCAATTGAATTCTTTGATAAACTTGCATGTATCAAAAACTTGTTAAGGGAAAATTGACGCTGGGTACCATTGCTACAGGTCTTGAATATTTGGGGTAGTCTGTATAGCTCAAAGATTGTAAATTGAGGCTACATATCAGAGTGATTACCTGGTTGGCAAACAGTTTTCCCAAACAGATTGTCCTTTTAAGGGATGCATTCGAATTAGGTGAAATAATGACATCAGCCCTTGACATACTAACTCAAATTGGCAGTTGAATCAGTTCAAATGATATTCCAACATTTTTTAGCCTTTGATGATTGAGAATATTTAATTGTGATCAACTGACGTGCCTTTTGTTTACTCTATAGGAAGTGAAACTGACAGATCAGGTTCATGACCTCAGCTGAGGCAGGAAATGTGAGGAAGAATTCTCTGCCTATCAATTACTGCTATCAACAATGAGATGAAGAACAAGGCCGTTAAGGAAGAAATGGTAGGGGAGTCAAAATTCCGAGGCTAGTCAGAAGCATCAATAGGGGGATGCTGTTACTAAGCAATTTTAAGGCACTTAATTAGCAAATTGAAATCCCAAAAGACCTGATTCAGACATGAAATATTCAACTATATCATTTTTGGACCACTCCATTCAGCTTTCTAAGGGAAACAAGGCCTCCCTGCCTCCCCTGGAAATACGGGCTTGTCGGTATTTTTGTATCCTCCTTCCATCTACGTTGGACCGCAAGGTAATCACTACGCAAATATTGTTGGATTTGAGTAGTCCCAATTCATGGCCATTGAGGTAACATAGACTCCTTGGCAAGTCGGGTGAAAGGGATATGATAGGATAGCATAGTACAATAGCACAATGACAGTGTGTTGATTGCCAGCACTTGCGTGCGTTATATTTTTTTGGTACAGCTCTATTTATCCTAAAAGGCAATGGAGGGAATTCTATAGCAATTCGGGAAGATAATTCTTACAAACGATTTCTTGTTCGTCGCGGACAAAATTTGTAGTGTATCATTCTCCAAGTGTACAGATCAAAGGTTCCATCGCACAAATTTCTTAGTAATTTTCTCACCACTGTTTGAAAGGAGTGCCAAAATATATATGGATTACAATATAAGCATGCTGCAAATTATAATCTGCTAAAATCAGTTTTCACATGAAAATGCTTCGATGACCAGGCTTGTTCTCTCAGTGACCTTGCCTCCTGATCATTCAGATTATCAACGGCTCTAGTCAAATAAGAAATACACCTACCAATTGTGAAATCTTGCTGAGCTATTATTGAAATGACAGCTTAAATATGCGATGTTCCAGTCAAATAAATTTTCTATTGGTCAACTACCTGGCTATCTAATCAACTCCTTTTCAACTTGATTTTTGGATTACGTTTTCATAGAGAGATGACATTCAGGTGCTATTGAATACAACACATTTCAAGAAGTGGTTATCGTAGCCTATAGACATGTGATCTAATTGAATGTGAGTTGAAAGTCACATTAATTTGTTGCCGTTTCCATGTTTGAATATTTTGGTAACAACGGTCTGAGACTAATTATTTGACATCAATAGTCTGATTGTAAGATTGGTATCATATCATCCCTCATCATTCATTATCTACTCTGACAAAGTAATAAATGAGCTGTCTCTGTTTCTTTTTTGAACAATCAAGTCTATCTACCTATATGAATCATGATTCAGCGTGGTGCAGCGTGTTGCAGCATGATCTAAACTAAATGACCTAAATATTCTTAGGCTACAGATTGAATAAGCTGTGTTCATGAGACAAGGCCGAAGTGTAAGTTAGATGTGTGCATTGGACAGGTAAGACGTATATGCTGCCGTACTCTATATCTTGTTCGGTCATAACTGTTTTTTAACTTAGTTTTTAAATCAGTCAGTCAATAATTCAATCTGTCAGCCGATAATCAAGCAAAAACTTATGCAGGCCTACCATACCATATACCAACAACTCAGAATAAAATCAACAGGTGTGTGTCATGGATGGATGGATTTATTACTATCATAGACAAAAATTTGTCACGAAATACGTTGTTAATACTGACAAGAAAGAAAAACATGGAAAAAATCAGATCTCTGTTGTATAAAAAGTTTTTTAGAATAGTATTTTATTAGGTGTATGTATGAGATGTCTTAAAAAGTTCATTATTCATAAGGATCTGATTTCTGTCAAGTTGTGACAAATTAATTATTTTACAGATTTATTACAATAAGGACAAAACACCAAATGCTATTCATCTGATCACCCTCGTTTCCCCCTGTGTCTAGATCAAAGGTTATATTGCTCCATTTGTGGTTTTCCGAGTAATTTTCTCAACACGATGTGAACTGAGTACCAAAATATATATGGATGACAATTTATGAGCAGGTTGCAAATTATAATCTGCTAAAAATAAGTTTTCACATGAAAATGCTTTGATGACCTGGATTGTTCTCTCAATATTTTTATATAATCTGCTAACAATGAATTACTTTTTAATTAGAAAATGCGTTGGTACCTCTGCGCCTCAATAATAAATCTTGTTCGAAATTTCTTATCTCGACATAAACAGGTTGTTTTGATTTCATCATACATTTTCACGGCTTTAGTTCCCCAAATCAGAGAGTTGATAAATAAGGATATCACCACCAGAGGTCAGTGACATTGGCCCCTGATCATACAGATATAGTAGAGGGCCTAGTACAATGATAAGTACATCTACCCTCCAACTATTCAGTCATTGGGGAATTGGGTGCATCGAACGCCAATCACAGCAGCTGTGTAAATAGATATCATGCGGAGCCTAAAGCAGTAATGAGGGGCTGTGAGGGCTCTTGCGATGTTACAAGGTGGTATTGGGAGGGTATCTTCAGGTCTTTCAATTTTAGAAGCAGGAACTAAAAGTTCACCCCACATACCTAGTACCCTTATTATGGGTAATATATGCATTGCATTAAAATGTGGCATTTTATCTTTTCGTGTTGCAAGAATAGCGCCTTCTTTGATTGAGTATAAATCCCATAAAGCTATTGACCTACTTACCCCAAACATCTTCAAGAAACTTGTCATATGGAGACGACGAGAGGGTACAATTCCAAATCCATCTGGCATCGGTAGACAGTGATGATAACAAGATTGGTTTTATTTAGATTTATATTCTGTCCCACCTACCGAGGAAAAGTTGTGTGCACCTAAAATCTGCTTGGGTTTATTTGCTTGATTGAAAACATTATGCGTTGATCAAAATGTTAAAGCAATGCCATAAAATATTTAGCGATGTATTTTAGTCCAACTATGAATGGCTCAACGAAAGCCAGACAGCCTTCCAAGGAGATGCCGACGGTAAACCTGAGCTGTTAATACAGAGTGGATGTGACACGATAGTGACCTCCACTCCAAGGACAAGGCAGGGGAGGGCAGCCAGTGCCCTTAGCCTTCAGCAAACACAGCTGCAGGCTCTCAACGAGAAGAGAGAGCATCGATTACAGCGCAATGAAGAACGCAAGACAGAGCGGAAAGAAACCCGGAAGTCCCAGTCACAATTTCTGGCAATAATGGGCAAGATGGCCGAAAAGCTGTAAATTGTAATCTATAGATTGTTGTAGGCCTAATTCCTTTTCATTATTTCATAATTTTGTGTCCATTTGATCGTTTTTAAACTTTGTAAACTTTTGTGCCGATCATTTCAAATCTCAACGTTTAATTTGTCATCCAGAATTGAGCAAAATTCCCAAAGGACAAGGAGTAAGCCAATAAATGGGTGCAAGCAATCAGCAGAGGAAAGGATGGTACTATAAGGATAAAACCCACTATTGATCAGTGGAAACCTCATACACATGCCAGAATTTGTCCAAGGCATTTCAGTGAAGATGCCTACAAGGAGAAGAATTGTCATGGTGTGTAAGATCAGAACTTCATCTTAACAACCTTGCTGCATGTGATCACTTATTATTATGGTCTTAGGATTGAAATGTCATGTGAAGTTATCTATATTGGTCTAAGATTCTTTCTTATGAATCATAAAGAGCATGTCACTCACCTGTTGGCTCACTCTTGATACCCTATGAGCAGCTACAATAGCCAGTTACCCCCCCCCCCCTCACACAGAATGTGAAGTGACTCATTTACCAAGAAGATCTCTTGCTGGCCAATTCATGTAATCTCTCTGTAAATACATATACATATAATATACATTTAAGTTGGTAAATTGATTTATCAACATCAAGGTTTGGTTTTGAAAGCCCACTTAGACATCCACTTATGTTATTTTGCAGGAAACGTTCCTAAGAAAAGAGTTTTGAAGGAGAATGCAGTACCTATGCTCCATCTACCTATACCTAAAATCAGAGAGCCAACAAGGAGAGCTATTAAGTCTAAGCGAGAACTTCTGAGAGAAGAATATTATAGAAATCTACCAGGTTAGTTTCATGATATCACTAGGCATGTCTTAAAGTTCATGGCATAGCACATAGCATAGCATATTTTTAGCTTGATAGGTTCACTAAGATATCCTTCTGTTTATTTGATGGTATTATCAGTGAGATCGCCGGAGAGCTATGACGATCTTACCATCATAACATTTCTTCAAATTTATTTCAGCTGGTGTGATAGAACTAGGAAAGACGGAAGAGGTACTCTCCCATAGTCAGATAACTGCATCATTATCTTCAGATACTCATACAGATACCCATACAGATACCCATACAAATATCTATACACAAACACCTCCAACTATCAGGGACAGTGAAGATATATATACTGATGAGAAATCTACTCAGCAATCCAGTCCACCACTCTGCTATGCGATGATGAATGATGAGATGGTAGCATATTATACCGGTCTAGAAGGCAAAGCAAAGTTTGACCTTGTTTTGAACTCACTAGGTCCCGCTGCCTATCACCTTTACAATCGTAATGGTGAGGTGCCGAATATGACTGTCAAAAACCAACTGCTCATCACTCTGATAAAACTTGATAAACCTAGCGTTGAGATTTCTATCCTGTTTGGAATCAACAAGCGTGTTGTCAGCAGTGTTTTTTATACATGGATAAACTTTATGTTCCTGCAATGGAAAGAAGTAGATTATTGGCCAGATCAGGCCACAGTTAGATTCTATGCCCCTACTGGATTTAAACAGTCATATCCTAATACACGGCTGATTTTTGATGGAACTTAGTGCCCCATAGACAAGCCAAAGAAGCCACTAGCTCAACAGGTGACCTTCTCCAGCTATAAAAATTGTAATACTGCCAAAGTACTGGTTGGTGCCACTCCTGGTGGACTAGTGTCATATGTTTCGCCAGCATATGAAGGCTCTGCCTCTGACCGAGCCATAGTTGAGAGGTCAAATCTGATGACGGCCTGCACTCCTGGAGACGAAATAATGTCAAACAAAGGCTTCAATGTGAAATACCTGTTCATCCCGCACCACATACATGTGAACATACCGACCTTCTTCAAGAAAAAAAATCGAATGGACTCAGCAACTGTGAGAAAAGACCGTAAGATTGCGTCCAAGCGGTCCCACATAGAACGAATCATTAGGCTAGCAAAGACTTATGCTATACTGCATCACCCAATGTGTAACCCTCTGGCTGCCCTCTCATCAGAGATTATATCTGTTATATTTTGGCTGTGTAACCTCCGAAATTGCATAGTACCAAAGCATGCAGAGTTACTTTTACAACTCTTTTTATAATATACTGCTGAC
Source organism: Membranipora membranacea (assembly GCA_914767715.1). Classification (NCBI taxonomy): domain Eukaryota; kingdom Metazoa; phylum Bryozoa; class Gymnolaemata; order Cheilostomatida; family Membraniporidae; genus Membranipora; species Membranipora membranacea. The sequence goes on from OU612072.1 coordinate 13,255,959, forward strand.
TGTATTGTGCTAGTTAATACTACCTTAAATATTGTGCACATTTTAATCCATGTACCAGTGCAATCAAAGTTTGTCTGCCTCTACCAACATAGATTTATATGTACAATTTTGTTGACAGCCAACCTCGATTAACTCCTCTTTTCTTTTTAAGACTAAAGTATCAGTTGCGTTTACAGCTGAAAATATGTTATTACATCGTCAATGATATTTTACAGGATTAGACTAAATACAGGTTGAGTCTAAAATAATGAATTTTTTTCTTATCACATTTATCTATATAATTTTTAAGTGTTCTTCGTTAAGTGCCAACCATGACCTACAATAATTTTTGTGATTGCACCTATATCTAAGGTGTCATAATATCGGTTGGCTGTTTGACGCAGCAGTCCGTGTATTTTTCAGTTTCAGTGTATACTTAGTACGGTAACCTATATATTTTTATCACACTTTGTATAGTTTTGAAGACATTCTGAGTGATTTCCAAAAAGATCTATTGCTGTATTTATCACTTTATCAAACACAATAATCTCGCAAACATTGGGAACAATCTGTCACAAATGATGAAGAGACTTGCTGTAATGATAGCATATAAGCATAAAGAGTGTGGTAAAATTTTAGGCATACTACTTGATAAAACTAGCTTGTGTGAGCAGCTGGCACAAAATAATCAGTAAAAGAATACTGGAACCGCATTATTAGTTATATCTGTGGAATAGGATGTACAGATAGTTTGGAGTTGTCTTCTTATAAACAGCACACTTAAATGACCTTGACATGTTTACCTGGAATTTCCACCCACTGCATGCTGCTGAAAAGGAAACTGAAAAAAAGTTTACTTTGGGGGTCTTTGTCAGTTAATCAGCAGAACTCAGGCACGCCCAGGTGCGTGAGACATCATCAGTGGTACCCACAATGCCCAGCAACGCCAAGCAATGCCAGTATGCAGTCCAGCGTTGCATATACAGTGGTAGGTGAAGTTGTACACAACAAAAGGTACAATGCCTGACACAACAAAGGCAGCGTTGTGCCAGGCGTTGTAGCATGCATGGAATATGGCGTGCTAGCAGGCGTGCATGTGGCCGCATGTTGCCGCATGTGGCCTGGTTGGTGGTGCAAGATGACCACTTTCCAAAGTGGCAGAATATTAAGAACATACTGTATGAAACATCAAATGACAAACTGGTCACCACCGGAAATTAGCATGAATGATGATAACGACACCGAACTAATTGGGATGATAAAGATCAAGAATGAAGCACGATCAGAGATGATGAACCAAACCATACCATCTACCAATGCCAAATATAATTAGGCACACAAATGACTACAGCAACGGTGCTAAAGAATCAATGATTACAGACAAAGCGGCCAACCTATTGGAACCGCCTAACTTCATTGATCCAAAAGGCTTCTACCAGAGCATGAGAGTGATATCGAGTCCGAGAGTAAGCCATCCTTGAAAACTCTCGGACAAAGAAGGACAAAATGTGTTGTCAGAGAAACAAGACCTGCTGCTCAGATTGACTGAGCACATCAATCAACTATTGAACAAAGAGACCACAGTAACACCTGCAACAACTAACAGCACCAAGCAGGCATCCTCTTAGGATTGGATGGATGAAGCAATCCAGAAGTTAGGGGAGTCAGAAAGCCTGTTGGAATGCTACGCTACGGAAAGTCACCAGGTGCCGATGAATACATTCAGAGATCATAAGAGGCGGAGGTGACAGAGTATTGCAAGCGCTTACCATTATCATAAAGAAAGCATGGTCAGATTAGGGCTGAGCATTGCAATGGATATTTTTCCCTTTGGAATTACATTTAGAAACGAAATGGAATTGAGACTTATTCCCAATTGGTGGTTATTGAAGTTAGCGTCCAAAAGTATATATAAGCATTGTTCAATGGACTTTGAGTGACTTGCACGGTAAAAGCAGAATAAGATTTTGGTATTGGCGCAGCCCTAAAATGAGGAAAAATCAAAATTTAGTCTTAAGAGATGTTTTCCATTGTTTGTCCATAACTAAAAAAAGTCACCTTCAAGAGTAAGTAGCTGGGAAGATTTGGTCAAAAGTTGGTGTGCCTAGCTGAAGCAGGACTGGAAATATTGGAAAGAAAAAAATCATATTTGTTAACCATTGGCAATGATAGCGTTTTAATTCACTGTGTTAACAACTGCTTCAGGTCCACAAAAAAAAAGACCACTTTCTTCTCAACTCTTGATCTAAGAACCTAAGCTTTGCTTAGATTACTGGACAGACGAAGGTGTAAAATTCATGAAATATTGCAATGCTGCTCTCCTGCACAACTATTATTAAGAAATCAGCATCGCAGGAAATTCAAACGTGTAAATATATAAATTGCATGATAAAGGTTGTGTCGATGGTAATAATATCAATTAATTCATTACATCCTAACTAATACAGTGACCATATTATTTAGTGCTGATCTTTGCACTATTACTGCTGCAATATGAAGATCAGTTGCCAGTCGGTGGTAGTCAGCTGCATACTCTTAGCGGATCTTAGCTTACGGCTGCCGAATGTTTTCATTGCAGTTTTTCTCTTTTTTTGAGTTACAGTGTTCACACCACCAGATTAGTTTGTCTGCTGTTATAGACTGACACTGAATAGGACTTGTTGAATAAAGTCAGGAAATTGCAGATGTACCTTGACAGTTGGTGAATCAGGAGCAGGAGATCACTAGTATATCAGCTTCCATATGTTTTGTCTCTACATCATCTAATAAGTCTGTCTCCATTTCTCCTTATAATAATGTAGACGATGAAGACACATATGGTTCCATTATATTGCTTGTATTATATCATCTACTCCATAGACGTTTTCCTCAAAGTCCACAATCTCCATCTACTTTCTTGTATATTCAACACTATCAGTCTCATCTTCTGAAGGTGTGAAGTTCTCTCCTCACTCGGTTGGGCACCAATTGTTGGATCAGGAAAGATCACGACATTTCACTGCTGGCAGAGTTCATATCAGATTACTTTATTTATTTATTTATTGAGGTTTTCTAAAAGTTTATAATTAAAGCAAATTAAAAATAACTTGTTGACCTCACACACATTAACATAGATACAAAAAATGACTTGAATAAAAAGATATAAGTGATAGGGTGTTACATACTATATAGTGTGTAGGATAATGGAAGCATGGTATCATAACTTGAATGAATAAGATGAAAAAAGAAAAGAAGAAACAGAGAGTGGCAAACAAAAATACAATGATAAGGCTTGGTTGATTTAGTTACAAATGTATGAAAATATTTAAAAAGGCTGATTTGTCTAGGTTTGATCTAAATGAGGGTCTAATTATTGCACAGTTGCTACGATTTGATCGTGTATGTCTGTTTGATTTGCTAACAAGATGAAGTATGTGCTTGGATACACGGCCTTTATGGACCCTCGATTTGACAAAATTGTGAAAAAGAAAATTCCTCCTACTGTGGAGAGTGTAAATTAGGAGCAAGCGGCCAGATGTTTTGGGGCTGAAGTTATGATTCTGATTGCTTTATTTTGTACTTTTTCAAATGTATCTGAATTTATGGCTAAACCATCAAGGTACAATGATGAGCAGTATTCTACTATATGTCTGATCAGTGATTTGTAAGTCTTCTACTGTCATGTATTTTCTTAGTTTTGATAACAAGTAGACCATTTTGTTTGCTTTAGATGCGGTGGCATATGCCTGAGGGGTTAAACTAAGTTCTGAATCAAGAATAACTCCAAGAAGATTGAGCGAATGCTTGGATTCTATTTTCAATTTGTTTATTTAGATTTGGTAAAAATCTTCTACTTTCCTATTTTAGAAAATACAGTATTTGGTTTTGGATAAGTTGAGTTGAAGGAGATTGTTTGAATACCAATTTGATACTTCTCTCATCAACGTCTCAGATTTATCCATTAAGGTAGGGATATCTGTTGCTGTGCAGTAAATAACGGTGTCATCAGCGTAAGCGAATGCAGTTTTGTGCTTGTTAGGGAGATCATTGATAGCAAGATTGAATAAGATTGGACCTAGAACACTTCCTTGGGGTACTCCACATGTAATCGGTAGTGCACTGGACTGATCATGATCAACTTTCATGATTTGGGTTCGATGTGAAAGATAAGATGTGAATAATTTTGTTGTTGACTCTGCAAAATTTAGTCGCTTTAAAGTGTGGATGAGTTGTCCATGATTTAACGCGGCAAATGCTTTACGTACGTCCAAAGAGAGTGCACCCATGATATTCGGTTGAGGGTTGTCTAGCGTTGTTCTCCAATTTTGTAAAATAGAAAGTAGTAACTGTTCACTGGAATGGTGCTTACGAAAACCAAATTGTCGCTCTGAGAGTATTCCATGTGTTTCGATAAAGATCATAATTCTATTTTTCATATCTAGCTCAAACACCTTTGATATGATTGGCAGACTGGAAATTGGTCTGTATTTGCAAGGGTCTGTTTTATCGCCCTTCTTAAACAGTGGGGTGACCAGGGCTGTTTTTAGGCAGTCAGGGAATATTGATTTCTTGTAGCATTCGTTAATGATCAGGGCTATGGGAAGTGCTAATAGGTCTGCAACAGTTTGGTACAGGGAAGCTGGAAACATTGTCAAGCCACCACGTTTATTTGGTTTGAGGGACTTTATCAGTTTGTAGATTGTTTCGCTCTCAACATATGTGAAAGAGAAACTTGGACCATGGAAAAGGTCAGGTTGTGGATCGATCTTAGGAATAAAAACCGATTGTCCAGCAACCGTGGTGAAATATCTATTAAGGGCATTTGCCTTGTCAGAGTATGAGGTGTAGGTAGAGTTTTGATAGCTAATTTTCTCGATTTGATCAGAGGATTTCTTCTTTCCCGTCAGTGATTTCAGGCAGGTGAAACAACTTTTTTCATCTTTAGACAACGAGTCATTTATAAAGTCTTTCTTAGCATTCCTAATTTCATTTGTAACAAAGTTTCGAAACTTGTTGAATTGTTTGACCTGCGCTGTAGCCGGATTAGTTATATCCTTGAATACCCTCTTGTGAAATTTGTTTCTTAAATTAATGAGATGCTGAATATCAGGGAAAAGCCACTGGTTTTTAGCCCCTCGCACTCTTTTTGTTTTAACTGGAGCATGCTTGTCAATCAGGTCAGAGATGAAGTTTTCAATATTTTCCATGCGGTGATGCAATGATTTGTTCATTTCAGTTGCTGTTTGCAGTAGTGGAAGTTTCGAACAGTCATTATATAATTCCTCATGATTAATGCTGTGAATATTTCTGGTTCTAATTAGTTTGCGTGGCTGTTTTATAGCATGATGTTGATAAATTACTAAGTATGTGGCATAGTGATCAGAAAGTGATCTATCGCATGTCAGGATCTTGCAACTATTAATGCTAATGTCACTGTTCACATAGTTGTGGTCTAATAAGCTTTCCACCCTAAATGGCTAATGTATGAAATCCCTTTAACTATTAATATTAATATTAATATATACCATTAATATTAAAATCTCCTAGTAGTATAAATTTATGGCCAACATAATGGTTTTGATGTAGAATTGAGCTCATCATTATAATGAATTCGGTTTTGTTAGCATCAGGGGGAAGATAAATTGATCCGATGATGTAGCCGTGTTGGTTGTTTGTGGAAGGTATTTTTATCCAAACCGAGTCACAAAATTAGGACAGTTTAACACTTAATTGACTTATTATACAGAATTTATATGAAGATTTTACAAAGAGTGCAGCACCACCTCCCTGGGTTTTGGTTGTAGATTTTCTGTCACATCTAGCGATTGAGAATCCAGACAAGTCAACAAGACTATCTGGAATATCAGGAGTGAGCCATGTTTCAGAAACAGGAAAAATGTCGGTTGACTTAGAAAGATTGAGGCTTTCATAATAAAACATCTTTTTATATAATGACCTTGTGCTGTAGAAGTCTCAAATTGTTGCTGGATGCAGGCTTCATGTCAGATAGGGAGCTAATAGTATTCCATATGCGGTTATGGTAGCAGAGACTTCGTTCATCAATGTTAGACGAGTTTATTGATGCTTCGTTTCTTAGCTTAGATTAGCCATTGTAGGTCCTTGGAGGGAAGACGTACGGTTTCTCTACTCGAAACAAAAGCTGATGCTTATTAAAGATAATGCCGTTTGCCAGTGCATTTCCTAGCTGTGTTTCATCATTGAAGTTTACTTTTACAGTTCGTAGAGGGTTAGTGCCATCTTTGGTCCTCATTCGGTACACTATAGCCTCTTTGAATACTGTTTGGACCTCTTGTAGGAGGTCTTCATTGATTATGTAAATAGGAACATCTTTGATGATGCCAACATGTTGGCTCGGTTGAATGGGTCGTCTGGCTGATGAGCCTCCAAGTGCTTCAGCTACCCATTTTTTTATTATTTTATCTACTTGTTCAGGTTTTGTTATCTGTATTATGAATTTAGGGTCTGCCGAGTTGAACTTGTATCGCTTGATAAAGTCAATCATCGTTGGTCCGTTTAATTTGCCGATTGCTTTTCTCACGTCATCCTGACTGATTGTTGTGAAGTCCTGTTTTGTACTGTGTATTTTAAAGCATTTTTCATGGTCAAATTCAGGGGTAGATTTGTCAGTATATTGACTTTTTGTTGTTTTTGTACGGCGCTGATATTGACGTTGTTGTTGTGTTTGTTGCTGCTGTTGCTGCTGTTGTTGCTGCTGTTGTTGCTGCTGTTGTTGCTGTTGCTGCTGTTGTTGTGTCTCTTGAGGTTGTTCTCGTTGGTTGAGAGATGATATTGGTTTCTTTGTTCAGTGAAAGCTGACTTAGGCGGAATCGGTGGTTGGATATTTCTCATTACTGCCTGACGATATTCAGCTGGGGGTGAGGAGACTTTGTCAAGTTTGGCCTCCATCATGTCTAGTTTCTCTGACATGACTTGAACTGCTCTCTCAATGGGGTTTTCATTTGGTATAGAGAATGCTTCTAGCTTAGCTTGCATCTGCTCTAGTCTGCCAGACATAATTTCGATGATGCTCAGCATTTTCTGGCATGATTCGCAGTGGTCCAGGTCAGACTCTGCTTGCAGTGAATAAGTGTCCGTGTTCTCTGTTGTCATCGTGGAAAGCGGTGTAGAAGGGCCTGTGGATGTTGATGCTTTGTTGCTGTTGCTGCTGAAAGCAGTTTTTTGGCAGTTTGATGATTTTATTACTGATATACATCCTTGGGCAAATTCCCCTGGCAACTGGTAAATTGTAACGTAACTCCCAATCGTAACTGCACACATGTAGCTGTTCCCTTGCAAAACCGGCACTGTCCTTTAAACTGACCTGTATAGATAGGTCATAAAAACAGAAAAGGGTGGGATGATACGTCATTATTTTGATGGCCAACTTCCCCATTTAGATGGTAATGAATTGTCAACGATTGAAAGATAAAGCGATGAGTAAAATAATTAATCAGATGAGGACAATAGCAACTATGACAGTGCAGTATACACCCAAAAGTCACGACCTTTGAGTGTGATGCATACAGTGTATTCGACAAAGTATCAGCAGTTAACCCATAATATCTAAATCTAAGTTGCAGTAGTGTGGATTAAGAGTGGAATATTTATGTCATGTACAATCCAATCAACAAGCACCTAGATTGTATGATGAGTTAAATCATAACAAACAAAAACCTTAAGTTTTTTCCCAAGTGTGTTTAGAAATGTTCTACATTTTTTAACTAAAATAAGTTTTATCCTAATCAATTAAGGTTTTATGGGGCTTTGTTCAGAGACAGCTAGCCGACTCACAAAGTACTAAACTGATTGTTGCCATGCTGCGTATCAAGGTTAACTGTTTTAGTCTCTGGGTGATCTGCTTGTAAACTTTCACCAAAGATTCCCCTACAACACCTAGTCAATTTGATTTCCAGGGCTCTTAATTGCCCTCTAGCTTTTGGCGGCCGGGGCTCCGTCCCGAACACAGTTGAGGGTGGAGTTTAGCTATAGAAAAGGCATGTGATAGTTGACCCTCCCATCAAACAAAACAAGTTTTCAATGCTCTTAGTTATTTATTATAGCAGACCCTTGTAAAATTTCTACCCAAGCTATCATTTCCTTGTCTTTTTATGAAGTAAGGTTTTCAGATGCGCATCAACATTGGTTGCAGCAATAATTTTTAGGTATAAAAGCAAATGAGCATTTTAACAATGGCCATTCAACTGACTTTGGTTTAAGAAGAGTAAAGTAAATACCCTTTCTGTTCTAAAATTCACAACAATGTCTTCCAAGTTGGTGTTAGCAGGTGAATATTAAAAGTTTGCTGACAATGCTAAATTATTATACCGGACATTGCTGACTTATTGCTACTTTATGGTTGGCTAGATTCAAGTGATATGTGTGCAAGTGTTCACCAATTGTTATATTGCTAGAATTGGACAATAACCAAGAGTATGATATGCAATTCTATGCTATTGTAGTCTTCATTCTGGCTTTGATCGGCTCAAACATGGCTCGTCAGGAGAAAGTGAGGGCTTACTTTGAAGAACATTGATCTGCATATTGGGAAGCACTGGTGCTGTACTGTGATATCGAGTCGTATTTTGTAAGTTATATTACTAATCTAAATTACTGACCCATATCAGATAAAGGGTGTTGAGAATATTTATGTGACCGACAGGAATTGAGTTGAGTACACTCCAACCACGTTATTATTTGTCTTTGTAGATTACTGCAGCAACTTCACTGAGACTGTATATGTCACTGACAAGTATAGGAAGCTGCCATAACTTTCTTGAATCACGCCTCCGTCCTGTAAGTATTGAATGATATGAGATATCTGCCATCTATGTTGCCATATCAAAATTGGCAGAAAACAATATATAAACAGAGAGACTTTAAATTGAGAATGTGTGTATCCAAAAAATGCTGAGACATTACGATGCTGCTGCGTAAAGCAACACCAAGCGCACTTAGGCCATCGGTGGACATCAGATATAAACTGGATTGGTTTTCAGGTTATCTTTGAGGTCCCAAAGTTTTCCATAAACCAAATTGCATCGTATCATAAATAATACCAATAGCAATGGGGGTAGCCGTGGTGCAATGGGTGGGGAAAGGGTCTTTCAATCAAGAGGTCTGGCATACAATTCCTGGTGGATTGTGGTGGTTTCAGGAAGGGCATCCCACCTTAGATGCTTCCATGTCACAATAGGATACTGTCTGTAGATCTGCGATGATAAAGGAAAAAAAAACTGAGGATGCATCAAGGTTTCCCACAGGGTATCGAGACTAATTATTGACTTGAATTTTTAATGAGTAATTTTGTTTAGATCTACCATCACAATTAAATGCTTTTAGTTCTGTCCCTCAATTATATTAAATTCAAACATGACATTGGTGATGTAAGAAGTTATGTATGGCCATGATCAGTGTCCTCCCTCATAATCCCATGGTTGAAAGTAACATATGCATGCGAGCCCTGCTGGTTGAGAAACATTTTAGCTCTGGCAAAGCTCATTCTCGTGTCAGATGCAACCTGGGTTACAATGTTACTGATTGGGTCTGCAATAAAAATATCTTATAAAACTGTTTCACTAATCAAAATCACAATCAAACTTCACATATCCCATACAATCACATAATAATGAGGATTAACATATCTCATTTTAATGACACCTTGCAAATGTTGCATATTACATAGCACATATAGGATGACGTATATTACATATCACATACCGCATTTAGCATGACGTATATTGCATATCACATACCACATATCACGTATTCCATAAAGTGGTTCTCTTACACTGCATAAACATTCCACATATCGAGTATAACGCTGCACAGCTCGACCAGTAACTGCTAAACTGCTGTTTAGTAGGGTTGTCTGCCTAAGATCTATGTAAAGGAATAGTATTTTAAAGTTGTTTAGCTGCGTGACAATCTGTATGATATTGTTCTCAAGGTTTGATAAAAAGGCTAATCTGGAGTGGCTAGATTGAATACTACTAACTTTCACACAAAAACTGTTTTGAGTTGCTCAGTCCTCCATTAAAGGTGTTCAAAATAATCAGATCATACAGTTATCAATATTTTGTATTTCAATAATATCAAATACGAATATTGGTCATTATTACTTATCTGCAAAGTGACGTTGTTACCTCTCAACAACCAAACCCGCACTGATTAGCAGTGCCACACATTATACAAAATACCCAATACAAATAAAGCTACCCACGGTCAGAACGATGCAACAGATAGCAAATTGCAGCAAGCTGGCTAGCATTCCAAGGCAATGAGCAAAGCATGCATGCACTGTAACACAACGCAGTTACACTCCCCCCTTCGCAAAGAATCCACACCTATGGCAACTTCAATGTTTTCACTAACCTATGTACCCAAACCTACAACTTGGGGTCCGGAGATAATCTGAGATACTAAGTCAACAGTCATTTCAAAACGGAGAAACACAGCACACCATAGGTTTTTGGGTAATTTTCTCTGCGGAGAACATGGTTAATACTTACAATACAAACAACGCAATAATACATAATATAATATATAAGGTATGCAAGGAAATCACCCTTGGGTAAGCGTCACATCCGATATGTACTGCTCAGCATTTGGTATCAGTAGCACCAGTTTATGTACTGGTCGCTCAAGGTATGATGCTTATACCGAGTTAGCACAAAGGGAGAAGTCACCAACTCTGAGCTAGACTTGCTTGACAAGCCCAGCATGGCTAGGAATCAAGTCAGAGATGCGAGAGAGCCTACACTGGCCTCAGCACACATTATCATCAATAAGCATTACTACATCATCCACACTGAAATGTGTTATCCAAATTAGTTAAACGCCTATAATGGAGCGCTGAGGTGAGCACTTATTTTTAAGACACTACACGGTGTCAAAAAAAAACTCGGCTTGACAAATAAAAAACTACTGTCCTTTTTGACATTCTAAATGAGTGATGGGCTCAATCTTACTGAGTTAAGCTCTAACTGCTGCATATGCATGTTGATGGGCCAGTTTCACTTCGATGATATTAGTGTTGAGGGATTTTCATTGAATTTGGTTGAGATTTGTTGTGAAGATGGTTGAGGTTTGTAGTTGTTTCTCTTGATTATATTAGGAGATTTGATGATAGCAGTGATATGACGAACTGTGTCTAGAAGTAGTTTAAGACAGTAGTAGGTGTGTCAATATCCAAGTTGGTTGAGATTTGTTGTGAAATTGGTTGAGATTTCTCGTGATTGTATTCTTAGGTGTGATGGTAGCAGTCATGTGATGAACAGGAACCAGAAGTGATCAGGAATGGTATACCGCAGGTGATATGATAATTATATAATATTGTCATCATTGTAGTATTTAATCGATCTGAAGTTCGGTCATTATTGAAGGGGGGAGGGGGATAAGCATGATTAAAATCCCCCAAACCATATTAGGTCATTCTCTAAAATGATAATGCTGTCAACCAGGGTTGATTTATAAAATAGAAATTTAATGCAAAAATCATAAATACGAAACTTAAGTCAGCCTCGTGACAATGAGTCTCTATTCTTGTATACACATGCTGTCTCGATGCCTGGCGCTTGAGATTGATCAGTCAATAGCATCAGTAAATGAATTAAACTGCTGGGTCGATGCTGTTATGTATTCAATTTAATCAGTTAATACAATCTCATTATTAAATTAAATTGCTGGGTTATGTTATTCAACAACAAATTCAATTAGTTAACAAAATCTACTAATGAAATACAATGCTTGGTTATGTTAGACCGTTCAGATGATCAGTGTTTCAGTTCACATTAAACTGATGTAAACTAACTGATCCGAACTTTAGCACAGGGCTTGTTGTCTGTGTCTAAATCAACATTTTTCAAACCAGAGTAGCTCTATGACTGGCATGCTAAGAATATTGATAGAATATTTGGCCAAGAAAGAAGTTATTTGAGATGTACATCTGCCATTATATTAGGGAATTTTCGCTAACTGACACTTATGTGGAAATCAATAGCATATTTTTGGTGAATCTCAATTAGTCATTACTATAATTATAGTTATCTCCAAGACAACCGATATCAAAAACATTTTGGGTTCACTCATTTCATTTATTTAACACAAAGAGAACGAGTTACAGAACTATTTGTTCCACTGTGTTGCTTAATATTCAGAGCACCCACAGTATCGAAGTCTGCCAGCTGACTCTGCTCGGCAATGCCCTGCATCACAGAATTCTGTACATTCAAGTCTTGCTCGATTATACTGTCTACCAAGGTTTTGGCATCTGTTACGCTCTTTCTGATATGCTTCCTCGGATTCGTAAGTGCTTCCTGAAAAATCGAACAAATACCATGAGATATTTTCCATTCCACTCAATTGCGTATACATCTATTAAAATGCCAAAATCTCAAGTTGTTAATGTTCTGTCATTCAAAGAAGAAGGGGCTAGCAAGCTAGCTAGCAAAAATAAATTTGATGAATAGGTGACTCATTTCATGGCCGTCTATAACATACAACACTGACACTGACAGTTATAGACTGATCAACGGGGAGAGGTAATAGCTCTTCGAAGTCAAAGTTCACAGTAGAACGCGAATATTTAGCAGAAAAAAAGCAGGCAACTCAACACCATTTTCCTAGAAAGAAATACTTATTTTTTCGTTTTAGTGTGGTCTTATTAGTTTCTGTAGTAAGGAGAGAAATTTGGTTAATTTTAAGTCTCACCTTGGGCAACAGCGCAGAACACCACAACAAACATGCATATAATAATAGTGCTCTTCATTATCTGTTTCTTCTCTGTAAATAAAGAAAATTTGACACTGGGGACTTAACAAGTTAAAACAATTTGTCTAATGAAACTACAATGCGGGATGCAATCATTTATAGACAATGTTATGAGTTATACTGTGATGCATCCGATCCTGATCTTACAAATGAGCGTTGAGTGAACTGCAAAATCAAGGCAAGACCTACAATCTGGTTCAGTCACGTTATGGAAAGTGTTTGTGTTTCTGATTTGGTAAAACCTGTTAAATCTTTGATATAAAGCGAATCAAGCGCCACGAATTGTGTAATAATGAACCCGTCTGACCAAATTAAAATAGCATAGTATGAATTTAGAAAGCAATATTAACAAATCACGGCCAACACAATACACCGAATAGCCAACAAATAATTCCAATATGGAACAGTTTACGACTTATAGGGAATGCTGGTGGTGAGTTAGCCATTAAAATAATGTCATTCAAAAAAAATTGTTCAACTCAAGTAGTTTTGAGAGATACATTGACTCACCTGTCTTCTGTTCTCTGTCAAATGTGCAACTATGCAGTTTGAAGGAAAGACAAGTGAACACTGAAGCTTTCCAGGATCTTATATACCAGTCCATTCATTGGACGCTTCAAATGAAGACAGCTCACTGCAGACTGTATTGTCAAGTCAAAGCATTAGTAAGCGATACAAGGGTAGCCTGCTGGTGCCCTCAGTCATTGTTACAAATCTGACTGATAATTGATCAATAAAAGTAAATGTATCATGACTCGATAATTGAACGAAAACAAGCGTGAATTGACTTTCATCAAGTTGGATGGCTAGGCATATATTAAAAGTCCAATATGAGATTGATTGTCTTGAAAGTTCAACTACCCTCAAATTTTTTTAATTTGTACAATTGTAAGTGGTATCATCAGCTTGAGTTTTTTAACCTCACTTGGCCACTAGACAATGAACAATGATAAACTACGTGTACCTGCATCGATTGTTTTAAACTCGATTGTGCATTTTAAACATTCCCACACAATGGGCATGAAAACCAATTAAATATGATATATCATATTTAATTGATTTTCATGCCCATTTTGTTGTGATGATGGCACATGTAGTTTATCATTGTTCATTGTTATTTTGAGGGATTACTTATTGTATTGATAGTGTTGCATAATATCTATATACAATGTTTATTGTATAATAGATATCACTATATGAAACTGTCTGCTTCATCGAGGGATGGAGGCACAATGGGATGAATATACAACCAAACGGTTATGATACATGTTTGGACTGATTTCCTGTGGTTTATTATTTTACTCTCGATTCTGTAGAAACCTAATACACAACAATACCAAAGAGTCATCTTGGCCCTCACTATTACTACAATAGTGCTAGCTGTGTGCTCTGCCCCTATACATTAGCGACTACCTGAATTTCAATATGCATGCATATTGGATTTAATTATCCCCTAAAATTCCTGTTTTTGATTGCTCCATAAATAACATCCTTCAGGCTAAAAATGGAGTAAAAATGTCAAATAATCCAGCTCTACAATGGCACAGTACCCGGGACTAACCTTGATCCACTTGTTAATATCTGGTGATGTCAGCTGTTCTTCTTAGAATTTCACTGTCATCAGTATTGCTCAATTTCCCAATCCTAGTAATATCAGGGCTCAAACATCAAACCCCACCACTGAGCACCAAAATTTTACAATGCCCAGATTGAGTTGTCTGCTAGAATTTCTCTTCCCGGCGTCAATCTCTTATTGCTGTCTGTCCAGTTCTCTCATGTACTTCTCAGTCTCAACCTGATCCTTTCTCGCTGTTGCGAATGTGTTCTCAACTCTTTAGTTGTCGCAAAACGATTGTTGACCTTAGATTTTAGTAGCCATGTTTCTGATAGGTCATCATTGTCCTAGCCTTATCAAAGTGGCTAAGCTGGTACTGACTACCCTGTCTGTGTATTGAGTATCCCTGTAAACCTGACTTTTCAAGGTACAGATTCACAAATTAACACATCTATCTCGCCTTATCGGGGGTGAGACGGGATAAGAGATAAATGTAAACCTCTGAATAGACGTAGAATAATATCAGGGCTATTCTAGAAGTGTCACTCATCAATTAAGTTTTTATGTGGAAGCCAGCTCCTCATACAGACACATTGCACTCAAAAATTAAGATTATTAAAGAAAATAAAAATCTGTGAATGAATATAATGGAATTGTTAAAGTGTCTAGGAAAGCAAAAGACAACCACTGTTCATATCGAAGTTTTGCCATTGTAATGAACAAAAATATTAAACTTGTTTCGCACAAGGACATTTTTGAATGACGTAACCTAATTTAAAGTGCGAAAATCCAGGTTCTAGAAGTTTCTACAGTATGTCATCTCCCCTGTTATGTGTTGACACTAAACTATCTTGCTTTATGTTACCGTCATCGAATACTTATTTTTTGTCATGTCTAGTGTAAGTAGAGCAGCCTTGTGAATGTTCTAGGTAGGCCAGGACTAGGCTTACTGTTAAACTGTAAGTGTATCATCCTTTGAATGTGAGTCCGTTACAGGGGAGATAAATTAATGTAGTCTCTTCTAGACCTTAGATTTTCGCACTTTAAATTAGGTTAAATCATTCAATAATGTCCTTGTGCAAAAAAATTTACTTTTTTTGTTCATTGCAATGACAAAGCTTTGATATGAACAGTGGTTGTTTTTTGCTTTCCAAGAGACTTTAAAACTGTATTAAGAAACAGTTGTATTGAAGTATCCTGATTAAACAAAATAATCATTGCTCAATATTTTGTTCCAATCCCTATCAACATCAATAGTCTTTTGGTACTTTCAATCAATGATATTCGGGGCTCAAATGTCTTTCAACTCATAGAGCTTGGAAATAAATAGGCAAAAGCGCTGACATAGTACTTGTGAAAATTTTCACAAGTACACGTTCGCCTTTTGCTTATTGAGAGGCCATGTCAATTTTTCCTTAAACCGTAGGGATATTCTAACCATGACCAAAACCATTATGCCCTGAGCTCCACACTTTGTACGAGTTTGTATTCTTGTAAATACAAAGAAGTTTACCTGCACTTGACAAATTTAAATAAATTGATTTTTATTCAATAACCATTGTATAGGGTAGTGAAGAGTATGTTGTCCGCCACTCCTGTTCCATATAAAAGGACTTTCATAAAAAATCCTCCGATGGGAACAGCCAGGGAGATTATCCATATGATTATAAAATTTTGGTTTCCAAAAACGTGTGACACTTTTTGCAAGCTGTTTAATTGGTTGAACAACGAATCGTCTTTTACCTGCAGCACCATTAGTGTTTGATTATTGGCACTTAGAATGTCCCTGGGATGAAGGAAATAAGGAAACATGTGAAATTACCTCTGTATGCACCTAGATTAACCTCATAGTGATCTTCATGCTTGATTGTAGCAAAAATATCAATTAATTGAGTGGATCATATTCGCTGTAAGCGTTGCTATGAATTATTCTGCACTAGATAAATAAATCAAATTAAAAAAGAGATGAGAGATTTGATATCATTGTCATTGGAGTTTTGGTTTTCAATGTTGATTTACTGCAACAAATCTGATTGTCGACCAGTGTGGGTAAACGTTAAACTATACAGTAATTAGTTTTAGTTTAATAAGAAGAATGAGCTGCTTGTACCATCAACGATTGTTTCAAACTGATTGTTTAGTTTCCAACAACATTTAACAATTTGAATTCAAATCACTCAATAACCTCATCAAGATTTGGTTTATCCATATGGTTTTATCATTCAGGGAAAACACCCTCATCGAGCTATACACTTCTCGTAACGCACATATGTATGAATATTTCATCATAGCAACCTTTGGATGAATTCACAGCTAGCCATTTGTCCGCTGTTAAACACTTCATCGATCGTTTTACGCCCTGATGTTGACAGAAATCACATGTCAAAGACATAGCTAAATAGCTAATTGTAAAGAAAAATTCCGAAATCATAAAGCAGCTTTCTTCTTATTTTAAATCACAATATTAGATATAGATATATAGATATGCTATTTTAATCAGTAAGTGTGTTATCCTTCCGTGACGATAAGTTGACAAATACATTCCAAACTTTGAGGTTTAATTTCTGACACACGGTTTAGACTACTGGAACGGTAATTTATGTCACAATAATTTATAATGGGCCAGTGGGCCTGCAAACTTTTAACTTGCAAGTTTAAAGTTTGCAGGCCCACTGGCCCATTATAAATTGTTAATTATAATTTTTGTTAAACTTCCTGTGCGTTACTCCGAGTAACTTTTTAACTGGACGACAGATATTTGAAATCTTGCCCCGCTTCCGCCAGTCTCTTCTCCATAACTCAAAGTTTTTCAACGAGGATCTGGATTTACAAATTGCATTGCATTCTACAACCTATCATGGTCAATTCATATATTTATGAGTCTCAAAATCTTGTACAAAGATGCTCAAAAACTCTGAATAGCGGAGTGATGCAAACACTGTTGCTAATATACAATACAATATCATAAAGTTGCCACCTATAATTATATGCATATGTGATTGATTAAAAGTTTAATTAAAATCAGATGTCTTATCACTCGTCTATCCCGCAGCATAGGCGGCGAAATAATATTATTGCCTTATTGGCGAGACAATTTGCTCCCTGTTTGCAGGCAGGTCGGAGCACACCTTGGGGTCAACAAATCCCCAGTATAAAATGGACTGCAGTGGGATTCGAACCCACAACCTTCAACACTTGCATGTTGAAGTCTAGCGCTCTCACCAACTGAGCCACCTCCTACTACTATTCCTATGGTATACTGTCCAGATTTTTTTATCGTAAAGTCAATCTGAAAACCATTAAACTGCATTTTGGGAATTTGTTATTCGGTAGACATAGGATGTCTCATAAAGAGATGATTTGGTTAATCCATGAATACTTTAACAGTGTCTACCATTTTAGGAATCGCAAGTAGTGTAAAACTCTTGACAACTTTACACATAGCCTATATAAAACATGACGGTATATTCAAAACTTGATATGTATGCAGATATCTGCCATTCTTTTGCGAAGTCTTGAAAAACATTTTGTTTACGAAAGCAGTAATGAATTCTGAGGTAACCATTTTTCATCATGATCCTTTGAAGTGAAGAAAAATGATTCAAATGACATGAAAAATACTCAACAAAGTACCATTTGCACCATTTGCGACGTTAGTTGGTTCGAGCTATTGCAATGTTTAAAAAGTTGCGTTGTTTGAGGGTTCAACACATCCCTATATTTGCACTTTTTTGTAAACTGTCATCCAGATTTATGCCCCTCTGATATGGGAATCTTTAAAGCTGTACGATGAAGAAATATGTTCCCTAAAAAGGGGTTTTAAATACACAGAGAAGGTAGTAAATGCAAGCTCAGACATTTTTCAGGATTTAGCAAGTTGAGATACTTTTTTTGAGTTGAAACGTTCGCACCAACAAATAAAAGGGAACAGGGCAATCTGGGCATTGTAAAAAAATTGATGACTCTAAATCTGGGCATTCCAAAAAGTTTGCTCTAGAGTGGTTGGGTTTGATGTTGGAGTCCTGAAATTATTAAAGCTGAAAAATAATGGAGCGCAAATTTAAGAAGAAGAGCTCACGTCATCAATTCTCAACCAATTGATTAAGTTAAGTCCCAGGTATCATGGTGTGCTGGACCAAATGACATTTTCATCTCAGTTTTCGGTGTGCTGTAAATTACTTGCATGCATGATCCGGTCATATTTGTGAACCCTATTTTAGGAATCAATTCAATCAACACTGCAATCAAATTCAAAGGCCGACAGTCTCTAGAAGGTACAGAACTGTGTGAAGGGCAGTGCACACCTCTATCAATTCCTAAATGATGGGGAGTGACAAAACTCTTTAAAATTGTTTTGTATTTTGGTTCTGCAAACAGTTTCAAAAACATCAAAAATGGAAATCAATCCAAACATAAAACATAGCCATTCGGTTTCATACTCTTGCCATCTTTTTCCTAGTATTATTGAAGCAGACAATACAAAGACAGATTCACATAGTGATATCGTACATTATAAATTTTACATGTCACAATATACATTCTATATAGATGAATATGCAACAATTTTCAATATACTGATTGATGCCTTAAATTAACCATGGGTATTATAACCATATGTACCAGCATCAATTGTTTAAATTGATTGTGCATTTTGAAAATTACCACACAACGGCCTAAACACTCAAGTTGATGTTACCACTTACCATTGTTCAAATTATATAAATGTAATGGTAGTTGAACTTTCAGACCATTCAATCTCCGCGTCAGACTTTTTATATAATCACAGCCATCCAAATGGAATGTGATATTGTATGTTTTCTCTGAGTTAACCAAAGTTGTCGCTCTGATCATCATAGACACAGATCAAGCGTAATTTGACGAAGTTTATTTTGCATAGAAAATCGTGGCATATCATGAATGTGTAGTTAATGCCACTGGTTTGATTTTCCAGTGTATTTTGTATGTCAACGTCAATTTCTGACAAAAGTTCAGGGCCAAGTTCCTGGGGAATCAATGGTTTTTTAAGCTTCCTGTGCGTTCTGGTCCAGGTGTAAAGTTTGCAGGCCCACTGGCACATTATAGATTGTTTTGACGTAAATTACCGGTCCAGTAGTCTAAACCATGTGTCAGAGATTAACCTCAAAGTTAGGAATGTATTTGTCAACTTATCGTCACAGAAGGATAACACACTCACTGATTAAAATAGCATATCTATATATCTATATCTAATATTGTGATTTAAAATAAGCAGAAAGCTGCTCTATGATTTCGGAATTTTTCTTTACAGTTAGCTATTTAGCTATGTCTTTGATATGTGACTTCTGTCAACATCAGGGCCTAAAACGATCGATGAAGTGTTTAATAGTAATTGGCTAGCTGTGAACTCATCGGAAGGTTGCTATGATGAAATATTCATATACATATGTGCGTTACGAGAAGTGTATAGCTCAATGAGGGTGTTTTCACTGAATGATGAAACCAGATGGATGAACAAAATCTTGATGAGGTTATTGAGTAATTTGAATAGTTGATGGTACCAGCAGCTCATTCTTCTTATTAAACTAAATCTAATTACTGTATAGTTTAACGTTTACCCACACTGGTCTACAATCAGATTTGTTGCGGTAATTCAACATTGAAAACCAAAGCTCCAATGACAATGATATCAAATCTCTCATCTCTTTGTTAATTTTATTCAATATCTAGTGCAGAATTATTCATAGAAACGCTTACAGAGAATATGATCCACTCAAGTGATTGATATTTTTGCTACAATCAAGCATTAAGATCACCATGAGGTTAATCTAGCTACATACAGAGGTAGTTTCACAGGTTTCCTTATTTCCTTCATCCTAGGGACATTCTAACTTGTAGCTTAAAGTGCCAATAATCAAACACTAATGGTGCTGCAGGCAAAAGACCACACGTTGTTCAACCAATTAAACAGCTGCCAAAAATTGCCACATGTTTTGGGCAACCAAAATAATATAATCAAATGGATAATCTTCCTGGCTGTTCCCATCGGAGGATTTCTTATGAAAGTCCTTTTATATGGAACAGGAGCGGCGGACAACATACTCTTCACTACCCTATACAATTATTTAAATTTGTCAAGCGCAGGTAAACCTCTTTGTATTTATAAGAATACAAACTCGTACAAAGTGTGCAGCTCAGGGCATAATGGTATTGGTCATGGTTAGAAAATCGGTTTAAGGAAAAATTGACATGCCCTCCCAATAGGCAAAAGGCTAACGTGTACTTATGAAAATATTCACAAGTACATTTATGTCAGCGCTTTTGCCTATTTATTTCCAAGGTCTATGAGTTGAAAGACATTTGAGCCCCAAATATCAATGATTGAAAGTACCAAAAGACAATAAATGTTGATAGAGATAGGAACAAAATATGGAACAATGATTATCTTGTTTAATTAGGAATCTTCAATACAACTGTTTATCAATGCAGTTTTAAAGTGTCTAGGGAAAGCAAAAGACAACCGGTGTTCATATCAAAGCTTTGCCATTGCAATGAAAAAACAAAGTAATTTTTTTGCACAAGGACATTATTGAATGATTTAACCTAATTTAAAGTGGGAAAATCTAGGATCTAGAAGAGACTAAATTATTTTATCTCCCCTGTAACGGACTCACATTTAAAGGATGATACAATTACAGTATAACAGTAAGCCTAGCCCTGGGATTGCCTAGAACATTTACAAGGCTGCTTTACTTACACTAGACATTATCAAAAATTAGTATTGGATGATGATAGCGTAGACAAAGATAATTTAGTGATAACACGTAACAGGGGAGATGACATACTGTAGATCCTTCTAGAAAAAGGATTTTCGCACTTTAAATTAGGTTACGTCAGTCATAAATGTCCTTGTGCAAAAAAATTTACCATTTCTGTTTATTACAATGGCCAAGCTTTGATATGAACAGTGGTTGTTTTTTGCTTTCCTAGTCACTTTAGTCAGTATATCTACGTCAATTCCATGATATTCACTCACAGATTTTTATTTTCTTTTATTATCTTATTTTTTGAGTGGAATGTGTCTGTATGAGGAACTGGCTTCCACATAAAAACTTAATTGATGAGTGACACTTCTAGAATATAACTGATATTATTCTACGTCTATTCAAAAGTTTAGATTTATCTCCTGTCTCAATCCGGCTTTCCCTATCACCTACGGTTAATTAATTGAGGGAAATCTCTCATTCAAAGAAGAGCTAATCTGTTGAAAACAAAGCCAAAGATAATTGTTTCCGAGAAGGGACCACTGATTCATTGAGGTAAGCGACAAAATCGTTTAATATTTTATCGAAAATAGTATTTTGTATTTTTTGCAAAATTAGAAAATTTTCACCATTGAGCCACCCCGTAACTCAACTGAATCGTTTAGGTAGTGTGTGGCTAGCAAGGGTCATCTCAAGTCTCATTTGACGCATGTGCTCATAACTAATGTCTTGCAATTCAACTTATCGCTAATCTACCCACATTTTTTTAAACTAAGATCATCTTAATCTTTAACTTGATGAGTTTATTATTGCCTCATTTGATAACCAATTAGCAGAGTATTAAATTGAGGTTTACATGATAGTCAATAGTTAGATCTCGTACAAGTGTGAAAATAGAGCGGAGTTGTGTGGATTCATAAACACTCCGTTATTGCTATTCTGTTGTAAGCTGTCACCCTAGATAAGGCGACATAGATGTGTTAATTTGAGAGTCTGTACCTTGAAAAGAAATGTTTACAGGGATACTTAATACACAGACAGGGTAGTCAGTACCAGCTTAGCCACTTTGATAAGGCTAGGACAACGATGACCTATCAGAAACATGGCTACTAAAATTTAAGGTCAACAAACTTTTTGCGACAAGTGGATCAAGGTCAGTCCCGGGTACTGTGCCATTGCAGAGCTGGATAATTTGACATTTTTTCTCCATTTTTAGCCTGAAGGAAGCTATTTATGGTGCAAGCATGAACAGGAATTTTAGGGGATAATTAAATCAAAAACGCATGCAAATCGAAATACAGGTAGTCGCTAATGTATAGGGACAGAGCACACAGCTACCACTATTGTAGTAATAGTTAGGGCCAAGACGACTCTTTTGTAACGTTGTGTATTAGGGTTCTACAGAATCGAGAGTAAAATAACAGCCCACAGGAAATCAGTCCAAACATGTATCATAACCGTTTGGTTGTATACTATCCCGTTGTGCCTCCATCCCTCAATGAAGCAGACAGTCTCAAATAGTGACATCTATTATACAAAAAACATTGTATATAGATATTATGCAACACTGTCAATACAATAAGTAATCCCTAAAATTAACAACGAACAATGATAAACTACATGTACCAGTATCGATTGTTTTAAATTTGATTGTGCATTTTAAACATCACAAAAAAATTGAAAAATCAAAAAAAAATGAAAATCAATTAAATATGATATATCATATTTATTTGGTTTTCATGCCCATTGTGTGGTAATGTTTAAAATGCACAATCAAATTTAAAACAATCGATGCAGGCACATGTAGTTTATCATTGTTCATTGTTTAGTGGCCAAGTGAGGTTGAAAAACTCAAGCTGATGATACCACTTACAATTGTTCAAATTAAAAAAAATTGGAGGGTAGTTGAACTTTCAAGACAATCAATCGTAATATCAGACTTTTAATATATGCCTAGCCTTCGAACTTGATGAAAGTCAATTAACGCTTGTTTTAGCTCAATGTTAATGACATTATAGAGTCATGATACAATTACTTTTATTGATCAATATCAGTCAGATTTGTAACAATGACTGAGGGCACCAGCAGGCTACCCTTTTATCGCTTACTAATGCATTGACTTGACATTACAGTCTGCAGTGAGTTGCTTTCATTTGAAGCGTCCAATGAATCAACTGGTATATAAGATCTGGGAAAGCATCAGTGTTCACTTGTCTTTCCTTCAAACTGCATAGTTGTACATTTAACAGAGAACAGAAGAGAGGTGAGTCAATGTATCTCTCAAAACTACTTGAGTTGAACTATTTTTTTTGAATGACATTATTTTAATGTCTCACCACCAGCATTCACAGTCATAAACTGTTCTCTATCAAAATTATTTCTTGGCTATTCGTTGTATTGTGTTGGCCGTGATTTGCTAATATTGCTTTCTAAATTCATACTATGCTATTTTAATTTGGTCAGACGGGATCATTATTACACAATTTGTGGCGCTTGATTCGATTTATACCAAAGATTCAACAGGTTTTACCAAATTAGAAGCACAAAAAGGTTCCATAATATGACTGACCCAGATTGTAAGTCTTGCCTTGATTTTCCAGTTCACTCAACTCTCATTTGCAAGATCATGATCGGATGCATCGTAGTATAACTCATAACACTGTCTATAAATGATTGCATCCCTCTTTGTAGTTTCATTAGACAAATTCTTTTAACTTGTTAAGTCGCCAGTGTCAAATTTTCTTTATTTACAGAGAAGAAACAAATAATGAAGAGCACTATTATTATATGCATGTTTTTTGTGGTGTTCTGCGCTGTTGCCCAAGGTGAGATTGAAAATTAACCAAATTTCTCTCCTTACTACAGAAACTAATGAGACAACACTAAAACAAATAAATTTTTTTTTTGGAAAATAGTGTCGAGTTGCCTGATTTTCTTTCTTGCAATAATGTCTGACATCAAGCCTTGACACAATCTGCTAATTATTCGGGTTCTAATGTAAACTTTGACTTCGAAGAGCAATTACCTTTCCCCATTGATCAGTCTATAACTGTCAGTGTCAGTGTTGTATGTTATAGACGGCCATGAAATGAGTCACGTATACTTCAAATTTATTTTTGTTAGCTAGCTTGCTGGACCCTTCTTCTTTGAATGACAGAACATTAACAACTTGAGATTTTGGCATTTTAATAGATGTGTACGCCATCACAGAATCACATATTGATCAGATAACTGTTTGTTTTATACAAATGGTGCATCAATAATATGGCTATGTGAATATTAAACAATGTTATATGTGTTTATTATCTGCTTGCTTTAAACAATAGCGCATGATTATTTGCAACTATAGGTTGATAGCAAATACTTGAAGGAATTGAGTTGAATGGAAAATATCTTATGGTATTCATCCGATTTTTCAGGAAGCACTTACGAATCCCATGAAGCATATCTAAAAGAGCGTAACAGATGCCAAAACCTCGGTAGACAGTATAATGGAGCGAGGCTTGAATGTACAGAATTCTGTCAAGCAGGGCATTGCAAAGCAGAGTCAGCTGGCAGACTTCCATACTGTGGGTGCTATGAATATTAAGCAACACAGTGGAACAAATAGTTCTGTAACTCGTTCTCTTTGTTTGAAATAAATGAAATGAGTGAACCCAAAAAGTTTTTGATATCGGTTGTCTTGGAGATAACTATAATTATAGTATTGACTAATTGAGATTCACCAAAATTATACTATTGGTTTTCACATAAGTGTCAGTTAGCGAAAATTCCCTAATATAATGGCAGATGTACATGTCAAATAACTTCTTTCTTGGCCAAATATTGTATCAAGATTCTTAGCATCCCAGTCATAGAGCTACTCTGGTCTGAAAATTGTTGATTTAGCCACAGACAACAAGTCCTGTGCTAAAGTTCGGATCAGTTAGTGTACATCAGTTTAATTTGAAACTGAAACGCTGATCATCTGATCGGTCTAACATAACCCCGCATTGTATTTCATTAGTAGATTCTGTTAACCAATTAAATGTGTTGTTGAATAACATGACCCAGCATTTACTTTAACAATGAGATTGTATTAACTGATTAAATTGAATCCCTAACACCATCGACCCAGCAGTTTATTTCATTTACTGATGCTATTGACTGATAAAACAATGACAATATTGTATAAATATCAAATCACCTACGGTAAACCATTTCTGATCACTTCTTGTTCCTGTTCATCACATGACTGCTACCATCACACCACCATCATCAGAAATCTCAACCAACTTCACAACAAATCTCAACCAACTTCACAACAAATCTCAACCAACTTCGATATTGACATACCTACTGCTGTCTTAAACCACCTCTAGACACTGTTCGTCACATCACTGCTATCATCAAATCTCCTAATATAATCAAGAGAAACAACTGCAAACATCAACCATCTTCACAACAAATCTCAACCAACTTCAATGAAAATCCAACGACTCTAATATCATCAATGTGAAACTGGCCCATCAATATGCATATGCAGCAGTTAGAGCTTGACTCAGCAACATTGAGCCCATCACTCATTTAGACTGTCAAAAAGGACAGTAGTTTTTTAGACGTAAAGCCGAGTTGTATTTTGGACACCGAGCCGTGTAGTGTCTTAAAAGTGAGTGCTCACCTCAGGATCATACAGTCATCAATATTTTGCAGTTCAGTAATATCAAAAACAAAAATTTCTCATTATTACTTATCTGCAAAATGACGTTGTTACCTCTCAACAACCAACCCTGTAGTCCTGCGCAACCTAATACAATCCACACATTTCAGTATGGGTGATGTATTAATGCTTATTGTTGATAATGTGTGCTGAGGCTAGTGGAGGCTCTCTCGCATCTCTGACTTGATTCCTAGCCCTGCTGGGCTCGTCAGGCAAGTCAAGCTCAGAGTCGGTGCCTTCTCCACTGGTGCTAACTCGGTGTAAACATCATACCTTGAGCGACCAATACATAAACTGGTGCTATTGATACCAAATGCTAAGCAGTAGATACCGAATGTGACGCGTACCCAAGGGTGATTTCCTTGCATACCATAATCATGTATTATATTATGTATTATTGGGTTGTTTGTATTGTAAGTATTAACCATGTTCTCTGCAGTGAAAATTACCCAAAAAACTATGGTGTGCTGTGTTTCTCCGTTTTGAAATGACAGTTGTGGATCTGCCTTAGAATCTCAGATTATTTCCGGATCTCAAGTTTTAGTTCACATGCTGTCTCGAGGCCTGGCTTGAGTTTTATCAGTCAATAGCATCAGGAAATGAAATGAACTGCTGGGTCGATGCTGTTAAGGATTCAATTTAATCAGGTAATACAATCTCATTATTAAACAAAAATTCCGGGTCATGTTATTCAACAACAAATTAATTAGTTAACAAAATCTACTAATGAAATACAATGCTGGGTTATGTTAGACCGATCAGATGATCAGTGTTTCAGTTTCACATTAAACTGATGTACACTAACTGATCCGAACTTTAGCACATGGCTTGTTGTCTGTGTCTAAATCAACAATTTTCAGACCAGAGTAGCTCTATGACTGGCATGCTCAGAATCTTGATAGAGTATTTGGCCAAGAAAGAAGTTATTTGAGATGTACATCTGCCATTATATTAGGGAATTTTCGCTAACTGACACTTATGTGAAAATCAATAGCATATTTTTGGTGAATCTCAATTAGTCATTACTATAATTATAGCTATCTCCAAGACAACCGATATCAAAAGCATTTTGGGTTCACTCATTTCATTTATTTAACACAAAGAGAACGGGTTACAGAACTATTTGTTCCACTGTGTTGCTTAATATTCAGAGCACCCACAGTATCGAAGTCTGCCAGCTGACTCTGCTCGGCAATGCCCTGCATCACAGAATTCTGTACATTCATGTCTCGCTCCATTATACTGTCTACCAAGGTTTTGGCATCTGTTACGCTCTTTCTGATATGCTTCCTCGGATTCGTAAGTGCTTCCTGAAAAATCGAACGAATACCATAAGATATTTTCCATTCCACTCAATTCCTTCAAGTGTTTTCTTTCAACCTATATTTGCAAATAACCATACGCTTTTGTTTAAAGCAAGCAGATAATAAACACATATAACATTGTTTAATATTCACATAGCCATATTGTCCATCATTTGAATAAAACAAACAGTTATCTGATCAATATGTGATTCTGTGATGACGTATACATCTATTAAAACTACAAAATCTCAAGTTGTTAACGTTCTGTCATTCAAAGAAGAAGGGGCTAGCAAGCTAGCTAACAAAAATAAATTTGATGAATACGTAACTCATTTCATGGCCGTCTTTGACATACAGCACTGACACTGACAGTTAAAGAATGATCAATGGGGAGAGGTTATTGCTCTTAGAAGTTAAAGTTAAAAGTAGAACCCGAGTAATTAGCAGACTGTGTCAAGGCTCAATCTCAGACGTCATTGCAAGAAAAAAAACAGGCAACTCAACATCATTTCCTAGAAAAAAGTATTTCTTTATTTGTTTTAGTGTTGTCTCATCAGTTTCTGTAGTAAGGAGAGAAATTTGGTTAGTTTTAAATCTCACCTTGGGCAACAGCGCAGAACACCACAACAAACATGCATATGATAATAGTGCTCTTCATTATTTGTTTTCTTCTCTGTAAATAAAGAAAATTTGACACTGGCGACTTAACAAGTTACAAGAATTTGTCTAATGAAACTACAAAAAGGGATGCAATCATTTATAGACAGCGTTATGAGTTCTACTACGATGCATCCGATCCTGATCTTACAAATGAGCGTTGAGTGAACTGGAAAATCAAGGCAAGACTTACAATCTTGGTCAGTCATATTATGGAACATTTTTGTGCTTCTGATTTGGTAAAACCTGTTAAATCCCTGATATAAATCGAATCAAGCGCCACAAGTTGTGTAGTAATGAACCCGTCTGATCAAATTAAAATAGCATAGTATGAATTTAGAAAGCAATATTAACAATTCACGGCCAACACATACATCGAATAGCCAAGAAATAATTCCGATAGGGAACAGTTTACGACTGTGAATGCTGGTGGTGAGTTAGCCATTAAAATAATGTCATTCAAAAAAAATTGTTCAACTCAAGTAGTTTTGACAGATACATTGACTCATCTCTCTTCTGTTCTCTGTTAAATGTGCAACTATGCAGTTTGAAGGAAAGACAAGTGAACACTGAAGCTTTCCAGATCTTATATACCGGTTGATTCATTGAACGCTTCTAATGAAGACAGCTCACTGCAGACTGTATTGTCAAGTCAAAGCAATAGTAAGCGATAAAAGGGTAGCCTGCTGGCGCCCTCAGTCATTGTTACAAATCTAACTGATAATTGATGAATAAAAGTAAATGTATCATGACTCGATAACGTCATTAACATTGAGCGAAAACAAGCGTGAATTGACTTTGATCAAATTGGATGGCTAGGCATATATTAAAAATCTGATATTAAGATTGTTTGTCTTAAAAGTTCAACTACCCTCAATTTTTTTTAATTTGAAAAATTGTAAGTGGTTTCATCAGCTTGAGTTATTCAACCTCACTTGGCCACTAAACAATGGACAATGATAAACTACATGTACCTGCATGGATTGTTTTAAATTTGATTGTGCATTTTAAACATTACCACACAATGGGCATGAAAGCCATTTAAATATGATATATCATATTTAGTTGATTTTCATGCCCATTTTGTTGTGATGTTTAAAATGCAGAATCAAATTTAAAACAATCGATACTGGTACATGTAGTTTATCATTGTTCATTGTTAATTTGAGGGATTACTTATTGTATTGACAGAGTTCCATAATATCTATATAAAATTGTTTAATGTAATATATCACTATATGAAACTGTTTGCTTCGTTGAGGGATGGAGTCACAATGGGATGAGTATACAACTAAATGGTTATGACCCTTATTTGGACTGATTTCTGTGGTTTATTATTTATCTCTCGATTCTGTAGAAACCTAATACACAACAATACCGAAGAGTCATCTTGGCCCTCACTATTACTACAATAGTGCTAGCTGTGTGCTCTGCCCCTAATCAATAGCGACTACCTGTATTTCAATTGCATGCATTGGATTGAATTATCCCCTAAAATTCCTGTTCATGCTTGCTCCATAAATAAATTCCTTCAGGCTAAAAATGGGGAAAAAATGTCAAATAATCCACAGCTTAACAATGGCACATATTAATATCTGGTGATGTCAGCTGTTCTTCTAGGCTTTTCACTGTCATCAGTATAGCTAAATTTCCCAATCCTAGTAATATCAGGGCTCAAACATCAAACCCCACCACTGAGCACCAAAGTTTTACAATGCCAAGACTGAGTTGTCTGCTAGAATTTCTCTTCCCGTTGTCAATCTCTTATTGCTGTCTGTCCTGTTCTCTTATGTACTTCTCAGTCTCAACCTGTTCCTTTCTCGCTGTTGCGAAAGTGTTCTCAACTCTTTAATTGTCGCAAAAAGATTGTTGACCTTAGATTTTAGTAGCCATGTTTCTGATAGGTCATCATTGTCCTAGCCTTATCAATTTGGCTGAGCTGGTACTGACTACCCTGTCTGTGTATTGAGTATCCCTGTAAACCTTACTTTTCAAGGTACAGATTCACAAATTAACACATCTATGTCGCCTTGTCGAGGGTGACAGCTTACAACAGAATACCATTAACGGAGTGGTTATGAATCCACACAGCTCCGTTCCATTTTCACACTTCTGCAAGATCTAGCTATTCTACTAAAGACTCTCATGAAAACCTCAATTTCATACTCTGCTAATTGGTTATCAAATGAGGCAATAATAAACTGATCAATTTAAAGATTAAGATGATCTTAGTTAAAAGAAATGCGGCTAGATTAGCGATATATTGAATTACAAGACATTAGTTATGAGCACATGCCGTCAAATGAGACTTGAGATGACCCTTGCTAGCCCAACACTACCTAAAAGATCCAGTTGAGTTACAGGGTGTCTCAATTGTGAAAATTTTCTAATTTTGCAAAAAATACAAAATCCAATTTTAGATAAAATATTTAACGGTTTTGTCGCAAAGATAGCGAGGAAAAGTGATGTTTAGAGACAAGCTAAGGCACAATAGATTCATCAGCTTACCTCAACGAGTCAGTGGACCTTTCTCAGAAACAATTATCTTTGGCTTTGTTTTTAATAGATTGGTTCTTCTTTGAATGAGGGATTTCCCTCTATCAATTAACCGTAGGTGATAGGGAAAGCAGGATTAAGACAGGAGATAAATCTAAACCTTTGAATAGACGTAGAATAATATCAGTTATATTCTAGAAGTGTCACTCATCAATAAAGTTTTTATATGGCAGCCAGTTCCTCATATACAGACACATCGCACTAAAAAATCAAGATAATAAAAGAAAGGAAAAATCTGTGAATGAATATAATGGAAACGTTTAATGTGTTTACGAAAGCAAAAAACAACCACTGTTCATATCAAAGCTGTGCGATTGCAATGAACAAAAATAGTACATTTTTTTCCCACAAGGACATTCTCGAATGACGTAACCCAATTTAAAATCCAGGTTCTAGAAGGATCTACAGTATGTTATCTCCCTTGTCACGTGTTAACACTAAATTATCTTTGACTGCGCTACCATTGCCTCATACTAATTTTTGATAATGTCTAGTGGAAGTAGAGCAACGCCGTAAATGTTTTAGGTAGGCCAGGACTAGGCCTACTGTTATACTGTAAGTGCATCATCCTTTAAATGTGTGTCCGTTACAGGGGAGATAAAATAATGTAGTCTCTTCTAGAACCTGGATTTTTAAATTAGTTTATGTCATTCAATAATGTCCTTGAGCAAAAAAATTTACTTTTTTTGTTCATTGCAATGGCAAAGCTTTGATATGAACAGTGGTTGTTTTTTGCTTCCCTAGACACTTTAAAACTGCATTGAGAAACAGTTGTATTGAAGATTCATGATTAAACAAAATAATCATTGCTCCATATTTTGTTCGAATCTCTATCAACATTAATTGTCTTTTGGTACTTCCAATCATTGATATTCGGGGCTCAAATGTCTTTCAACTCATAGACCTCGGAAATAAATAGGCAAAAGCACTGACATTTGTACCTGTGAAAATTCTCACAAGTACACGTTAGCCTTTTGCCTATTGAGAGGGCGTGTCAATTTTTCCGTTAGCCATAGGGATATTCTAACCATGACCAATACCATTATGCCCTGACCTGCACACTTTGTACGAGTTTGTATTCTTGTAAGTACAAAGAGGTTTACCTGCACTTGGCAAAATTAAATAATTGTATAGGGTAGTGAAGAGTATGTTCTCCGCGACTCCTGTTCCACATAAACGGAATTTCATAAGAAATCCTCCGATGGGAACAGCCAGGAAGATTATCCATATGATTATATAATTTTGTTTTCCCAAATGGTGTGACACTTTTTGGCAGCTGTTTAGTTGGTTGAACAACGTCTCGTCTTTTGCCTGCAGCACCATTAGTGTTTGATAATTGGCACTTTAAGCTACAAGTTAGAATGTCCCAGGGATGAAGGAAATAAGGAAACATGTGAAACTACCTCTGTATGCAGCTAGAGTAACCTCATGGTGATCTTCATGCTTGATTGTAGCAAAATATAAAAATGTCAATCGATTGAGTGGTTCATATTCTCTGTAAGCGTTGCTATGAATTAATCTGCACTTGATATATGAATAAAATTAACAAAGAGATGAGAGATTTGATATCATTGTCATCGGAGTTTTGGTTTTCAATGTTGATTTACTGCAGCAAATCTGATTGTCGACCAGTGTGGGTAAGCGTTAAACTATACAGTAATTAGTTTCAGTTTAACAGGAAGAATGAGCTGCTGGTACCATCAACGATTGATTCAACATGATTGTTAAGTCTCCAACAAAATTTAACGTTTTGAATTCAAATTACTCAATGACCTCATTATGATTTGGTTCATCTTAATTTTGCACGCCATTATTTCTCAGCTTAAATAACTTCAGGACTCCAACATCAAACCCAACCACCGTACAAAAAAAATTTTTGCAATGTCAAGATTAAGTTGTCATCAGCATTTTTACAATGCCCAGATTGCGGAGAAAAATTGCAAGCGGATTTTATTCAAGCTGAGAATATGCAAGGTACCACTAGGTGCAGATGGTCAATTAAATCCATAAAGTTATTAATTAGTATTATGAAACATGATGATTTGGACATAAAGTTAAACCATACCGATGACCGCCCTGTTTACCAGAAAGGCGTATTAATTATAATTATGCAGGATATTTTTTTTTGCACCGACAGAGAAAGGTAATCCTCTCGCAAAACCCACAAGTAAGGGCATTTATGGGGTGTGGAAATGGAATTTTTTTTCACAAATGGGCTTGACAATTGGTAAAAACAAGAACAAAAACAAGAGCTAGCGAGGAGCAAAGGATGAAACTTAGGTCACAGAAAAACTTGGAAAAATTAGCTTGGGGTGAAAATTGTTTCAAATGAATTTTGCTGTCCATGATGTTTACAGTTATGTTTCCATATGAAATTATTTGCTATGCTGCAGAGGCTAGACAGTACCCAGATGGAGAGCGGACAACTCCAACTAAAGGCTCAAATTTGAGCTCAAAAGTTAGTTTTATTGTTTTCCAATTTTCTCTCACTTTGATGATTAATATAGAAGTCTTTGTTTTCTTCTATTTGAATGCATTTCAATTCTATACTCGCTCACCTGCCTGAGAATGGAAACGTGAATACACTTTCACAGCTTTTGTTAAATAAGTTGATGCTATGAAGAACAAAATGCATTTATCTTTTGCAAAGAAGGTTTTTTATTCTCTGTGAAAAAACAATAATAAATAAGTCACATTCTCACTTTCCTGGTACTCTGCAATATCCCCATGGGCTACACATTTGAGGTGCTGTGCAGTGGCTGAAAAGAACATCAAATGAGATGGAATTATACTGACATGGAAGAGCTGCGCCAAAATTCATGCGTGCGAATACTAAAGTTTTTAATCAACCGAAGCACATCCTATTTACCTTGTGAATCTGTTATGGAAATCAAAAGAAGCTTCAATCATTTCGTGAATCAATTCAAATTCAATTAAAAAAATCATCATTAGTACCAATGTAAAATTCAATTGGTCCTAGAAGCCGTTTACAATAAAGAATGTCAGTAAATAATGGACTTACTGATGGCCATCGCACTTTTTTGCCTCGGTGAATCCGGCTGCCATCAGGAGTACTGCAACTGTTGCGGCAATTATCTTCATTTTTACTGTGAATATAAAATCAGACAACAGCATCATGATAGTTATTGTTTAGATGACTACCCTGCTCAGATGAAAATGTTGTAACACCACATCGACTAGCAGGAGTTTAACATGGTACTTAGTTCTACCTTAGAGGAATAGAGGAATACAGCATTCACAGGAGTAAAGTTGGCCATATTTGCACCTTTGTTAGTGGACATTGATGCTAGCTCACATTGAGACAACCCAGAACTTGCAGAACTAAACAGTAGTTACTGCTCATCACGCAACTAAGCAATTCACCATGGAGAAGACTAATAATTGTTTTGACCAATGATTTGATCGATCAATTGATTGATTGATTGATTGATTTAATTCTGTCGCTAACATATAAGCCTGAGTTTAGTACAGTGTGTCAAAAAGTTTTCATGTGCATTAAAAACTGTCTTTGCCCTAGGCAAGTCTCACTGTTAATGTTTTCGATCTTTTTCTCAATCGTACGCCATTATGTTTTTCACAAATCAACTTACCAGTGAGTGTGAGATACTTGTTGTAGACTTTACTTCGTGTTTCTTCTTCTCTGTGAGTACTTGTTACAGGACCTGCTGTTTTATAGTTAATCAGCAAGCAATTCTGAGGTTAATGTTGTTGTGCTTCAGTTGCTTGTTTTCACTTTTGGGTATACCAGCACATCACCAGCACATCACCAGCACATCATCAGCTAAAATACCACTCTGATCTATGCATAGATACAAGAGTGAGTTGTTGATCCGATCCAATACCACATTGACGTTAAAGAGGTTGCATACAATCGGATGTTGTGAGAGCCAGGTATTTCGTGGCGAAGTATCGTGGCTACTGATTCTGTAAACAGGATATAGAGAAACACATCCTGTCACTAAACTGCAAAATTCACAAGACCGATTTTTGCTATTGTGTGAAATTGAGCGCTTGATGTAAAGGTTTTTCCGCCAACACCTTTACACTGGCAACACCTCAGAATCAAAATACTTCCAAAGGGTGGCCTGAAATCCAGATTTTGAACTCTACAGCATTGAGGGATATAATGCATTGTCTCTCAATCATTTTAAATCATCAGTATCTGTTTTGTGAGCTAGCACAGTAGCAGTAATTTCTATCAATAGATTCTGGAACCCAGAAAACCAGCAATTTTCTCCCTAGGTTTTTATTTTCAAATGTTTATTGACAAGCAATCTTCATCATTAAAATGATGTTCTTCCTATTGTGCCAAGATAAAACAAACATTAATAAATATGGAATAAATAAATAGCGAAGAAATATGGAAGATAGAGACTAACAATGAAAATGGTTATGTCTTAGACATGTAGTGCATTATTTGGGGGGTCAGGAGTGGTCGAAGGATTAGGGTGCGGACTCGTGTTCTGTTAGGTCCAAATACCATTCTCAGCACCGACGGTCATTCTCGATTTGGTTCTGACATGCCATTCATCCTCAGCAGGTCCTTGCGGAGCAGGATTTAAATACGGGAGGTCCACTGTCTGTTTACACATCCCACATGCAGTAAAAATGATCCCCTCTGCAGCTCTTCGATAAAGTGTGCAATGGGTCCCAGTACCTGTACTGTATAGAGGATAACTCTCTCCTTAAAGAAGACTTTGACATAGCTTGATCGCCTTTGCTGAGTAAGGAAATAGAGATCATATCGCAATAATAAAACCTCAATGCTGACGGTGTGTTTTTAGCAGCTCATAACTGTAACTGCAACAAACAAAGATCATAAGACTACACAAATTGCATGCACTCTCTTGTACAAGGCAAGGATCAGAGTTCTTTTTCATCTGATATGATGCTGGTTTATACCGATGATGCAAATATGCAGCCAAAGCGGAGAAACTTTAACATCAAGTTGTGCTTTATGCAAGCTTTGAATTTTCTTCAAGGTTGTTTTTCGCTATGTGGTAACCTTGCACAAGCTGATTCTGAACCCTGGTGTTAAAGATTCGCTGCTTGAGATGCATATTTGCATCATTGGTATCGACCAGCACCGAATTCCTCATAGATATCAAAGCTTCAGACAAACGGATGCTGTGAAATTCAGGTATTTTATAATGAATTGTCATGTGATTACCAGTTCTGTTAACAGGATATGGAGCAACACATCCTGTATCTCAACTGAAAAGTTTCCACGACCGATTTTCGTTATTTAGTGAAAATAAACTTGATGTAGAGGTTTTTGCGCCAACACCTTTACACTGGCAACACCTCAAAATCAAAATACTTCCAATAGGTGGCCCAAAATCCAGATTTTAAACTCCACTGCATTGATGGATATGTTGCACAGACTCTCGATCATTTTAAATCATCAGTATCTGTTTTGTGAGCTAGCACAGAAGCAGTAATTTCTATCAATAGATTCTAGAAGCCAGAAAACCAGCACTTATTTATTTTTCTCTGTACCGCTGGAGACAATTTTAGAAAAAGAAATTGTTTTTAAACTTGCCTCAGTTTCTCTGTTTTTGCACTCGCATTTGACAAGCATTGTTTAGGGAGTCTGGAGTGGTCTGGAGGTGAAAAGTTTAGACTCGTGATCTGTTAGGTCCAAAATCAGTTCTCGGCACCGAAGGACATTCCTGATTTGGTATTGGTATGCCATTCATCCTCGCAAGGTCCTTGCTGTGCGGAACTAAAATAACGGAGGTCCAAGTCTATACACATCCCATATGCAGTAAAAATTAGAGAGCAAGAGACTGTCGGCCTTTTAATTTGATCGCAGTGTTGATTGAATTGTTTCCTAAAATAGGGTTCACAAATATGACCGGTTTATGCATGCAAGTAATTTACAGCACCCTGAAAATTGAGATGAAAATTTCATTTAGTCCAGCACACCATGATACCTGGGACTTAACGTAATCAAATTGTTAAGAACTGATGACGTCAGCTCTTCTTCTTAATTTTGCACGCCATTATTTCTCAGCTTTAATAACTTCAGGACTCCAACATCAAACCCAACCACTGTACAAAAAAGTTTTTGCAATGTCCAGATTAAGTTGTCATCAGCTTTTTTACAATGCCCAGATTGCCCTGTTCCCTTTTATTTGTTGGTGCGAACGTTCAACTCAAAAAAATTATCTCAACTTGCTAAATACTGAAAAATTGTCTGAGCTTGTATTTACTAACTTCTCTGCGTATTTAATATCCCTGTTGGGGCAACATACTTCTTCAGCGTACAGTTTCAAAGATTGCCATATGAGAGGGGCATAAATCTGGATAACAGTTTATTAAGGAGTGCCAATGAAGGGATGTGTTGAACCCTCAAACAACGCAACTTTTTAAACATTGCAATAGTTCGAACCAACTAACGTCGCAAATGGTGCAAATGATACTTTGTTAAGTATTTTTCATGTCATTTCAATCATTTTTTTTTCACTTGCAAGGATCATGATAAAAATGGTCACCTCAGAATTCATCGCTGCTGTCGTAAACAAGATGTTTATCAAGACTTCGCACAAGTATGGCAGATATCTGCATACATATCAAGCTTGCAATATACCGTCATGTTTTATATAGGCTATGTGTAAAGTTGTCAATAGCTTTACACTTGTTGCGATACAAAAAATGGTAAAAAATGTTAAAGTATTCATTGATTAACCACTTCATCTCTTTGTGACACATCCTATGTCTACCGAATAACGAATTCCCAAAATGCAGTTTAATGGTTTTCAGATTGACTTTACGATAATATAACCTGGACAGTATACCATAGGAGTAGGAGTAGGAGGTGGCTCAGTTGGTTAGAGCGCTGGACTCCATCACGCAAGTGTTGCAGGTTGTGGGTTCGAATCCCACTGCAGTCCATTTTATACTGGGGATTTGTTGGCCCCCAGGTGTGCTCCGACCTGCTATGGACAAGAGACTGGCGGAAGCGGGGCAAGTTGTCAAATATCTTTCTTCCAGTTAATAAGTTACTGACCCAGATATAGTCCAGAATACACAAACATCTATATTCCTGTTTAATTGAACAAGAGGGGGCAATTTGATAGCATTTATATGTGTACCTTAATACTATGTCTTAGTTCTACACTCTCAATTATTCAGTTTGGGAGAAAATCAATTTATTAACTAGAGGAAAAACTGAGGAGATAACTCTATAATTTGCCCAAATTATTCCATTGTTTTGCCTTTTTATAGCCTGTTGTGTACTGTCTAATTTAAAAACCTCACTGTTTGTGCCTTAATATTTAAATATATATACTGTATACATACATATTTACCTACGAACTATATAATGTTGTTTGGTTAAAAAGCCACTACAGATTGCATCTAACCAAATTCTATCATCTTGCTCCGCACATTGTAATTTATATGGGACTGAATGCCTCTGACAACCTTGTTGAACAACTCTAGGAGATATTTGGTAGCTTATTTTCATATAAAATCAGTTGATATAATGTTTTCAATGACATTGGCTGATGTCTACACAGTAGTGCGGAATCAGAATGCGTCGAATAGGAGCACCATTCCAAGAAATTTATAATATCATTAAGAAGAAAAAAAAAAAAAAAAGAGATTTCATTCTGTTTGATAATAACCACACAATGCCTTAAACACTCAAGTTGATGTTACCACTTACCATTGTTCAAGTTATATGAATTTAATGGTAGTTGAAATTTCAGACCATTCTAGCTCCAAGTCAGATATTATATATATATTATTATTATTTGATGAAGTTTATTTTGCATAGAAAATCGTGGCATATCATGAATGTATAATTAAAGCCACTGGTTTGATTTTCCAGTGTATTTTGTATGTAAAGATCGATTTCTGACAAAAGTTCAGGGCCAAGTTTCTGGGGAATCGGTAGTTTTTTTAAGCTTCCTGTGCATTCTGGTCCAAGTTTAAGGTTTGCAGGCCCACTGGCCCATTATAAATAGTCTAAACCATGTGTCGGAAATCAAACCTCATAGTTTGGAATGTATCTGTCAACTTATCGTCACGGAAGGAGAAGACACTCACAGATTAAAAAAGCATATCTATATCTAATATTGTGATTCAAAATAAGAAGAAAGCTGCTCGATGAATTCGGGATTTTCTTTAAAATTAGCTATTTAGCTATGTCTTTGACATGTGAGTTCTGTCAACATCAGGGCCTAAAACGATCGATGAAGTGTTTAACAGCGGACAAATGGCTAGCTGTGAATTCATCGGAAGGTTGCTATGATGAAATATTCATATACAAATGGGCGTTACGAGAAGTGTATAGCTCAATGAGGGTGTTTTCACTTAATGATGAAACCATATGGATAAACCAAATCTTGATGAGGTCATTGAGTAATCTGAATTCAAAATGTTAAATTTTGTTGGAAACTAAACAATCAGGTTGAAACAATCGTTAATGGTACCAGCAGCTCATTCTTCTTATTAAACTAAAACTAGTTACTGTATAGTTTAAGATTTACCCACACTGGTCTACAATCGAATTTTTGCAGTTTTCAACATTAAAATCCAAAACTCCAATGACAATAATATCAAATCTCTCATCTCTTTGTTAATTTCATTCATATATCTAGTGCAGATTAATTCATAGCAACGCTTACAGAGAATATGATCCACTCAATTGATTGTTATTTTTCCTACAATCAAGAATGGAGATCACCATGAGGTTAATCTAGCTGCATACAGAGGTAGTTTCACATGTTTCTTTATTTCCTTCATCCCGGGGAAATTCTAACTTGTAGCTTAAAGTGCCAATAATCAAACACTAATGGTGCTGCAGGTAAAGATGACTCGTTGTTCAACCAATTAAACAGCTGCCAAAAAGTGTAACACGTTTTGAGAAACCAAAATTATATAATCATATGGATAATCTTCCTGGCTGTTCCCATCCGAGGATTTCTGATGAAAGTTCTTTTATATGGAACAGGAGTGGCTGACAACATACTCTTCACTACCCTATATAATGGTTATCGAATAAAAATCAAATTATTTAAATTTGTCAAGTGCAGGTAAACTTCTTTGTATTTATAAGAAAACAAACTTGTACAAAGTGTGCAGGTCAGGGCATAATGGTATTTGTCATGGTTAGAATATCCCTACGGTTTAAGAAAAAATTGAAATGGCCTCTCAATAAGCAAAAGGCTAACGTCTACTTGTGAAAATTTTCACAAGTACATATGTCAGCGATTTTGCCTATTTATTTCCAAGGTCTATGAGTTAAAAGACATTTGAGCCCCGAATATCAATGATTAAAAGTACCAAAATACTATTAATGTTGATAGAGATTGTAACAAAATATGGAGCAATGATTATTTTGTTTAATCAGGAATCTTCAATACAAGTGTTTCTCGATGCAGTTTTAAAGTGTCTAGGAAAGCAAAAAACAACCACTGTTCATATCAAAGCCTTGTCATTGCAATGAACAAAAAAAGTAATTTTTTTGCACAAGGACATTATTGAAAGATTTAACCTAATTTAAAGTGCGAAAATCTAAGGTCTAGAAGAGATTACATTATTTAATCTCCCCTGTAAAAGACTCACATTTAAAGGACGATAGACTTACAGTAAAACAGTAAGCGTAGCCTTGGCCTACCTAGAACACTTACAAGGCTGCATTACTTACACTAGACATTATCAACAAATTAGTATTGGACGACGGTAGCGTAGTCAAAGGTAATTTAGTGTTAACACGTAACAGGGGAGATGACATACTGTAGATCCTTCTAGAACCTGGATTTTCGCACTTTAAATTAGGTTACGTCATTCAAAAATGTTCTTGTGCTAAAAAATTTTACTATTTTTGTTCATTACAATGGCAAAAATTTGATATGAACAATGGTTGCTTTTTGCTTTCCTAGACACTTCAAACGTTTCCATTATATTCATTCACAGAATTTAATTTTCTTTCATTATCTTGATTTTTGAGTGCAATGTGTCTGTATGAGGAACTGCCTTCCACATAAAAACTTTATTGATTAGTGACACTTCTGGAATATCCCTGATATTATTCTACGTCTATTCAAAGGTTTAGATTTATCTCCTGTCTTAATCTGGCTTTCCCTATCACCTACGGTTAATTGATTGAGGGGAGTCTCTCAATCAAAGAAGAGCTAATCTGTTAAAAACAAAGCCAAAAATAATTGTTTCTGAGAAGGGACCACTGACTCATTGAGGTAAGCTATTGTGCCTTAGCTTGTCTCTAAACATCACCTTTCCTCGCTATTTTTGCGACAAAACCTTTAAATATTTTATCTAAAATAGTATTTTGTAATTTTTTGCAAAACTAGAAAATTTTCACAATTGAGCCACCCCGTAACTCAACTGGATCGTTTAGGTAGTGTCTGGCTAGCAAGGGTCATCTCAAGTCTCATTTGACGGCATGTGCTCATAACTAATGTCTTGCAATTCAATTTATCGCTTATCTAGCCACATTTGCCTCATTTGATAACCAATTAGCAGAGTATGAAATTGAGGTTCTCATGAGAGTCTTTAGTTAATAGCTAGATCTCGTAGAAGTGTGAAAATGGAGCGGAGTTGTGTGGATTCATAACCAATCCGTTATTGCTATTCTGTTGTAAGATGTCACCATCGATAAGGCGACTTAGATGTGTTAATTTGTGAGTCTGTACCTTGAAAAGTAAGGTTTACAGGGATACTCAATACACAGAAAGGGTAGTCAGCACCAGCTTAGCCACTTTGATACGGCTAGATCAATGAAGACCTAACAGAAACATGGCTACTAAAATCTAAGGTCAACAATCATTTTGCGACAATTTAAGAGTTGAGAACACATTCGCAACAGGGAGAAAGGAACAGGTTGACACTGAAAAGTACATAAGAGAACAGGACAGACAGCAATAAGAGATTGACGTCGGGAAGTGAAATTCTAGCAGACAACTCAATCTGGGCATGGTAAAATTTTGGCGCACAGTGGTGGGGTTGGGTGTTTGAGTCCTGATATTACTAGAATTGGGAAATTGAGCAATACTGATGACAGTGAAAAGCTAAGAAGAACAGCTGACATCACCAGATATTAATAAGTGGATCAATGTTAGTCCTGGGTACTGTGCCATTTTAAAGCTGGATTATTTGACATTTTTTCTCCATTTTTAGCCTGAAGGAAGTTATTTATGGAGCAATCATGAACAGGAATTTTAGGGGATAATAAAATCCAATATGCATGCAAATCGAAATACATGTAGTCGCTAATGTATAAGGGCAGAGCACACAGCTAGCACTATTGTAGTAATAGTGAGGGCCAAGATGACCCTTTGGCATCGTTGTGTATTAGGTTTCTACAGAATCGAGAGTAGAATAACAAACCACAGGAAATCAATCCAAATATGGATCATAACCATTTGGTTGTATACTCATCCTATTGTGCCTCCATCCCTCAATGAAGCAGACAGTTTCATACAGTGATATCTATTATACAATAAACATTGTATATAGATATTATGCAACTCTGTCAATACAATAAGCAATCCCTCAAATTAACAATGAACAATGATAAACTACATGTACCAGTATCAATTGTTTTAAATTTGATTGTGCATTTTAAACATCACAACAAAATTGGCATGAAAATCAATTAAATATGATGTATCATGTATTATATTTAATTGGTTTTCATGCCCATCGTGTGGTAATGTGTAAAATGCACAATCAAATTTAAAACAATCGATGCAGGTACATGTAGTTTATCATTGTTCGTTGTTTAGTGGCCAAGTGAGGTTGAAAAACTCAAGCTGATTATACCACTTACAATTGTTCAAATTAAAAGAATTTGAGGGTAGTTGCACTTTCAAGACAATCAATCTCAATATCAAACTTTTAATATATGCCTAGCCACCCAACTTGATGAAAGTCAATTCACGCTTCTTTTTGCTCAATGTTAATGACATTATCGAGTCATGATACATTTACTTTTATTGATCAATTATCAGTCAGATTTGCAACAAAGACTGAGGGCACCAGCAGGATACCCTTTTATCGCTTACTATTGTTTTGACTTGACAATACAGTCTGCAGTGAGCTGTCTTCATTTGAAGTGTTCAATGAATCAACTGGTATATAAGATCTGGGAAAGCTTTAGTGTTCACTTGTCTTTCCTTCAAACTGCATAGTTGCACATTTAAGAGAACAGAAGAGAGGTGAGTCAATGTATCTCTCAAAACTACTTGAGATGACCTAATTTATTTGAATGACATTATTTTAATGGCCATCTCACCACCAGCATTCACTATAAGTCGTAAACTGTTCCCTATCGGAATTATTTGTTGGCTATTCGGTGAATTGTGTTTGCCGTGATTTGTTAATATTGCTTTCTAAAATCATAGTATGCTATTTTAATTTGGTCAGACGGGTTCATTATTACACAATTTGTGGCGCTTGATTCGATTTATATCAAAGAGTTAACAGGTTTTACCAAATCAGAAGCACAAACATGTTCCATAACATGACTGAACCTGATTGTAGGTCTTGCCTTGATTTTGCAGTTCATTCAACGCTCATTTGTAAGATCAGGATCGGATGCATCGCAGTATAACTCATAACATTGTCTATAAATGATTGCATCCCTCTTTGTAGTTTCATTAGACAAATTCTTTTAACTTGTTAAGTCGCCAGTGTCAAATTTTCTTTATTTACAGAGAAGAAACAAATAATGAAGAGCACTATTATTATATGCATGTTTGTTGTGGTGTTCTGCGCTGTTGCCCAAGGTGAGATTTAAATTTAACCAAATTTCTCTCCTTACTACAGAAACTAATGATACAACACTAAAACAAATAAAGAAATACTTTTTTCTAGGAAAATAGTATTGAGTTGTCTGTTTTTTTTTCTTGCAATAATGTCTGACATCAAGCCTCGGCACAATCTGCTAATTATTCGGGTTCTAATGTAAACTTTGACTTCGAAGAGCAATTACCTCTCCCCATTGATCAGTCTATAACTGTCAGTGTCAGTGTTGTATGTCATAGCCGGCCATGAAATGAGTCACGTATACGTCAAATTAATTTTTGTTAGCTTGCTTGCTTGACCCTTCCTCTTTGAATGACAGAACATTAACAATTTGAGATTTTGGCATTTTAATAGATGTATACGCCATCACAGAATTACATATTGATCAGATAACTGTTTGTTTTATACAAATGATGGACAATAATATGGCTATGTGAATATTAAACAATGTTATATGTGTTTGTTATCTGCTTGCTTTAAACAATAGCGCATGATTATTTGCAAATATAGGTCGATAGAAAACACTTGAAGGAATTGAGTGGAATGGAAAATATCTTATGGTATTTATCCCATTTTTCAGGAAGCACTGACGAATCCATGGAATCATATCTGAAAGAGCGTAACAGATGCCAAAACCTCGGTAGACAGTATAATCAAGCGAGACTTGAATGTACAGAGTTCTGTCATGCAGGGCATTGCCGAGCAGAGTCAGCTGGCAGATTTCGATACTGTGGGTGCTCTGAATATTAAGCAACACAGTGGAACAAATAGTTCTGTAACTCGTTCTCTTTGTGTTAAATATATGAAATGAGTGAACCCAAAATCTGAGATACTAAGGCGGATCCACAACAGTCATTTCAAAACGGAGAAACACAGCACACCATTGTTTTTTGGTAATTTTCACTGCGGAGAACATGGTTAATACTTGCAATACAAACAACG
Source organism: Membranipora membranacea (assembly GCA_914767715.1). Classification (NCBI taxonomy): domain Eukaryota; kingdom Metazoa; phylum Bryozoa; class Gymnolaemata; order Cheilostomatida; family Membraniporidae; genus Membranipora; species Membranipora membranacea. The sequence continues at coordinate 13,299,957 of OU612072.1, forward strand.
CAATAATACATAATATAATACATGAATAAGGTATGCAAGGAAATCACCCTTGGGTAGGCGTCACATATGATTTCTACTGCTCAGCATTTGGTATCTTTAGCACCAGTTTATGTACTGGTCGCTCAAGGTATGATGCTTACACCGAGTTAGCACCTGTGGGGAAGTCACTGACGCTGAGCTTGACTTGCCTGACGTGCCCAGCCTGGCTAGGAATCAATTCAGAGATGCGAGAGAGCCTCCACTGGCATCAGCACACATTATCATCAATAAGCATTACTACATCACCCACACTGAAATGTGTGGATTGTATTAGGTTGCGCAGGACTACAGGGTTGGTTGTTGAGAGGTAACAACGTCATTTTGCAGACAAGTAATAATGACAAATTTTTGTTTTTGATATTACCGAACTGCAAAATATTGATAACTGTATGATCCTGATTAGTTAAACGTTACTTTTAAGACACTACACGGCTCGGTATCCAAAATACTACTCGGCTTGACAAATAAAAAACTACTGTCCTTTTTGACAGTCTGAATGAGTGATGGGCTCAATGTTACTGAGTCAAGCTCTAACCGCTGCATATGCATATTGATGGGCCAGTTTCACTTTGAAGATATAAATGTTGTGGGATTTTCATTGAATTTGGTTGAGATTTGTTGTGGAGATGGTTGAGGTTTGTAGTTGCTTCTCTTGATCATATTAGAAGATTTGATGATAGCAGTGATGTGATGAACAGTGACTAGAAGTGGTTAAAGACAGCAGAAGGTATGCCAATATCGAAGTTGGTTGAGATATGTTGTGAAGTTGGTTGAGATTTCTCATGATTATATTCTTAGGTGTGATGGTGGCAGTCATGTGATGAACAAGAACCAGAAGTGATCAGAAATTGCATACCGTAGGTCTTATGATATTTATATAATATTACTGTCATCATTGTAGTATCCAATCGTTATGAAGTTTGGTCATTATTGAAGGGGGGAGGGGGATAAGCATGATTAAAATCCCCCAAACCATATTAGGTCATTCTCAAAAATGATAATGCTGTCAACCAGGGTTGATTTATAAAATAGAAATTTAATGCAAAAATCAAAAATACAAAACTTAAGTCAGCCTCGTGACTATGAGTCTCTATTCTTGTATACACATGCTGTCTCAAGGGCAGGCACTTGAGTTTTATCAGTCAATAGCATCAGGAAATGAAATGAACTGCTGGGTCGATGCTGCTATGGATTCAATTTAATCAGGTAATACAATCTCATTATTAAACTCAAATTCCCGGTCATGTTATTCAACAACAAATTAATTAGTTAACAAAATCTACTAATGAAATACAATGCTGGGTTATGTTAGACCAATCAGATGATCAGTGTTTCAGTTTCACATTAAACTAATGTACACTAACTGATCCGAACTTTAGCACAGGGCTTGTTGTCTGTGTCTAAATCAACAATTTTCAGACCAGAGTAGCTCTATGACTGGCATGCTAAGAATCTTGATAGAGAATTTTGCCAAGAAAGAAGTTATTTGAGATGTACATCCGCCATTATATTAGGGAATTTTCGCTAACTGACACTTATGTGGAAATCAATAGCATATTTTTGGTGAATCTCAATTAGTCATTACTATAATTATAGTTATCTTCAAGACAACCGATATCAAAAACATTTTGGGTTAACTCATTTCATTTATTTAACACAAAGAGAACGAGTTACAGAACTATTTGTTCCACTGTGTTGCTTAATATTCAGAGCACCCACAGTAGCGAAGTCTGCCAGCTGACTCTGCTCGGCAATGCCCTGCGTCGCAAAATTCTGTACATTCAAGTCTCGCTCGATTATACTGTCGACCAAGGTTTTGGCATCTGTTACGCTCTTTCTGATATGCCTCCTGGGATTCGTAAGTGCTTCCTGAAAAGTCGAACGAATACCATGTGCATAAGATATTTTCCATTCCACTCAATTCCTTCAAGTGTTTTCTATCAACCTATATTTGCAAATAACCACACGCGTTTGTTTAAAGCAAGCAGATAATAAACACATATAACATTGTTTATTATTCACATAGCCATATTGTCCATCATTTGAATAAAACAAGCAGTTATCTGATCAATATGTGATTCTGTGATGACGTATACATCTATTGAAACGCCAAAATCTCAAGTTGTTAACGTTCTGTCATTCAAAGAAGAAGGGGCTAGCAAACTAGCTAACAAAAATAAATTTGATGAATACGTGACTCATTTCTTGGCCGTCTTTAACATACAGCACTGACACTGACAGTTAAAGAATGATCAATGGGGAGAGGTTATTGCTCTTCAAAGTTAAAGTTTACAGTAGAACCCGAGTAATTAGCAGATTGTGTCAAGGCTCGATCTCAGACGTCATGGCAAGAAAAAAAACAGGCAACTCAACATCATTTCCTAGAAAAAAGTATTTCTTTATTTGCTTTAGTGTTGTCTCATTAGTTTCTGTTGTAAGGAGAGAAATTTGGTTAGTTTTAAACCTCACCTTGGGCAACAGCGCAGAACACCACAACAAACATGCATATAATAATAGTGCTCTTCATTATTTGTTTTCTTCTCTGTAAATAAAGAAAATTTGACACTGGCGACTTAACAAGTTAAAAGAATTTGTCTAATGAAACTACAAAAAGGGATGCAATCATTTATAGACAGTGTTATGAGTTATACTACGATGCATCCGATCATGATCTTACAAATGAGCGTTGAGTGAACTGGAAAATCAAGGCAAGACTTACAATCTGGGTCAGTCATATTATGGAACATTTTTGTGCTTCTGATTTGGTAAAACCTGTTGAATCTTTGGTATAAATCGAATCAAGCGCCACAAATGGCGTAATGATGAACCCGTCCAACCAAATTAAAATAGCATAGTATGAATTTAGAAAGCAATATTAACAAATCACGGCCAACACAATATATCGATTAGCCAAGAAATAATTATGATAGGGAACAGTTTACGACTGTGTATGCTGGTGGTGAGTTAGCCATTAAAATAAAGTCATTCAAAAAAATTGTTCAACTCAAGTAGTTTTGACAGATACATTGACTCACCTCTCTTTTGTTCTCTGTTAAATGTGTAACTATGCAGTTTGAAGGAAAGACAAGTGAACACTGAAGCTTTCCCAGATCTTATATACCGGTTGATTCATTGGACGCTTCAAATGAAGACAGCCCACTGCAGATTGTATTGTCAAGTCAAAACAATAGTAAGCCATAAAAGGGTAGACTGCTGGTGCCCTCAGTCATTGTTACAAATCAGATTGATAATTGATGAATAAAAGTAAATGTATCATGACTCGATAATGTCATTAACATTGAGCGAAAACAAGCGTGAATTGACTTTCATCAAGTTGGATGGCTAGGCATATATAAAAAGTCTGATATTGAGATTGATTGTCTTGAAAGTTCAACTACCCTCAAAATCTTTTACTTTGAACAATTGTATGTGGTATCATCAGCTTGAGTTTTTCAACCTCACTTGGCCACTAAACAATGAACAATGATAAACTACACGTACCTGCATCGATTGTTTTAAATTTGATTGTGCATTTTATACATTACCACACAATGGGCATGAAAACCGATTGAATATGATATATCATATTCAATTGATTTTCATTCCCATTTTGTTTTGATGCTTAAAATGCACAATCAAATTCAAAACAATCGATACTGGTACATTTAGTTTATCATTGTTCATTGCTAATTTGAGGGATTACTTATTGTATTGACAGTGTTGCATAATATCTATATACAATGTTTATTGTATAATTGATATCACTTTTTGAAACTGTCTGCTTCATTGAGGGATGGAGGCACAATGGGATGAGTATACAACCAAATGGTTATGATACATGTTTGGATTGGTTTCCTGTGGTTTGTTATTTTACTCTCGATTCTGTAGAAACCTAATACACAACAATACCAAAGAGTCATATTGGCACTCACTATTACTAAAATAGCACTGGCTGTGTGCTCTGCCCCTATACACTAGCGACTACCTGTATTTCGTTTTGCATGCATATTGGATTTAATTATCCCAAAAACTTCCTGTTCATGATTGCTCCATAAATAACTTCCTTCAGCCTAAAAATGGAGAAAAAATGTCAAATAATCCAGCTCTACAATGGCACAGTACCCGGGACTAACCTTGATCCACTTATTAATATCTGGTGATGTCAGCTGTTCTTCTTAGCTTTTCACTGTCCTCAGTGTTGCTCAATCCCCCAATCCTAGTAATATCTGGACTCAAACACCAAACCCAACCACTGAGCACCAAAACTTCACAATGCCCAGATTGAATTGTCTGCTAGAATTTCTCTTCCCAACGTCAATCTCTTATTGCTCTCTGTCCTGTTCTCTTATGTACTTCTCAGTCTCAACCTGTTCTTTTCTCTCTGTTGCGAATGTGTTCTCAACTCTTCAATTGTCGCAAATAAATTGTTGACCTTAAATTTTAGTAGCCATGTTTCTGAGAGGTCATCATTGTCCTAGCCTTTTCAAAGTGCTTAAGCTAGTACTGACTACCCTGTCTGCGTATTGAGTATCCCTGTAAACCTTACTTTTCAAAGTACAGATTCACAAATTAACACATCTATGTCACCTTATCGAGGGTGACATCTTACAACAGAATAGCAATAACGGAGTGGTTATGAATCAACACAACTTCGTTCCATTTTCACACTTTTACGAGATGACCTGAGATGACCCTTGCTAGCCACATACTACCTGAACGATCCAGTTGAGTTACGGGGTGGCTCAATTGTAAAAATTTTCTAATTTTGCAAAAAATAGAAAATACTAATTAAGGTAAAATACTTTGTCGCAAAGATAGCGAGGAAAAGTGATGTTTAGAGACAAGCTGAGGCACAATAGATTCATCAGCTTACCTCAATGAGTCAGTGGTCCCTTCTCAGAAACAATTATCTATGGCTTTGTTTTTAACAGATTAGCTCTTCTTTGTATGAGAGAATTCCCTCAATCAATTAACCGTAGGTGATAGGGAAAGCCGGATTAAATCAGGAGATAAATCTAAACCTTTGAATAGACATAGAATAATGTCAGGGATAACCTAGAAGTGTCACTCATCAATAAAGTTTGTATGTGGAAGCCAGTTCCTCATATACACACACATTGCACTTAAAAATCAAGATAATAAAAGGAAGGAAAAATCTGTGAATGAATATAATGCAAATGTTTAATGTGTCTAGGAAAGCAAAAAACAAACGCTCTTCATATCAAAGCTGTGCCATTGCAATGAACAACAAAAGTACATTTTTTTCGCACAATGACATTTCCGAATGACGTAACCTAATTTAAAGTGCGAAAATCCATTTTCGAGAAGGATCTACAGTATGTCATCTCCCCTGTCACGTGTTAAAGCTAAATTATCTTTGACTACTCTACCGTTGTCTCATACTATTTTTTGATAATGTCTAGAGTAAGTAGAGCAGCCTTGTAAATGTTCTAGGCAATCCCAGGGCTAGGCTTACTGTTATACTGTAAGCGTATCATCCTTTAAATGTGAGTCCGTTACAGGGGAGATAAAATAATGTACTCTCTCCAGAACCTGGATCTTTAAGTTAGTTTACGTCATTCAAATATGTTCTTGAGCAAAAAAATTTACTTTTTTTTTCATTGCAATGGCAAAGCTTTGATATGAAATGTGGTTGTTTTTTGCTTCCCTAGACACTTTAAAACTGCATTGAGAAACAGCTGTATTGAAGATTCCTGATTGAACAAAATAATGATTGCTCCATATTTTGTTCCAATCCCTATCAACATCAATAGTCTTTTGGTACTTTCAATCAATGATATTCGGGGCTCAAATGTCTTTCAGCTCATAGACCTTGGAGATAAATAGGCAGAAGCGCTGACATATGTACTCGTGAAAATTTTCACAAGTACACGTTAGCCTTTTGCCTGTTGAGAGGGCATGTCAATTTTTCCTAAAGCCGTAGGAATATTCTAACCATGACCAATACCATTATGCCCTGACCTGCACACTTTGTACGAGTTTGTATTCTTGTAAATACAAAGAGGTTTACCTGCACTTGACAAAATTAAATAATTGTATAGGGTAGTGAAGAGCATGGTGTCCGCCACTCCTGTTCCACATAAAAGGACTTTCATAAGAAATCCTCCGATGGGAACAGCCAGGAAGATTATCCATATGATTATATAATTTTGGTTTCCCAAAACGTGTGACACTTTTTGGCAGGTGTTTTATTGGTTGAACAACGAGTCTTCTTTTACCTGAAGCACCATTAGTGTTTGATTATTGGCACTTTAAGCTACAGGTTAGAATGTCCCAGGGATGATGGAAATAAGGAAACATGTGAAACTACCTCTCTATGCAGCTAGATTAACCTCATGGTGATCTTCATGCTTGATTGTAGCAAAATATAAAAATATCAATCGATTGAGTGGTTCATATTCTCTGTAAGCGTTGCTATGAATTAATCTGCACTAGATATATGAATAAAATTAACAAAGAGATGCGAGATTTGATATCGTTGTCATTGGAGTTTTCGTTTTCAATGTTTACTGCAACAAATCTGATTGTCGACCATTGTGGGTAAAAGTTAAACTATACAGTAATTAGTTTTGATTTAACAGGAAGAATGAGCTGCTGGTACCATCAACAATTGTTTCAAACTGATTGATTAGTTTCCAACAAAATTTAATATTTTGAATTCAAATTACTCAATACCCTCATCAAGATTTGGTTTATCCATATTGTTTCATCATTCAGCGAAAACACCCTCATTGAGCTATACACTTCTCGTAACGCACATATGTATATGAATATTTCATCATAGCAACCTTCCGATGAATTCACAGCTAGCCATTTGTCTGCTGTTAAACACTTCATCGATCGTTTTAGGCCCTGATGTCGACAAAAATCACATGTCATAGACATAGCTAAATAGCTAATTGTAAAGAAAACTTCCGAAATCATAGAGCAGCTTTCTTCTTATCTTAAATCACAATATTAGATATAGATATATAGATATGCTATTTTAATCAGTGAGTGTGTAATCCTTCCATGATGATAGGTTGACAAATACATTCCAAACTTTGAGGTTCGATTTCTGACACATGGTTTAGACTACTGGATCGGTAATTTACATCAAAACAATTTATAATGGGCCAGTGGGCCTGCAAACTTTAAACTTGGACCAGAACGCACAGGAAGCTTAAAATAACTACCGATTCCCCAGGAACTTGGCCCTGAACTCTTGTCAGAAATTGACCTTGACTTACAAAATACACTGGAGAATCAAACCAATGGCTTTAATTATACATTCATGGTATGCCACGATTTTCTATGCAACATAAACTTCATCAAAGTACGCTTGATCTGTATCTATGATGATCAGAGCGACAACATTGGTTAACTCAGAGAAAACGTACAATATCACATTCCATTTGGATGGCTGTGATTTTATAAAAAGTCTGACGTGGAGATTGAATGGTCTGAAATTTCAACTACCATTATATTTATATAATTTGAACAATGGTAAGTGGTAACATCAACTTGAGTATTTAGGCCGTTGTGTGGAAATTTTCAAAATGCACAATCAATTTTAATACAATCGATGCTGGTACATATGGTTTATAATACCCATGGCTAATTTTAGCCATCAATTAGTATATTGACAATTGTTGCATATTCATCTATATAGAATGTATATTGTGACATGTAAAATTTGTAATGTACGATATCACTATGTGAATCTGTCTTTGTATTTTCTGCTTCATCAATATTAGGAAAACGATGGCAAGAGTATGAAACCGAATGGCTATGTTTTATGTTTTGATTGATTTACCTTTTTGATGTTTTTGAATCTGTTTGCAGAACCATAATACACAACAATTTTAAAGAGTCATGTCACTCCCCATCATTTAGGAATTGATAGAGGTGTGCACTGCCCTTCACACAGTTCTGTACCTTCTACAGACTGTCGGCTTTTTAATTTGATCGCAGTGTTGATTGAATTGTTTCCTTAAATAGGGTTCATAAATACTGACTGGTTTATGCATGCAAGTAATTTACAGCACCCTGAAAATTGAGATGAAAATTTCATTGAGTCCAGCACACCATGATACCTGGGACTTAACGTAATCAAATTGTTGAGAACTGATGACGTCAGCTCTTCTTCTTAATTTTGCATGCCATTATTTCTCAGCTTAAATAACGTCAGGACTCCAACATCAAACCCAACCACTGTACAAAACTTTTTTTGCAATGTCCAGATTAAGTTGTCATCAGCTTTTTTACAATGCCCAGATTGCGGAGAAAAATTGCAACCGGATTTTATTCAAGCTGAGAAAATGCAAGGTACCACTAGGTGCAGATGGTCAAGTAAATCCATAAAGTTATTAATTAGTATTATGAAACATGATGATTCGGACATAAAGTTAAACCATACAGATGACCGCCCTGTTGACCAGAAAGGCGTATTAATTATAATTATGCAGCAGATTTATTTTGCACCGACAGAGAAAGGTAATCCTCTCGGAAAACCCACAAGTAAGGGCATTTAATGGGTGCGGAAATAGATTTTTTTTTTGACAAATGGGCTTGACAATTGGTAAAAACAAGAACAAAAACAAGAGCTAGCGAGGAGCAAAGGGTGAAATTTAGGTCACAGAAAAACTTGGAAAAATTAGCTTGGGGTGAAAATTGTTTCAAATGAATTTTGCTGTCCATGATGTTTACAGTTATGTTTCCATATGAAATTATTTGCTATGCTGCAGAAAGTAGACAGTACCCAGATGGAGGGCGGACAAATCCAACTAAAGGCTCAAATTTGAGCTCAAAATTGTTTTTTTAGTGTTTTCCAACTTTCTCTCACTTTGATGATTAATATAGAAGTCTTTGTTTTCTTCTATTTGAATGCATTTCCATTCTATACTCGCTCACCTGCCTGAGAATGGAAACGTCAATACACTTTCACAGCTTTTGTTAAATAAGTTGATGCTATGAAGAACAAAATGCGTTTATCTTATGCAAAGAAGGTTTTTTACTGTCAGTGAAAAAACGATAATAAATAAGTCACATTCTCACTTTCCTGGTACTCTGCAGTATCCCCATGGGCTACACATTTGAGGTGCTGTGCAGTGGCTGAAAAGAACATCAAATGAGATGGAATTATACAGACATGGAAGAGTTTTTAATCAACCGAAGCACATCCTATTTACCTTGTGAATCTGTTATGAAAATCAAAAGAAGCTTCAATCATTTCGTGAATCAATTCAAATTCAATTAAAAAAATCATCATTAGTACCAATGTAAAATTTAATTGGTCCTAGGAGCCGTTTACAATAAAGAATGTCAGTAAATAATGGACTTACTGATGGCCATCGCACTTTTTTGCCTCGGTGAATCCGGCTGCCATCAGGAGTACTGCAACTGTTGCGGCAATTATCTTCATTTTAACTGTGAATATAAAATCAGACAACAGCATCATGAAAGTTATTGTTTAGATGACTACCCTGCTCAGATGAAAATGTTGTAACACCACATCGACTAGCAGGAGTTTAACATGGTACTTAGTTCTACCTTAGAGGAATAGAGGAATACAGCATTCACAGGAGTAAAGTTGGCCATATTTGCACCTTTGTTAGTGGACATTGATGCTAGCTCACATTGAGTCAACCCAGAACTTGCAGAACTAAACAGTAGTTACTACTCATCACTCAACTAAGCAATTCACCATGGAGAAGACTGATAATTGTTTTGACCAATGATTTGATCGATCAATTTATTGATTGATTGATTGATTTAATTCTGTCGCTAACATATAAGCCTGAGTTTAGTACAGTGTGTCAAAGCGTTTTCATGTGCATTAAAAACTGTCTTTGCCCTAGGCAAGTCTCACTGTTAATGTTTTCGATCTTTTTCTCAATCATACGCCATTATGTTTTTCACAAATCAACTTACCAGTGAGTGTGAGATACTTGTTGTAGACTTTTCTTCGTGTTTCTTCTTCTCTGTGAGTACTTGTTACAGGACCTGCTGTTTTATAGTTAATCAGCAAGCAATTCTGAGGTTAATGTTGTTGTGCTTCAGTTGCTTGTTTTCACTTTTGGGTATACCAGCACATCACCAGCACATCATCAGCTAAAATACCACTCTGATCTATGCCCAGATACAAGAGTGAGTTGTTGATCCGATCCAATACCACATTGACGTTAAAGAGGTTGCATACGATCGGATGTTGTGAGAGCCAGGTATTTCGTGGCGAAGTATCGTGGCTACTGATTCTGTAAACAGGATATAGAGAAACACATCCTGTCACTAAACTGCAAAATTCACAAGACCGATTTTTGCTATTGTGTGAAATTGAGCGCTTGATGTAAAGGTTTTTCCGCCAACACCTTTACACTGGCAACACCTCAGAATCAAAATACTTCCAAAGGGTGGCCTGAAATCCAGATTTTGAACTCTACAGCATTGAGGGATATGTTGCATTGTCTCTCAATCATTTTAAATCATCAGTATCTGTTTTGTGAGCTAGCACAGTAGCAGTAATTTCTATCAATAGATTCTGGAACCAGGAAAACCAGCAATTTTCTCCGTAGGTTTTTACTTTTAAATGTTTATTGACAGGCAATCTTCATCATCAAAATGATGTTCTTCCTATTGTGCCAAGATAAAACAAACATTAATAAATATGGAATAAATATAAAGCGAAGAAATATGGAAGATAGAGACAAACAATGAAAATGGTTATGTCTTAGACATGTAGTGCATTATTTAGGGGGTCAGGAGTGGTCGAAAGATTAGGGTGCGGACTCGTGTTCTGTTAGGTCCAAATACCATTCTCGGCACCGACGGTCATTCTTGATTTGGTACTGACATGCCATTCATCCTCAGCAGGTCCTTGCGGAGCAGGATTTAAATAAGGGAGGTCCACTGTCTGTTTACACATCCCACATGCAGTAAAAATGATCCCCTCTGCAGCTCTTCGATAAAGTGTGCAATGGGTCCCAGTACCTGTACTATATAGAGGATAACTCTCTCCTTAAAGAAGACTTTGACATAGCTTGATCGCCTTTGCTGAGTAAGGAAATAGAGATCATATCGCAGTAATAAAACCTCAATGCTGACGGTGTGTTTTTAGCAGCTCATAACTGTAACTGCAACAAACAAAGATCATAAGACTACACAAATTGCATGCACTCTCTTGTACAAGGCAAGGATCAAAGTTCTTTTTCATCTGATATGATGCTGGTGGATACCGATGATGCAAATATGCAGCCAAAGCGGAGAAACTTTAACATCAAGTTGTGCTTTATGCAAGCTTTGAATTTTCTTCAAGGTTGTTTTTCGCTATGTGGTAACCTTGCACAAGCTGATTCTGAACCCTGGTGTTAAAGATTCGCTGCTTGAGATGCATATTTGCATCGTTGGAATCGACCAGCACCGAATTCCTCATAGATATCAAAGCTTCAGACAAACGGATGGTGTGAAATTCAGGTATTTTATAATGAATTGTCATGTATTAAACTAAAATTCCTGGTCATGTTATTCAACAACAAATAATTAGTGGACAAAATCTACTAATGAAATACAATGCTGGGCTATGTTAGACCGATCAGATGATCAGTTTTTCAGTTTCACATTAAACTGATGTACACTAACTGATCCGAGCTTTAGCACAGGGCTTGTTGTCTGTGTCTAAATCAACAATTTTCACACCAGAGTAGCTCTATGACTGGCATGCTAAGAATCTTGATAGAGTATTTGGCCAAGAAAGAAGTTATTTGAGATGTACATCTGCCATTATATTAGGGAATTTTCGCTAACTGACACTTATGTGGAAATCAATAGCATATTTTTGGTTAATCTCAATTACTCAATACTATAATTATAGTTATCTCCAAGACAACCGATATCAAAAACATTTTGGGTTCACTCATTTCATTTATTTAACACAAAGAGAACGAGTTACAGAACTATTTGTTCCACTGTGTTGCTTAATATTCAGAGCACTCACAGTATCGAAGTCTGCCAGCTGACTCTGCTCGGCAATGCCCTGCATCACAGAATTCTGTACATTCAAGTCTCGCTCGATTATACTGTCTACCAAGGTTTTGGCATCTGTTACGCTCTTTCTGATATGCTTCCTCTGATTCGTAAGTGCTTCCTGAAAATCGAACGAATACCATAAGATAGTTTCCATTCCACTCAATTCCTTCAAGTGTTTTCTATCAACCTATAGTTGCAAATAACCATACGCTTTTGTTTAAAGCAAGCAGATAACAAACCCATATAACATTGTTTAATATTCACATAGCCATATTGTCCATCATTTGAATAAAACAAACAGTTATCTGATCAATATGTGATTCTGTGATGACGTATGCATCTATTAAAATGCCAAAATCTCAAGTTGTTAACGTTCTGTCATTCAAAGAAGAAGGGGCTAGCAAGCTAGCTAACAAAAATAAATTTGATAAATACGTGACTCATTTCATGGCCGTCTTTAACATACAGCACTGACACTGAAAGTTAAAGAAGGATCAATGGGGAGAGGTTATTGCTCCTCAAAGTTAAAGTTAAAAGTAGAACCTGAGTTATTAGCAGATTGTGTCAAGGCTCGATCTCAGACGTCATTGCAAGAAAAAAAACAGGCAACTCAACATCATTTCCTAGAAAAGAGAATTTCTTTATTTGCTTTAGTGATGTCTCATTAGTTTCTGTTGTAAGGAGAGAAATGTGGTTAGGTTTAAATCTCACCTTGGGCAACAGCGCAGAACACCACAACAAACATGCATATAATAATAGTGCTCTTCATTATTTGTTTCTTCTCTGTAAATAAAGAAAATTTGACACCGGCGACTTAACAAGTTAAAAGAATTGTCTAATGAAACTACAAAGGGGGATGCAATCATTTATAGACAGTGTTATGAGTTATACTGCGATGCATCCGATCCTGATCTTACAAATGAGCGTCGAGTGAACTGCAAAGTCAAGGCAAGACCTACAATCTGGTTCAGTCATGTTATGGAATATGTTTGTGCTTCTGATTTGGTAAAACCTGTTAAATCTTTGATATAAATCGAATCGAGCGCCACAAATTGTGCAATAATGAACCCGTCTGACCAAAATAAAATAGCATAGTATTAATTTAGGAAGCAATATTAACAACTCACGGCCAACACAATACACCGAATAGCCAACAAATAATTCCAATAGGGAACAGTTTACGACTTATAGCGAATGCGGGTGGTGAGATAGCCATTAAATTAATGTCATTCCAAAAAAATAGTTCAACTCAAGTAGTATTGACAGATAAATTGACTCACCTCTCTTCTGTTCTCTTAAATGTGCAACTATGCAGTTTGAAGGAAAGACAGATGAACACTGAAGCTTTCCCAGATCTTATATACCGGTTGATTCATTGGACGCTTGAAATGAAGACAGCTCACTGCAGACTGTATTGTCAAGTCAAAACAAAAATAAGCGATAAAAGGGTAGCCTGCTGGTGCCCTCAGTCATTGTTATAAATCTGACTGATAATTGATCAATAAAAGTAAATGTATCATGACTCGATAATGTCATTTACATTGAGCGAAAACAAGCGTGAATTGAGTTTCATCAAGTTGGATGGCAAGGCATATATTTAAAGTCTGATATTGAGATTGATTGTCTTGAAAGTTCAACTACCCTCAAAATCTGTTAATTTGAACAATATTAGTGGTATCATCAGCTTGAGTTTCTCAACCTCACTTGGCCACTAAACAATGAACAATGATAAACTACATGTACCTGCATCGATTGTTTTAAATTTGATTGTGCATATTAAACATAACCACACAATGGGCATGAAAACCAATTAAATATAATACATGATACATCATATTTAATTGATTTTCGTGCCCATTTTTCTGTGATGTTTAAAATGCACAATCAAATTTAAAACAATCGATACTGGTACATGCAGTTTATCATTGTTCATTGTTAATTGAGGGATTACTTATTGTATTGACAGTGTTGCATAATAACTATATACAATGTTTATTGTATAATAGATATCACTATATGAAACTGTCTGCTTCATTGAGGGATAGAGGCACAATGGGATGAGTATACAACCAAATGGTTATGATCCTCATCTTGGCCCTCGCTATTACTACAAAAGTGCTAGCTGTGTGCTCTGCCCTATACATTAGCGACTACCTGTATTTCGATTTGCATGCATATTGCATTTAATTATCCCCTAAAATTCCTGTTCATGCTTGCTCCATAAATAACTTCCTTCAGGCTAAAAATGGAGAAAAAACCTCAAATTATCCAGCTCTACAATGGCACAGTACCCGGGACTAACCTTGATCCACTTGTTAATATCTGGTGTTGTCAGCTGTTCTTCTTAGCTTTTCACTGTCATCAGTATTGCTCAATTTCCCAATCCTAGTAATATCAGGACTCAAACACCAATCCCCACCACTGAGCGCCAAAATTTAACAATGCTCAGATTGAGTTGTCTGCTAGAGTTGCTCTTCCCGGCATCAATCTCTTTTTGCTGTCTGTCCTGTTCTCTTATGTACTTCTCAGTCTCAACCTGTTCCTTTCTCCCTGTTGCGAATGTGTTCTCAACTCTTTAATTCTCGTAAAAAGATTGTTGACCTTAGATTTTAGTAGCCCTGTAAACCTTTCTTTTCAAGGTACAGACTCACAAATTAACACATCTATGTCGCCTTATCGAGGGAGACATCTTACAACAGAATAGCGATAACGGAGTGGTTATGAATCCACACAACTCCGCTCCATTTTCACACTTCTACGAGATCTAGCTATTTACTAAAGACTCTCATGAAAACCTCAATTTGGTACTCTGCTTATTGGTTATCAAATGAGTCAATAATAAATTCATCAATTTAAACATTAAGATGATCTTAGTTAAAAACAATGTGGCTAGATTAGCGATAAATTGAATTGCAAGACATTAGTCATGAGCACATGCCGTCAAATTAGACTTGAGATGACCCTTGCTAGCCAGACACTACCCAAACGATGCAGGTGAGTTACGGGGTGGCTCAATTGTGATAATTTTCTAATTTGCAAAAAAAAAGAAAATACTAATTTAGATAAAATATTTAAAGGTTTCGTCGCAAAGATAGCGAGGAAAAGTGATGTTTAGAGACAAGCTAAGGCACAATAGATTTATCAGCTTACCTCAATGAGTCAGTGGTCCCTTCTCAGAAACAATTATCTTTGGCTTTGTTTTTAGCAGAGTAGCTCTTCTTTGAATGAGAGATTTCCCTCAATCAATTAACTGTAGGTGATAGGAAAAGCCAGATTAAGACAGGAGATAAATCTACACCTTTGAATAGACGTAGAATAATATCAGGGATATTCTAGAAGTGTCACTCATCAATAAAGCTTTTATCTGGAAGCCAGTTCCTCATATACAGAGACATTGCACTTAAAAATCACGATAATAAAAGAAAGGAAAAATCTGTGAGTGAATATAATGGGAACGTTTAATGTGTCTAGGAAAGCAAAAAACAACCGCTCTTCATATCAAAGCTGTGCGATTGCAATGAACAAAAATAGTACCTTTTTTTCCCACAAGGACATTTTCGAATGACGTAACCCAATTTAAAATCCAGGTTCTAGAAGGATCTACAGTATGTCATCTCCCTTGTCACGTGTTAACACTAAATTATCTTTGACTACGCTACCATTGTGTCATACTAATTTTTGATAATGTCTAGTGTAAGTAGAGCAACGTCGTGAATGTTTTAGGTAGGCCAGGACTAGGCCTACCGTTATACTGTAAGTGTATCATCCTTTAAATGTGAGTCCGTTACAGGGAAGATGAAATAATGTAGTCTCTTCTAGAGCCTGGATTTTTAAATTAATTTACGTCATTCAATAATGTCCTTGAGCAAAATTTACCTTTTTTGTTCATTGCAATGGCAAAGCTTTGATATGAACAGTGGTTGTTTTTTGCTTTCCTAGACACTTTAAAACTGCATTGAGAAACAGTTGTATTGAAGATTCATGATTAAATAAAATAATCATTGCTCCATATTTTGTTCCAATCTCTATCAACATTAATTGTCTTTTGGTACTTCCAATCATTGATATTCGGGGCTCAAATGTCTTTCAACTCATAGACCTTGGAAATAAATAGGCAAAAGCGCTGACATTTCACAAGTACACGTTAGCCTTTTGCCTATTGAGAGGGCATGTCAATTTTTTCTTAAGCCATAGGGACATTCTAACCATGACCAATACCATTATGCCCTGACCCGCACACTTTGTACGAGTTTGCATTCTTGTAAATACAAAGAGGTTTACCTGCACTTGACAAAATTAATTAATTGTGTAGGGTATTGAAGAGTATTGAAGATTCATGATTAAACAAAATAATCATTGCTCCATATTTTGTTCCAATCTCTATCAACATTGATTGTCTTTTGGTACCTCCAATCATTGATATTCGGGACTCAAATGACTTTCAACTCATGGACCATGGAAATAAATAAGCAAAAGCGCTGACATTTCACAAGTACACGTTAGCCTTTTGCATATTGAGAGGGCATGTCAATTTTTTCTTAAGCCATAGGGATATTCTAACCATGACCAATACCATTATGCCCTGATCTGCACATTCTGTACGAGTTTGTATTCTTGTAAATACAAAGAGGTTTACCTGCACTTGACAAAATTAAATAATTGTATAGGGTAGTGAAGGTAGTGAGTTCTCCGCGACTCCTGTTCCACATAAACGGAATTTCATAAGAAATCCTCCGATGGGAACAGCCAGGAAGATTATCCATATGATTATATAATTTTGGTTTCCCAAGTCGTGTGGCACTTTTTGGCAGCTGTTTAGTTGGTTGAACAACGTGTCGTCTTTTGCCTGCAGCACCATTAGTGTTTGATTATTGGCACATTAAGCTACAAGTTAGAATGTCCGTGGGATGAAGAAAATAAGGAAACATGTGAAACTACCTCTGTAAGCAGCTAGATTAACCTCATGGTGATCTTCATGCTTGATTGTAGCAAAATATAAAAATATCAATCGATTGAGTGGTTCTTATTCTTTGTAAGCGTTGCTATGAATTAATTTGCACTAGATATGTTAACAAAATTAACAAAGAGATGAGAGATTTGATATCATTGTCATTGGAGTTTTGGTTTTCAAAGTTGATTTACTGCAGCAAATCTGATTGTCGACCAGTGTGGGTAAGCGTTGAACTATACAGTAATTAGTTTCCGTTTAACAGGAAGAATAAGCTGCTGGTATCATCAACGATTGATTCAACATGATTGTTAAGTTTCCAACAAAATTTATCATTTTGAATTCAAATTACTCAATAACCTCATTAAGATTTGGTTTATCCATATGGTTTCATCATTCAGCGAAAACACCCTCATTGAGCTATACACTTCTCGTAAAGCACATATGTATATGAATATTTCATCATAGCAACCTTCCGATGAGTTCACAGCTAGCCATTTGTCCGCTGTTAAACACTTCATCAATCGTTTTAGGCCCTGATGTTGACAGAAATCACATGTCACAGACATAGCGAAATAGGTAATTGTAAAGAAAAATTCCGAAATCATAGAGCAGCTTTCTGCTTATTTTAAATCACAATATTAAATATAGATATATAGATATGCTATTTTAATCAGTAAGTGTGTTATCCTTCCGTGACGATAAGTTGACAAATACATTCCAAACTTTAAGGTTTAATTTCTGACAAATGGTTTAGACTACTGGACCGGTAATTTACATCAAAACAATTTATAATGGGCCAGTGGGCCTGCAAACTTTAAACTTGGACCAGAACGCACAGGAAGCTTAAAATAACTACCGATTCCCCAGGAACTTGGCCCTGAACTCTTGTCAGAAATTGACCTTGACTTACAAAATACACTGGAGAATCAAACCAGTGGCTTTAATTATACATTCATGATATGCCACGATTTTCTATGCAACATAAACTTCATCAAATTACGCATGATCTGTATCTATGATGATCAGAGCGACAATTTTGGTTGACTCAGAGAAAACATAGAAGATCACATTCCATTTGGATGGAATGTAATTATATAAAAAGTCTGACGTGAAGATTGAATGGTCTGAAAGTACTATCATTACATTCATATAATTTGATCAATGGTAAGTGGTAACATCAAATTTAGAGCTTAAGCCGTTGTGTGGTAATTTTCAAAATTCACAATCAATTTTAAAACAATCGATGCTGGTACATATGGTTTATAATACCCATGGTTAATTTTAGCCATCAATTAGTATTTTGACAATTGTTGCATATTCATCTATATAAAATGTATATTATTGTGAAATGTAAAATTTGTAATGTACGATATCACTATGTGAATCTATCTTTGTATTGTCTGCTTCATTAATACTAGGAAAACAATGGCAAGAGTATGAAACCGAATGGCTATGTTTTTTGTTTGGATTGATTTACCTTTTTGATGTTTTTGAATCTGTTTGCAGAACCATAATACACAACAATTTTAAAGAGTCATGTCACTCCCCATCATTTAGGAATTGAGGTTTAGAATTTAGAGGTGTGCACTGCCCTTCATTTAGTTCTGTACCTTCTAGAGACTGTCGGCCTTTTAATTTGATCGCAGTGTTGATTGAATTGTTTCCTAAAATAGGGTTCACAAATATGACCGGTTTATGCATGCAAGTAATTTACAGCACCCTGAAAATTGAGATGAAAATTTCATTTAGTCCAGCACACCATGATTCCTGGGACTTAACGTAATCAAATTGTTGAGAACTGATGACGTCAGCTCTTCTTCTTAATTTTGCACGCCATTATTTCTCAGCTTTAATAACTTCAGGACTCCAACATCAAATCCAACCACTGTACAGAAAAGTTTTTGCAATGCCCAGATTAAGCTGTCATCAGCTTTTTTATGCCCAGATTGCCCTGTTCCCTTTTATTTGCTGGTGCGAACGTTTCAACTCAAAACAATTATCTCAACTTGCTTAATACTGAAAAAATGTCTGAGCTTGTATTTGCTAACTTCTCTGTGTATTTAATATCCCTGTTGAGGCAACATACTTATTCAGCGTGCAGTTTCAAAGATTGCCATATGAGAGGGGCATAAATCTGGATGACAGTTTATTAAAGAGTGCCAATAAAGGGATGTGTTGAACCCTCAAACAACGCAACTTTTTAAACATTGCAATAGTTGGAACCCAACACGTCGCAAATAGTGCAAATGGTACTTTGTTAAGTATTTTTCATGTCATTTGAATCATTTTTTTTTCACTTCCAAGGATCATGATAAAAATGGTCACCTCAGAATTCATCGCTGCTGTCGTAAACAAGATGTTCATCAAGACTTCGCACAAGTATGGCGGATATCTGCATACATATCAAGCTTGGAATATACCGTCATGTTTTATATAGGCTATGTGTAAAGTTGTCAATAGTTTTACACATGTTGCGATACAACTCAGGTTGAAACAATCGTTGATGGTACCAGCAGCTCATTCTTCTTATAAAACTGAAACTAATTACTGTATAGTTTAACGTTTACCCACACTGGCCGACAATCAGATTTACTGCAGTAAATCAAGATTGAAAACCATAACCCCAGTGACAATGATATCAAATCTCTCACCTCTTTGTTACTTTTATTCATATATCTAGTGCAGATTAGATCATAGCAACGCTTGCAGAGAATATGATCCACTCAATTGATTGATATTTTTGCTACAATCAAGCATGTAGATCACCATGAGGTTAATCTAGCTGCATACAGAGGTAGTTTCACATGTTTCGTTATTTCTTTCATCCCAGGGACATTCTAACTTGTAGCTTAAAGTGCCAAAAATTAAACACTAATGGTGCTGCAGGGAAAAGATGACACAAAAAGAGTCACACGATTTGGGAAACCAGAATTATATAATCATATGGATAATCTTCCTGGCTGTTCCCATCGGAGGATTTCTTATGAAATTCCCTTTATGTGGAACAGGAGTGGCGGAGAACATACTCTTCACTACCCTATACAACTATTTAATTTTTTCAAGTGCAGGTAAACCTCTTTGTATTTACAAGAATACAAACTCGTACAAAGTGTCAGGTCAGGGCACAATGGTATTGGTCATGGTTAGAATATCCCTATGGCTTAAGGAAAAATTGACATACCCTCTCAATAAGCAAAAGGCTAACGTGTACTTGCGAAAATTTTCACAAGTACATATGTCAGCGCTTTTGCCTATTTATTTCCAAGGTCTATGAGTTGAAAGACATTTGAGCCCCGAATATCAATGATTAAAGTACCAAAAGACTGCTAATGTTGATAGAGATTGGAACAAAATATGGAGCAATGATTATTTTGTTTAATCATGAATATTCAATACAACTGTTTCTCAATGCAGTTTTAAAGTATCTAGGGAAGCAAAAAACAACCACTGCTCATATCAAAGCTGTGCCATTGCAATGAACAAAAAATGTAAATTTTTTTGCTTAAGGACATTATTGAATGACGTAAACTAATTTAAAAATCCAAGTTCAAGACGAGACTACATTATTTTATCTCCCCTGTAAAGGACTTACATTTAAAGGATGATACACTTATAGTATAACAGTAGGCCTAGTCCTCGCCTACCTAGAACATTTACAAGGCTGCTTTACTTACACTAGACATAATCAAAAAATAGTATGAGACAACGGTAGCGTAGTCAAAGATAATTAAGTGTTAACACTTGACAAGGGTGATGACATACTGTAGCTCCTTCTAGAACCTGGATTGGATTGGATTGGATTGGGTTACGTCATTCGAAAATGTCCTTGTGCGAAAAAAATGTACTATTTTTGTTCATTTCAATGGCACAGCTTTGATATGAACAGTGGTTCTTTTTTGCTTTCCTAGACACATTAAACGCTTCCATTATATTCATTCACAGATTTTATTTTCTTTTATAATCTTAATTTTTGAGTGCATTGTGTCAGTATGAGGAACTGGCTTCCACATAAAATCTTTATTGATGAGTGACACTTCTAGAATATCCCTGATATTATTCTAATTCTATTCAAAGGTTTAGATTTATCTAAATCCGGCTTTCCCTATCACCTACGGTTAATTGATTGAGGGGAATCTCTCATTCAAAGAAGAGCTACTCTGCTAAAAACAAAGCCAAAGATAATTGTTTCTGAGAAGGGACCACTGACTCATTGAGGTAAGCTGATGAATCTATTGTGCCTTAGCTTGTCTCTAAACATCCCTTTTCCTCGCTATCTTTGCGACAAAACCTTTAAATATTTGTTCTAAATTAGTATTTTGTATTTTTTGCAAATTAGAAAATTTTCACAACTGAGCCATCCCGTAACTCACCTGGATCGTTTGGGTAGTGTCTGGCTAGCAAGGGTCATCTCAAGTCTTATTTGAGGCATGTGCTCATGACTTATGTCTTGCAATTCAATTTATCGCTAATCTAGCCACATTGTTTTAAACTAAGATCATCTTAATCATTAAATTGATGAGTTTATTATTGCCTCATTTGATAACCAATTAGCAGAGTATGAAATTGAGGTTTTCATGAGAGTCTTTAGTAAATAGCTAGATCTCGTAGAAGTGTGAAAATGGAGCGGAGTTGTGTGGATTCATAACCAATCCGTTATTGCTATTCTGTTGTAAGATGTCACCATCGATAAGGCGACATAGATGTGTTAATTTGTGAGTCTGTACCTTGAAAAGTAAGGTTTACAGGGATACTCAATACACAGACAGGGTAGTCAGTACCAGCTTAGCCACTTTGATACGGCTAGAACAATGAAGACCTATCAGAAACATGGCTACTAAAATCTAAGGTCAACAACCATTTTGCGACAATTAAAGAGTTGAGAACACATTCGCAACAGGGAGAAAGGAACATGTTGAGACTGAGAAGTACATAAGAGAACAGGACAGACAGCAGTAAGAGATTGACGTCGGGAAGAGAAATTCTAGCAGACAACTCAATCTGGGCATGGTAAAATTTTGGCGCACAGTGGTGGGGTTGGGTGTTTGAGTCCTGATATTACTAGAATTGGGAAATTGAGCAATACTGATGACAGTGAAAAGCTAAGAAGAACAGCTGACATCACCAGATATTATTAAGTGGATCAATGTTAGTCCTGGGTACTGTGCCATTTAAGAGCTGGATTATTTGACATTTTTTCTCCATTTTTAGCCTGAAGGAAGTTATTTATGGAGCAATCATGAACAGGAATTTTGGGGGATAATTAAATCCAATATGCATGCAAATCGAAATACATGTAGTCGCTAATGTATAAGGGCAGAGCACACAGCTAGCACTATTGTAGTAATAGTGAGGGCCAAGATGACTCTTTGGCATCGTTGTGTATTAGGTTTCTACAGAATCGATAGTAGAATAACAAACCACAGGAAATCAATCCAAACATGGATCATAACCATTTGGTTGTAGACTCATCCCATTGTGCCTCCATCCCTCAATGAAGCAGACAGTTTCATACAGTGATATCTATTATACAATAAACATTGTATATAGATATTATGCAACTCTGTCAATACAATAAGTAATCCCTCAATTAACAATGAACAATGATAAACTACATGTACCAGTATCAATTGTTTTAAATTTGATTGTGCATTTTAAATATCACAACAAAATTGGCATGAAAATCAATTAAATGTGATGTATCATGTATTATATTTAATTGGTTTTCATGCCCATTGTGTGGTAATGTGTAAAATGCACAATCAAATTTAAAACAATCGATGCAGGTACATGTAGTTTATCATTGTTCGTTGTTTAGTGGCCAAGTGAGGTTCAAAAACTCAAGCTGATCATACCACTTACAATTGTTCAAATTAAAAGAATTCGAGGGTAGTTGCACTTTCAAGACAATCAATCTCAATATCAAACTTTTAATATATGCCTAGCCACCCAACTTGATGAAAGTCAATTCACGCTTGTTTTCGCTCAATGTTAATAAAATTATCGAGTCATGATACATTTACTTTTATTGATCAATTATCAGTCAGATTTGCAACAATGACTGAGGGCACCAGCAGGCTACCCTTTTATCGCTTACTATTGTTTTGACTTGACAATACAGTCTGCAGTGAGCTGTCTTCATTTGAAGTGTTCAATGAATCAACTGGTATATAAGATCTGGGAAAGCTTTAGTGTTCACTTGTCTTTCCTTCAAACTGCATAGTTGCACATTTAAGAGAACAGAAGAGAGGTGAGTCAATGTATCTCTCAAAACTACTTGAGTTGAACTATTTTTTTTGAATGACATTATTTTAATGGCTATCTCACCACCAGCATTCACTATAAGTCGTAAACTGTTCCATATCGGAATTATTTGTTGGCTATTCGGTGTATTGTGTCGGCAGTGATTTGTTAATATTGCTTTCTAAATTCATAGTATGCTATTTTAATTTGGTCAGACGGGTTCATTATTACACAATTTGTGGCGCTTGATTCGATTTATATCAAAGAGTTAACAGGTTTTACCAAATCAGAAGCACGAACATGTTCCATAACATGACTGAACCTGATTGTAGGTCTTGCCTTGATTTTGCAGTTCATTCGACGCTCATTTGTAAGATCAGGATCGGATGCATCGCAGTATAACTCATAACATTGTCTATAAATAATTGCATCCCTCTTTGTAGTTTCATTAGACAAATTCTTTTAACTTGTTAAGTCGCCAGTGTCAAATTTTCTTTATTTACAGAGAAGTAACAAATAATGAAGAGCACTATTATTATATGCATGTTTGTTGTGGTGTTCTGCGCTGTTGCCCAAGGTGAGATTTAAAATTAACCAAATTTCTCTCCTTACTACAGAAACTAATGAGACAACACTAAAACAAATAAAGAAATACTTTTTTCTAGGAAAATAGTATTGAGTTGTCTGCTTTTTTTTCTTGCAATAATGTCTGACATCAAGCCTCGGCACAATCAGCTAATTATTCGGGTTCTAATGTAAACTTTGACTTCGAAGAGGAATTACCTCTCCCCATTGATCAGTCTATAACTGTCAGTGTCAGTGTGTATGTTATAGACGGCCATGAAATGAGTCACGTATACGTCAAATTTATTTTTGTTAGCTAGCTTTCTAGCCCCTTCTTCTTTGAATGACAGAATGTTAACAACTTGAGATTTTGGCATTTTAATAGATGTATACGCCATCACAGAATCACATATTGATCAGATAACTGTTTGTTTTATACAAATGATGGACAATAATATGGCTATGTGAATATTAAACAATGTTATATGTGTTTATTATCTGCTTGCTTTAAACAATAGCGTATGGTTATATGCAAATATAGGTTGATAGAAAACACTTGAAGGAATTGAGTGGAATGGAAAATATCTTACGGTATTCGTTCGATTTTTCAGGAAGCACTTACGAATCCATGGAAGCATATCTGAAAGAGCGTAACAGATGCCAAAACCTCGGTAGACAGTATAATGGAGCGAGGCTTGAATGTACAGAATTCTGTCAAGCAGGGCATTGCAGAGCAGAGTCAGCCGACAGACTTCGATACTGTGGGTGCTTTGAACTTTAAGCAACACAGTGGAACAAGAAGTTCTGTAGCTCGTTCTCTTTGTTTGAAATAAATGAAATGAGTGAACCCAAAAAGTTTTTGATATCGGTTGTCTTGGAGATAACTATAATTATAGTTTTAACTAATTGAGATTCCTCAAAAAATATGCTATTGATTTCCACATAAGTGTCAGTTAGCGAAAATTCCCTAATATAATGGCAGATGTACATCACAAATAACTTCTTTCTTTGCCAAATATGCTATCAAGATTCTTAGCATGCCAGTCATAGATCTACTTTGGTGAGAAAAATTGTTGATTTAGACACAGACAACAAGCCCTGTGCTAAAGTTTGGATCAGCTAGTGTACATCAGATTAATGTGAAACTGAAACACTGATCATCTGATCGGTCTAACATAACCCAGCATTGTATTTCATTAGTAAATATTGTTAACTAATTAAATTGGTTGTTGAATAACATGATGACAATTTTAATTTAACAATGAGGTTGTATTAACTGATTAAATTGAATCCCTAACACCATCGACCCAGCAGTTTATTTCATTTACTGATGCTATTGACTGATAAAACTCGAGCGCCAGACATCGAGACAGCATGTGTATACAAGAATAGAGACTCATTGTCACGAGGCTGAGATCAGTTTTCTATTTATGACTTTCGCATTAAATTTCTATTTTCTAAATCAACCCTGGTTGCCAGCATTATCACTTTTGAGAATGACCTATTATGGTTTTGGGGATTTTCATCATGCTTATCCCCCCCCTTCAACAACAATCTATAATGACCGAACTTCAGAACGATTAAATACTACAATGATGAAAATATTATATAAATATCATATCACCTACGGTATACCATTTCTGATCACTTCTGGTTCCTGTTCATCACATGACTGCTACCATCACACCTAAGAATATAATCATCAGAAGTCTCAACCAGCTTCACAACATATCTCAACCAACTTCGATATTGACATACCTACTGCTGTCTTAAACCACTTCTAGACACTGGTCGTCACATCACTGCTATCATCAAATCTCCTCATATAATCAAGAGAAACAACTACAAACATCAACCATCTTCACAACAAATCTCAACCAACTTCAATGAAAATCCCACAACACTAATATCATCAAAGTGAAACTGGCCCATCAATATGCATATGCAGCAGGTAGAGCTTGACTCAGTAACATTGAGCACATTACTCATTTAGACTGTCAAAAAGGACAGTAGTTTTTTAGACGTAAAGCCGAGTAGCATTTTGGACACCGAGCAGTGTAGTGTCTAAAAAGAGAGTGCTCACCTCGGCGCTCCATGAAAGGTGTTTAACTAATCAGGATCATACAATTATCAATATTTTGCAGTTCAGTAATATCAAAAACAAAAATTTGTCATTATTACTTATCTGCAAAATGACGTTGTTACCTCTCAACATCCAACCCTGTAGTCCTGCGCAACCTAATACAATCCACACATTTCAGTGTGGGTGATGTAGTAATGCTTATTGATTATAAAGTGTGCTGAGGCAGTGGAGGCTCTCTCGCATCTCTGACTTGATTCCTAGCCATGCTGGGCTCGTCAGGCAAGTCAAGCTCAGAGTCGGTGACTTCTCCACTGGTGCTAACTCGGTGTAAACATCATACCTTGAGTGATCAGTACATAAACTGGTGCTACTGATACCCAATGCTGAGCAGTAGATATCGAATGTGAAGCCTACCCAAGAGTAATTTATTGCAGACCGAATCAGTAACATTGTAACCCAGGTTGCACCTGACTCGAGAATGAGCTTTGCCAGAGGTATTATGTTTCTCAGCCAGCAGGGCTCGCATGCATATGTTACTTTCAACAATGGGATTATGAGGAAGGACACTGGTCATGTCCATACATAACTTCTTACATCACCAATGTCGGGTTTGAATTAAATATAATTGAAGGGCAAAACTAAAAATATTTAATTGTGATAGTAGAGCTAAACAAAATAACTCATGAAAAACTCAAGTCAATAATTATTCTCGATACCCTGTGGGAAACCTTGATGTATCCTCAGTTTTTATTCCTTGATCATCGCAGATCTACAGACAGCATCATAGTGTGGCATGGAAGCATCTTAGGTGGGATGCCCTTCCGAAACCACCACAATTCACCAGGAATTGTATGGCAGACGTCTTGATTGAAAGACCCTTTCCCTACCCATTGCACCACGGCTACCCCCCTTGCTATTGGTATTATTTATGATACAATGTAATTTGGTTCCTGGTATAGGGTTCTCTTACAGGGATGATGATCAAGAACCCAGTGGAGCTAACAAGACTCAACACCACTGCTCAGTTGCTGCAAATTATATCCCCAGCTGGAAGGGAAGCTTTACAGTGGCCCACAATTATGTTGTTTATTAGGAGAAGGCGAAGGTCTCTGAATTTCCTATATACACACCTATGCACTCAGAGTTCACAGCTCAATACTATTTCTAAGCCAAACTACAATTAGATCAGCCTTGTTACCACCAGCAATCAAGCACAATACTTTGATACAGAACACAGTGTAACATTTAGAATGGATTACTGACCACATTAAGATCCCATCGAAACATGTTACTATGTCTTAAAACTATTATTTAGAGTTACACATTACTACCTTTTTCTAGGACATGACTGGGAGCTGGTGAGAAAAAAGGCAGCTATAAAGCCATATAGATATGCAGAGGACACACCAGCTGACCAGATGAACCCTATAACGAGTGTAACCTGTTTATGCATTGGTCAGTAACTTATTACATTGATACAGACACCCTCTTCACTGGAGAATTCAGAGCAATACGATATATCACAGGAATCAAAGCCTTGGCTGGTGGGTATATTCGTTCTAAATAGATCCGCAAATGGTTGTGAGGCATACTATGTACAACATCTGAGAATAAATGTATTTTTTGCCAATTAAAAAAAAAGTTAAATAGACATAAAGTAAAAATTCTGATTTGCAAGTTGTGTGACTACGTTATCATTGCTACTTTCTAAGACAGGTCATGGTTGTGACCATAAAGCATGTGAGAACACAACATCCCATTAGTGAATAGCGAGCTATATAATCAGCACCATCGACCCATTCTTGTTTGGGGATGGTGAGATGGCGCAATCGGTTAGCGCGCTTGCTATTCACTGCCAGGCGATTAGTGCCGCAGGAGTTGTGGGTTCGAGTCCAACTGGGGAAGCTTTCATTGTTGATTCTTCCAGCCCCAAGAACACTCGGGTGTATACCTCTCTTGTGTACTTGTCTACTGACTGATTTAATGAAAGACATGTGACAGCATGGAAAGACATATGCATGCGAGCCCTGCTGGTTGAGAAACATAATACCTCTGGCAAAGCTCATTCTCGAGTCAGATACTCATTTCAAAACGGAGAAACACAGCACACCATTGTTTTTTGGTAATTTTCACTGCGGAGAACATGGTTAATACTTGCAATACAAACAACGCAACAAATACATAATATAATACATGAATAAGGTATGCAAGGAAATCACCCTTGGGTAGGCGTCACATTCGATTTCTACTGCTCAGTATTTGGTATCAGTAGCACCAGTTTATGTACTGGTCGCTCAAGGTATGATGCTTACACTAAGTAAGCACCAGTGGAAAAGTCACCGACGCTTAGCTCGACTTGCCTGACGAGCCCAGCATGGCTAGGAATCAAGTCAGAGATGCGAGAGAGCCTCCACTGGCGTCAGCACACATTATCATCAATAAGCATTACTACATCACCCACACTGAAATGTGTGGATTGTATTAGGTTGCGCAGGACTACAGGGTTGGCTGTTGAGAGGTAACAACGTCATTTTGCAGATAAGTTATAATGACAAATTTTTTTTATATTACCGAACTGCAAAATATTGATAACTGTATGGTCCTGATTAGTTAAACGCCTATAATGGAGCACTGAGGTGAGCACTTACTTTTACGACACTACACCCCAGCAAACGGTGAACATTATGACAATGTTTTGCATACAAATATATTTAATATTACATTCTGCTAATGTTAGGCTAACATCGTGTAAAAATGATAGGCTTTGGTTATTGTCTAATAGGTTACGGAATGGTAATCACAATGTTCAGATTCTGTTATAGCAGAATCTTCAGATCTGAGTATTTGTCAAATGTTATTTTTAATGTGATGACAACTTCATTATGTAATGACAAGAAAACAGCTCATAATTAACGCTTAAATGTTGTTATGATAATGCTATAAAATAACATTTGATTGTAACAATGTTATAGCATCACAGTTCTTCCATCATGACAACATTGTTTTATGATCATCTTATGAGGATTATTTTATAACGCTGTGACAACCACATTATAACCAATGATCTCGCTAAAATCAAAAGGTATCATAGTAGTGTTTTTTCATAACACTGTCACAACATTCAGTGTATTCTCTTATCATAATGCTTACACATCTTCATTACCATAATGATAAGAGAATGTTGTTTTGTCCTCTCAATTAAAAGCGAGACTGTAATGCTTTGTTATCCAAAAGGTCTGAAAATCATTTATTCTAAGGTTTGAGATGACCCAAAAGGTTTGAAAAGAGCCAGTTCCCAATGCCCCATAGATGACAACCGGTGCCTAACTGGTGAAAGCCATTCACATAATCCCTAACAATAACAATTATCCACTAACAGTAACAGTGCTCAGTTCATTGTTAATTACTGAAAATGTTACATAATGTTTTCTTGAGAAGCAAGGTTTGAATGAACATTACTACACACATCTCAAGATAAGCTAGGTCAGAAGCTTGTTTTCCAGCCAAAGAAGGAGTAAAGCTTAGATAATTCGCCATGATCAATCTCAGCTTAGGCGAATCTCTATTTGTATCAGTATCATAGATCTGATTCATGCAGATAAATTTTCAGATGGAGCAATGCTGTCGCAATTACCTATTAGCAGTGTTTTACTCATTAGAAATGTTGATGCTGACATTTTTTGTAAACCACAGCCCTACATTTCACTACATGGAAATCTTGATTACTATTAACCGCGCTAATTCTAAGTATAGACTTGTTTGTCATCATTTTATGCACCACTTTCTTGTCAAGACTCGTACAGCCAACCAGCTAATTGACGAGCCTCCATTTTGTATCAACTTATATTTCTGTTTTACGCTGCGCTCCAATTTATCCTTACGATGTAGCCTGCAGCATTATTACAGACGCAGTGTCACCGCACAAGTTGTAAGTTTTGCATTATTTTATACCATACACTTGCTTTGATGTTTGATTTTTATGAAATAACTCGTATGTCATATAGTAATATGCTACCAGTATCTCAAGTTGTCAAATTTGATGTCAATTACGGACTGAGTACCTGTGCTTCCTGCTTCTTATAGACTTATTTCACTTCCTTAGGTAGAGATGATTATTACTTCTATACCAGTTATCCTAACTAGGAAGATTTACGCAACATATGTAAGAGGGCGATAATTTTGTAAGTTTATTGTGTATTTACATGCAGCCTAACCACATTATGTTCATCTGTTCATTGTCCCATCGCATTCTTATTATGGTCATGTCACAGTGTTTCATTATGTAACGGCCGGAATTTATCGGCTACTAAATTTTATCGAATAATGACTTTGATAATTACTAAAAATATCCTGCTTGTATTTTAAACAATTTTCCAAGGAATGTTCTTTCCAATGCATAAACGAATTGTTTTTAATTCACAGGGTACAACAACCAATAAAATGTTCGTTGCCGACCCCTTCGATGTGTATGCTATCTAGCCTAGCGTCTCTATACTACTACTAGTACACTATTAATTCTGAACGGATTAATTTCACCGCGGTAAAGGATTGAAACAGTCAGTACTCCAAGAAAATGGTAAGTTGCCGCCTAAGATGTCAATAATCATTAATGTGATATGCGTGCCATTTTTTATGCGTAGTTTTTTTTTATCTTCCTGTTGTTTTGAATTGTGAAGAGATTGACCCTTATTGCAAGTTGAGGGCGTTTTGCTTGATTGTAAAGTGCATGATCGTATTAAGCGTACTTTCATTGTATTGGCACCTCTGTGTCAGTCACTGGATATAGCTAAAAATCTGGTAGCTTCTACTTGATTGATTGACATGCTAGTAATACCCTTTAAAAACTCAAGCAAGCTACTTGACTTCAGTTTTACAATGGTCGGCTGTAGGAAGTTGAAGGAAGTAAGACTGTGTGTGTGTGTAGGAGATGCAAAAATTCATTGTCAAATTGATATTCTATTGTATTGTAGGGGCACTGATACAGCAGTGTTATACCCAGAAGGAAATAGATATGAAAATAGCCGACGTACTGAGAGCTGCCCCTCACTAAAAGGGTGGCAAAAAATAAAAGGTAACTTTTTGAAGGACTTGATATATGATAAGAGTTCCCTCAATTGAATTTTTATTATCCTAAACATGTTTTGCATGCAAATATTCTGGCAAGCACAATTAATTTCAAAGGATTGACTTCTGAATTACCAATTATTTTTTAATATTTTGCATTTGAGATTTAAATTCAACTTAGAGTTGTAGTGACACTGACAAAGGGAAGACAGCTCAGTATTCACATAATAAACCTTTTCTCACATTGTCCCTAACCACTTAGAAATATTTGCTGAAATTGTTTGGTAATTAATGGCGGTATTCATAAAAACCATCGTTATAATCCATCAAATATGATATAGCTACGAATTTGAAGTGTGATTTATTGTGAATATATATCTAACATATCCTTTTTTCTATTTTCTGTTACAGCTTCTGTCTAACATGGCACAAAGGAATCCCGAGATGATTGGATGACTCTGATGGATAGATGCTATATTCCTCCCATTTTCCAATACTAAACTTTCTTATCTTCTTCCCTTATTTTCATAAGTTTTTGCATCATTTCAATTGAATGCCACATGCATCATCAGTTATTACAACATATTTTGTTCTTATTTTTGTGGATTTCTTATATTTTGTGGATATTAATAAAATGCAGAATTATTACATGATTTGTAAATTTATCTTTCAAGATTTCATGATCTTATAAAGTTGCACACTACTTGTCTTTGATGCAGAGTTTGATAAGTTATAATTTTGATTAAATTCTTGACAATTAAAAAATATGCATGTAATAATATGGCAATGTTGCCAAAATGTAACCATGCCATATAAATAGGCTTCCTCATGAAGACGATACTGCACCATCATTCTTCAATGTTATTTCATAACATTTTTATAACATGGAAATCTGCTGTCACCTAGCGTTATTGTAACGTTATAAAATAATGCTCTCACGATGTCGGGTAACAACGTTTGAAAGCTGTTAATCAGTAATATTTAAAATAACATGACCATAACGTTAAAACGTGTCCACAGTTTTCGCAACTATAACATCACACAAAAACGCTCTGACGAGGAATCTTGAATGTTATAGCAACGTTATCATACTGTTATAGAAATGTTTGCCGTTTGCTGGGACGGCTCGGTGTCCAAAATACTACTCGGCTTGACCAATAAAAAACTACTGTCCTTTTTGACATTCTGAATGAGTGATGGGCTCAATGTTACTGAGTCAAGCTCTAACCGCTGCATATACATATTGATGGGCCAGTTTCACTTTGATGATATTAGTGTTGTGGGATTTTCATTGAATTTGGTTGAGTTTTGTTGTGGAGATGGTTGAGGTTTGTAGTTGTTTCTCTTGATTATATTAGGAGATTTGATGATAGCAGTGATGTGACGAACAATGACTAGAGGTGGTTTAAGACAGCAGTAGGTATGTCAATATCGAAGTTGGTTGAGATTTCTTGTGATTATATTCTTAGGTGTGATGGTAGCAGTCATGTGATGAACAGGAACCAGAAGTGATCGATCAGAAATTGCATACCGTGGCTGATATGATATTTATATAATATTTTCATCATTGTAGTATCCAATCGTTATGAAGTTTGGTCATTATTGAACGGGGGAGGGGGATAAGCATGATTGAAATCCCCCAAACCATATTAAGTCATTCTCAAAAATGATAATGCTGTCAACCAGGGTTGATTTATAAAATAGAAATTTAATGCAAAAATCATAAATACAAAACTTAAGTCAGCCTCGTGACAATAAGTCTTTATTCTTGTATACACATGCTGTCTCGACGCCTGGCCCTTGAGTTTTATCAGTCAATAGCATCAGTAAATGAAATGAACTGCTGGGTCGATGCTGTTAAGGATTCAATTTAATCAGGTAATACAATCTCATTATTAAACTAAAATTCCCGGTCATGTTATTCAACAACAAAAAATTAGTACACAAAATCTACTAATGAAGTACAATGCTGGGTTATGTTAGACCGATCAGATGATCAGTGTTTCAGTTTCACATTAAACTGATGTACACTAACTGATCCGAACTTTAGCACAGGGCTTGTTGTCTGTGTCTAAATAAACAATTTTCAGACCAGAGTAGATCTATGACTGGCATGCTAAGAATTTTGATAGAGTATTTGGCCAAGAAAGAAGTTATTTGAGATCTACATCTGCCATTATATTAGGGAATTTTCGCTAACTGACTCTTATGTGGAAATCAATAGCATATTTTTGGTGATTCTCAGTTAGTCATTACTATAATTATAGTTATCTTCAAGGCCACCGATATCAAAAACATTTTGGGTTCACTCATTTCTTTTATTTAACACAAAGAGAACGAGTTACAGAACGATTTGTTCCACTGTGTTGCTTAATATTCAGAGCACCCACAGTATCGAAGTCTGCCAGCTGACTCTGCTCGGCAATGCCCTGCATCACAGAATTCTGTACATTCAAGTCTTGCTCGATTATACTGTCTACCAAGGTTTTGGCATCTGTTACGCTCTTTCTGATATGCTTCCTCGGATTCATAAGTGCTTCCTGAAAAATCGAACGAATACCATAAGATATTTTCCATTCCACTCAATTTCTTCAAGTGTTTTCTATCAACCTATATTTGTAAATAACCATACGCTTTTGTTTAAAGCAAGCGGATAATAAACACATATAACATTGTTTGATATTCACATAGCCATACTGCCATGTCCAAAATCTCAAGTTGTTAACGTTCTGTCATTCAAAGAAGAAGGGGCTAGCAAGCTAGCTAACAAAAATAAATTGGATGAATACGTGACTCATTTCATGGCCGTATTTAACATACAGCATTGACACTGACAGTTAAAGAATGATCAATGGGGAGAGGTTATTGCTCTTCAAAGTTAAAGTTAAAAGTAGAACCCGAGTAATTAGCAAATTGTGTGAAGGCTCGATCTCAGACGTCATTGCAAGAAAAAAAACAGGCAACTCAACATCATTTCCTAGAAAAAAGTATTTCTTTATTTGCTTTAGTGTTGTCTCATTAGTTTCTGTTGTAAGGAGAGAAATTTCGTTAGTTTTAAATCTCACCTTGGGCAACAGCGCAGAACACCACAACAAACATGCATATGATAATTATAGTGCTCTTCATTATCTGTTTTCTTCTCTGTGAATAAAGAAAATTTGACACTGGCGACTTAACAAGTTAAAAGAATTTGTCTAATGAAACTACAAAGAGGGATGCAATCAATTATAGACAGTGTTATGAGTTATACTACGATGCATCCGATCCTGATCTTTCAAATGAGCGTTGAGTGAACTTACAATCTGGGTCAGTCATATTATGGAACATTTTTGTGCTTCTGATTTGGTAAAACCTGTTGAATCTTTGGTATTAATCGAATCAAGTGCCACAAATTGTGTAATAATGAACTCGTCTAACCAAATTAAAATAGCGTAGTATGAATTTAGAAAGCAATATTAACAAATCATGGCCAACACAATACATCGAATAGCCAAGAAATAATTCCGATAGGGAACAGTTTACGACTGTGAATGCTGGTGGTGAGTAAGCCATTAAAATAATGTCATTCAAAAAAAATTGTTCAACTCAAGTAGTTTTCACAGATACATTGACTCACCTCTCTTTTGTTCTCTGTTAAATGTGTAACTATGCAGTTTGAAGGAAAGACAAGTGAACACTGAAGCTTTCCCAGATCTTATATACCAGTTGATTCATTGGACGCTTCAAATGAAGACAGCTCACTGCAGACTGTATTGTCAAGTCAAAACAATAATAAGCAGTAAAAGGGTAGCCTGCTGGTGCCCTCAGTCATTGTTACAAATCTGACTGATAATTGATCAATAAAAGTAAATGTATTATGACTCGATAATGTCATTAACATTGAGCGAAAACAAGTGTGAATTGACTTTCATCAAGTTGGATGGCTAGGCATACATTCAAAATCTGATATTGAGATTGTTTGTCTTGAAAGTTCAACTACCCTCAAAATCTTTTAATTTCAACAATTGTTAGTGTTATCATCAGGTTGAGTTTTTCAACCTCTCTTGGCCACTAAACAATGAACAATGATAAACTACATGTACCTGCATCGATTGTTTTAAAATTGATTGTGCATTTTACACATTACCAAACAATGGGCATGAAAACCAATTAAATATGATGTATCATATTAATTTAATTGATTTTCATACCTATTTTGTTGTGATGTTTAAAATGCACAATCAAATTTAAAACATTCGATACTGGTACATGTAGTTTATCATTGTTCGTTTATAATTTTAGGGATTACTTATTGTATTGACAGTGTTGCATAATATCTACATACAATGTTTATTGTATAATAGATAGCACTATATGAAACTGTCTGCTTCATTGCGGGATGGAGGCACAACGGGATAGTATACAACCAAACGGTTATGATACATGTTTGGACTGATTTCCTGTGGGTTGTTATTTTACTCTCGATTCTGTAGAACCCTAATACACAACGTTACCAAAGAGTCGTCTTGGCCCTAACTATTACTACAATAGTGGTAGCTGTGTGCTCTGTCCCTATACATTAGCGACTACCTGTATTTCGAATTGCATGCATAGTTGATTCAATTATCCCCTAAAATTTCTGCTCATGTTTGCTCCATAAATAGCTTCCTTCAGGCTAAAAATGGAGAAAAACTGTCAAATTATCCAGCTCTACAATGGCACAGTACCCAGGACTAACATTGATCCACTTATTAATATCTGGTGATGTCAGCTATTCTTCTTAACTATTCACTGTCATCGGTATTACTCAATTTCCCAATCCTAGTAATATCAGGACTTGAACATCAAACCCAACACTGAGCACCAAAGTTTTACAATGCCCAGATTGAGTTGTCTGCTAGAATTTCTCTTCCCGGAGTCTATCTCTTATTGCTGTCTGTCCTGTTCTCTTATGTACTTCTCAGTCTCATCCTGTTCCTTTCTCGCTGTTGCGAATGTGTTCTCAATTCTTTAGTTGTCGCAAAAAGATTGTTGACCTTAGATTTTAGTAGCCATGTTTCTGATAGGTCATCATCGTCCTATCCTTATCAAATTGGCTAAGCTGGTACTGACTACCCTGTCTGAGCATTGAGTTTCCCTGTAAACCTTACTTCTCAAGGTGCAGACTCACAAATTAACACATCTATGTCGCCTTATCGAGGGTGACATCTTACAGCAGAATAGTGGTTATGAGTCCACACAACTCTGCTCCATTTTCACACTTCTACGAGATCTAGCTATTTACTAAAGACTCTCATGAAAA
This sequence comes from Membranipora membranacea, assembly GCA_914767715.1. NCBI lineage: Eukaryota > Metazoa > Bryozoa > Gymnolaemata > Cheilostomatida > Membraniporidae > Membranipora > Membranipora membranacea. The sequence goes on from OU612072.1 coordinate 13,336,203, forward strand.
CCTCAATTTCAGACTCTGCTAAATGGTTATCAAATGAGGCAATAATAAACTCATCAATTTAAAGATTAAGATGATCTTTGTTAAAAAAAATGTGGCTAGGTTAACCATAAATTGAATTCCAAGACATTAGTTATGAGCACATGCCGTCAAATGAGACTTGAGATGACCCTTGCTAGCCAGACACTACCTAATCGATCCAGTTGAGTTACGGGGTGACTCAATTGTGAATATTTTCTAATTTTGCAAAAAAATACGAAATACGAATTTAAATAAAATATTTAAAGGTTTTAGCGCAAAGATAGCGAGGAAAAGTGATGTTTAGAGTCAAGCTAAGGCACAATAGATTCATCAGCTTACCTCAATGAGTCAGTGGTCCCTTCTCAGAAACAATTATCTTTAGCTTTGTTTTTAACAGATTATCTCTTCTTTGAATGAGAAATTTCCCTCAATCAATTAACCGTAGGTGATAGTGAAAGCCGGATTAAGACAGGAGATAAATCTAAACCTTTGAATAGACGTGGAATAATATCAGGGATATTCTAGAAGTGTCACTCATCAATAAAGTTTTTATGTGGAAGCCAGTTCCTCATACAGACACATTGCACTCAAAATTTAGGATAATAAACGGAAATAAAAATCTGTGAATGAATATAATGGAAACGTTTAAAGTGTCTAGGAAAGCAAAAGCAACCACTGTTCATATCAAAGCTTTGCCATGGTAATGAACGAAAATAGTAAATTTTTTTTCGCACACGGACAGTTTTGAATGACGTAAGCTAATTTAAAGTGCGAAAATCCAGGTTTTAGAAGGATCTACAGTATGTCATCTCCCCTGTTGTGTTAACACTAAACTATCTTTGTCTACGCTACCGTCCAATACTAATTTTTGATAATGTCTAGTGTAAGTAGAGCAGCCTTGTTAATTTTCTAGGTAGGCCAGGACTAGGCTTATTGATATACTGTAAAAGTGTATCATCCTTTAAATGTGAGTCCGTTACAGGGGAGATAAATCAATGTAGTCTCTTCTAGAACTTAGATTTTCGCACTTTAAATTAGGTTAAATCATTCAATAATGTCCTAGTGCAAAGAGATTTACTTTTTTTGTTCATTGCAACGGCAAATCTTTGATATGAACAGTGGTTGTTTCTTGCTTTCCTAGACACCTTAAAACTGCATTGAGAAACAATTGTATTGAAGATTCCTGTTTAAACAAGATAATCATTGCTCCATATTTTGTTACAATCTCTATTGACATTAATAGTATTTTGGTACTCTTAACCATTGATATTCGGGGCTCAAATGTCTTTCAACTCATAGACCTTGGAAATAAATAGGCAAAAGCGCTGACATATGTACTTGTGAATATTTTGACAAGTACACGTTAGCCTTTTGCCTATTGAGAGGGCATGTCAATTTTTCCTTAAACCGATTTTCTAACCATGACCATTACCATTATGCCCTGAGCTGCACACTTTGTACGAGTTTGTATTCTTGTTAATACAAAGAGGTTCACCTGCACTTGACAAATTTAAATAATTGTATAGGGTAGTGAAGAGTATGTTGTCCGCCACTCCTGCTCCATATAAAAGGACTTTTATAAGAAATCATCCGATGGGAACGAACAGGAAGATTATCCACATGATTATATTATTTTTGTTGCCCAAAACGTGTGGCAATTTTTGGCAGCTGTTTAATTGGTTGAACAACGTATGGTCTTTTGCCTGCAGCACCATTAGTGTTTGATTATTGGCACTTTAAGCTACAAGTTAAAATGTCCCAGGGATGAAGGAAATAAGAAAACCTGTGAAACTACCTCTGTATGCAGCTATATTAACCTCATGGTGATCTTCATGCTTGATTGTAGCAAGTTTTGGTTTTCAATGTTGAATCACTGCAAGAAATCTGATTGTAGACCAGTGTGGGTAAACGTTATACTATACAGTAATTAGTTTTAGTTTAATAAGAAGAATGAGCTGCTGGTACCATCAACGATTGTTTCAAACTGATTGTTTAGTTTCCAACAAAATTTACCATTCTGAATTCAAATTACTCAATAACCTCATCAAGATTTGGTTTATCATTCAGTGAAAACACCCTCATTGAGCTATACACTTCTCGTAACGCACATATGTATATGAATATTTCATCATAGCAACCTTCCGATGAATTCACAGCTAGCCATTTGTCTGCTGTTAAACACTTCATCGATCGTTTTAGGCCCTGATGTTGACAAAAATCACATGTCATAGACATAGCTAAATAGCTAATTGTAAAGAAAAATTCCGAAGTCATAGAGCAGCTTTCTTCTTATTTCAAATCACAATTTTAGATATAGATATATAGATATGCTATTTTAATCAGTGAGTGTGTTATACTTCCGTGACGATAAGTTGACAAATACATTCCAAACTTTGAGGTTTGATTTCTGACACATGGTTTAGACTACTGGATCGGTAATTCACATCAAAACAATTTATAATGGGCCAGTGGGCCTGCAAACTTTAAACGCACAGGAAGCTTAAAAGAACTACCGATTCCCCAGGAACTAGCCCCTGAACTTTTGTCAGAAATTGACCTTGACATACAAAATACACTGGATAATCAAACCAGTGGCTTTAATTATACATTTATGATATGCCACGATTTTCTATGCAACATAAACTTCATCAAATTACGCTTGATCTGTATCTATGATGATCCAAGCGACAACTTTGGTTTACTCAGAGAAAACATACAATATCACATTCCATTTGGATGGCTGTGATTATATAAAAAGTCTGACGTGGAGATTGAATGGTTTGAAAGTTCAACTACCATTACATTAATATAATTTGAACGATGGTAAGTGGTAACATCAACTTGAGTGTTAAGGCCGTTGTGTGGAAATTTTCAAAATGCACAATCAATTTTAAAACAATCGATGCTGGTACATATGGTTTATAATACCCACGGTTAATTTAAGGCATCAATTAGTATATAGACAATTGTTGCATATTCATCTATATAGAATGTATATTGTGAAATGTAAAATTTAAAATGTACGATATCACTATGTGAATCTGTCTTTGTATTGTCTGCTTCATTACTACTAGAAAAACGATGGCAAAAGTATGAAACCGAATGGCTATGTCTTATGTTTGGATTGATTTACTGAAATTATCAGTGTGTTTGCAGAACCATAATACACAATAATTTCAAAGAGTCATGACACTCCCCATCATATAGGAATTGATAGAGGTGTGCACAGCCCTTCACACAGTTCTGTACCTTCTAGAGACTGTCGGCTTTTTAATTTGATCGCAGTGTTGATTGAAGTGTTTCCTAAAATAGGGTTCACAAATATGACCGGTTCATGCATGCAAGTAATTTACAGCACACTGAAACTTGAGGTGAATATGTCATTTAGTCCAGCACACCATGATACCAGGGACATAAGTTAATCAAATTGTTGAGAACTGATGACGTGAGCTCTTCTTCTTAAATTTGCACGCCATTATTTTTCAGCTATAATAATTCCAGGACTCCAACATCAAACCCAACCAATGTACAACAAAGTTTTTGCAATGCCCCGATTTAGTTGTCATCAGTTTTTTTACAATGCCCAGAAAGCCCTGTTCCCTTTTATTTGTCGGTGCGAACATTTTAACTCAAAAAAAATTATCTCAACTTGCTATATACTGAAAAAATGCCTGAGCTTGTATTTACTAGCTTCTCTCTAAACATCACTTTTCCTCGCTATCTTTGCGACAAAACCTTTAAATATTTTACCTTAATTAGTATTTTGCATTTTTTGCAAAATTAGAAAATGTTCACAATTGAGCCACCCCCTAACTCAACTGGATCGTTTAGGTAGTGTCTGGCTAGCAAGGGTCATCTCAAGTCTCATTTGACGGCATGTGCTCATAACTAATGTCTTGCAATTCAATTTCTCGCTAATCTAGCCACTTCTTTTTGAACTAAGATCATCTTAATCTTTAAATTGAGGAGTTTTTTATTGCCTCATTTGATAACCAATTGGCAGAGTATGAAATTGAGGTTTTCATGAGAGTCTATAGTCAATAGCTAGATCTCGTAGAGGTGTGAAAATGGAGCGGAGTTGTGTAGATTCATAACCACTCCGTTATTGCTATTCTGTTGTAAGATGTCACCCTCGATTAGGCGACAATGATGTGTTAATTTGTGAATCTGTACCTTGAAAAGTAAGGTTTACAGGGAAACTCAATACACAGACAGGGTAGTCAGTACCAGCTTAGCCACTTTGAAAAGGCTAGAACAATGAAGACCAGAAACATGGCTACTAAAATCTAAGGTCAACAATCGTTTTGCGACAATTAAAGAGTTGAGAACACGGGAAGAGAAGTTCTAGCAGACAACTCAATCTGGGCATTGTAAAATTTTGATGCTCAGTGGTGGGGTTTGATGTTTGAGCCCTGATATTACTACGATTTGGAAATTGAGCAACACTGATGACAGTGAAAAGCTAAGAAGAACAGCTGACATCACCAGATATTAATAAGTGGATCAATGTTAGTCCCGGGTACTGTGCCATTGTAGAGCTGGATTATTTGATATTTTTTCTCCATTTTCAGCCCGAAAGAAACTATTTATGGAGCAAGCATGAGCAGGAATTTTAGGGGATAATTAAATCCAATATGCATGCTAGTCGAATACAGGTAGTCGCTAATGTATAGGGGCAGAGCACACAGCTATCACTATTGTAGTAATAGTGAGGGCCAATATGACTCTTTGGCATTGTTGTGTATTAGGTTTCTACAGAATCGAGAGTAAATTAACAAACCACAGGAAATCAGTCCAAACATGTATAATAACCGTTTGGTTGTATATTATTCATCCCTTTGTGCCTCCATCCCTAAATGAAGCAGACAGTTTCATATAGTGATATCTATTATACAATAAACATTGTATATAGACATTATGCAACACTGTCAATAAAATAAGTAATCCCTCAAAATAACAATGAACAATGATAAACTACATGTACCAGTATCGATTGTTTAAAATTTGATTGTGCATTTTAAACATCACAAAAAAATGGGCATGAAAATCAATTAAATATGATATATCATATTTAATTGGTTTTCATGCCCATTGTATGGTAATGTTTAATATGCACAATCAAATGTAAAACAATCCATGCAGGTAAATGTAGTTTATCATTGTTCATTGTTTAGTGGCCAAGTGGGGTTGAAAAACTCAAGCTGATGATACCACGTACCATTGTTCAAATTGAAAGATTTTGAGGGTAGTTGAACTTTAAAGACAATCAATCTCAATATCAGACTTTTAATATATGCCTAGCCATCCAACTTGATGAAAGTCAATTAACGCTTGTTTTCGCTCAATGTTAATGACATTGCCGAGTCATGATACATTTACTTTTATGGATCAATTATCAGTCAGATTTGTAACAATGACTGAGGGCACCGGCAGGCTACCCTTTTATCGCTTACTATTGCTTTGACTTGACAATACAGTCTGCAGTGAGCTGTCGTCATTTGAAGCATTCAATGAATCAACTGGTATATAAGATCTGGGAAAGCTTCAGTATTCACTTGTCTTTCCTTCAAACTGCATAGTTGCACAATTAACAGAGGTGAGTCAATGTATCTCTCAAAACTACTTGAGTTTAACTATTTTTTTGAATGACATTATTTTAATGGCTATCTCACCACCAGCATTCACTATAACTCGTAAACTGTTCCCTATCGGAATTATCTGTTGGCCATTCAGTGTATTGTGTTGGCCGTGATGTTTTAATATTGCTTTCTAAATTCATACTATGCTATTTTAATTTGGTCAGACGGGTTTATTAATACACAATTTGTGGCGCTTGATCCGATTTCTATCAAAGATTTGACAGGTTTTACCAAATCAGAAGCACAAACATGTTCCATAACATGACTGAACCAGATTGTAGGTCTTGCCTTGATCTTGCAGTTCACTCAACGCTCATTTGTAAGATCAGGATCAGATGCAGCGCAGTAAAACTCATAACGCTGTCTATAAATGATTGCATCCTCCTTTGTAGTTTCATTAGATAAATTCTTTTAACTTGTTAAGTCGCCAGTGTCAAATTTTCTTTATTTACAGAGAAGAAACAAATAATGAAGAGCACTATTATTATATGCATGTTTGTTGTGGTGTTCTGCGCTGTTGCCCAAGGTGGGATTTAAAACTAACCAAATTTCTCTCCTTAATACAGAAACTAATGAGACAACACTAAAACAAATAAAAAAATACTTTTTTCTAGAAATGGTGTTGAGTTGCCTGCTTTTTTTTCTTGCAATAATGTCTGACATCAGGCCTTGACACAACTGCTAATTTTTCAGGTTCTACTGTAAATTTTGACTTCGAAGAGGAATTACCTCTCCCCATTGATCAGTCCTATAACTGTCAGTGTCAGTGTGTATGTTATAGACGGCCATGAAATGAGTCACATATTCATCAAATTTATTTTTGTTCGCTAGCTTTCTAGCCTCTTCTTCTTTGAATGACAGAATGTTAACAACTTGAGATTTTGGCATTTTAATAGATGTATACGCAATCACAGAATAACATTATTGATCAGATCACTGTTTGTTTTGTTCAAATGATAGACAATATGGCTGTGTGAATATTAAACAATGTTATATGTGTTTATTATCTGCTTGCTTTAAACAATAGCGTATGGTTATATGCAAATATAGGTTGATAGAAAACACTTGAAGGAATTGAGTGGAATGGAAAATATCTTACGGTATTCGTTCGATTTTTCAGGAAGCCAATACTTATCCGTGGAGGCGTATCAGGAAGAGCGTAGCAGATGCCAAAACCTCGGTAGACAGTATAATGGAGCGAGGCTTGAATGTACAGAATTCTGTCAAGCAGGGCATTGCAGAGCAGAGTCAGCCGACAGACTTCGATACTGTGGGTGCTTTGAACTTTAAGCAACACAGTGGAACAAGAAGTTCTGTAGCTCATTTTCTTTGTTTGAAATAAATGAAATGAGTGAACCCAAAAAGTTTTTGATATCGGTTGTCTTGGAGAAAACTATAATTATAGTTTTAACTAATTGAGATTCCTCAAAAAATATGCTATTGATTTCCACATAAGTGTCAGTTAGCGAAAATTCCCTAATATAATGGCAGATGTACATCACAAATAACTTCTTTCTTTGCCAAATATGCTATCAGGATTCTTAGCATGCCAGTCATAGATCTACTTTGGTGAGAAAAATTGTTGATTAAGACACAGACAACAAGCCCTGTGCTAAAGTTTGGATCAGCTAGTGTACATCAGATTAATGTGAAACTGAAACACTGATCATCTGATCGGTCTAACATAACCCAGCATTGTATTTCATTAGTAAATATTGTTAACTAATTAAATTGGTTGTTGAATAACATGATGACATTTTTAATTTAACAATGAGGTTGTATTAACTGATTAAATTGAATCCCTAACACCATCGACCCAGCAGTTTATTTCATTTACTGATGCTATTGACTGATAAAACTCGAGCGCCAGACATCGAGACAGCATGTGTATACAAGAATAGAGACTCATTGTCACGAGGCTGAGTTCAGTTTTCTATTTATGACTTTCGCATTAAATTTCTATTTTATAAATCAACCCTGGTTGCCAGCATTATCACTTTTGAGAATGACCTATTATGGTTTTGGGGATTTTCATCATGCTTATCCCCCCCTTTAACATCAATCTATAATGACCGAACTTCAGAACGATTAAATACTATATTGATGACAATATTATATAAATATTATATCACCTACGGTATACCATTTCTGATCACTTCTGGTTCCTGTTCATCACATGACTGCTACCATCACACCTAAGAATATAATCATCAGAAGTCTCAACCAGCTTCACAACATATCTCAACCAACTTCGATATTGACATACCTGCTGTCTTAAACCACTTCTAGACACTGTTGGTCACATCACTGCTATCATCAAATCTCCTCATATAATCAAGAGAAACAACTACAAACATCAACCATCTTCACAACAAATCTCAACCAACTTCAATGAAAATCCCACAACACTAATATCATCAAAGTGAAACTGGCCCATCAATATGCATATGCAGCAGTTAGAGCTTGACTCAGTAACATTGAGCACATCACTCATTTAGACTGTCAAAAAGGACAGTAGTTTTTTAGACGTAAAGCCGAGTAGCATTTTGGACACCGAGCAGTGTAGTGTCTAAAAAGAGAGTGCTCACCTCGGCGCTCCATGAAAGGTGTTTAACTAATCAGGATCATACAATTATCAATATTTTGCAGTTCAGTTATATCAAAAACAAAAATTTGTCATTATTACTTATCTGCAAAATGACGTTGTTACCTCTCAACATCCAACCCTGTAGTCCTGCGCAACCTAATACAATCCACACATTTCAGTGTGGGTGATGTAGTAATGCTTATTGATGATAATGTGTGCTGAGGCTAGTGGAGGCTCTCTCGCATCTCTGACTTGATTCCTAGCCATGCTGGGCTGGTCAGGCAAGTCAAGCTCAGAGTCGGTGACTTCTCCACTGGTGCTAACTCGGTGTAAACACCATACCTTGAGCGACCAGTACACAAACTGGTGCTACTGATACCCAATGCTGAGCAGTAGATATCGAATGTGAGGCTTACCCAAGGGTAATTTCCTTGCATACCTGATTCATGTATTATATTATGTAACATTGCGTTGTTTGAATTGTAAGTATTAACCATGTTCTCCGCAGTGAAAATTACCCAAAAAAATATGGTTTGCTGTGTTTCTCCGTTTTGAAATGACTGTTGTGGATCTGCCTTAGTATCTCAGATTAACTCCGGATCCCAAGTTTTAGGTAAGGGTACATAGGTTAGTGAAAACATTGAAGTTGCCATAGGTGTGGGTTCTTTGCGAAGGGGGGAGTGTAGCTGCGCTGTGTTACAGTGCATGCATGCTTTGCTTGTTGCCTTGGAATGCTAACTAGCTTGCTGCAATTTGCTTTCAGTTGCATCGTTCTGACAGTGGGTAGCTTTATTTGTATTGGGTATTTTGTATAATGTGTGGCACTGCTAATCAGTGCGGGTTTGGTTGTTGAGCGGTAACAACGTCATTTTGCAGATAAGTAATAATGACCAACTTTCGTTTTTGATATTATTGAACTACACAATATTGATAATTGTATGATCTGATTATTTTAAACACCTTTAATGGAGCAAAGACCAACTTGACACAGTTTTTGTGTGAAAGTAAGTAGTATTGAATCTCGCCATTCCAAGATTAGCCTTGTTATCAAACCTTGATAACAATATCATCCAGACTGTCACGCAGCTAAACAACTTTAAAATACTATTCCTTTACATAGTTTTTAGGCAGACAACCCTACTAATTACTGAGAACGTTCTTACTCATCCTCTTTTTAGCAGTTACTGGTCGAGCTGTGCAGTGTTATACTCGATATGTGGAATGTTTATGCAGTGTAAGTGAACCACTTTATGGAATACGTGATATGTGATAAGTGATATGCAATATATGTCATGCTATACGCGCTATATGCAATATGCAACATTTGCAAGGTGTAATTAAAATGAGATATGTTAATCCTTATTATTATGTTATTGTATGGGATATGTGATGTTTGATTCGTGATTTTGATAAGTGAAACAGCTTTATAAGATATTTTTATTGCAGACCGAATCAGTAACATTGTAACCCAGGTTGCACCTGACTCGAGAATGAGCTTTGCCAGAGGTATTATGTTTCTCAGCCAGCAGGGCTCGCATGCATATGTTACTTTCAACAATGGGATTATGAGGAAGGACACTGGTCATGTCCATACATAACTTCTTACATCACCAATGTCGGGTTTAAATTTAATATAATTGAAGGACAAAACTAAAAATATTTAATTGTGATAGTAGAGCTAAACAAAATTACTCATGAAAAACTCAAGTCAATAATTATTCTCGATACCCTGTGGGAAACCTTGATGTATCCTCAGTTTTTATTCCTTGATCATCACAGATCTACAGACAGCATCATAGTGTGGCATGGAAGCATCTTAGGTGGGATGCCCTTCCTGAAACCACCACAATTCACCAGGAATTGTATGCCAGACCTCTTGATTGAAAGACCCTTTCCCTACCCATTGCACCACGGCTACCTCCATTGCTATTGGTATTATTTATGATCCAATGATATTTGGTTCCAGGTATAGGGTTCTCTTAACAGGGATGATGACCAAGAACCCAGTGGAGCTAACAAGACTCAACACGACTGCTCAGTTGCTGCAAATTATGTCCCCAGCAGGAAGGGAAGCTTTACAGGGGCCCACAAGGATGTTGTTTATTAGGAGAAGGCCAAGGTCTCTGAATTTCCTATGTACACACCTATGCACTCAGAGGTCACAGCTCAATATTATTCCTAAGCCAAACTACAATTAGATCAGCCTAGTTAAAACCAGCAATCAAGCACAATACTTTGATACAGAACACAGTGTACCATTTAGAATGGATTACTGACCACGTTAAGATCCCATCGAAACATGTTACTATGTCTTCAAACTATTGTTTACAGTTACACATTACTACCTTTTTCCAGGACATAACTGCCATCTGGTGAGAAAAAAGGCAGCTATAAAGTCATATAAATATGCAGAGGACACACCAGCTGACCAGATGAATTCTACAATGAGTGTAACCGGTTTATGCCTTGGTCAGCAACTTATTACATTGATACAGACACCCTCTTCACTGAAAAACTCAGAGCTATACAATATATCACAGGATTCACAGCCTTGGCTGGTGGGTATATTCGTTTTAAATAGATCGGCAAATGGTTGTGAGGCATACTATGTATAACATCTGAGGAGAAATGTATTGTTTGCCAGTTAAAAACAGTGTAAAATAGACATAAAGTAAAAATTCCGATTTGCCAGTTGTGTGACTACGTTATCATTGCTAATTTCTAAGACAGGTCATGGTTTTCACCATAAAGCATGCTCGACAAATGTTTACTGTCATATCCTGAAGACAGTTTTAAAGCCAAATCTTCATGAATATTTTGCTTGCAAAAAGGTGTTCGAATCATAACATTGATTTTGTATAACATTGGATCTGTCAATGTTTCTGCTGAACTGTTGATCCAATTTTGATGATGACCCCCTTTTGTTTTACTATTCATCATCACAGTGTATATATTTTTTTTGAATGGAAATGCAGAGAGTCTTGAGACTTGTCTTCTCTTTTTTATCGAGGAGGTAACTTAGAACCATAGGTATGGTTGTTTTGTGTGGCTTGAGATGAAATGAAATTAGTTGTAGAGCAATAACATGTATGTTTGACCTAGATTCTAGTATCTCTTATTGATATGAGGCCAAAATTAACATGATCATAAGTCAAACATGACAAACATTCATGTATTTGACTATGACTTCTAACAAATTGCATCATGGTATAGCACGCTTTTTTTCTTTCTAGAGATATTCACGATAACGAGTTCAACCTTCTTTCAATAACCGCTAGACAATATAACATCAGACAACTTCTTGTGATGATACCGTAGGTTGTTATTAATGGATATAAGGAGATATATTTAAAACTATGAAAAAACAGCAATAAATACAGGTTCACTACAACATAAAATTGCCCCTTTATATGAAATAGTATTAGAATTAAATAAATATTACGAATTGGAGGTCACAACCTACATATGGACAATTATACTGTTGATTAATACACAATTACCATCAATATCGTTCAATAGAAATTGATATAAATGGATGATTAATTCTTGGATGATTTGTTTGGAAGTAGTTGAAAGTAGTTGCAAGTAGTTTAAACGGCAGCTCAGAGGGAAGGTGAGAGGTAAAAGTTCTTTCTAATACTGATATATCCCATCGATATTTGCGGCAGTAGTCCAAACCTGCTTCACACAGTCCATAGAGTGCATGATGGTTGCTATAGCTCTGAATACACTATCTGGCGTGCCTGTAAAATATGAGGAAACTTTATAAGCAATTGTCAGCCCTAAAGTAATAGTTTTCTTTTGGAGTGGTTACATTTAGCGTGAGGATAAACTAAGAACATTGGCTTACTTCACACATATGTTATCACATGGATCGATGGCTTCGCCTTTTTTGTACTTGATATTGGCCATGAATGTCTGTTAGGGATATCTGTTAGGCAGAGTGGATATCAAATTAAAAAGTGAATTTTTCTAACACTTATTGGCATTCCTCCCCAAGAGGAGTAAATGCTAAATTTGTCGGGGATTAACCCCTTAAATAAAAGCTTGGTGATCCATCATATCTTGACTTGGTTTCCCTAGCCATCTTCAACCTGCCACTCACCCTTGCAAGTATCACCATAAGGGTTTATGGGAAAGTAAACCCCTGAGGGTTTTTGTCTAACACACTCCAAATAATCGGTTCTCCATCTATAAATAGTCTTGCCTACAACCTCTATGATTTTCTGGTACTCCAAATGGTTGAGATGGATGTTTGGACTGGATATACAGTACTGGATCTTATAGAATGACTCTTCTCGAAGGTTTGCAGCCTGTCAAATAAAAAAGGATGATTAAAATAATGCGCAGCATCCTTGACAGTGAACACAAAAATATTGATTGGCTTCAGGGCGAGGCTGCGTTTGATTGGAGTACACCTCAGAGACAACCAAACCACTACCTTCGACAATGGCCTGTAGACAGGTTCCCTGACCAACTGAGAAACCTCATACTCCTTAGTGAGAACTGTGTAAGTATGTTTAGAATGGGTGCTGAAATGTTCTATGAATAAACTAGGGAAATCCAGGATATCCTGAAAGCCAATCTATGATGATGATACTGACTTTATTTCAACTGTCTAAAATTACCACCTGATCTTTAAAGGGGTAACCCTTTCCGCAATGACGACTTAGATTTAGACAAGAACAAATTCACAATTGGGACAGAAACCAGATATATCAACAACTTTGTTGCCCTCCGGATTGTCTAGGTAGTGTCTTACTGACCAGGGTCATGTTAAGGCTCAATTGTCTGTATCACTGCAGCTGTTCTTTGTGTAATACTTCGGTTTATCGCTTCTCAAACCACAGTCTTGGTTTAAAGATGATGGTCTTAATCTTTAATTGATGAGTTTATTGGCTCATTAAATTTATCAAATGTCATAGTATAAAATGTAGAGTTCCATTAGATTAGCTGACTAGCTGAATCTATAGCTAGATTCTTTTTTAATGTGAAGAAGTTGTAGTTGTTGTGTGAAGCGGAAACCACATGTAGTGCTGTAATGATTTTTTAATTGGCTGGTGATGCCTCGATTCTGGCATTGATTTTCCCGATTTCAGTTTTTCGATTTTACACCTTCGATTTTAACCAACTCTTGCTCGACTTTTATTTTCGATTTCTCCTTATCGTTATTTTCGGTTGTCGATTTATTTTTGTTAGTGTTTTTGATTTTAGGTATCAATATCTGCTTTTAATGATGTGGCCAAGAAGAGAATCAACGAGCCGTCAATTAGGCTTTGAGCTACTCAGAACATGGACATAGTATAATATTTGAAAAGAAACTACTGATTCTTTGGCATGTTAGATTGACAAACACCAGACCTGGCAGTGATACCAGTACTGCTGCTGCTTCTGCCCCTTGACCAAAGAAGTGGGCCTGAGGTATCATTCTCCCAATCACTATCACTAAATGTCTCATAACTGTTGGTTGATGAAATTTTGTACTCAGCATATTCTCTTGAATGAGGCTTGTTCATGGGTGCCCTCGTGCTCTTGGTACTATCGGCATCATTCCTTCTGAGGCTTTTCCGCATGCAGATTTTACACTGCACCATGCCATGTTTTCTACTCCCACAACAAATTGCTGTGTCCTTGCTGAGTGGACATTAATAAAACCAAACTTAAATTGGTACATAAATGTAATCCGTATCTAGTGAAAACTGCCACAATCTATATTTAATTAGGCCGGTATTGCTTTGTACAAACTGTCCGACAATGTCTGTATTTTTCCCTTGTACCAACGATGATTCAGAATAACTAACTAAACTGGTGTTGACAATTAACTACGCAGTTTTCTAAGGAACCTGTCCATGACTTACAGATAGATCAATGTAGATCCTTTCCGGTCCCTGATAAAATAGCAAATAGCAATACCATACTTTGAGTTTACTGCAGCTACTCTAAAAACAAGTGGAGAACAGGTGACCTTCAGCATCCAATCAATCACCACCCATGATGTTCAGAATAACTTCACTGATTGCTAAAGAGATGATGATACTACAAATACACACTTGTCAAACCTTGATAATACTATCCACAATGGCAACGGGTAAACAAGATGAGGATAAAGTTGTTAAGGCTTTCAAATCCTTGATTTCCGTATACTGCTAAGACAACATGTGTTGGAAATGCATGGGTGAGATTTCCTGACGAATAAAGAAAGTTTCTGGTGGCGCTGTAATCTAATTTTGTCTGACAATGAATAGCTTCTTTGCAGAGTGGTTTTTCATTTTATTAATTGCCACCAGTCCCTAATGCCTATCAGTTATGATGTCTCACAAATGTATGTCAGCTGTCCTATTCCGTGAGTAATCTTAATTATTTGTGATTAATCCAAAAAGATTTGGTGAGATAAAGAGAAATTTTCAGTGCATTTATGGAAACATATTAATTTCTAGCACAATCAATCACAAGTTATCATTTATAACCGGATGGTTATAAATGTTCAGAAATCTCATTACATGCTACTTAATATCTCAGATCCGCTTTATGACCTGGAACTGTACATAGGGCATGAAAAACTAAACAGACAGAGAACTACAAGGCTTCTGGGTTTTGTGTTGAATGACTCGCTTTCATGGCAGGATCATCTAGAGTATGTATATAAAAAGGTACAACGGAATGTTTACCTACTTCAAAATTTGAGATACTTCTTGGATATAGCAAGTGCCCGCACATTTTACTTCCAGTTTATCTATTGTCACCTTATATATGGTATCCATATCATTGGCAACTTGTCCTGCAATAATGCCCTCAATAGATTATTTTTGTTGCAAAAACGGGCTTTACGCATTATCGCCAATGTGCATTACATCCCGTATTATCTCATTTCAACCGAATCCATTACACAATCATTACAACTCCTACCTCTTCCTAAGCTTGTTTGTTATTTCACTTCACTTTTTGCGCATAAGATAAACAATTTTTTAACACCTCCATTTATATATAGAGGATTTAAAAACACTACCAAGTTCAATTTTCGTGATAAACATTTACTTTTATTTCATACAGACAATCTAAGATACAAAGTTTCTGCTACATACAATTCTTTACCGTTACATTTGAGATCTAAAGAGAAGTTCAGTTCATTCAAAACTTTACTTTTCAACCATATATCGACTTGACCAACATCATTGATGATATTATTTCCCTTCTGTTTCTCTTTTTTGTTATAAAAAAAAATTGTTTTCTGGCACTGAGTGCAAAACATTTCAAATGAGATGACTTTTGATGCCAATAAAAAGTATATATATCATTTTAATTATATACTTTTATTGTCATTCTAAATCATCTTTAGGAATGTTTTTCATGCAAAGAAAAAACTTAAGCGGAGAAAAAAAGAAAAAATACTCAAGTCACAAGAATTAATAGGATATAAAGTGTTTTGATAGTTGTTGTTTAAAATGAGTAAGTTTGGTTGCTGAGCTTATCTGAATTGGTAAAGAGTTAAAAGTTCTTGTGATTTTTTGTCATAATTGATCAGTGTGATGATGTAATAGGTATTTGTCTCTAAAAAAGGTTTTAGAGCTAGCTGGAATAAAGCCTTCCCAAAGAAAGTCAGGTGCAATCAAATGCACAATTTGAAAACCAAAAATACAGGTGAAATGACCAGCAAGGAGAAGAAAAGGACTCAGACCAAGAGATGTATGTATCTCTCTTGTATGTATTAGATGATATGGTATGTGGTTGAAATTTGCTATTATTATCTCTTTTGGAGCAAGTATATTCTTTCAAGAATATATTGTGGTGATAGGTTGCCATATATGCGGATGCCATATATCATATGACAAAAGACATACTGGAAATAAAAGTTACGAGATGATTTACTATCTAGGAATGCCCTGCATTTCTGGAATAATGCCAAACTTTTGTTTATTTTGGTGCAAATCTGGTCTACATGATCGTCCCATGTCAATGAGACATTCAAATTAAAACCAAGGAGTTTGGTATTGGCATTTCGGCTTAGTCTTTTTTGGTTAATTTTTAGATCTAAATCTAGAGATGAGGCTATATGAGAGGGTTGTACAAGCATATAGTGAGATTGTTTTATGTTTAACAAAGTCCTATTATTCCTACACCAACTTTCTATCAAGTGTAGATCACATAAATCATTAAGTGTATCAAAGTTGTCAGATTTTGATACGAAAACTGTATCATCAGCGTACGCAAATGCCTTGGAATGTAATGTGTAGGATAAAAGATCATTGACGTATATGAGGAATAAACTTGGTGCCAGAATTGAGCCTTGGGGACACCAATGTCTATTGGAAGAATTTTTGAGCTTGTTGTATAGCTACAATTTGTGTCCTATCTGTCAGGAAATATTTTATGAGTGAGTGCAGTTTGCCCGTTATACCGTATATTGTCAATATTTTCAGAAGAATGTTATGGTCAACGCAGTCAAAAGCTTTTTTGAAATCCAAAAACATCATAGCAACAAAGTGACCATCTGATCTTGCTGACAAACAGTCAGAAATGAGTTTGTGTAGGGAATCAACACAGGAATAACCTTCTCTAAATCCGCATTGCAATTTGTGAAGAAGTTTGTTTGTGGTGAGATGTTTTTGAATTTGGGGATTCACATGTTTCTCAAAAATCTTAGATAGCACAGGAAGTATTGATATAGGGCGGTAATTAGATGGATCTTTGATATCTCCAGCCTTATGAATAGGAATTACTCTTGCGGTTTTCCACTGTGAAGGAAATACACCCTTTATTAATGCTCTACTGAACATGTCAGTTACAATGTCGCATATGTAAGGCCATGTTTTCTTCAAAACCTTAACATATATACCGTCATGACCAGTTGCTTTATTGTCAGAAATATTTTTTAGACATTTGAAACAAATATCTGGAGTAAAGCGAGTCAATTGAGAAAACGTTTGGGTTGTCACTGGTCTTATCATGTTATATTCATGGGAATCAGGGATGTCTTTGGTTATGGATTTTGCAATCGATGTAAAGTGCCTGTTCAATTCATCAGGGGATAAACCTTCAATAATGACCATCGGTGAAATTTTAGTTTGATTGATTCCTAAAGCTTCCCAAACAGGTTGGGTGTCATTTTTGTTATTTTTAATTATATCTGAAATAACTGATTTTTTCTTCTTCTTAATCAAATTTGTAACATAATTGCGTTGAATTTTGTATTCTTCCCATTTGCCCTCTCTCTTCAATCTATCACGCAAATGCATGTGTGATTTTACCTCATCATCTAACCATTTTCTTGGTGGTGACAAGTGTTTTGATTAATGAACTATAGGTGTCATTAAATCTTGCATACATACAGGTCTACAGTATTCTCACTCAATACATCATTAAAGTGACGACCTGAAAAAAGGTCATGTATATTCTGGTTTGTAAATTTGGAACAGTCATTGAATTCAAATGATGTTCTTTTTGCTTTTACCTTTAATGTGGAAAATAAAATTTTAATGAACACTAAGTAATGACCACTCATTCCATATTTTATAATACCAATCTCTGACATGTCTGAGGGCAGATTTGTGTATACGTGATCGATCAGGGTGCTGGATGTTTCTGTAACTCTTGTTGGCTCTGAGATCAATTGACGGAAGGAAAAAGATTTTACAATATTCAAGCACTTTCTGTTGCTTCTTTGTTCAAGGATGTTGATGTTAATATCCAGAGGAGACCATCAAAGAAATAATACATTACTCATTTGTTGCTATATTATCAGTTCAATTCGTATCATCATGGTAATGATGATCCCTCAAGATTATTATCTGCTTATCCAAAAGTTGCAGTAACAAGACCACAGTTCACATAAACATCTTTGACCGTTCTCACAGTCTTCATCTCCGTTGCATGCATAGCTGGATCCTGCTAGTAATAGAAGTGCAGTCAGCCAGTAAAGAATATTCATCTTCTGCAAGAAACAATTTTATTGAGTTGCTTGGTTGTTATACAAGCAAACACGAACATTTTAAGTTGCAATGTTGAGACGAATGCTTGCAAAAATCTAGACACAAGCTATATTAAATAGTGGTAAAGCGCTATTAGGGATCGAAACACTTGCTATATGATGTGAGCAAACCATGAACTGATTTCTATTACGACATCGTTTTCTCTTAGTAAGATTAAGGATTTAACGCCCAGAATATATCTTTCAGAATGAAGAAGCCAAATTAAAAGACACCAAGTGAGGATTTGGTAAGAATTAGAATATTTAGAATAAATGAACAAGAGAGAAGTACTTGAATTTAATTTCCAAAAAGATCACAGGAACGAGATTTTAACTTACCAGATTCTGTAATTTTTGCAATAAGCAGAAGTACAAAGTCGGAGATGTGCTTTGGTAATGAAATACTAAACAGGATAGGTGACTTTTATATGACATTAGTATTCATTTACTGACTTGGGAATGTGATTTTGATTAATGGTATAGATGTCATTTCACAAAAAAGTTAACCTTCTTATGTATATATTTATCTCAATAATTGTCTTATGACACTTTACTAGGCAACAAACAACTGATTGAGAACCAGAAAAGATTTGTATCTAAATTTCTGATGTCACTAACAGGAGCCTATTTTGTCATTTTTGATTTGTCATGTAAAGCATATTTATCTCAATAATTGTGTTATGACACTTTATTACGGACAATTAAAGGTGTAACATCTTGATACATCTGCTATTAATTGCCACTGTGCAAAACCAGTTCCCATTCAATGATTATACACTGGGCATCAGTCTGAATAATCATGTTTATACCTTCATTATTCAACTTTATACAATTATTATACCACATTCCTGGCAAAATTATGCAACTATAATTACTCAATGTATGGTATAAGTAGACAACTTATTCAATTCAATTGTAATTATACAATGTAGGTATAACTTCATCTATTTATACAATCATTATCCTGCTTGGAATATGCTCTGAATAGGAACCGATTTTGCACGGTGTGCAGTGACTGAGTTATTTCTGACATTATTATTATCAAACTGACGATTTAAGGGTATATCTATCAATCAGGTTGCTCCACATCTGATGCTACTAACTCTACATGACATGCGTCAAATACCATCAAACACCATATATTATGTCTGAGACAGGATTAGAATTGGACCACAGTTGAAATGACCTACATATTGCGGTTGGGACACGCGAAAGCATTATTCAAAGGAAAGCGGAAAGTGTCTGATATAAAAAAAAACAGAAAACATGATTCTTATGCGCAATATTTTGATTAATCTGCTTTTAACTGAAAAGTTATTTTTAACCGGGCGGGCACCGGTAGAATCTTACTGAATTGAATCAGAGTCACCACCTTTCTAGTGATATGACGCACCCAGTAAAGTTTTAATTTCGTGTCAAGATCATTGGAGATTAACATATTCATTACCATGTTGGTCCAGATCTATCACTACAGATTTTGTTGGCGACGCACAAGGACTTATTTGTAAGAGTTATCCTCCCAAATAACAATGTAGTCCATGCCATTCATTGTCAGGATTTATAAAGCAGTATTGATACAGGATAACAATACCTTCAAAACTTCAATACTTCAAACAATGGCAACTCGAATTGTATAACTGGTGATATTTATATTCATTAGGAACCAACACAAGCTAAGATTGCACAGCAGTAATGTCGAGATGACAAGATCTGTTTTGCCTCAGAATTGCAATTATTGAGACCGAGTGTTAAATTTGGACGTTCTTTTTTGGTTTGAATTTTCCCAACCAAGTGATCATTTTGTCATGTTATTCTATTTATTCAGACAAACTGAAAATAGGAAATTGAGGGAATTGAAAGGAATGGCTTGACTAGTAATCATTGATTACGTCTGGTAGCTGACCCCGTATTTTAGGACTGTTTTCAGACGCAGCACAACACAAGTTTGAAGGCTAACTGCTTCTTTATTGATATGATGATGCTGATAAAAACTGTATTAAAGTAATGCATAAAATAATAATGAAACGATATCAGATTAGAGAATGTTATTTATAGTAATTACATCAAACACAGTAATTCAGATATGCATAAAAATGACAAAATAAAATATAATCAAAATCGGTGGAATTAACAGGAACAAACCTCTTTGGGCTTCGTACGGAGCTGCTAATAAGTAACTGAATTGAAGAAGATTAAAGCTGAACCGCTTAATAAAGAACCAACTGTAATGTTTTGGCAGACTAAATTGTGCCGAGGGTATCTTATGACTGAAGTTAAAGTGGCAGCATGTCGTGCCAAGTGAGTAACGTGTTAACTGGTGTCGATAGTTTGAGGCAGCATATTTATATGTGAGGTCTTTTTTGTTACTGTTACCAGGTTTGAATCATAGAAAAATATTGAGGAACATATTGTAAAATTGAACATGATTGTGTCTCACTCCGAGGGGCCGGAATAAATAAAGCCTGTGGGCCGAGGCAAAACCATCAAGAGTAAGGCACGCCACAGTACTCATCCATCCACAACTGTGCTACAGTTCAAAGTCAACGTCCACGAAAGAGCGAACGAGGCCAACAGCGGATTAATTGATGACAACTAATTGTTATGAAAACATGAAGTGTTTGCTAAAATAAGACAGGTGAATCATGATGTTGTATTGCGATTTAAGGCTCTGATTAATCATGACCCCGTATTAATTATCATTGCCCCTGCTCTGATTATCATGACCACGATTAATCATCAGAAGAATTTGTGACATTTACACTCCCCCAATTAATTCAAAGCTGGTAGCGTGGAATTAAAACCAAACTATCGATAATGATAATGATATGATGAGTACTATAATTTGTAGCATAATTATTATGGATGCTTAATTTTCCACTGGTCTATATAGCAGCACCAGTTTGTGTATTGATCGATCATAACTTTCCAGATCGAAAATACGTTTGCCCTTGTTGTTTAGTTTGTTTGCATCGCCAACTTGAACGGTAACTTTTCTGGTGAGGCCATCTTTGCTTGGATTGATAGCAGTGACTCTAGCTACTGTCCACTGAATTCTACTGAGAGTCGTTCCTTTGATAATAACTATGTCCCCTATTTGCAAAGGTTGCATTTTCGATGTCCATGCAGGAAGGCATTGGAGGTTTGAAATATAAAGATTTCTCCACTTTGACCAAAACTCATTAGCTAAGCTGTGCACTACGCGCCACTGTTTTCTTGAATAAGTGTCATCCTTATCAAATTCACCTGGTGGTGGTAGAAAAACATCTGACTTCATTTTTAATAACTGGTTAGGGGTCAATAGAGCGGATTCATCATTATCGAGAGCAGAAAGGGGTCTGCAGTTGACTATGCCCATCACTTCATACAATACAGTTCTGAGACTTGAAGAGTCTAGGCGATTACTGTTGGAGGATAAAATATTTTTCAACACAGACCTTACAGTACGGATCTGGCTTTCCCATACTCCCCCCATGTGGCTGGAATAGGGTGTGTTGAATTCCCAATCAAAGTTATTTGATTTTGAGAATTTAATGAGTTCGTTTGAAGCACCGATAAAGTTTGTGCCTCTATCAGAATATAGCTTTCTTATAGGGCAGCGAATAGCAATAAAGCACCTAAGAGCGTTGATAAATGAACATGTGGTAATATCACTTATAAGTTCCAAGTGTACAGCTATGGAAGCTAAGCAAGTGAATATTACACTGTATCTTTTCACTTCACGTCTGTTTTCTTTAACAAGAAATGGTCCAAAACAATCACTGCCGACATACGTATATGGCGGTGTTGGGGTTACCCGCTCTTTTGGTAATGGGGGCCATTTGTTGCGTTTCAAGTTTTCCTCTTGATTTGCGGCATTTGACACATGAATGTATCAGTGAGGCGGTCATCTTGTTTACTCCTATCATGTGATACCCACATGAACGTACTTGAGCTAGTGTCATACCTCTGCCTTGGTGTTGGGCGTTAGAGTGACATTGATCGTTCACAAGCTTACTTAGTTGAAAGGATTTAGGCAGGATAATTGGATGCTTTTCATCATAGCGTAAATCTGACTGCGCTAGTCTGCCTCCTACACGTAAGATGCCCTTTGGGTCGATGAATGGATTAAGCTTACAAAGTTTGCTGCCTTTTGGTAGACTGAGGTTTCTGATCAGCAGACTAAGTTCATCAGAAAAGAATTCAGTTTGAGTCATTTTAATCATATCATGTAGGGCCAGCTGAGTTTTTTCAACATAAGACAGTCAGGTGTTCCATGTATCTTGCAAATAGTGGCTTGTAATAAGGCAATGCCTGTTGTAGCCGATTTGAGGCTTGATAATTTGTTGAGCTTGTCAGACATAGAGAATTCGAGGTTTTATGAATAGCATGAGAAGTAGCTTTGACTTCAGGGTCTGCGGAATCAATTTTATAATTGTGGTTTACAATCATATCAGAAATGTCGGGGTTCCACAGAACTGCATTGCCATTAAACCAAGAAGTTTTGACAAGATTGCTGATACTACTGCCTCTTGAGGCGATGTCACTGGGGTTTAGATTACCTGCTATGTGATGCCATTGTTCTGCATTTGTGAGATCATGAATTTGTTGAATTCTGTTGGCCACATATTGGTGATACCTAGAGGTGGTGTTTTGAATGTAGCCTAGTACTATTTCGGAATCAGTCCAGAATGTTTCACTATCGATTTTATCGAAGGCTAGATCAGCTTTTATGTTTTCGGCTAGTTTACTCGATAGAACAGCAGCTTGTAGCTCAGTGCGTGGAATAGTTACAGCTTTATCAATGGGCAGGACTCTGGATTTTCAAGCTAGTAATGTGACATGCACTTGACCATCAGTATTTGTGGATCGTAAATAAGAGCATTGAGCATAGCCGTGCTGGCTTGCGTCACAGAAATGATGAAGTTCTTTGCAAACTACTGTACCGAAATTTGCAGGGTAGAGACAGCGAGGTATAGATATTTTGTCTAATTCAGCGAGGCCGGACTCCCAAGATTCCTACCTATCTATGAGTTCTTTGCTTAATGGGTCGTCCCAATTGTATCCTCCTTTGCATACGTCTTGTAATATGCGCTTACCCTCAAACACAAATGGGGAAAGAAACCCTAGGGGATTAAATACTGAAGCTACTTTAGAGAGTATTTTGCGCCATGTGACAGGCTCTGTTTGGCTGACGATTTCATTGCGAATTTGAATGTGTCCGATTCGGTACACCACTTTACCCCTAAGGCGCGTTCTCCTGGAAGTGGGTTGCTTGCGTTGGATATGTCTAGATCTTTGAGTGTGTCAGACCTTTCAATGTCCGGTATTGATGCTAATATTTCTTTGCTGTTGCTAATGAACTTGTGAAGACGAACATTGCCTCTTTTACAGATTTCTACAGCTTGGTTTATGACCTTCATCATTTCGGGAGAGTCGTCACCATATAGTAAACCATCATCCATGTACAGATTTTCTTGCAGAAACTTTTTTGCTAGTACGCTGTATTTGTCATAGGGGTCATGTTGCTCAGAAGCTAGGTAGTGTAGGCCAAAATTAGCACAGCCTGGGCTTGATTTGGCACCGAATAGGTGAACTGTCATGCGGTACTATCAAAACTATCAAACTTTGTTATCAGCAAACCACAAAAATCTGAGATAGTCTCTATCACTTTCATTCACTTTGAACATATGAAACATACGCTGGATGTCACACATAACAGCATTTTGACCTTTACGAAATCTATGTAGAACACCCACAAGTCTATTCATGAGGTCAGGGCCTTGAAGCAAGAAGTCATTAAGGCATACACCCTGGAATTTGGCAAAAATGTCAAATACTACACGTAGAGATAGTTTCTGGTTGTGATAAACTGCGAAATGTGGAATATAATTTACACCTGAGGAATATTCATCATGTGGGACAAGTTCACATTCACCGTTGTTTATCGGCTTACTCATGAAATCCAAATACTCAGCTTTCTGTTTAGGATTCTTTTCCAGCTTAGTTTTTAGTAGATTGAGCCATTTTAGAGCTAAAGACCTGTTGCTAGGCAGGTTGAGTTTTGAGCGAAATGGTAGAGGCATTTTATAGAACCCATCATCGGTTTGGGATAAATTATCTTGTAGTTTAGATAAGTACATCTTGTCCTCTAGAGAGAAAGGGTTTTGTTTGTTTGCTATTCGGTTCTCACGAAAGTCTTTTTGTAGAATATTGAGGACATGTGCAGGGTTTATTGGTTTCGAAAAACATGCGAATGTCACAAGCACTTTTATCGGTGGTAGAGTTTAGCATGTTTGTGTATCTAACGACACTTTGATCACTAGACAGATCGGTTGAACCTACAATAGCCCATCCTAGTGGAGTTTGTACTGCAAAAGGATCTGTAGTGTTGGGACCTGCGATTGTTTTGAGTGGCATGATTGTGTGGGAGTTGTCATACCCTATTAGCATGCCATCTGGGCAGTTTTGATACTCAGCAATCTCATGAGCGATACTATGCAATTGATTCCGAGCGGCCGCGGATTCTTTGGTTGGTATGTGGGTAGCATTGAGGGGTATATCAGGTACAGTTTAAACTTCACTCAGAGGAATTTTTTCGTCTGTTGAATATCCTTTTACATTAAGCGATTGAAACACTCTAGATTGCTTAGCATCCTTATTTGCAGAATTTGCAGTGTTGAATTTCAGATTGACTACTGCATCATGGGGGATACTTAGCATGTCGGCGACAAGATTGCTTATATAAGTGGTGTCACTCATGTTGTCAAGCAGGAGGTAAACTAGAATTTCTTGATTTGGTCTTTTCGGGTGGGGAAGCCAGACTGGGACGATATTCAATTTGAGACCTTTTCTGTCACTAGATGTTGTTTGGGTGTTTGCAGATTTTTTAGCTATATCATAATTAGATGACTGAGGGGGTTGAGAAAATAATTTGCAGTTTGGTTGGCACCACCAAATTATACAGATATTACTAGGAGTTGTTGCTTGCTTGGAGCTAGTTGTGTTCCTAACTGAAGCTACAGGTTTAGGGGCACTGATGATCTGTTCATGCCTTGAGGTCGGATGCTTTCTGCCACAATCTTTTACTTTACAAGCGTATGGGTTCGGACAATTGGTTGACATGTGGCCAGTCTCTAAGCATTTCCAGCACAGTTTGTGCTCCATAATGAATAACCTTTGCTTTTCTGCATCCCATTTTGAGAACGTGTCTCTACACCTACTTAAGCTATGACCTTCTATGTTGCAGCATAAGCAGAAATATGGGATCTGAGGTTTGGACGCGCAAAATGAATTTCGATTGCTACCACTTTGATACTTGTTCTCAGCTGGTCTGTTAGATTTTTGAGATGGTGTGGTCGAGCTGGACTGGTTATTTGCTGGGGTTCTAGCCATACCTTGAACAACTGGATCATTTTGTATGTCTGCATGGTGCTTGACAAGCCTAAGAAAACCACTGAATTGAGGGTAATTGCCACAGTTTTGTCTGTGCTTCACAATTTTTTCTTTCCATTTGTTAGCCAGATAATCGGGAAGTTTTTGACACAGGTTGACATTGGTATGTGGATCATTCAGAACAGATAGTTCATGTACAGACTGCATTGCGGATTGACACTGGTTCAAGAAATCTGAGAATTTACTCAATGATGATGCGTCATGGGGTATGATTCGTTGGAAGCTGTCCAACTTGCTACGGAAGGCTTCAGAAATGGCATTATGTTGAACCAAAATGCTCTTCAAGAATTTTTAGAGCATCATGGTAGACATTTGTAGTTTGAAGCAGCGTAAAGCTGCTAATTGAGTCTGAGGCGGGATTCCCTACATATTTTAGCAGATAGTGGATTTTATGCTCATCCTGTATAGCTAACTGTGACATATAGGCCATAAAGGCTCCTTTCCAGACAGGAAACTCAGGCGGATTACCTCTGAAAACATGTTGCTCAGGCAAGGGTGCCTTAAGGTTGTTTAGAGCTTTAGCTAGAGTTTCAGAGAGTGGTTGCATGTCGCACTGTTTATTTCGATCAGAGTCAACTGGTACTAATTTTAGTCTTTCTACTTGGACTGGATTATTTGCGCTAGGCAGAGAGTAAACTGAGCGTGGTTTAGGGGTTGGTCTCATGTGAGATGGATTAGAATCGTGCTGATGTGAGAATTGTGATATTGGTGAATATCTTGGTCTAGATCTGTTTTCTAGTTAATGTGCTATATCTTCACGATCATCCAGACAGTAATTTTCTAAAACCTCCCATTTTGCTCTAATTTTTTGTTGTTTGGCCTGTAAGTCTATTGTTTCTAACTCAAGCTGTGCTCTGGCCATTTGACTTTCTATATCCTTTTGCCATGCTAGAATTTCAACTTGCTTTTGATTGCGTTCTATTTCTATTGCGGCATGGGCAGCATCTAATTGTTCAGCTGCTCTTTGCTGGTCAAGAGTACTATAATTGCTCTGGTGCGGTGAATTTCTATCAAAATCTCTGCTACGACATGATGCATAACTTCTAGTGTAAATACCACTATGATTTTCATCGGAATAAATGATATTGGCATGCTGCCTACGCGGGGCTGAAATTGGAAGGTTATTGAGGTCCATTGCGCTAATAATAGCTCAAATGAAATTTAAATGTACTTATGTTATGATAACATATCGCATCAACCCAACCTAATTTGCTCGTCGTCATCTAACATAGATATTTGAAGCTGAAATGACGTCGATCATTGTATTCTGACGTTGATAAAAGTCACAAGAATAGATATTTTTATGACATTTAATGTAATAATTTTCAATTGGTTTGACTAGCCCTTGAATTTTAATTTGAATAAATAATAGAATATAATGAAAAATGACTGCTTCTTCCATGACACTTCGTCCCTGACACCAAATTTCATTGCATTCAATAGAGGTCACATATATTTAGACACAGTTTCATTTCAATTTATCTTGTTTGTGAGAGGAATTACTATTTTTGGATTCACTTGTCTTACAATATATGAGGCAAGATTTTGGTTAACCAGATGAGGTTAGAAAATGCAGTTTTACAGCGGTGATCAAGGGAAGTCACTCTGAAAAATATAACATAACATACATATAATACATACAATATAATCATTCATAGTATATATATAGAATATTCTCATGAAATATACCAATAACTATTGTATTATTTTTTGTTTACATAACAGTTTTGACACATGTTTTGCATTCAACGAAGTACTTTATGCACACAAATCAACACCAGACAAGTTTTACAACCCCTGTCGTGTGCTTTCTCCTGATAGCGAGTTGGATTAATGACTCATGTTACAATCCTTTTATCATTTGGGCTAACATGTTCCAGATTGTCTCCCACTTTACCAGCAATTGAGAATATTGATCTCTACAGTAACAAACCTTCCTGCAGGCCTTCCTGCGCCCCTGTGACAAGTTTATGACATGGCAGTCTAGAACCCTATATGTTTCAACTCTGGCTTAAGATGTTTGCTATTGAATTGTGTTAAATGCAGATGAGAAGTCCCAACAGTAAACATCACATATAGCATACGGGGCATTCTATTCTATAAAGTATGTGACACTTCCAGGACCTGTATTGGGTAAACTGGCTTGCTGTGTATGCAACTAATTGCCATGGGTAGTGGTTAGTGATGTATTGCTATAAAAGAATTTGGAAAGACGCATTGTGATGGTGTGACGTGTTTCAATTCCTTATTTTGAAGACAGTTGTGGTTTCCCATAGTTTTACAAGTTTGGCAAGCATTCATTATTCCCTCCAAAATAAACAAATGATTTTTCACAAAATAACAATAATAACTAGCTTAAATTAAGTACGCTGTGTCTAATTATGAACAAAAGGATATTATTTTTTGTTTCTTAATCTTTGTAATTCAATATAATTCTGACTCTCTGGAATCACTGATGACTCCCTGATGACTCAGATCTCTTTGTTGATTACAATTTAGAAGGGGGGAGGCGTCGGACAAGGGGGGTGGCAAGAGTCTACGTTGGTCTCTGTCAGCAACAACCCTTTATTAAATTAATGGAAGATGACCTCTTAGGCAAGATGCAAAGAATGTTTTTGACCCAGTAAATCTTAAAGCTTCAGCTGTGTTCGAAGGCAATCACAAAGTTCCCATGCATTGATTTGAACTCAAAATGAAGTGAATCCCTCACCATCTGAAATGGGATGCTTGAAAAAAATTCAAAAAGTTCTACCGCCGTTGGGAATTGAACCAGTCTTTGATGCTATCTACTGCGCTCGGCCCTAATCTAACGAAGGAACACAAACCAATACGCAAATAAATCGAACCGATGCTTTGGCCATGATTCCATAGCTCCTTAAGTCAATGTGAACACAATGAATGGGAACTTAGTGAATGTCAAAGGTTGCTGACGCACGTCAAATTAGACTGAGAACTTCAAAACAATACCAAACAGTATGATAGCGACACTGTGACTTAAATTAAATGATTTACACAAGGACTTATGATCGCATTAAAGTAGAGAACTGCTTTCTTAGCTTTGTCAAATTCACTAAAATATATTCTTATTTGCGTCTTTTTGGTTGTTGATACATCCGCCATCAACAGAACGGAGGAGCTGAGCAAGTACTTCACTATTCCCTTCTGACATAAGAATATGATGAATTCCTTTGAACACATCATTTTCTATCATAATTTTAGCTACAAAACAATAAAACTTCATCAAAGAACCCACAGTGATTTTATTTATGAGCTCTGGAAGTTGTATTGAGTACAAGTGCTGCACGAGTCTAGGGGGCTCCGACTAGCTACACAGCAATATTGACAGACCATTTGATTGAAAACCACATCATGAGTAATTGTTGAAGTGCGATTTTTTTCAGGTAAGTCATTATTGTCAAACATGTGCTGGGGTATCCAGCGGTACGGTTATAACCTGGCCATAATGCCGTGGTCAAAATACCATCAGGACAAAATGTGCAGAGAGCATGATATGCCAATGCCAAAATTCTAGGAAAATAATACCATACATCGTAACTACACTGTACAATATACCAAGGCCCAAATAAAAGTTCGGGAAAACACCAGTTGTTGCAAGAGTCAAGAGCCCAGTGGAATCAAAGTCAGGTTGGACATAACACCATTCAGGACAACAAGCCATATCCAGCGCCATTTCCATAAGTGTAAAAAGTTTAGTCAACATAGGTTAATGACTGTCAGTTTCTAAGTGACAGTAACAGTGACGAAGACTGTCATTTTATAGTCTGGGTTTACATCCAAATTGCAATAATACTAACTGTAAGAGACAGAGCACGTATTAGAGCCATATTTGTAGGGTCCGATCATCGCCTACCAAGTATACATGTGTATTATATATAGCATGATGATTTACAGATTACTGAGTATGGTAAGGGATACTGGTGAATTTGAAATAGTCTTTGTTAAAGCCCCAAATAATATAATTTAGAAAGCTACCCAATAGGCCTACCAAGATTATTCACTGGCTATTGATTTGGAATCGGCCAAGCCATAGATGGACATGTCGGGTAAATAAATTTTACTAATTTTATTTGTATTTTTACGCCAATCCAGTTCATGTAGGGTCTTCATGAAGGTACCAGGAAATTTAAAAGTTTCAGGTTGCAGATAACTCCACACAATTACAAACCAAAACCTGTCAGCCAATCAAAACAAAACACAAGCATATGGGTCCATTTATAAGGATACAATAATAGTGATACATGAGCAGATAACACAACAGAAGCAATATCCAACATAACCAATAACGCAGACAATGTGAGGGCACTAAACCTCTATGCGGTACACAGAGCGGTTAATAGGGCGAATCGACGAGACTTTTAATTGTACACCAGCATCTTTATAGCTCTCTCAAACAAAACATACTGAACGGAGTAAAAACTATCTCCTATATAGCACTACCAAAAAAGATGTAAAAACAGGACATCATATGATATCAATGAATTTCAAAAACTAAGTAATAGCAAAGCGACAATAAATTGGCTCACACTCATTAAGACGGCAAAGCGTAATCACACACACACCAGGACACAGCCCATTATTTGATCATTGTTATTGTAATAAATGTCTATTAAAATGTCATTATTTCTGCCGCTGGAAGCGAATAAGAAATGATTATTATTATATGGCATTTCCAGTGACAGCCAGAACGTTCACCATCATGACCTGATACATGAAAGATGATGGCTGTTGCAACAAGGCCTCATTGTTGGCCTGAATCCCAGGCTACCATTGTGCATCAATTAGTTTCTTGTTTCTCAGCACAGACTTAGGTAAACTAACTAGCTAACTAACTCACTGGTCCTTCCACCGTTGAGATAGCAAAAAAAATCATATTATTGATTTGATTTGGAGTATTGTGTCTAGAGGCTGAAATAACCTTATAGGGAGTTAATTAAATGTTGGTTAAAAACGTTATTCAAATTCTTAAGAATGGGCAGCAACATAGTGGTAGTAGGTGCCATAGTAGCTAGGCCGCCAATGTCTGCGCCAATTTCCTCTCAGCTTGTAGGCAGGTCGTAGCACACAAACATGTCCCAGTAGTTAGTGGGCTGCGGTAGGATTCAATTCAAACCCACTCCTTTCACAATTCACTAAAATTTAAAAAAGTAATAAAGGTTGGACCCTTGGTTTTTTTTACGGCCAGTTTAAAAAATAAATTTCCTTTTAACCTACCCAATAACGTAGGCAAATTCATGCTGACTTTAAAACTGCAACCCGTTCGGGACTGCTCCTCTTAGTTTGGCGTCAGCAACATTATTAACGGGGGCCACTTTTGTCATAAAAAAACATGCCTAACGGCTGGCGCAAATTTGAAATAGCCATCGGTATTCATTCAAACTCTGACCAGTTGATGGCCTTATTGGCCTCATTCAAAATCCCGCACATCAAGATACTACGATAAATAGAACAGGAATTAGAACGAGTTTAAAATTTAAAAAAGTAACAAAGGGGGTCCCTTGGTTTTTTTTACGCTAGTTTCAAAAATAGATTTCCTTCTTACCTTCTCTATAACATAGGCAATTTCATGCTGACTTTGAAACTGAATCCCATTCGGAACTGCTCCTCTTAGTTTGGCGTCAGATACATTTTTAATGACGGCCACTTTTGTCATAAAAAAACATGCCAAACGACAGGCTCAAATTTGAAATAGCCATGGAAATTCTTACAAATTATGACCAGTTGATGGCTTCATTCAAAATCCCGAATATCAAGATCCTACCGTAAATAGAACAGGAATTAGAGCGAGTTTAAAATTTAAAAAAGTAGCAATGGGGGGACCCTTGGTTTTTTTTACGGCCAGTTTATAAAATATATTTCCTTCTAACCTATTCTATAACGTAGGCAATTTCATGCCTACTTTGAAACTGAAACCCGTTCGGGACTGCTCCTCTTAGCTTGGCGTCCGCAATGTTTTTAACGACGGCCACTATTGTAATAAAAAACCATGCCTAACGGCAGGCTCAAATTTGAAATAGCCATCGGAATTCTTACAAATTCCGACCAGTTGATGGCCTCATTCAAAATCCCGAATATCAAGATCCTACGATAAATTAAATGGGAATTAGAGCGAGGTTAAAATTTAAAAAAGTAACAAAGGTGGAACCCTTGGTTTTTTTTACGGCCAGTTTAAAAAATAGATTTCCTTCTATATAACGTAGGCAATTTCATGCTGATACTGAAACTGAAACCCCATTCGGGACTGCTCCTCTTAGAGTGGCGTCAGCAACGTTTCTAATGAAGGCCACTTTTGTCATGAAAAACATGTCAAACGGCAGGCCAAATTTGAAATTTTTTCAAACTCTGACCAGTTGATAACTCTATTGGCGTCATTCGAAATCCCGAATATCGAGATCCTACGATAGATAGAACGGGAATTAGAGCGAGTTTAAAATTTTAAAAAGTAACAAAGGGGGGACCCTTGGTTTTTTTCACGGCCAGTTTAAAAAATAGATTTCCTTCTATATAACGTAGGCAATTTCATGCTGATACTGAAACGGAAACCCCATTCGGGACTGCTCCTCTTAGTTTGGCGTCAGCAACGTTTTTAACGGGGGCAACTTTTGTCATAAAAAAACATGCCAAACGGCAGGCTCAAATTTGAAAATGCAAGCGGAATTGTTTCAAACTCTGACCAGTTGATGGCCCTATTGGCCTTATTCGAAATCCCGAATATCAAGATCCTACAATAAATAGAAAGGCAATTAGAGCGAGTTTAAAATTTGAAAAAGTAACAAAGGGGGGACCCTTGGTTTTTTTTAAGGCCAGTCTAAAAAATAGATTTCCTTCTAACCTACTCTATAGCGTGGGCAATTTTATGCTGACTTTGAAACTGAAACCCGTTCGGGACTGCTCTTCTTAGTTTGGCGTCGGCAACATATTTAACGGCGGCCACTTTTGTCATTAAAAAAACATGCCAAACGTCAGGCTCAAAATTGAAATAGCCGTCAGAAGTCTCTCAAACTCTGACCAGTTGATGGCCTAATTGGCCTCATTCAACATCCAGAATATTATGATCCTACAATAAATAGAACAGGAATAAGAGCGAGTTTAAAATTTAAAAAAGTAACAAAGGGGGGACCCTTGGTTTTTTAAGGCCAGTTTAAAAAATAGATTTCCTTCTAACCTACTCTATAATGTAGGCAATTTCATGCTGACTTTGAAACTGAAACCAGTTCGGGACTGCTCTTCTTAGTTTTGCGTCGGCAACATATTTAACGGCGGCCACTTTTGTCATAAAAAAAACGTGCCAAACGTCAGGCTCAAAATTGAAATAGCCATCAGAAGTCTCTCAAACTCTGACCAGTTGATGGCCTCATTGGCCTCATTCAAAATCAAGAATATTATGATCCTACGATAAATAGAACAGGAATAAGAGCGAGTTTAAAATTTAAAAAAGTAACAAAGGGGGGACCCTTGTTTTTTTTAAGGCCAGTTTAAGAAACTAGATTTCCTTCTAACCTACTCTATAACGTAGGCAATTTCATGCTGACTTTGAAACTGAAACCCGTTCGGGACTGCTCCTCTTAGTTTGGCGCCAGCAACGTTTTTAACGAGGGCCACTTTTGTCATAAAAAAACATGCCAAACGGCAGGCTCAAATTTGAAATAGCCATCGGAATTGTTTTAAACCCTGACCAGTTGATGGCCCTATTGGCCTCATTCCGAATGAGGCCAACAGGGACATCAGTCCTCGTTGACCTCATTCAAAGTCCCGATTATCAAGATCCTATGATAGATAGAACGGGAATTAGAGCGAGTGTAAAATTTAAAAAAATAACAAAGGGGGGACCCTTGTTTTTTTTAAGGCCAGTTTAAAAAACTAGATTTCCTTCTAACCTACTCCATAACGTAGGCAATTTCATGCTGACTTTGAAACTGAAACCCGTTCGGGACTGCTCCTCTTAGTTTGGCGCCAGCAACGTTTTTAACGAGGGCCACTTTTGTCATAAAAAAACATGCCAAACGGCAGGCTCAAATTTGAAATAGCCATCGGAATTGTTTTAAACCCTGACCAGTTGATGGCCCTATTGGCCTCATTCCGAATGAGGCCAACAGGGACATCAGTCCTCGTTGACCTCATTCAAAGTCCCGAATATCAA
Organism: Membranipora membranacea; assembly: GCA_914767715.1. NCBI lineage: Eukaryota > Metazoa > Bryozoa > Gymnolaemata > Cheilostomatida > Membraniporidae > Membranipora > Membranipora membranacea. The sequence continues at coordinate 13,370,000 of OU612072.1, forward strand.
GATCCTATGATAGATAGAACGGGAATTAGAGCGAGTGTAAAATTTAAAAAAGTAACAAAGGGGGGACCCTTGGTTTTTTTCACGGCCAGTTTAAAAAATAGATTTCCTTCTAACCTACTCTATAACGTAGGCAATTTCATGCTGACTCTGAAACTGAAACCCGTTTGGCACTGGTCCTCTTAGTTTGGCGTCAACTACGTTTTTAACGGGGGCAACTTTTGTCATAAAAAAACATGCCAAAGGGCAGGCTCAAATTTGAAATAGCCATCAGAATTCTCTCAAATTCTGACCAGTTGATGGCCTCATTGGCCTCATTCAAAATCCTGAATATCAACATCCTACGATAAATAGAACAGGAATAAGAGCGAGTTTAAAATTTAAAAAAGTAACAAGGGGGGGGACCCTTGGTTTTTATAAGGCCAGTCGAAAAAATAGATTTCCTTCTAACCTACTCTAAAACGTAGGTAATTTCATGCTGACTTTGAAACTGATACCCGTACGGGAGTGCTCCTCTCAGTTTGGCGTCAGCAACGTTTCTAACGACAGCCAATTTTGTCATAAAAAAACATCCCAAACGGCAGGCTCAAATTTGGAATAGCCATTAGAATTGTTTTAAACTCCGACCAGTTGATGGCCTCATGGCCTCATTCAAAACCCAGAATGTTATGATCCTACGATAAATAGAACAGGAATAAGAGCGAGTTTAAAATTTAAAAAAGTAACATAGGGGACACCCTTGGTTTTTTTTTAGGCCAATTCAAAAAAAACAGATTTCCTTCTAACCTACTCTATAACGTAGGCAGTTTCATGCTGACTTTGAAACTGAAACCCGTTCGGGAGTGCTCCTCTTAGTGTGGTATCAGCAACGTTTCTAACGACGGCCACTTTTGTCATAAAAAAAGAAGCCAAACGGCAGGCTCAAATTTGGAATAGCGATCGGAATTGTTTTAAACTCTGACCAGTTGATGGCCTCATGGCCTCACTCAAAATCCTGAATATCAAGATCCTACTATAGATAGAACAGGAATTAGAGCAAGTTTAAAATTTAAAAAAGTAACAAAGGGGGGACCCTTGGTTTTTTTCACGGCCAGTTTAAAAAATAGATTTCCTTCTAACCTACTCTATAACGTAGGCAATTTCATGCTGACTCTGAAACTGAAACCCGTTTGGCACTGGTCCTCTTAGTTTGGCGTCAACTACGTTTTTAACGGGGGCAACTTTTGTCATAAAAAAACATGCCAAACGGCAGGATCAAATTTGAAATAGCCATCAGAATTCTCTCAAATTCTGACCAGTTGATGGCCTCATTGGCCTCATTCAAAATCCTGAATATCAACATCCTACGTTAAATAGAACAGGAAATAGAGCGATTTGAAAATTTAAACAAGTAACAAAGGGGTACCCTTGGTTTTTTAAAGGCCAGTTTAAAAAAATAGATTTCCTTCTAACCTACTCTATAACGTAGGCAATTTCATGCTGACATTGAAACTGAAACCCATTCGGGACTGCTCCTCTTAGTTTGGCGTCAGCAACGCTCTCAACGAGGGCAACTTTTGTCATAAAAAAAGAAGCCAAACGGCTGGCTCAAATTTAAAATAGCCATCAAATTCTTTCAAACTCTGACCAGTTGACGGCCTCGTTGGCCTCATTCAAAATCCAGCATATCATGATCCTACGATAAATAGAACAGGAATAAGAGCGAGTTTAAATTTAAAAAAAGTAACAAGGGGGGGGACCCTTGGTTTCTTTTAAGGCCAGTCGAAAAAATAGATTTCCTTCTAACCTACTCTATAACGTAGGCAATTTCATGCTGACATTGAAACTGAAACCCGTTCGGGACTGCTCCTCTTAGTTTAACGTCAGCAACGCTCTCAACGAGGGCCACTTTTGTCATAAAAAAAGAAGCCAAACGGCAGGCTCAAAATTGAAATAGCGATCGGAATTGTTTTAAACTCTGACCAGTTGATGGCCCTATTGGCCTCATTCCGAATGAGGCCAACAGGGCCATCAGTCCTCGTTGGCCTCAGTCAAAATCCTGAATATCAAGATCCTACGATAGGTAGAACGGGAATTAGAGCAAGTTTAAAATTAAAAAAAGGAACAATTGGGGGACCCTTGGTTTTTTTAAGGCCAGTTTAAAAAATAGATTTCCTTCTAACCTACTCAATAACGTAGGCAATTTCATGCTGACTTTGAAACTGAAACCTGTTCGGGACTGCTCCTCCTAGTTTGGCGTCAGCAACGTTTTCAACGGGGGCCACTTTTGTCACAAAAAAACATGCCAATCGGCAGGCTCAAATTTGAAATAGCGATCGATATTGTTTTAAACCCTGACGAGTTGATGGCCTTATTGGCCTCATTCCAAATGAGGCCAACAGGGCCATCAGTCCTCGTTGGCCTCATTCAAAATCCCGAATATCAAGATCCTACGATAGATTGAACGGGAATTAGAGCGAGTTTAAAATTTAAAAAAGTAACAATGGGGGGACCCTTGGTTTTTTTAAGGTCAGTTTAAAAAATAGATTTCCTTCTAACCTACTCTATAATGTAGGCAATTTCATGCTGACTATGAAACTGAAACCCGTTCGGGACTGCCCCTCTTAGTGTGGCGTCAGCAATGTTCTCAACGAGGGCCACTTTTGTCATAAAAAAAGATGCCACACGGCAGGCTCAAATTTAAAATAGCCATCAAATTCTTTCAAACTCTGACCAGTTGACAGCCTCGTTGGCCTCATTCAAAATCCAGCATATCATGATCCTACGATAAATAGAACAGGAATAAGAGCGAGTTTAAAATTTAAAAAAGTAACAAGGGGGGGACCCTTGGTTTCTTTTAAGGCCAATCGAAAAAATAGATTTCCTTCTAACCTACTCTAAAACGTAGGAAATTTCATGCTGACTTTGAAACTGATACCCGTTCGGGACTGCTCCTCTTAGTTTGGCGTCAGCAACGTTTTTAGCGGGGGCCACTTTTGTCATGAAAAAAAATCCCAAGCGGCAGGCTCAAATTTGAAATAGCGATCGGAATTGTTTTAAACTACAAAAAGGTAATAAAAGGGGGACCCTTGGTTTTTTTTAAGGCTAGTTTAAAAAATAAATTTCCTTCTAACCTACTCTATAACGTAGGCAATTTCATGCTGACTTTGAAACTGAAACCCGTTTGGGATTGCTCCTCTTAGTTTGGCGTCAGCAACGTTTTCAACGGGGCCACTTTTGTCATAACGAAACATGCAAAACGGCAGGCTCAAACTTGTTATATCCATCGGAATTCTTTTTAACTCTGACCAGTTGATGGCCTCATTGGCCTCATTCAAAATCCCGAATATCAAGATCCTACGATAGATAGAACGGGGATTAGAGCAAGTTTAAAATTTAAAAAAGTAACAATGGGGGGACCCTTGGCTTTTTTAAGTCCAGTTTAAAATATAGATTTCCTTCTAACCTACTCTATAACGTAGGCAATTTCATGCTGACATTGAAACTGAAACCCGTTGGGGACTGCTCCTCTTAGTTTGGCGTCAGCAACGCTCTCAACGAGGGCCACTTTTGTCATAAAAAAAGAAGCCAAACGGCAGGCTCAAATTTGAAATAGCCATCAAATTCTTTCAAACTCTCACCAGTTGACGGCCTCGTTGGCCTCATTCAAAATCCAGAATATAATGATCCTACGATAAATAGAACAGGAAAAAGAGCGAGTTTAAAATTTTAAAAAAGTAACAAGGGGGGACCCTTGGTTTCTTTTAAGGCCAGTTGAAAAGAAAGATTTCCTTCTAACTTTCTCTAAAACGTAGGCAATTTCATGCTCACTTTGAAACTGAAACCCGTTTGGGACTGCTCCTCTTAGTTTGGCGTCAGCAACGTTTTCAACGGGGGCCACTTTTGTCACAAAAAAACATGCCAATCGGCAGGCTTAAATTTGAAATAGCGATCGAAATTGTTTTAAACTCTGACCAGTTGATGGCCCTATTGGCCTCATTCCGAATGAGGCCAACAGGGCCATCAGTCCTCGTTGGCCTCATTCAAAATCCCGAATATCAAGATCCTACGATAGGTAGAACGGGAATTAGAGCGAGTTTAAAATTAAAAAAAGTAACAATGAGGGGACCCTTGGTTTTTTAAGGCCAGTTTAAAAAATAGATTTCCTCCTAACCTAGTCTATAACGTAGGCAATTTCATGCTGACTTTGAAACTGAAACCGGTTCGGGACTGCTCCTCTTAGTGTGGCGTCAGCAACGTTCTCAACGAGGGCCACTTTTGTCATAAAAAAAGATGCCAAACGGCAGGCTTAAATTTAAAATAGCCATCTAATTCTTTCAAACTCTGACCAGTTGACGGCCTCGTTGGCCCCATTCAAAATCAAGAATATCATGATCCTACGATAAATAGAACAAGAATAAGAGCGAGTTTAAAATTTTTAAAAGTAACAAGGGGGACCCTTGGTTTCTTTTAAGGCCAGTTGAAAAAATATATTTCCTTCAAACCTACTCTAAAACGTAGGCAATTTCATGCTGACTTTGAAACTGATACCTGTTCGGGACTGCTCCTCTTAGTTTGTCGTCAGCAACGTTTTTAACGGGGGCCACTTTTGTCATAAAAAAACATGCCAATCGGCAGGCTCAAATTTGAAATAGCGATTCGAATTGTTTTAGACTCCGACTAGTTGATGGCCCTATTGGCTCATTCAAAATCCTGAATATCAACATCCTACGATAGATAGAACAGGAAATAGAGCGAGCTTAAAATTTAAAAAAGTACCAAAGGGGGACCCTTGGTTTTTTTCACGGCCAGTTTAAAATATAAATTTCCTTCTAACCTACTCGATAATGTAGTCAATTTCATGCTTACTTTGAAACTGAAACCTGTTCGGGACTGCTCATCTTAGTTTGGCGTCAGCAACGTTTTCAACGAGGGCCACTTTTGTCATAAAAAGACATGCCAAACGGCAGGCTCAAATTTGAAATAGCCATCGGAATTATTTCTAACTCCGACCAGTTGACGGCCTCGTTGGCCTCATTCAAAATCCAGAATATTATGATCCTTCGATAGATAGAACAGGAATTAGAGCGAGTTTAAAATACAAAAAAGTAATAAATGGGGGACCCTTGGTATTTTTTAAGGCTAGTTTAAAAAATAAATTTCCTTCTAACCTACTCTATAACGTAGGCAATTTCATGCTGACTTTGAAACTGAAACCCGTTTGGGACTGCTCCTCTTAGTTTGGCGTCAGCAACGTTTTCAACGGGGTCACTTTTGTCATAACAAAACATGCAAAACGGCAGGCTCAAACTTGTTATATCCATCGGAATTCTTTTAAACTCTGACCAGTTGATGGCCTCATTGGCCTCATTCAAACTCCCGAATATCAAGATCCTACGATAGATAGAACAAGAATTAGAGCAAGTTTAAAATTTAAAAAAGTAACAATGGGGGGACCCTTGGCTTTTTTAAGGCCAGTTTAAAATATAGATTTCCTTCTAACCTACTCTATAACGTAGGCAATTTCATGCTGACATTGAAACTGAAACCCGTTTGGGACTGCTCCTCTTAGATTGGCGTCAGCAACGCTCTCAACGAGGGCCACTTTTGTCATAAAAAAAGAAGCCAAACGGCAGGCTCAAATTTGAAATAGCCATCAAATTCTTTCAAACTCTCACCAGTTGACGGCCTCGTTGGCCTCACTCAAAATCCAGAATATAATGATCCTACGATAAATAGAACAGGAAAAAGAGCGAGTTTAAAATTTAAAAAAGTAACAAGGGGGGGACCCTTGGTTTCTTTTAAGGCCAGTTGAAAAAATAGATTTCCTTCTAACTTTCTCTAAAACGTAGGCAATTTCATGCTGACTTTGAAACTGAAACCCGTTCGGGACTGCCCCTCTTAGTGTGGCGTCAGCAATGTTCTCAACGAGGGCCACTTTTGTCATAAAAAAAGATGCCACACGGCAGGCTCAAAGTTGAAATAGCCATCGGAATTGTTTTAAACTCTGACCAGTTGATGGCCCTATTCGCCTCATTCAAAATCCAGAATATAATGATCCCACGATAAATAGAACAGGAATTAGAGCGAGTTTAAAATTTTAAAAAGTAACAAAGGGGGGACCCTTGGTTTTTTTCACGGCCAGTTTAAAAAAAAAGATTTCCTTCTAAACTACTCTATAACGTAGGCAATTTCATGCTGACATTGAAACTGAAACCCGTTCGGAACTGCTCCTCTTAGTTTGCCGTCAGCAACGCTCACAAAGAGGGCCACTTTTGTCATAAAAAAAGAAGCCAAACGGCAGGCTCAAATTTGAAATAGCCATCAAATTCTTTCAAACTCTCACCAGTTGACGGCCTCGTTGGCCTCATTCAAAATCCAGAATATCAAGATCCTACGTTAAATAGAACAGGAATTAGAGCGAGTTTAAAATTAAAAAAAGTAACAAAGGGGGGGACCCTTGGTTTTTGTTACGACCAGTTTAACAAATAGATTTACTTCTAACCTACTCTATAACGTAGGTAATTTCATGCTGACTTTGAAACTAAAACCCGTTTGAGACTGCACCTCTTAGTTTGGCGTCAGCAACATTTTAACGAGGGCCACTTTTGTCATAAAAAAATATTTCAAATGGCAGGTACAAATTTGAAATAGCCATCGGAATTCTTTCAAACTCTGACCAGTTGATGGCCTCATTGGCCTCATTTATAATGCGGAATATCAAGATCCTACGACAAATAGAACAGGAATTAGAGCGAGTTTAAAATTTAAAAAAGTAACAAAGGGGGACCCTTGGTTTTTTTTTCGGCCAGTTTAAAAAAAAAGATTTTTTACCCTAACCTACCTACCATACCTACCATACCTACCTAACTTACCTAACCTACCTAACCTACTCTATAACGTAGGCAATTTCATGCTGACTTTGAAACTAAAACCCGTTTGGGACTGCACCTCTTAGTTTGAGGTCAGCAACATTTTAACGAGGGCCACTTTTGTCATAAAAAAAGATGCCACACGGCAGGCTCAAAGTTGAAATAGCCATCGGAATTGTTTTAAACTCTGACCAGTTGATGGCCCTATTCGCCTCATTCAAAATCCAGAATATAATGATCCCACGATAAATAGAACAGGAATTAGAGCGAGTTTAAAATTTTAAAAAGTAACAAAGGGGGGACCCTTGGTTTTTTTCACGGCCAGTTTAAAAAAAAAGATTTCCTTCTAAACTACTCTATAACGTAGGCAATTTCTCGCTGACTTTGAAACTGAAACCCGTTTGGGACTGCTCCTCTTAGATTGGCGGGAGCAACATTTTAACGAGGGCCACTTTTGTCATAAAAAGTATTCCAAATGGCAGGCTCAAATTTGAAGTGGCCATCGGAATACTTTCAAACTCTGACCAGTTGATGGCCTCATTGGCCTCATTTATAATGCGGAATATCAAGATCCTACAACAAATAGAACAGGAATTAGAGCGAGTTTAAAATTTAAAAAAGTAACCAAGGGGGACCCTTGGTTTTTTTTACGGCCTGGTTAAAATAGATTTCCTACCCTAACCTACCTTCCATACATACCAAACTCTGACCCGTTGATGGTCTCGTTGACCTCATTCAAAATCCCAAATATCAAGAACATACGATAAATAGAACAGGAATTAGAGCGAGTTTAAAATTTTAAAAAAGTAACAAAGGGGGGATTCTTGGTTTTTTCTACGGCCAGTTTAAAAATAGATTTCCTTCTAACCTACTCTATAACGTAGGCAATTTCTCGCTGCCTTTGAAACTGAAACCCGTTTGGGACTGCTCCTCTTAGATTGGCGGCAGCAACCTTTTAGCGAGGGCCACTTTTGTCATAAAAAATATTCCAAATGGCAGGCTCAAATTTGAAATGGCCATCGGAATTTTTTCAAGCTCTGACCAGTTGATGGCCTCATTGGCCTCATTCATAATGCGGAATATCAAGATCCTACAACAAATAGAACAGGAATAAGAGCGAGTTTAAAATTTAAAAAAGTAACAAAGGGGGGACCCTTGGTTTTTGTTACGGCCAGTTTAAAAACTTGATTTCCTTCCACCCTACTCTATAATGTAGGTAATGTCATGCTGACTTTGAAACTAAAATCCGTTTGGGACTGCACCTCTTAGTTTTGCGTCAGCAACATTTTAACGAGGGCCACTTTTGTCATAAAAAAACATGCCAAACGGCAGGCTCAAATTTGAAATAGCCATCGGAATTCTTTCGAACTCTGACCAGTTGATCGCCTCATTGGCATCATTCAAAATCCCGAATATCAAGATCCTACATTAAATAGAACAGGAATTAGAGCGAGTTCAAGATTTAAAAAAGTAACAAAGGGGGGACCCTTGGTTTTTGTTACGGCCAGTTTAAAAACTTGATTTCCTTCCATCCTACTCTATAACGTAGGCAATTTCATGCTGACTTTGAAACTGAAACCCGTTTGGGACTACTCCTCTTAGATTGGCGGCAGCAACGTTTTTAACGGGGGCCTCTTTTGTCATAAAAAAACATGCCAAACGGCTGGCTCAAATTTGAAATTGCCATCAGAATTCTTTCAAACTCTGACCAGTTGATGGCCTCATTGGCATCATTCAAAATATCAAATATCAAGATCCTACGATAAATAGAACAAGACTTAGAGCGAGTTTAAAATTTTAAAAAGTAACAAAGGGGGACCCTTGGTTTTTTTAACGGCCTGTTTAAAAAATAGATTATCTACCCTAACCTAACTTCCATACATACCAAACTCTGACCAGTTGATGGTGTCATTGCCCTCATTCAATATCCCAAATATCAAGATACTACGATAAATAGAACAGGAATTAGAGCGAGTTTAAAGTTTTAAAAAAGTATCAAAGGGGGGATTCTTGGTTTTTTCTACGGCCAGTTTAAAAAATAGATTTCCTTCTAACCTACTCTATAACGTAGGCAATTTCTCGCTGACTTTGAAACTGAAATCCGTTTGGGACTGCTCCTCTTAGATTGGCGGCAGCAACATTTTAACGAGGGCCACTTTTGTCATAAAAAGTATTCCAAATGGCAGGCTCAAATTTGAAGTGGCCATCGGAATACTTTCAAACTCTGACCAGTTGATGGCCTCATTGGCCTCATTTATAATGCGGAATATCAAGATCCTATAATAAATACAACAGGAATTAGAGCGAGTTTAAAATTTAAAAAAGTAACAAAGGGGGACCCTTGGTTTTTTTTACGGCCAGTTTAAAAAATAGATTTCCTTCTAACCTACTCTATAACGTAGGCAATTTCTCGCTGACTTTGAAACAAAAACCCGTTTGGGACTGCTCCTCTTAGATTGGCGGCAGCAACATTTTAACGAGGGCCACTTTTGTCATAAAAAGTATTCCAATGGCAGGCTCAAATTTGAAGTGGCCATCGGAATACTTTCAAACTCTGACCAGTTGATTGCCTCATTGGCCTCATTTATAATGCGGAATATCAAGATCCTACGACAAATAGAACAGGAATTAGAGCGAGTTTAAAATTAAAAAAAGTAACAAAGGGGGACCCTTGGTTTTTTTTACGGCCTGTTTAAAAAACAGATTTCCTACCCTAACCTACCTTCCATACATACCTAACTCTGACCAGTTGATGGTCTCATTGACCTTTTTCAAAATCCCAAATATCAAGAACCTACGATAAATCGAACAGGAATTACAGCGAGTTAAAAATATAAAAAAATAACAGAGGGGGGGACCCTTTGTTTTTTTTACGGCCAGTTAAAATAATAGATTTCCTTCTAACCTACTCTATAATGTAGCTAATTTCATGCTGACTTTGAAACAAAAACCCGTTTGGGACTGCACCTCTTAGTTTGGCGTCAGCAACATTTTAACGACGGCCACTTTTGTCATAAAAAAAATATATTCCAAATGGCAGGTTCAAATTTGAAATAGCAATGGGAATTCTTTCAAACTCTGACCAGTTGATGGCCTCATTGGCCTCCTTTATAATGCGGAATATCGAGATCCTACGACAAATAGAACAGGAATTAGAGCAAGTTTAAAATTTAAAAAAGTAACGAAGGGGGACCCTTGGTTTTTTTTACGGCCTGTTTAAAAACAAGATTTCCTACCCTAACCTACCTTCCATACCTATCAAACTCTGACTCTTGATGGTCTTATTGGCCTCATTGAAAATCCCAAATATCAACAACCTACGATAAATAGAACAGGAATTACAGCGAGTTAAAAATATAAAAAAATAACAGAGGGGGGGAACCCTTGGTTTTTTTTACGGCCAGTTAAAAAAATAGATTTCCTGCTAACCTACTCTACAATGTAGGCAATTTCATGCTGACTTTGAAACTGAAACCCGTTTGGGACTGCTCCTCTTAGTTTGGCGTCAGCAACGTTTTTGACGAGGGCCACTTTTGTCGTAAAAAAACATGCCAAACGACAGGCTCAAATTTGATATAGCCATCAGAATTCTTTCGAACTCTGACCAATTGATCGCCTCATTGGCATCATTCAAAATACCGAATATCAAGATCCTACGACAAATAGAACAGGAATTAGAGCGAGTTTAAAATTTAAAAAAGTAACAAAGGGGGACCCTTGGTTTTTTTAACGGCCTGTTTAAAAAATAGATTATCTACCCTAACCTACCTTCCATACATACCAAACTATGACCAGTTGATCGCCTCATTGGCATCATTCGAAATCCCAAATATCAAGATACTACGATAAATAGAACAGGGATTAGAGCGAGTTTAAAATTTTAAAAAGTAACAAAGGGGGGATTCTTGGTTTTTTCTACGGCCAGTTTAAAAAATAGATTTCCTTCTAACCTACTTTATAACGTAGGCAATTTCTCGCTGACTTTGAAACTGAAACCCGTTTGGGATTGCTCCTCTTAGATTGGGGGCAGCAACATTTTAACGAGGGCCACTTTTGTCATAAAAAGTATTCCAAATGGCAGGCTCAAATTTGAAGTGGCCATCGGCATACTTTCAAACTCTGACCAGTTGATGGCCTCATTGGCCTCATTTATAATGCGGAATATCAAGATCCTACAACAAATAGAACAGGAATTAGAGCGAGTTTAAAATTTAAAAAAGTAACCAAGGGGGACCCTTGGTTTTTTTTACGGCCTGGTTAAAATAGATTTCCTACCCTAACCTACCTTCCATACATACCAAACTCTGACCAGTTGATGGTCTCGTTGACCTCATTCAAAATCCCAAATATCAAGAACATACGATAAATAGAACAGGAATTACAGCGAGTTTAAAATTTTAAAAAAGTAACAAAGGGGGGATTCTTGGTTTTTTCTACGGCCAGTTTAAAAATAGATTTCCTTCTAACCTACTCTATAACGTAGGCAATTTCTCGCTGCCTTTGAAACTGAAACCCGTTTGGGACTGCTCCTCTTAGATTGGCGGCAGCAACCTTTTAGCGAGGGCCACTTTTGTCATAAAAAATATTCCAAATGGCAGGCTCAAATTTGAAATGGCCATCGGAATTTTTTCAAGCTCTGACCAGTTGATGGCCTCATTGGCCTCATTCATAATGCGGAATATCAAGATCCTACAACAAATAGAACAGGAATAAGAGCGAGTTTAAAATTTAAAAAAGTAACAAAGGGGGACCCTTGGTTTTTGTTACGGCCAGTTTAAAAAATAGAGTTCTTTCTACCCTACTCTATAACGTTGGCAATTTCATGCTGACTTTGAAACTGAAACCCGTTTGGGACTACTCCTCTTAGATTGGCGGCAGCAACGTTTTTAACGGGGGCCTCTTTTGTCATAAAAAAACATGCCAAACGGCAGGCTCAAATTTGAAATTGCCATTGGAATTCTTTCAAACTCTGACCAGTTGATGGCCTCATTGGCCTCATTTATAATGCGGAATATCAAGATCCTAAGACAAATAGAACAGGAATTAGAGCGAGTTTAAAATTAAAAAAAGAAACAAAGGGGGACCCTTGGTTTTTTTTACGGCCTGTTTAAAAAATAGATTTCCTACCCTAACCTACCTTCCATACATACCAAACTCTAACCAGTTGATGGTCTCATTGACTTCATTCAAAATCCCAAATATCAAGAACCTACGATAAATAGAACAGGAATTACAGCGAGTTAAAAATATAAAAAAATAACAGAGGGGGGGACCCTTTGTTTTTTTTACGGCCAGTTAAAATAATAGATTTCCTTCTATCCTACTCTATAACGTAGGCAAGTTCATGCTGACTTGGAAACTGAGACCTGTTTCGGACTGCTCCTCTTAGATTGGCGTCAGCAACGTTTTTAACGAGGGCCACATTTATCATAAAAAAACATGCCAAACGGCAGGCCAAATTTGAAATAGCCATCGGAATTCTTTCATACTCTGACCAGTTGTTGGCGTCATTGGCATCATTCAAAGTCCCGAATATCAAGATCTTACGATAAATAGAACAAGAATTAGAGCGAGTTTAAAATTTAAAAAAGTAACCAAGGGGGACCCTTGGTTTTTTTTACGGCCTGGTTAAAATAGATTTCCTACCCTAACCTACCTTCCATACATACCAAACTCTGACCAGTTGATGGTCTCGTTGACCTCATTCAAAATCCCAAATATCAAGAACATACGATAAATAGAACAGGAATTAGAGCGAGTTTAAAATTTTAAAAAAGTAACAAAGGGGGGATTCTTGGTTTTTTCTACGGCCAGTTTAAAAATAGATTTCCTTCTAACCTACTCTATAACGTAGGCAATTTCTCGCTGCCTTTGAAACTGAAACCCGTTTGGGACTGCTCCTCTTAGATTGGCGGCAGCAACCTTTTAGCGAGGGCCACTTTTGTCATAAAAAATATTCCAAATGGCAGGCTCAAATTTGAAATGGCCATCGGAATTTTTTCAAGCTCTGACCAGTTGATGGCCTCATTGGCCTCATTCATAATGCGGAATATCAAGATCCTACAACAAATAGAACAGGAATAAGAGCGAGTTTAAAATTTAAAAAAGTAACAAAGGGGGGACCCTTGGTTTTTGTTACGGCCAGTTTAAAAACTTGATTTCCTTCCACCCTACTCTATAATGTAGGTAATGTCATGCTGACTTTGAAACTAAAATCCGTTTGGGACTGCACCTCTTAGTTTTGCGTCAGCAACATTTTAACGAGGGCCACTTTTGTCATAAAAAACATGCCAAACGGCAGGCTCAAATTTGAAATAGCCATCGGAATTCTTTCGAACTCTGACCAGTTGATCGCCTCATTGGCATCATTCAAAATCCCGAATATCAAGATCCTACATTAAATAGAACAGGAATTAGAGCGAGTTTAAGATTTAAAAAAGTAACAAAGGGGGGACCCTTGGTTTTTGTTACGGCCAGTTTAAAAACTTGATTTCCTTCCACCCTACTCTATAACGTAGGCAATTTCATGCTGACTTTGAAACTGAAACCCGTTTGGGACTACTCCTCTTAGATTGGCGGCAGCAACGTTTTTAACGGGGGCCTCTTTTGTCATAAAAAAACATGCCAAACGGCTGGCTCAAATTTGAAATTGCCTTCAGAATTCTTTCAAACTCTGACCAGTTGATGGCCTCATTGGCATCATTCAAAATATCATATATCAAGATCCTACGATAAATAGAACAAGACTTAGAGCGAGTTTAAAATTTTAAAAAGTAACAAAGGGGGACCCTTGGTTTTTTTAATGGCCTGTTTAAAAAATAGATTATCTACCCTAACCTAACTTCCATACATACCAAACTCTCACCAGTTGATGGTGTCATTGCCCTCATTCAATATCCCAAATATCAAGATACTACGATAAATAGAACAGGAATTAGAGCGAGTTTAAAATTTTAAAAAAGTATCAAAGGGGGGATTCTTGGTTTTTTCTACGGCCAGTTTAAAAAATAGATTTCCTTCTAACCTACTCTATAACGTAGGCAATTTCTCGCTGACTTTGAAACTGAAATCCGTTTGGGACTGCTCCTCTTAGATTGGCGGCAGCAACATTTTAACGAGGGCCACTTTTGTCATAAAAAGTATTCCAAATGGCAGGCTCAAATTTGAAGTGGCCATCGGAATACTTTCAAACTCTGACCAGTTGATGGCCTCATTGGCCTCATTTATAATGCGGAATATCAAGATCCTATAATAAATACAACAGGAATTAGAGCGAGTTTAAAATTTAAAAAAGTAACAAAGGGGGACCCTTGGTTTTTTTTACGGCCAGTTTAAAAAATAGATTTCCTTCTAACCTACTCTATAACGTAGGCAATTTCTCGCTGACTTTGAAACAAAAACCCGTTTGGGACTGCTCCTCTTAGATTGGCGGCAGCAACATTTTAACGAGGGCCACTTTTGTCATAAAAAGTATTCCAATGGCAGGCTCAAATTTGAAGTGGCCATCGGAATACTTTCAAACTCTGACCAGTTGATTGCCTCATTGGCCTCATTTACAATGCGGAATATCAAGATCCTACGACAAATAGAACAGGAATTAGAGCGAGTTTAAAATTAAAAAAAGTAACAAAGGGGGACCCTTGGTTTTTTTTACGGCCTGTTTAAAAAACAGATTTCCTACCCTAACCTACCTTCCATACATACCTAACTCTGACCAGTTGATGGTCTCATTGACCTTTTTCAAAATCCCAAATATCAAGAACCTACGATAAATCGAACAGGAATTACAGCGAGTTAAAAATATAAAAAAATAACAGAGGGGGGGACCCTTTGTTTTTTTTACGGCCAGTTAAAATAATAGATTTCCTTCTAAGCTACTCTATAATGTAGGTAATTTCATGCTGACTTTGAAACTAAAACCCGTTTGGGACTGCACCTCTTAGTTTGGCGTCAGCAACATTTTAACGACGGCCACTTTTGTCATAAAAAAAATATATTCCAAATGGCAGGTTCAAATTTGAAATAGCAATGGGAATTCTTTCAAACTCTGACCAGTTGATGGCCTCATTGGCCTCCTTTTTAATGCGGAATATCGAGATCCTACGACAAATAGAACAGGAATTAGAGCGAGTTTAAAATTTAAAAAAGTAACGAAGGGGGACCCTTGGTTTTTTTTACGGCCTGTTTAAAAACAAGATTTCCTACCCTAACCTACCTTCCATACCTATCAAACTCTGACTCTTGATGGTCTTATTGGCCTCATTGAAAATCCCAAATATCAACAACCTACGATAAATAGAACAGGAATTACAGCGAGTTAAAAATATAAAAAAATAACAGAGGGGGGGAACCCTTGGTTTTTTTTACGGCCAGTTAAAAAAATAGATTTCCTGCTAACCTACTCTACAATGTAGGCAATTTCATGCTGACTTTGAAACTGAAACCCGTTTGGGACTGCTCCTCTTAGTTTGGCGTCAGCAACGTTTTTGACGAGGGCCACTTTTGTCGTAAAAAAACATGCCAAACGACAGGCTCAAATTTGATATAGCCATCAGAATTCTTTCGAACTCTGACCAATTGATCGCCTCATTGGCATCATTCAAAATACCGAATATCAAGATCCTACGACAAATAGAACAGGAATTAGAGCGAGTTTAAAATTTAAAAAAGTAACAAAGGGGGACCCTTGGTTTTTTTAACGGCCTGTTTAAAAAAAAGATTATCTACCCTAACCTACCTTCCATACATACCAAACTATGACCAGTTGATCGCCTCATTGGCATCATTCGAAATCCCAAATATCAAGATACTACGATAAATAGAACAGGGATTAGAGCGAGTTTAAAATTTTAAAAAGTAACAAAGGGGGGATTCTTGGTTTTTTCTACGGCCAGTTTAAAAAATAGATTTCCTTCTAACCTACTTTATAACGTAGGCAATTTCTCGCTGACTTTGAAACTGAAACCCGTTTGGGACTGCTCCTCTTAGATTGGGGGCAGCAACATTTTAACGAGGGCCACTTTTGTCATAAAAAGTATTCCAAATGGCAGGCTCAAATTTGAAGTGGCCATCGGCATACTTTCAAACTCTGACCAGTTGATGGCCTCATTGGCCTCATTTATAATGCGGAATATCAAGATCCTACAACAAATAGAACAGGAATTAGAGCGAGTTTAAAATTTAAAAAAGTAACCAAGGGGGACCCTTGGTTTTTTTTACGGCCTGGTTAAAATAGATTTCCTACCCTAACCTACCTTCCATACATACCAAACTCTGACCAGTTGATGGTCTCGTTGACCTCATTCAAAATCCCAAATATCAAGAACATACGATAAATAGAACAGGAATTACAGCGAGTTTAAAATTTTAAAAAAGTAACAAAGGGGGGATTCTTGGTTTTTTCTACGGCCAGTTTAAAAATAGATTTCCTTCTAACCTACTCTATAACGTAGGCAGTTTCTCGCTGCCTTTGAAACTGAAACCCGTTTGGGACTGCTCCTCTTAGATTGGCGGCAGCAACCTTTTAGCGAGGGCCACTTTTGTCATAAAAAATATTCCAAATGGCAGGCTCAAATTTGAAATGGCCATCGGAATTTTTTCAAGCTCTGACCAGTTGATGGCCTCATTGGCCTCATTCATAATGCGGAATATCAAGATCCTACAACAAATAGAACAGGAATAAGAGCGAGTTTAAAATTTAAAAAAGTAACAAAGGGGGACCCTTGGTTTTTGTTACGGCCAGTTTAAAAAATAGAGTTCTTTCTACCCTACTCTATAACGTTGGCAATTTCATGCTGACTTTGAAACTGAAACCCGTTTGGGACTACTCCTCTTAGATTGGCGGCAGCAACGTTTTTAACGGGGGCCACTTTTGTCATAAAAAAACATGCCAAACGGCAGGCTCAAATTTGAAATTGCCATCAGAATTCTTTCGAACTCTGACAAGTTGATGGCCTCATTGGCATCATTCAAAATCCCGAATATCAAGATCCTACATTAAATAGAACAGGAATTGGAGCGAGTTTAAAATTTAAAAAAGTAACAAAGGGGGGACCCTTGGTTTTTGTTACGGCCAGTTTAAAAAATATATTTACTTCTAACCTACTATATAATGTAGGTAATTTCATGCTGACTTTGAAACTAAAATCCGTTTGGGACTGCACCTCTTAGTTTGGCGTCAGCAACATTTTAACGAGTGCCACTTTTGTCATAAAAAATATTCCAAATGGCAGGCTTAAATTTGAAATGGCCATTGGAATACTTTCAAACTCTGACAAGTTGATGGCCTCATTGGCATCATTCAAAATCCCGAATATCAAGATCCTACATTAAATAGAACAGGAATTGGAGCGAGTTTAAAATTTAAAAAAGTAACAAAGGGGGGACCCTTGGTTTTTGTTACGGCCAGTTTAAAAAATAGATTTACTTCTAACCTACTCTATAATGTAGGTAATTTCATACTGACTTTGAAACTAAAATCCGTTTGGGACTGCACCTCTTAGTTTGGCGTCAGCAACATTTTAACGAGGGCCACTTTTGTCATAAAAAAACATGCCAAACGGCAGGCTCAAATTTGAAATAGCCATCAGAATTCTCTCAAACTCTGACCAGTTGATGGCCTCATTGGCATCATTCAAAATACCAAATATCAAGATCCTACGATAAATAGAACAAGAATTAGAGCGAGTTTAAAATTTTAAAAAGTAACAAAGGGGGGATTCTTGGTTTTTTTTACGGCCAGTTTAAAAAATAGATTTCCTTCTAACCTATTCTATAACGTAGGCAATTTCTCGCTGACTTTGAAACTGAAACCCGTTTGGGACTGCTCCTCTTAGATTGGCGGCAGCAAAATTTTAACGAGGGCCACTTTTGTCATAAAAAATATTCCAAATGGCAGGCTCAAATTTGAAATGGCCATCGGAATTCTTTCAAACTCTGACCAGTTGATGACCTCATTGGCCTCATTTATAATGCGGAATATCAAGATCCTACAACAAATATAACAGGAATTAGAGCGAGTTTAAAATTTAAAAAAGTAACAAAGGGGGACCCTTGGTTTTTTTTACGGCCTGTTTAAAAAATAGATTTCCTACCCTAACCTACCTTCCATGCATAGCAAACTCTGACCAGTTGATGGTCTCGTTGCTCTCATTCAATATCCCAAATATCATGATACTACGATAAATAGAACAGGAATTAGAGCGAGTTTAAAATTTTAAAAAGTAACAAAGGGGGGATTCTTGGTTTTTTCTACGGCCAGTTTAAAAAATAGATTTCCTTCTAACCTACTCTATAACGTAGGCAATTTCTCGCTGACTTTGAAACAAAAACCCGTTTGGGACTGCTCCTCTTAGATTGGCGGCAGCAACATTTTAACGAGGGCCACTTTTGTCATAAAAAGTATTCCAATGCAGGCTCAAATTTGAAGTGGCCATCGGAATACTTTCAAACTCTGACCAGTTGATTGCCTCATTGGCCTCATTTATAATGCGGAATATCAAGATCCTACGACAAATAGAACAGGAATTAGAGCGAGTTTAAAATTAAAAAAAGTAACAAAGGGGGACCCTTGGTTTTTTTTACGGCCTGTTTAAAAAACAGATTTCCTACCCTAATCTACCTTCCATACATACCTAACTCTGACCAGTTGATGGTCTCATTGACCTTTTTCAAAATCCCAAATATCAAGAACCTACGATAAATAGAACAGGAATTACAGGGGGGGACCCTTTGTTTTTTTTACGGCCAGTTAATATAATAGATTTCCTTCTAACCTACTCTATAATGTAGGCAATTTCATGCTGACTTTGAAACTGAAACCCGTTTGGGACTGCACCTCTTAGTTTGGCGTCAGCAACGTTTTTAACGGGGGCCACTTTTGTCATAAAAAAACATGCCAAACGGCAGGCTCAAATTTGAAATTGCCATCAGAATTCTTTCGAACTCTGACAAGTTGATGGCCTCATTGGCATCATTCAAAATCCCGAATATCAAGATCCTACATTAAATAGAACAGGAATTGGAGCGAGTTTAAAATTTAAAAAAGTAACAAAGGGGGGACCCTTGGTTTTTGTTACGGCCAGTTTAAAAAATAGATTTACTTCTAACCTACTCTATAATGTAGGTAATTTCATACTGACTTTGAAACTAAAATCCGTTTGGGACTGCACCTCTTAGTTTGGCGTCAGCAACATTTTAACGAGGGCCACTTTTGTCATAAAAAAACATGCCAAACGGCAGGCTCAAATTTGAAATGGCCATCGGAATTCTTTCAAACTCTGACCAGTTGTTGGCGTCATTGGCATCATTCAAAGTCCCGAATATCAAGATCCTACGATAAATATAACAGGAATTAGAGCGAGTTTAAAATTTAAAAAAGTAACAAAGGGGGACCCTTGGTTTTTTTTACGGCCTGTTTAAAAAATAGATTTCCTACCCTAACCTACCTTCCATACATACCAAACTCTGACCAGTTGATGGTCTCGATGACCTCATTCAAAATCCCAAATATCAAGAACATACGATAAATAGAAAAGGAATTACAGCGAGTTTAAAATTTTAAAAAAGTAACAAAGGGGGGATTCTTGGTTTTTTCTACGGCCAGTTTAAAAAATAGATTTCCTTCTAACCTACTCTATAACGTAGGCAATTTCTCGCTGCCTTTGAAACTGAAACCCGTTTGGGACTGCTCCTCTTAGATTGGCGGCAGCAACCTTTTAGCGAGGGCCACTTTTGTCATAAAAAATATTCCAAATGGCAGGCTCAAATTTGAAATGGCCATCGGAATTTTTTCAAGCTCTGACCAGTTGATGGCCTCATTGGCCTCATTCATAATGCGGAATATCAAGATCCTACAACAAATAGAACAGGAATAACAGCGAGTTTAAAATCTAAAAAAGTAACAAAGGGGGACCCTTGGTTTTTGTTACGGCCAATTTAAAAAATAGAGTTCTTTCTACCCTACTCTATAACGTTGGCAATTTCATGCTGACTTTGAAACTGGAACCCGTTTGGGACTACTCCTCTTAGATTGGCGGCAGCAACGTTTTTAACGGGGGCCACTTTTGTCATAAAAAAACATGCCAAACGGCAGGCTCAAATTTGAAATTGCCATCAGAATTCTTTCGAACTCTGACAAGTTGATGGCCTCATTGGCATCATTCAAAATCCCGAATATCAAGATCCTACATTAAATAGAACAGGAATTGGAGCGAGTTTAAAATTTAAAAAAGTAACAAAGGGGGGACCCTTGGTTTTTGTTACGGCCAGTTTATAAAATAGATTTACTTCTAACCTACCTTCCATACATACCAAACTCTGACCAGTTGATGGTCTCATTGACTTCATTCAAAATCCCAAATATCAAGAACCTACGATAAATAGAACAGGAATTACAGCGAGTTAAAAATATAAAAAAATAACAGAGGGGGGGACCCTTTGTTTTTTTTACGGCCAGTTAAAATAATAGATTTCCTTCTATCCTACTCTATAACGTAGGCAAGTTCATGCTGACTTGGAAACTGAGACCTGTTTCGGACTGCTCCTCTTAGATTGGCGTCAGCAACGTTTTTAACGAGGGCCACATTTATCATAAAAAAACATGCCAAACGGCAGGCCAAATTTGAAATAGCCATCGGAATTCTTTCAAACTCTGACCAGTTGTTGGCGTCATTGGCATCATTCAAAGTCCCGAATATCAAGATCTTACGATAAATAGAACAAGAATTAGAGCGAGTTTAAAATTTTAAAAAGTAACAAAGGGGGGATTCTTGGTTTTTGTTACGGCCAGTTTAAAAAATAGATTTACTTCTAACCTTCTCTATAATGTAGGCAATTTCTCGCTGACTTTGAAACTGAAACCCGTTTGGGACTGCTCCTCTTAGATTGGCGGCAGCAACATTTTAACGAGGGCCACTTTTGTCATATAAAATATTCCAAATGGCAGGCTCAAATTTGAAATAGCAATCGGAATTCTTTCAAACTCTGACCAGTTGATGGCCTCATTGGCCTCATTTATAATGCGGAATATCGAGATCCTACGACAAATAGAACAGGAATTAGAGCGAGTTTAAAATTTAAAAAAGTCACAAAGGGGGACCCTTGGTTTTTTTTACGGCCTGTTTAAAAACAAGATTTCCTACCCTAACCCACCTTCCATACCTATCAAACTCTGACTGTTGATGGTCTCATTGGCCTCATTCAAAATCCCAAATATCAAGAACCTACGATGAATAGAACAGGAATTACAGCGAGTTAAAAATATAAAAAAATAACAGAGGGGGGGATCCTTTGTTTTTTTTACGGCCAGTTAAAAAAATAGATTTCCTGCTAACCTACTCTATAATGTAGGCAATTTCATGCTGACTTGGAAACTGAAACCCGTTTCGGACTGCTCCTCTCAGATTGGCGTCAGCAACGTTTTTAACGAGGGCCACATTTATCCAAAAAAAACATGACAAACGGCAGGCCAAATTTGAAATAGCCATCGGAATTCTTTCAAACTGTGACCAGTTGTTGGTCTCATTGGCATCATTCAAAGTCCCGAATATCAAGATCCTACATTAAATAGAACAGGAATTAGAGCGAGTTTAAAATTTAAAAAAGTAACAAAGGGGGGACCCTTGGTTTTTGTTACGGCCAGTTTAAAAATAGATTTACTTCTAACCTACTCTATAATGTAGGTAATTTCATGCTGACTTTGAAACTAAAACCCGTTTGGGACTGCACCTCTTAGTTTGGCGTCAGCAGCGTTTTTAACGAGGGCCACTTTTCTCATAAAAAAACATGCCAAATGACAGCCTCAAATTTGATATAGCCATCGGAATTCCTTCAAACTCTGACCAGTTGATGGCCTCATTTGCCTCATTTATAATGCGGAATATCAAGATCCTACAACAAATAGAACAGGAATTAGAGCGAGTTTAAAATTTAAAAAAGTAACAAAGGGGGACCCTTGGTTTTTTTTACGGCCTGTTTAAAAAATAGATTTCCTACCCTATCCTACCTTCCATACATACCAAACTCTGACCAGTTGATGACCTCATTGGCCTCATTCAAAATCCTGAATATCAAGATCCTATAATAAATACAACAGGAATTAGAGCGAGTTTAAAATTTAAAAAAGTAACAAAGGGGGACCCTTGGTTTTATTTACGGCCTGTTTAAAAAATAGATTTCCTACCCTAATCTACCTCCCATACATACCAAACTCTGACCAGTTGATGGTCTCATTAACCTTATTCAAAATCCTGAATATCAAGATCCTATAATAAATACAACAGGAATTAGAGCGAGTTTAAAATTTAAAAAAGTAACAAAGGGGGGAACCTTGGTTTTTTTTACGGCCAGTTTAAAAAATAGATTTCCTTCTACCCTACTCTATAACGTAGGCAATTTCATGCTGACTTTGAAACTGAAACCCGTTTGGGACTACTCTTCTTAGATTGGCGGCAGCAAATTTTTTAACGGGGGCCACTTTCGTCATAAAAAAACATGCCAAACGGCAGGCTCAAATTTAAAATTGCCATCAGAATTCTTTCGAACTCTGACCAGTTGATGGCCTCATTAGCATCATTCAAAATCCCGAATATCAAGATCCTACATTAAATAGAACAGGAATTAGAGCGACTTTAAAATTTAAAAAAGTAACAAAGGGGGGAACCTTGGTTTTTGTTACGGCCAGTTTAAAAAATAGATTTCCTTCTACCCTACTCTATAACGTAGGCAATTTCATGCTGACTTTGAAACTGAAGCCCGTTTGGGACTACTCCTCTTAGATTGGCGGCAGCAACGTTTTTAACGGGGGCCACTTTTGTCATAAAAAAACATGCCAAACGGCAGGCTCAAATTTGAAATTGCCATCAGAATTCTTTCGAACTCTGACAAGTTGATGGCCTCATTGGCATCATTCAAAATCCCGAATATCAAGATCCTACATTAAATAGAACAGGAATTGGAGCGAGTTTAAGATTTAAAAAAGTAACAAAGGGGGGACCCTTGGTTTTTGTTACGGCCAGTTTAAAAAATAGATTTACTTCTAACCTACTCTATAATGTAGGTAATTTCATACTGACTTTGAAACTAAAATCCGTTTGGGACTGCACCTCTTAGTTTGGCGTCAGCAACATTTTAACGAGGGCCACTTTTGTCATAAAAAAACATGCCAAACGGCAGGCTCAAATTTGAAATAGCCATCAGAATTCTCTCAAACTCTGACCAGTTGATGGCCTCATTGGCCTCATTTATAATGCGGGATATCAAGATCCTACAACAAATATAACAGGAATTAGAGCGAGTTTAAAATTTAAAAAAGTAACAAAGGGGGACCCTTGGTTTTTTTTACGGCCTGTTTAAAAAATAGATTTCCTACCCTAACCTACCTTCCATGCATAGCAAACTCTGACCAGTTGATGGTCTCGTTGCTCTCATTCAAAATCCTGAATATCAAGATCCTATAATAAATACAACAGGAATTAGAGCGAGTTTAAAATTTAAAAAAGTAACAAAGGGGGGAACCTTGGTTTTTTTTACGGCCAGTTTAAAAAATAGATTTCCTTCTACCCTACTCTATAACGTAGGCAATTTCATGCTGACTTTGAAACTGAAACCCGTTTGGGACTACTCTTCTTAGATTGGCGGCAGCAAATTTTTTAACGGGGGCCACTTTCGTCATAAAAAAACATGCCAAACGGCAGGCTCAAATTTAAAATTGCCATCAGAATTCTTTCGAACTCTGACCAGTTGATGGCCTCATTAGCATCATTCAAAATCCCGAATATCAAGATCCTACATTAAATAGAACAGGAATTAGAGCGAGTTTAAAATTTAAAAAAAGTAACAAAGGGGGGAACCTTGGTTTTTGTTACGGCCAGTTTAAAAAATAGATTTCCTTCTACCCTACTCTATAACGTAGGCAATTTCATGCTGACTTTGAAACTGAAGCCCGTTTGGGACTACTCCTCTTAGATTGGCGGCAGCAACGTTTTTAACGGGGGCCACTTTTGTCATAAAAAACATGCCAAACGGCAGGCTCAAATTTGAAATTGCCATCAGAATTCTTTCGAACTCTGACAAGTTGATGGCCTCATTGGCATCATTCAAAATCCCGAATATCAAGATCCTACATTAAATAGAACAGGAATTGGAGCGAGTTTAAAATTTAAAAAAGTAACAAAGGGGGGACCCTTGGTTTTTGTTACGGCCAGTTTAAAAAATAGATTTACTTCTAACCTACTCTATAATGTAGGTAATTTCATACTGACTTTGAAACTAAAATCCGTTTGGGACTGCACCTCTTAGTTTGGCGTCAGCAACATTTTAACGAGGGCCACTTTTGTCATAAAAAAACATGCCAAACGGCAGGCTCAAATTTGAAATAGCCATCAGAATTCTCTCAAACTCTGACCAGTTGATGGCCTCATTGGCATCATTCAAAATACCAAATATCAAGATCCTACGATAAATAGAACAAGAATTAGAGCGAGTTTAAAATTTTAAAAAGTAACAAAGGGGGGATTCTTGGTTTTTTTTACGGCCAGTTTAAAAAATAGATTTCCTTCTAACCTACTCTATAACGTAGGCAATTTCTCGCTGACTTTGAAACTGAAACCCATTTGGGACTGCTCCTCTTAGATTGGCGGCAGCAACATTTTAACGAGGGCCACTTTTGTCATAAAAAATAATCCAAATGGCAGGCTCAAATTTGAAATGGCCATCGGAATTCTTTCAAACTCTGACCAGTTGATGGCCTCATTGGCCTCATTTATAATGCGGAATATCAAGATCCTACAACAAATATAACAGGAATTAGAGCGAGTTTAAAATTTAAAAAAGTAACAAAGGGGGACCCTTGGTTTTTTTTACGGCCTGTTTAAAAAATAGATTTCCTACCCTACCTTCCATGCATAGCAAACTCTGACCAGTTGATGGTCTCGTTGCTCTCATTCAATATCCCAAATATCATGATACTACGATAAATAGAACAGGAATTAGAGCGAGTTTAAAATTTTAAAAAGTAACAAAGGGGGGATTCTTGGTTTTTTCTACGGCCAGTTTAAAAAATAGATTTCCTTCTAACCTACTCTATAACGTAGGCAATTTCTCGCTGACTTTGAAACAAAAACCCGTTTGGGACTGCTCCTCTTAGATTGGCGGCAGCAACATTATAACGAGGGCCACTTTTGTCATAAAAAGTATTCCAAATGGCAGGCTCAAATTTGAAGTGGCCATCGGAATACTTTCAAACTCTGACCAATTGATTGCCTCATTGGCCTCATTTATAATGCGGAATATCAAGATCCTACGACAAATAGAACAGGAATTAGAGCGAGTTTAAAATTAAAAAAAGTAACAAAGGGGGACCCTTGGTTTTTTTTACGGCCTGTTTAAAAAACAGATTTCCTACCCTAATCTACCTTCCATACATACCTAACTCTGACCAGTTGATGGTCTCATTGACCTTTTTCAAAATCCCAAATATCAAGAACCTACGATAAATCGAACAGGAATTACAGCGAGTTAAAAACATAAAAAA
Organism: Membranipora membranacea; assembly: GCA_914767715.1. Classification (NCBI taxonomy): domain Eukaryota; kingdom Metazoa; phylum Bryozoa; class Gymnolaemata; order Cheilostomatida; family Membraniporidae; genus Membranipora; species Membranipora membranacea. The sequence continues at coordinate 13,395,380 of OU612072.1, forward strand.
ATAACAGAGGGGGGGACCCTTTGTTTTTTTTACGGCCAGTTAAAATAATAGATTCCCTTCTAACCTACTCTATAATGTAGGTAATTTCATGCTGACTTTGAAACAAAAACCCGTTTGGGACTGCACCTCTTAGTTTGGCGTCAGCAACATTTTAACGACGGCCACTTTTGTCATAAAAAAACATGAGGGGGGGATCCTTTGTTTTTTTTACGGCCAGTTAAAAAAATAGATTTTCTGCTAACCTACTCTATAATGTAGGCAATTTCATGCTGACTTGGAAACTGAAACCCGTTTGGGACTGCTCCTCTTAGATTGGCGGCAGCAACATATTAACGAGGGCCACTCTTGTCATAAAAAATATTCCAAATGGCAGGCTCAAATTTGAAATGGCCATCGGAATTCTTTCAAACTCTGACCAGTTGATGGCCTCATTGGCCTCATTTATAATGCGGAATATCAAGATCCTACAACAAATAGAACAGGAATAAGAGCGAGTGTAAAATTTAAAAAAGTAACAAAGGGGGACCCTTGGTTTTTTTTACGGCCAGTTTAAAAAATAGATTTCCTTCTACCCTACTCTATAATGTAGGTAATTTCATGCTGACTTTGAAACAAAAACCCGTTTGGGACTGCACCTCTTAGTTTGGCGTCAGCAACATTTTAACGAGGGCCACTTTTGTCATAAAAAAACATGCCAAACGGCAGGTTCAAATTTGAAATAGCAATGGGAATTCTTTCAAACTCTGACCAGTTGATGGCCTCATTGGCCTCATTTATAATGCGGAATATCGAGATCCTACGACAAATAGAACAGGAATTAGAGCGAGTTTAAAATTTAAAAAAGTCACAAAGGGGGACCCTTGGTTTTTTTTACGGCCTGTTTAAAAACAAGATTTCCTACCCTAACCCACCTTCCATACCTATCAAACTCTGACTGTTGATGGTCTCATTGGCCTCATTCAAAATCCCAAATATCAAGAACCTACGATGAATAGAACAGGAATTACAGCGAGTTAAAAATATAAAAAAATAACAGAGGGGGGGATCCTTTGTTTTTTTTACGGCCAGTTAAAAAAATAGATTTCCTGCTAACCTACTCTATAATGTAGGCAATTTCATGCTGACTTTGCAACTGAAACCCGTTTGGGACTACTCCTCTTAGATTGGCGGCTGCAACGTTTTTAACGGGGGCCACTTTTGTCATAAAAAAACATGCCAAACGGCAGGCTCAAATTTGAAATTGCCATCAGAATTCTTTCGAACTCTGACAAGTTGATGGCCTCATTGGCATCATTCAAAATCCCGAATATCAAGATCCTACATTAAATAGAACAGGAATTGGAGCGAGTTTAAAATTTAAAAAAGTAACAAAGGGGGGACCCTTGGTTTTTGTTACGGCCAGTTTAAAGAATAGATTTACTTCTAACCTACTCTACAATGTAGGTAATTTCATGCTGACTTTGAAACTAAAATCCGTTTGGGACTGCACCTCTTAGTTTGGCGTCAGCAACATTTTAACGAGGGCCACTTTTGTCATAAAAAATATTCCAAATGGCAGGCTCAACTTTGAAATGGCCATCGGAATTCTTTCAAACTCTGACCAGTTGATGGCCTCATTGGCCTCATTTATAATGCGGAATATCAAGATCCTACAACAAATAGAACAGGAATAAGAGCGAGTGTAAAATTTAAAAAAGTAACAAAGGGGGACCCTTGGTTTTATTTACGGCCTGTTTAAAAAATAGATTTCCTACCCTAATCTACCTCCCATACATACCAAACTCTGACCAGTTGATGGTCTCATTAACCTTATTCAAAATCCCAAATATCAAGAACCTACAATAAATCGAACAGGAATTACAGCGAGTTAAAAATATGAAAAAATAACAGAGGGGGGGACCCTTTGTTTTTTTACGGCCAGTTAAAATAATAGATTTCCTTCTAACCTACTCTATAATGTAGGTAATTTCATGCTGACTTTGAAACAAAAACCCGTTTGGGACTGCACCTCTTAGTTTGGCATCAGCAACATTTTAACGAGGGCCACTTTTGTCATAAAAAAATATTCCAAATGGCAGGTTCAAATTTGAAATAGCAATGGGAATTCTTTCCAACTCTGACCAGTTGATGGCCTCATTGGCCTCCTTTATAATGCGGAACATCAAGATCCTACGACAAATAGAACAGGAATTAGAGCGAGTTTGAAATTTAAAAACGTAACAAAGGGGGACCATTGGTTTTTTTTACGGCCTGCTTAAAAAATAGATTTCCTACCCTAACCTACCTTCCATACATACCAAACTCTGACCAGTTGATGGTCTCATTGCCCTCATTCAATATCCCAAATATCAAGATCCTACATTAAATAGGACAGGAATTGGAGCGAGTTTAAAATTTTAAAAAGTAACAAAGGGGGGACCCTTGGTTTTTGTTACGGCCAGTTTAAAAAATAGATTTACTTCTTACCTACTCTATAATGTAGGTAATTTCATACTGACTTTGAAACTAAAATCCGTTTGGGACTGCACCTCTTAGTTTGGCGTCAGCAACATTTTAACGAGGGCCACTTTTGTCATAAAAAAACATGCCAAACGGCAGGCTCAAATTTGAAATAGCCATCAGAATTCTCTCAAACTCTGACCAGTTGATGGCCTCATTGGCATCATTCAAAATACCAAATATCAAGATCCTACAACAAATAGAACAGGAATTAGAGCGAGTTTAAATTTTTAAAAAGTAACAAAGGGGGATTCTTGGTTTTTTTTACGGCCAGTTTAAAAAATAGATTTCCTACCCTAACCTACCTTCCATACATACCAAACTCTGACCAGTTGATGGCCTCATTGGCCTCATTCAAAATCCTGAATATCAAGATCCTATAATAAATACAACAGGAATTAGAGCGAGTTTAAAATTTAAAAAAGTAACAAAGGGGGGATTCTTGGTTTTTTTTACGGCCAGTTTAAAAAATAGATTTCCTTCTACCCTACTCTATAACGTAGGCAATTTCATGCTGACTTTGAAACTGAAACCCGTTTGGGACTACTCTTCTTAGATTGGCGGCAGCAAATTTTTTAACGGGGGCCACTTTTGTCATAGAAAAACATGCCAAACGGCAGGCTCAAATTTAAAATTGCCATCAGAATTCTTTCGAACTCTGACCAGTTGATGGCCTCATTAGCATCATTCAAATTCCCGAATATCAAGATCCTACATTAAATAGAACAGGAATTAGGGCGAGTTTAAAATTTAAAAAAGTAACAAAGGGGGGAACCTTGGTTTTTGTTACGGCCAGTTTAAAAAATAGATTTCCTTCTACCCTACTCTATAACGTAGGCAATTTCATGCTGACTTTGAAACTGAAGCCCGTTTGGGACTACTCCTCTTAGATTGGCGGCAGCAGCGTTTTTAACGGGGGCCACTTTTGTCATAAAAAAACATGCCAAACGGCAGGCTCAAATTTGAAATTGCCATCAGAATTCTTTCGAACTCTGACAAGTTGATGGCCTCATTGGCATCATTCAAAATCCCGAATATCAAGATCCTACATTAAATAGAACAGGAATTGGAGCGAGTTTAAAATTTAAAAAAGTAACAAAGGGGGGACCCTTGGTTTTTGTTACGGCCAGTTTAAAAAATAGATTTACTTCTAACCTACTCTATAATGTAGGTAATTTCATACTGACTTTGAAACTAAAATCCGTTTGGGACTGCACCTCTTAGTTTGGCGTCAGCAACATTTTAACGAGGGCCACTTTTGTCATAAAAAAACATGCCAAACGGCAGGCTCAAATTTGAAATAGCCATCAGAATTCTCTCAAACTCTGACCAGTTGATGGCCTCATTGGCCTCATTTATAATGCGGGATATCAAGATCCTACAACAAATATAACAGGAATTAGAGCGAGTTTAAAATTTAAAAAAGTAACAAAGGGGGACCCTTGGTTTTTTTTACGGCCTGTTTAAAAAATAGATTTCCTACCCTAACCTACCTTCCATGCATAGCAAACTCTGACCAGTTGATGGTCTCGTTGCTCTCATTCAAAATCCTGAATATCAAGATCCTATAATAAATACAACAGGAATTAGAGCGAGTTTAAAATTTAAAAAAGTAACAAAGGGGGGAACCTTGGTTTTTTTTACGGCCAGTTTAAAAAATAGATTTCCTTCTACCCTACTCTATAACGTAGGCAATTTCATGCTGACTTTGAAACTGAAACCCGTTTGGGACTACTCTTCTTAGATTGGCGGCAGCAAATTTTTTAACGGGGGCCACTTTCGTCATAAAAAAACATGCCAAACGGCAGGCTCAAATTTAAAATTGCCATCAGAATTCTTTCGAACTCTGACCAGTTGATGGCCTCATTAGCATCATTCAAAATCCCGAATATCAAGATCCTACATTAAATAGAACAGGAATTAGAGCGAGTTTAAAATTTAAAAAAGTAACAAAGGGGGGAACCTTGGTTTTTGTTACGGCCAGTTTAAAAAATAGATTTCCTTCTACCCTACTCTATAACGTAGGCAATTTCATGCTGACTTTGAAACTGAAGCCCGTTTGGGACTACTCCTCTTAGATTGGCGGCAGCAACGTTTTTAACGGGGGCCACTTTTGTCATAAAAAAACATGCCAAACGGCAGGCTCAAATTTGAAATTGCCATCAGAATTCTTTCGAACTCTGACAAGTTGATGGCCTCATTGGCATCATTCAAAATCCCGAATATCAAGATCCTACATTAAATAGAACAGGAATTGGAGCGAGTTTAAAATTTAAAAAAGTAACAAAGGGGGGACCCTTGGTTTTTGTTACGGCCAGTTTAAAAAATAGATTTACTTCTAACCTACTCTATAATGTAGGTAATTTCATACTGACTTTGAAACTAAAATCCGTTTGGGACTGCACCTCTTAGTTTGGCGTCAGCAACATTTTAACGAGGGCCACTTTTGTCATAAAAAAACATGCCAAACGGCAGGCTCAAATTTGAAATAGCCATCAGAATTCTCTCAAACTCTGACCAGTTGATGGCCTCATTGGCATCATTCAAAATACCAAATATCAAGATCCTACGATAAATAGAACAAGAATTAGAGCGAGTTTAAAATTTTAAAAAGTAACAAAGGGGGGATTCTTGGTTTTTTTTACGGCCAGTTTAAAAAATAGATTTCCTTCTAACCTACTCTATAACGTAGGCAATTTCTCGCTGACTTTGAAACTGAAACCCATTTGGGACTGCTCCTCTTAGATTGGCGGCAGCAACATTTTAACGAGGGCCACTTTTGTCATAAAAAATAATCCAAATGGCAGGCTCAAATTTGAAATGGCCATCGGAATTCTTTCAAACTCTGACCAGTTGATGGCCTCATTGGCCTCATTTATAATGCGGAATATCAAGATCCTACAACAAATATAACAGGAATTAGAGCGAGTTTAAAATTTAAAAAAGTAACAAAGGGGGACCCTTGGTTTTTTTTACGGCCTGTTTAAAAAATAGATTTCCTACCCTACCTTCCATGCATAGCAAACTCTGACCAGTTGATGGTCTCGTTGCTCTCATTCAATATCCCAAATATCATGATACTACGATAAATAGAACAGGAATTAGAGCGAGTTTAAAATTTTAAAAAGTAACAAAGGGGGGATTCTTGGTTTTTTCTACGGCCAGTTTAAAAAATAGATTTCCTTCTAACCTACTCTATAACGTAGGCAATTTCTCGCTGACTTTGAAACAAAAACCCGTTTGGGACTGCTCCTCTTAGATTGGCGGCAGCAACATTATAACGAGGGCCACTTTTGTCATAAAAAGTATTCCAAATGGCAGGCTCAAATTTGAAGTGGCCATCGGAATACTTTCAAACTCTGACCAATTGATTGCCTCATTGGCCTCATTTATAATGCGGAATATCAAGATCCTACGACAAATAGAACAGGAATTAGAGCGAGTTTAAAATTAAAAAAAGTAACAAAGGGGGACCCTTGGTTTTTTTTACGGCCTGTTTAAAAAACAGATTTCCTACCCTAATCTACCTTCCATACATACCTAACTCTGACCAGTTGATGGTCTCATTGACCTTTTTCAAAATCCCAAATATCAAGAACCTACGATAAATCGAACAGGAATTACAGCGAGTTAAAAATATAAAAAAATAACAGAGGGGGGGACCCTTTGTTTTTTTACGGCCAGTTAAAATAATAGATTCCCTTCTAACCTACTCTATAATGTAGGTAATTTCATGCTGACTTTGAAACAAAAACCCGTTTGGGACTGCACCTCTTAGTTTGGCGTCAGCAACATTTTAACGACGGCCACTTTTGTCATAAAAAAACATGAGGGGGGGATCCTTTGTTTTTTTTACGGCCAGTTAAAAAAATAGATTTCCTGCTAACCTACTCTATAATGTAGGCAATTTCATGCTGACTTGGAAACTGAAACCCGTTTGGGACTGCTCCTCTTAGATTGGCGGCAGCAACATATTAACGAGGGCCACTCTTGTCATAAAAAATATTCCAAATGGCAGGCTCAAATTTGAAATGGCCATCGGAATTCTTTCAAACTCTGACCAGTTGATGGCCTCATTGGCCTCATTTATAATGCGGAATATCAAGATCCTACAACAAATAGAACAGGAATAAGAGCGAGTGTAAAATTTAAAAAAGTAACAAAGGGGGACCCTTGGTTTTTTTTACGGCCAGTTTAAAAAATAGATTTCCTTCTACCCTACTCTATAATGTAGGTAATTTCATGCTGACTTTGAAACAAAAACCCGTTTGGGACTGCACCTCTTAGTTTGGCGTCAGCAACATTTTAACGAGGGCCACTTTTGTCATAAAAAAACATGCCAAACGGCAGGTTCAAATTTGAAATAGCAATGGGAATTCTTTCAAACTCTGACCAGTTGATGGCCTCATTGGCCTCATTTATAATGCGGAATATCGAGATCCTACGACAAATAGAACAGGAATTAGAGCGAGTTTAAAATTTAAAAAAGTCACAAAGGGGGACCCTTGGTTTTTTTTACGGCCTGTTTAAAAACAAGATTTCCTACCCTAACCCACCTTCCATACCTATCAAACTCTGACTGTTGATGGTCTCATTGGCCTCATTCAAAATCCCAAATATCAAGAACCTACGATGAATAGAACAGGAATTACAGCGAGTTAAAAATATAAAAAAATAACAGAGGGGGGGATCCTTTGTTTTTTTTACGGCCAGTTAAAAAAATAGATTTCCTGCTAACCTACTCTATAATGTAGGCAATTTCATGCTGACTTTGCAACTGAAACCCGTTTGGGACTACTCCTCTTAGATTGGCGGCTGCAACGTTTTTAACGGGGGCCACTTTTGTCATAAAAAAACATGCCAAACGGCAGGCTCAAATTTGAAATTGCCATCAGAATTCTTTCGAACTCTGACAAGTTGATGGCCTCATTGGCATCATTCAAAATCCCGAATATCAAGATCCTACATTAAATAGAACAGGAATTGGAGCGAGTTTAAAATTTAAAAAAGTAACAAAGGGGGGACCCTTGGTTTTTGTTACGGCCAGTTTAAAGAATAGATTTACTTCTAACCTACTCTACAATGTAGGTAATTTCATGCTGACTTTGAAACTAAAATCCGTTTGGGACTGCACCTCTTAGTTTGGCGTCAGCAACATTTTAACGAGGGCCACTTTTGTCATAAAAAAACATGCCAAACGGCAGGCTCAAATTTGAAATAGCCATCAGAATTCTCTCAAACTCTGACCAGTTGATGGCCTCATTGGCATCATTCAAAATACCAAATATCAAGATCCTACGATAAATAGAACAAGAATTAGAGCGAGTTTAAAATTTTAAAAAGTAACAAAGGGGGGATTCTTGGTTTTTTTTACGGCCAGTTTAAAAAATAGATTTCCTTCTAACCTACTCTATAACGTAGGCAATTTCTCGCTGACTTTGAAACTGAAACCCATTTGGGACTGCTCCTCTTAGATTGGCGGCAGCAACATTTTAACGAGGGCCACTTTTGTCATAAAAAATAATCCAAATGGCAGGCTCAAATTTGAAATGGCCATCGGAATTCTTTCAAACTCTGACCAGTTGATGGCCTCATTGGCCTCATTTATAATGCGGAATATCAAGATCCTACAACAAATATAACAGGAATTAGAGCGAGTTTAAAATTTAAAAAAGTAACAAAGGGGGACCCTTGGTTTTTTTTACGGCCTGTTTAAAAAATAGATTTCCTACCCTACCTTCCATGCATAGCAAACTCTGACCAGTTGATGGTCTCGTTGCTCTCATTCAATATCCCAAATATCATGATACTACGATAAATAGAACAGGAATTAGAGCGAGTTTAAAATTTTAAAAAGTAACAAAGGGGGGATTCTTGGTTTTTTCTACGGCCAGTTTAAAAAATAGATTTCCTTCTAACCTACTCTATAACGTAGGCAATTTCTCGCTGACTTTGAAACAAAAACCCGTTTGGGACTGCTCCTCTTAGATTGGCGGCAGCAACATTATAACGAGGGCCACTTTTGTCATAAAAAGTATTCCAAATGGCAGGCTCAAATTTGAAGTGGCCATCGGAATACTTTCAAACTCTGACCAATTGATTGCCTCATTGGCCTCATTTATAATGCGGAATATCAAGATCCTACGACAAATAGAACAGGAATTAGAGCGAGTTTAAAATTAAAAAAAGTAACAAAGGGGGACCCTTGGTTTTTTTTACGGCCTGTTTAAAAAACAGATTTCCTACCCTAATCTACCTTCCATACATACCTAACTCTGACCAGTTGATGGTCTCATTGACCTTTTTCAAAATCCCAAATATCAAGAACCTACGATAAATCGAACAGGAATTACAGCGAGTTAAAAATATAAAAAAATAACAGAGGGGGGGACCCTTTGTTTTTTTACGGCCAGTTAAAATAATAGATTCCCTTCTAACCTACTCTATAATGTAGGTAATTTCATGCTGACTTTGAAACAAAAACCCGTTTGGGACTGCACCTCTTAGTTTGGCGTCAGCAACATTTTAACGACGGCCACTTTTGTCATAAAAAAACATGAGGGGGGGATCCTTTGTTTTTTTTACGGCCAGTTAAAAAAATAGATTTCCTGCTAACCTACTCTATAATGTAGGCAATTTCATGCTGACTTGGAAACTGAAACCCGTTTGGGACTGCTCCTCTTAGATTGGCGGCAGCAACATATTAACGAGGGCCACTCTTGTCATAAAAAATATTCCAAATGGCAGGCTCAAATTTGAAATGGCCATCGGAATTCTTTCAAACTCTGACCAGTTGATGGCCTCATTGGCCTCATTTATAATGCGGAATATCAAGATCCTACAACAAATAGAACAGGAATAAGAGCGAGTGTAAAATTTAAAAAAGTAACAAAGGGGGACCCTTGGTTTTTTTTACGGCCAGTTTAAAAAATAGATTTCCTTCTACCCTACTCTATAATGTAGGTAATTTCATGCTGACTTTGAAACAAAAACCCGTTTGGGACTGCACCTCTTAGTTTGGCGTCAGCAACATTTTAACGAGGGCCACTTTTGTCATAAAAAAACATGCCAAACGGCAGGTTCAAATTTGAAATAGCAATGGGAATTCTTTCAAACTCTGACCAGTTGATGGCCTCATTGGCCTCATTTATAATGCGGAATATCGAGATCCTACGACAAATAGAACAGGAATTAGAGCGAGTTTAAAATTTAAAAAAGTCACAAAGGGGGACCCTTGGTTTTTTTTACGGCCTGTTTAAAAACAAGATTTCCTACCCTAACCCACCTTCCATACCTATCAAACTCTGACTGTTGATGGTCTCATTGGCCTCATTCAAAATCCCAAATATCAAGAACCTACGATGAATAGAACAGGAATTACAGCGAGTTAAAAATATAAAAAAATAACAGAGGGGGGGATCCTTTGTTTTTTTTACGGCCAGTTAAAAAAATAGATTTCCTGCTAACCTACTCTATAATGTAGGCAATTTCATGCTGACTTTGCAACTGAAACCCGTTTGGGACTACTCCTCTTAGATTGGCGGCTGCAACGTTTTTAACGGGGGCCACTTTTGTCATAAAAAAACATGCCAAACGGCAGGCTCAAATTTGAAATTGCCATCAGAATTCTTTCGAACTCTGACAAGTTGATGGCCTCATTGGCATCATTCAAAATCCCGAATATCAAGATCCTACATTAAATAGAACAGGAATTGGAGCGAGTTTAAAATTTAAAAAAGTAACAAAGGGGGGACCCTTGGTTTTTGTTACGGCCAGTTTAAAGAATAGATTTACTTCTAACCTACTCTACAATGTAGGTAATTTCATGCTGACTTTGAAACTAAAATCCGTTTGGGACTGCACCTCTTAGTTTGGCGTCAGCAACATTTTAACGAGGGCCACTTTTGTCATAAAAAATATTCCAAATGGCAGGCTCAACTTTGAAATGGCCATCGGAATTCTTTCAAACTCTGACCAGTTGATGGCCTCATTGGCCTCATTTATAATGCGGAATATCAAGATCCTACAACAAATAGAACAGGAATAAGAGCGAGTGTAAAATTTAAAAAAGTAACAAAGGGGGACCCTTGGTTTTATTTACGGCCTGTTTAAAAAATAGATTTCCTACCCTAATCTACCTCCCATACATACCAAACTCTGACCAGTTGATGGTCTCATTAACCTTATTCAAAATCCCAAATATCAAGAACCTACAATAAATCGAACAGGAATTACAGCGAGTTAAAAATATGAAAAAATAACAGAGGGGGGGACCCTTTGTTTTTTTACGGCCAGTTAAAATAATAGATTTCCTTCTAACCTACTCTATAATGTAGGTAATTTCATGCTGACTTTGAAACAAAAACCCGTTTGGGACTGCACCTCTTAGTTTGGCATCAGCAACATTTTAACGAGGGCCACTTTTGTCATAAAAAAATATTCCAAATGGCAGGTTCAAATTTGAAATAGCAATGGGAATTCTTTCCAACTCTGACCAGTTGATGGCCTCATTGGCCTCCTTTATAATGCGGAACATCAAGATCCTACGACAAATAGAACAGGAATTAGAGCGAGTTTGAAATTTAAAAAAGTAACAAAGGGGGACCATTGGTTTTTTTTACGGCCTGCTTAAAAAATAGATTTCCTACCCTAACCTACCTTCCATACATACCAAACTCTGACCAGTTGATGGTCTCATTGCCCTCATTCAATATCCCAAATATCAAGATCCTACATTAAATAGGACAGGAATTGGAGCGAGTTTAAAATTTTAAAAAGTAACAAAGGGGGGACCCTTGGTTTTTGTTACGGCCAGTTTAAAAAATAGATTTACTTCTAACCTACTCTATAATGTAGGTAATTTCATACTGACTTTGAAACTAAAATCCGTTTGGGACTGCACCTCTTAGTTTGGCGTCAGCAACATTTTAACGAGGGCCACTTTTGTCATAAAAAAACATGCCAAACGGCAGGCTCAAATTTGAAATAGCCATCAGAATTCTCTCAAACTCTGACCAGTTGATGGCCTCATTGGCATCATTCAAAATACCAAATATCAAGATCCTACAACAAATAGAACAGGAATTAGAGCGAGTTTAAATTTTTAAAAAGTAACAAAGGGGGATTCTTGGTTTTTTTTACGGCCAGTTTAAAAAATAGATTTCCTACCCTAACCTACCTTCCATACATACCAAACTCTGACCAGTTGATGGCCTCATTGGCCTCATTCAAAATCCTGAATATCAAGATCCTATAATAAATACAACAGGAATTAGAGCGAGTTTAAAATTTAAAAAAGTAACAAAGGGGGGATTCTTGGTTTTTTTTACGGCCAGTTTAAAAAATAGATTTCCTTCTACCCTACTCTATAACGTAGGCAATTTCATGCTGACTTTGAAACTGAAACCCGTTTGGGACTACTCTTCTTAGATTGGCGGCAGCAAATTTTTTAACGGGGGCCACTTTTGTCATAGAAAAACATGCCAAACGGCAGGCTCAAATTTAAAATTGCCATCAGAATTCTTTCGAACTCTGACCAGTTGATGGCCTCATTAGCATCATTCAAATTCCCGAATATCAAGATCCTACATTAAATAGAACAGGAATTAGAGCGAGTTTAAAATTTAAAAAAGTAACAAAGGGGGGAACCTTGGTTTTTGTTACGGCCAGTTTAAAAAATAGATTTCCTTCTACCCTACTCTATAACGTAGGCAATTTCATGCTGACTTTGAAACTGAAGCCCGTTTGGGACTACTCCTCTTAGATTGGCGGCAGCAGCGTTTTTAACGGGGGCCACTTTTGTCATAAAAAAACATGCCAAACGGCAGGCTCAAATTTGAAATTGCCATCAGAATTCTTTCGAACTCTGACAAGTTGATGGCCTCATTGGCATCATTCAAAATCCCGAATATCAAGATCCTACATTAAATAGAACAGGAATTGGAGCGAGTTTAAAATTTAAAAAAGTAACAAAGGGGGGACCCTTGGTTTTTGTTACGGCCAGTTTAAAAAATAGATTTACTTCTAACCTACTCTATAATGTAGGTAATTTCATACTGACTTTGAAACTAAAATCCGTTTGGGACTGCACCTCTTAGTTTGGCGTCAGCAACATTTTAACGAGGGCCACTTTTGTCATAAAAAAACATGCCAAACGGCAGGCTCAAATTTGAAATAGCCATCAGAATTCTCTCAAACTCTGACCAGTTGATGGCCTCATTGGCATCATTCAAAATACCAAATATCAAGATCCTACGATAAATAGAACAAGAATTAGAGCGAGTTTAAAATTTTAAAAAGTAACAAAGGGGAGATTCTTGGTTTTTTTTACGGCCAGTTTAAAAAATAGATTTCCTTCTAACCTACTCTATAACGTAGGCAATTTCTCGCTGACTTTGAAACTGAAACCCATTTGGGACTGCTCCTCTTAGATTGGCGGCAGCAACATTTTAACGAGGGCCACTTTTGTCATAAAAAATATTCCAAATGGCAGGCTCAAATTTGAAATGGCCATCGGAATTCTTTCAAACTCTGACCAGTTGATGGCCTCATTGGCCTCATTTATAATGCGGGATATCAAGATCCTACAACAAATATAACAGGAATTAGAGCGAGTTTAAAATTTAAAAAAGTAACAAAGGGGGACCCTTGGTTTTTTTTACGGCCTGTTTAAAAAATAGATTTCCTACCCTAACCTACCTTCCATGCATAGCAAACTCTGACCAGTTGATGGTCTCGTTGCTCTCATTCAATATCCCAAATATCATGATACTACGATAAATGGAACAGGAATTAGAGCGAGTTTAAAATTTTAAAAAGTAACAAAGGGGGGATTCTTGGTTTTTTCTACGGCCAGTTTAAAAAATAGATTTCCTTCTAACCTACTCTATAACGTAGGCAATTTCTCGCTGACTTTGAAACAAAAACCCGTTTGGGACTGCTCCTCTTAGATTGGCGGCAGCAACATTTTAACGAGGGCCACTTTTGTCATAAAATGTATTCCAAATGGCAGGCTCAAATTTGAAGTGGCCATCGGAATACTTTCAAACTCTGACCAGTTGATTGCCTCATTGGCCTCATTTATAATGCGGAATATCAAGATCCTACGACAAATAGAACAGGAATTAGAGCGAGTTTAAAATTAAAAAAAGTAACAAAGGGGGACCCTTGGTTTTTTTTACGGCCTGTTTAAAAAACAGATTTCCTACCCTAATCTACCTTCCATACATACAAAACTCTGACCAGTTGATGGTCTCATTGACCTTTTTCAAAATCCCAAATATCAAGAACCTACGATAAATCGAACAGGAATTACAGCGAGTTAAAAATATAAAAAAATAACAGAGGGGGGGACCCTTTGTTTTTATTACGGCCAGTTAAAATAATAGATTTCCTTCTAACCTACTCTATAATGTAGGTAATTTCATGCTGACTTTGAAACAAAAACCCGTTTGGGACTGCACCTCTTAGTTTGGCGTCAGCAACATTTTAACGACGACCACTTTTGTCATAAAAAAACATGCCAAACGGCAGGCTCAAATTTGAAATAGCAATGGGAATTCTTTCAAACTCTGACCAGTTGATGGCCTCATTGGCCTCATTTATAATACCAAATATCAAGATCCTACGATAAATAGAACAAGAATTAGAGCGAGTTTAAAATTTTAAAAAGTAACAAAGGGGAGATTCTTGGTTTTTTTTACGGCCAGTTTAAAAAATAGATTTCCTTCTAACCTACTCTATAACGTAGGCAATTTCTCGCTGACTTTGAAACTGAAACCCTTTGGGACTACTCCTCTTAGATTGGCGGCAGCAACATTTTAACGAGGGCCACTTTTGTCATAAAAAATATTCCAAATGGCAGGCTCAAATTTGAAATGGCCATCGGAATTCTTTCAAACTCTGACCAGTTGATGGCCTCATTGGCCTCATTTATAATGCGGAATATCAAGATCCTACAACAAATATAACAGGAATTAGAGCGAGTTTAAAATTTAAAAAAGTAACAAAGGGGGACCCTTGGTTTTTTTTACGGCCTGTTTAAAAAATAGATTTCCTACCCTAACCTACCTTCCATGCATAGCAAACTCTGACCAGTTGATGGTCTCGTTGCTTTCATTCAATATCCCAAATATCATGATACTACGATAAATAGAACAGGAATTAGAGCGAGTTTAAAATTTTAAAAAGTAACAAAGGGGGGATTCTTGGTTTTTTCTACGGCCAGTTTAAAAAATAGATTTCCTTCTAACCTACTCTATAACGTAGGCAATTTCTCGCTGACTTTGAAACAAAAACCCGTTTGGGACTGCTCCTCTTAGATTGGCGGCAGCAACATTTTAACGAGGGCCACTTTTGTCATAAAAAGTATTCCAAATGGCAGGCTCAAATTTGAAGTGGCCATCGGAATACTTTCAAACTCTGACCAGTTGATTGCCTCATTGGCCTCATTTATAATGCGGAATATCAAGATCCTACGACAAATAGAACAGGAATTAGAGCGAGTTTAAAATTAAAAAAAGTAACAAAGGGGGACCCTTGGTTTTTTTTACGGCCTGTTTAAAAAACAGATTTCCTACCCTAATCTACCTTCCATACATACAAAACTCTGACCAGTTGATGGTCTCATTGACCTTTTTCAAAATCCCAAATATCAAGAACCTACGATAAATCGAACAGGAATTACAGCGAGTTAAAAATATAAAATAATAACAGAGGGGGGGACCCTTTGTTTTTTTTACGGCCAGTTAAAATAATAGATTTCCTTCTAACCTACTCTATAATGTAGGTAATTTCATGCTGACTTTGAAACAAAAACCCGTTTGGGACTGCACCTCTTAGTTTGGCGTCAGCAACATTTTAACGACGGCCACTTTTGTCATAAAAAAACATGCCAAACGGCAGGTTCAAATTTGAAATAGCAATGGGAATTCTTTCAAACTCTGACCAGTTGATGGCCTCATTGGCCTCATTTATAATGCGGAATATTGAGATCCTACGACAAACAGAACAGGAATTAGAGCGAGTTTAAAATTTAAAAAAGTCACAAAGGGGGACCCTTGGTTTTTTTTACGGCCTGTTTAAAAACAAGATTTCCTACCCTAACCCACCTTCCATACCTATCAAACTCTGACTGTTGATGGTCTCATTGGCCTCATTCAAAATCCCAAATATCAAGAACCTACGATGAATAGAACAGGAATTACAGCAAGTTAAAAATATAAAAAAATAACAGAGGGGGGGATCCTTTGTTTTTTTTACGGCCAGTTAAAAAAATAGATTTCCTGCTAACCTACTCTATAATGTAGGCAATTTCATGCTGACTTGGAAACTGAAACCCGTTTCGGACTGCTCCTCTCAGATTGGCGTCAGCAACGTTTTTAACGAGGGCCACATTTATCCAAAAAAAACATGACAAACGGCAGGCCAAATTTGAAATAGCCATCGGAATTCTTTCAAACTGTGACCAGTTGTTGGTCTCATTGGCATCATTCAAAGTCCCGAATATCAAGATCCTACATTAAATAGAACAGGAATTAGAGCGAGTTTAAAATTTAAAAAAGTAACAAAGGGGGGATTCTTGGTTTTTTTTACGGCCAGTTTAAAAAATAGATTTCCTTCTAACCTTCTCTATAATGTAGGCAATTTCTCACTGACTTTGAAACTGAAACCCGTTTGGGACTGCTCCTCTTAGATTGGCGGCAGCAACATTTTAACGAGGGCCACTTTTGTCATAAAAAATATTCCAAATGGCAGGCTCAAATTTGAAATGGCCATCGGAATTCTTTCAAACTCTGACCAGTTGATTGCCTCATTGGCCTCATTTTTAATGCGGAATATCGAGATCTTACGACAAATAGAACAGGAATTAGAGCGAGTTTAAAATTTAAAAAAGTAACAAAGGGGGACCCTTGGTTTTTTTTACGGCCTGTTTGAAAAGAAGATTTCCTACCCTAACCCACCTTCCATACCTATCAAACTCTGACTGTTGATGGTCTCATCTGCCTCATTCAATATCCCAAATATCAAGAACCTACGATAAATAGAACAAGAATTAGAGCGAGTTTAAAATTTTAAAAAGTAACAAAGGGGGGATTCTTGGTTTTTTTTACGGCCAGTTTAAAAAATAGATTTCCTTCTACCCTACTCTATAACGTAGGCAATTTCTCGCTGACTTTGAAACTGAAACCCGTTTGGGACTACTCCTCTTAGATTGGCGGCTGCAACGTTTTT
Organism: Membranipora membranacea; assembly: GCA_914767715.1. NCBI lineage: Eukaryota > Metazoa > Bryozoa > Gymnolaemata > Cheilostomatida > Membraniporidae > Membranipora > Membranipora membranacea. The sequence goes on from OU612072.1 coordinate 13,412,111, forward strand.
AACGGGGGCCACTTTTGTCATAAAAAAACATGCCAAACGGCAGGCTCAAATTTGAAATTGCCATCAGAATTCTTTCGAACTCTGACAAGTTGATGGCCTCATTGGCATCATTCAAAATCCCGAATATCAAGATCCTACATTAAATAGAACAGGAATTGGAGCGAGTTTAAAATTTAAAAAAGTAACAAAGGGGGGACCCTTGGTTTTTGTTACGGCCAGTTTAAAGAATAGATTTACTTCTAACCTACTCTATAATGTAGGTAATTTCATGCTGACTTTGAAACTAAAATCCGTTTGGGACTGCACCTCTTAGTTTGGCGTCAGCAACATTTTAACGAGGGCCACTTTTGTCATAAAAAAACATGCCAAACAGCAGGCTCAAATTTGAAATAGCCATCGGAATTCTTTCAAACTCTGACCAGTCGATGGCCTCATTGGCATCATTCAAAATACCAAATATCAAGATCCTACGATAAATAGAACAAGAATTAGAGCGAGTTTAAAATTTTAAAAAGTAACAAAGGGGGGATTCTTGGTTTTTTTTACGGCCAGTTTAAAGAATAGATTTCCTTCTAACCTACTCTATAACGTAGGCAATTTCTCGCTGACTTTGAAACTGAAACCCGTTTGGGACTGCTCCTCTTAGATTGGCGGCAGCAACATTTTAACGAGGGCCACTTTTGTCATAAAAAATATTCCAAATGGCAGGCTCAAATTTGAAATGGCCATCGGAATTCTTTCAAACTCTGACCAGTTGATGGCCTCATTGGCCTCATTTATAATGCGGAATATCAAGATCCTACAACAAATAGAACAGGAATAAGAGCGAGTGTAAAATTTAAAAAAGTAACAAAGGGGGACCCTTGGTTTTATTTACGGCCTGTTTAAAAAATAGATTTCCTACCCTAATCTACCTCCCATACATACCAAACTCTGACCAGTTGATGGTCTCATTAACCTTATTCAAAATCCCAAATATCAAGAACCTACAATAAATCGAACAGGAATTACAGCGAGTTAAAAATATGAAAAAATAACAGAGGGGGGGACCCTTTGTTTTTTTACGGCCAGTTAAAATAATAGATTTCCTTCTAACCTACTCTATAATGTAGGTAATTTCATGCTGACTTTGAAACAAAAACCAGTTTGGGACTGCACCTCTTAGTTTGGCGTCAGCAACATTTTAACGAGGGCCACTTTTGTCATAAAAAAATATTCCAATGGCAGGTTCAAATTTGAAATAGCAATGGGAATTCTTTCCAACTCTGACCAGTTGATGGCCTCATGTGCCTCCTTTATAATGCGGAACATCAAGATCCTACGACAAATAGAACAGGAATTAGAGCGAGTTTGAAATTTAAAAAAGTAACAAAGGGGGACCATTGGTTTTTTTTACGGCCTGTTTAAAAAATAGATTTCCTACCCTAACCTACCTTCCATACATACCAAACTCTGACCAGTTGATGGTCTCATTGCCCTCATTCAATATCCCAAATATCAAGATCCTACAATAAATAGGACAGGAATTGGAGCGAGTTTAAAATTTTAAAAAGTAACAAAGGGGGGATTCTTGGTTTTTCTTACGGTCAGTTTAAAAAATAGATTTACTTCTAACCTACTCTATAATGTAGGTAATTTCATACTGACTTTGAAACTATAATCCGTTTGGGACTGCACCTCTTAGTTTGGCGCCAGCAACATTTTAACGAGGGCCACTTTTGTCATAAAAAAACATGCCAAACGGCAGGCTCAAATTTGAAATAGCCATCAGAATTCTTTCAAACTCTGACCAGTTGATGGCCTCATTGGCATCATTCAAAATACCAAATATCAAGATCCTACGATAAATAGAACAAGAATTAGAGCGAGTTTAAAATTTTAAAAAGTAACAAAGGGGGGATTCTTTGTTTTTTTTTTCGGCCAGTTTAAAAAATAGATTTCCTTCTAACCTACTCTATAACGTAGGCAATTTCTCGCTGACTTTGAAACTGAAACCCGTTTGGGACTGCTCCTCTTAGATTGGCGGCAGCAACATTTTAACGAGGGCCACTTTTGTCATAAAAAGTATTCCAAATGGCAGGCTCAAATTTGAAGTGGCCATCGGAATACTTTCAAACTCTGACCAGTTGATTGCCTCATTGGCCTCATTTATAATGCGGAATATCAAGATCCTACGACAAATAGAACAGGAATTAGAGCGAGTTTAAAATTAAAAAAAGTAACAAAGGGGGACCCTTGGTTTTTTTTACGGCCTGTTTAAAAAACAGATTTCCTACCCTAACCTACCTTCCATACATACCTAACTCTGACCAGTTGATGGTCTCATTGACATTTTTCAAAATCCCAAATATCAAGAACCTACGATAAATAGAACAGGAATTACAGCGAGTTAAAAATATAAAAAAATAACAGAGGGGGGGACCCTTTGTTTTTTTTACGGCCAGTTAAAATAATAGATTTCCTTCTAACCTACTCTATAATGTAGGTAATTTCATGCTGACTTTGAAACAAAAACCCGTTTGGGACTGCACCTCTTAGTTTGGCGTCAGCAACATTTTAACGACGGCCACTTTTGTCATAAAAAAATATTCCAAATGGCAGGTTCAAATTTGAAATAGCAATGGGAATTCTTTCAAACTCTGACCAGTTGATGGCCTCATTGGCCTCCTTTATAATGCGGAATATCAAGATCCTACAACAAATAGAACAGGAATTAGAGCGAGTTTAAAATTAAAAAAAGTAACAAAGGGGGACCCTTGGTTTTTTTTACGGCCTGTTTAAAAAATAGATTTCCTACCCTAAGCTACCTTCCATACATAGCAAACTCTGACCAGTTGATGGTCTCGTTGCCCTCATTCAATATCCCAAATATCATGATACTACGATAAATAGAACAGGAATTAGAGCGAGTTTAAAATTTTAAAAAGTAACAAAGGGGGGATTCTTGGTTTTTTTTACGGCCAGTTTAAAAAATAGATTTCCTTCTACCCTACTCTATAACGTAGGCAATTTCATGCTGACTTTGAAACTGAAACCCGTTTGGGACTACTCCTCTCAGATTGGCGGCAGCAACTTTTTTAAGGGGGGCCACTTTTGTCATAAAAAAACATGCCAAACGGCAGGCTCAAATTTGAAATTGCCATCAGAATTCTTTCGAACTCTGACCGGTTGATGGCCTCATTGGCATCATTCAAAATCCCGAATATCAAGATCCTACATTAAATAGAACAGGAATTAGAGCGAGTTTAAAATTTAAAAAAGTAACAAAGGGGGAACCTTGGTTTTTGTTACGGCCAGTTTAAAAAATAGATTTCCTTCTACCCTACTCTATAACGTAGGCAATTTCATGCTGACTTTGAAACTGAAACCCGTTTGGGACTACTCCTCTTAGATTGGCGGAAGCAACGTTTTTAACGGGGGCCACTTTTGTCATAAAAAAACATGCCAAACGGCAGGCTCAAATTTGAAATTGCCATCAGAATTCTTTCAAACTCTGACCAGTTGATGGCCTCATTGGCATCATTCAAAATACCAAATATCAAGATCCTACGATAAATAGAACAAGAATTAGAGCGAGTTTAAAATTTTAAAGAGTAACAAAGGGGGGATTCTTGGTTTTTTTTACGGCCAGTTTAAAAAATAGATTTCCTTCTAACCTACTCTATAACGTAGGCAATTTCTCGCTGACTTTGAAACTGAAACCCGTTTGGGACTGCTCATCTTAGATTGGCGGCAGCAACATTTTAACGAGGGCCACTTTTGTCATAAAAAATATTCCAAATGGCAGGCTCAAATTTGAAATGGCCATCAGAATTCTTTTAAACTCTGACCAGTTGATGGCCTCATTGGCATCATTCAAAATACCAAATATCAAGATCCTACGATAAATAGAACAAGAATTAGAGCGAGTTTAAAATTTTAAAAAGTAACAAAGGGGGGATTCTTGGTTTTTTTTACGGCCAGTTTAAAAAATAGATTTCCTTCTAACCTACTCTATAACGTAGGCAATTTCTCGCTGACTTTGAAACTGAAACCCGTTTGGGACTGCTCATCTTAGATTGGCGGCAGCAACATTTTAACGAGGGCCACTTTTGTCATAAAAAGTATTCCAAATGGCAGGCTCAATTTTGAAATGGCCATCGGAATTCTTTCAAACTCTGACCAGATGATGGCCTCATTGGCCTCATTTATAATGCGGAATATCAAGATCCTATAACAAATATAACTGGAATTAGAGCGAGTTTAAAATTTAAAAAAGTAATAAAGGGGGACCCTTGGTTTTTTTTACGGCCTGTTTAAAAAATAGATTTCCTACCCTAACCTACCTTCCATACATAGCAAACTCTGACCAGTTGATGGTCTCGTTGCCCTCATTCAATATCCCAAATATCATGATACTACGATAAATAGAACAGGAATTAGAGCGAGTTTAAAATTTTAAAAAGTAACAAAGGGGGGATTCTTGGTTTTTTTTACGGCCAGTTTAAAAAATAGATTTCCTTCTAACCTACTCTATAACGTAGGCAATTTCTCGCTGACTTTGAAACTGAAACCCGTTTGGGACTGCTCATCTTAGATTGGCGGCAGCAACATTTTAACGAGGGCCACTTTTGTCATAAAAAATATTCCAAATGGCAGGCTCAAATTTGAAATGGCCATCGGAATTCTTTCAAAATCTGACCAGTTGATGGCCTCATTGGCATCATTCAAAATACCAAATATCAAGATCCTGCGATAAATAGAACAAGAATTAGAGCGAGTTTAAAATTTTAAAAAGTAACAAAGGGGGGATTCTTGGTTTTTTTTACGGCCAGTTTAAAAAACAGATTTCCTTCTAACCTACTCTATAACGTAGGCAATTTCTCGCTGACTTTGAAACTGAAACCCGTTTGGGACTGCTCCTCTTAGATTGGCGGCAGCAACATTTTAACGAGGGCCACTTTTGTCATAAAAAATATTCCAAATGGCAGGCTCAAATTTGAAATGGCCATCGGAATTCTTTCAAACTCTGACCAGATGATGGCCTCATTGGCCTCATTTATAATGCGGAATATCAAGATCCTACAACAAATATAACAGGAATTAGAGCGAGTTTAAAATTTAAAAAAGTAATAAAGGGGGACCCTTGGTTTTTTTTACGGCCTGTTTAAAAAATAGATTTCCTACCCTAACCTACCTTCCATGCATAGCAAACTCTGACCAGTTGATGGTCTCAATGCCCTCATTCAATATCCCAAATATCATGATACTACGATAAATAGAACAGGAATTAGAGCGAGTTTAAAATTTTGAAAAGTAACAAAGGGGGGATTCTTGGTTTTTTCTACGGCCAGTTTAAAAAATAGATTTCCTTCTAACCTACTCTATAACGTAGGCAATTTCTCGCTGACTTTGAAACAAAAACCCGTTTGGGACTGCTCCTCTTAGATTGGCGGCAGCAACATTTTAACGAGGGCCACTTTTGTCATAAAAAGTATTCCAAATGGCAGGCTCAAATTTGAAGTGGCCATCGGAATACTTTCAAACTCTGACCAGTTGATGGCCTCATTGGCCTCATTTATAAGGCGGAATATCAAGATCCTACAACAAATAGAACAGGAATTAGAGCGAGTTTAAAATAAAAAAAAGTAACAAAGGGGGACCCTTGGTTTTTTTTACGGCCTGTTTTAAAAACAGATTTCCTACCCTAACCTATCTTCCATACATACCTAACTCTGACCAGTTGATGGTCTCATTGACCTTTTTTAAAATCCCAAATATCAAGAACCTACGATAAATAGAACAGGAATTACAGCGAGTTTAAAATTTTTAAAAAGTAACAAAGGGGGAATTCTTGGTTTTTTCTACGGCCAGTTTAAAAAATAGATTTCCTTCTAACCTACTCTATAACGTAGGCAGTTTCTCGCTGCCTTTGAAACTGAAACCCGTTTGGGACTGCACCTCTTAGTTTGGCGTCAGCAACATTTTAACGACGGCCACTTTTGTCATAAAAAAATATTCCAAATGGCAGGTTCAAATTTGAAATAGCAATGGGAATTCTTTCAGACTCTGACCAGTTGATGGCCTCATTGGCCTCCTTTATAATGCGGAATATCGAGATCCTACGACAAATAGAACAGGAATTAGAGCGAGTTTAAAATTTAAAAAAGTAACGAAGGGGGACCCTTGGTTTTTTTTACGGCCTGTTTAAAAACAAGATTTCCTACCCTAACCTACCTTCCATACCTATCAAACTCTGACTCTTGATGGTCTTATTGGCCTCATTCAAAATCCCAAATATCAACAACCTACGATAAATAGAACAGGAATTACAGCGAGTTAAAAATATAAAAAAATAACAGAGGGGGGGAACCCTTGGTTTTTTTTACGGCCAGTTAAAAAAATAGATTTCCTGCTAACCTACTCTACAATGTAGGCAATTTCATGCTGACTTTGAAACTGAAACCCGTTTGGGACTGCTCCTCTTAGTTTGGCGTCAGCAACGTTTATAACGAGGGCCACTTTTGTCGTAAAAAACATGCCAAACGACAGGCTCAAATTTGATATAGCCATCAGAATTCTTTCGAACTCTGACCAGTTGATCGCCTCATTGGCATCATTCAAAATCCCGAATATCAAGATCCCACGACAAATAGAACAGGAATTAGAGCGAGTTTAAAATTTAAAAAAGTAACAAAGGGGGACCCTTGGTTTTTTTAACGGCCTGTTTAAAAAATAGATTATCTACCCTAACCTACCTTCCATACATACCAAACTCTGACCAGTTGATGGTCTCATTGCCCTCATTCAATATCCCAAATATCAAGATACTACGATAAATAGAACAGGAATTAGAGCGAGTTTAAAATTTTAAAAAGTAACAAAGGGGGGATTCTTGGTTTTTTCTACGGCCAGTTTAAAAAATAGATTTCCTTCTAACCTACTCTATAACGTAGGCAATTTCTCGCTGACTTTGAAACTGAAACCCGTTTGGGACTGCTCCTCTTAGATTGGCGGGAGCAACATTTTAACGAGGGCCACTTTTGTCATAAAAAGTATTCCAAATGGCAGGCTCAAATTTGAAGTGGCCATCGGAATACTTTCAAACTCTGACCAGTTGATGGCCTCATTGGCCTCATTTATAATGCGGAATATCAAGATCCTACAACAAATAGAACAGGAATTAGAGCGAGTTTAAAATTTAAAAAAGTAACCAAGGGGGACCCTTGGTTTTTTTACGGCCTGTTTAAAAAATAGATTTCCTACCCTAACCTACCTTCCATACATACCAAACTCTGACCAGTTGATGGTCTCGTTGACCTCATTCAAAATCCCAAATATCAAGAACATACGATAAATAGAACAGGAATTACAGCGAGTTTAAAATTTTAAAAAAGTAACAAAGGGGGATTCCTTGTTTTTTCTACGGCCAGTTTAAAAAATAGATTTCCTTCTAACCTACTCTATAACGTAGGCAATTTCTCGCTGCCTTTGAATCTGAAACCCGTTTGGGACTGCTCCTCTTAGATTGGCGGCAGCAACCTTTAAGCGAGGGCCACTTTTGTCATAAAAAATATTCCAAATGGCAGGCTCAAATTTGAAATGGCCATCGGAATTTTTTCAAACTCTGACCAGTTGATGGCCTCATTGGCCTCATTCATAATGCGGAATATCAAGATCCTACAACAAATAGAACAGGAATAAGAGCGAGTTTAAAATTTAAAAAAGTAACAAAGGGGGACCCTTGGTTTTTTTTACGGCCTGTTTAAAAAATAGATTTCCTACCCTAATCTACCTTCCATACATACCAAACTCTGACCAGTTGATGGTCTCATTGACCTTATTCAAATCCCCAATATCAAGAACCTACGATAAATAGAACAGGAATTACAGCGAGTTAAAAATATAAAAAAAATAACAAAGGGGGGGATCCTTTGTTTTTTTTACGGCCAGTTAAAAAAATAGATTTCCTGCTAACCTACTCTATAACGTAGGCAATTTCATGCTGACTTGGAAACTGAAACCCGTTTTGGACTGCTCCTCTCAGATTGGCGTCAGCAACGTTTTTAACGAGGGCCACATTTATCATAAAAAAACATGACAAACGGCAGGCCAAATTTGAAATAGCCATCGGAATTCTTTCAAACTCTGACCAGTTGTTGGTCTCATTGGCATCATTCAACATCCTGAATATCAAGATCCTACAATAAATACAACAGGAATTAGAGCGAGTTTAAAATTTAAAAAAGTAACAAAGGGGGGATTCTTGGTTTTTTTTACGGCCAGTTTAAAAAATAGATTTCCTTCTACCCTACTCTATAACGTAGGCAATTTCATGCTGACTTTGAAACTGAAACCCGTTTGGGACTACTCCTCTTAGATTGGCGGCAGCAACGTTTTTAACGGGGGCCACTTTTGTCATAAAAAAACATGCCAAACGGCAGGCTCAAATTTGAAATTGCCATCAGAATTCTTTCGAACTCTGACAAGTTGATGGCCTCATTGGCATCATTCAAAATCCCGAATATCAAGATCCTACATTAAATAGAACAGGAATTGGAGCGATTTTAAAATTTAAAAAAGTAACAAAGGGGGGACCCTTGGTTTTTGTTACGGCCAGTTTAAAAAATAGATTTACTTCTAACCTTCTCTATAACGTAGGCAATTTCTCGCTGACTTTGAAACTGAAACCCGTTTGGGACTGCTCCTCTTAGATTGGCGGCAGCAACATTTTAACGAGGGCCACTTTTGTCATAAAAAATATTCCAAATGGCAGGCTCAAATTTGAAATGGCCATCGGAATTCTTTCAAACTCTGACCAGATGATGGCCTCATTGGCCTCATTTATAATGCGGAATATCAAGATCCTACAACAAATATAACAGGAATTAGAGCGAGTTTAAAATTTAAAAAAGTAATAAAGGGGGACCCTTGGTTTTTTTTACGGCCTGTTTAAAAAATAGATTTCCTACCCTAACCTACCTTCCATGCATAGCAAACTCTGACCAGTTGATGGTCTCGTTGCCCTCATTCAATATCCCAAATATCATGATACTACGATAAATAGAACAGGAATTAGAGCGAGTTTAAAATTTTGAAAAGTAACAAAGGGGGGATTCTTGGTTTTTTCTACGGCCAGTTTAAAAAATAGATTTCCTTCTAACCTACTCTATAACGTAGGCAATTTCTCGCTGACTTTGAAACAAAAACCCGTTTGGGACTGCTCCTCTTAGATTGGCGGCAGCAACATTTTAACGAGGGCCACTTTTGTCATAAAAAGTATTCCAAATGGCAGGCTCAAATTTGAAGTGGCCATCGGAATACTTTCAAACTCTGACCAGTTGATGGCCTCATTGGCCTCATTTATAAGGCGGAATATCAAGATCCTACAACAAATAGAACAGGAATTAGAGCGAGTTTAAAATAAAAAAAAGTAACAAAGGGGGACCCTTGGTTTTTTTTACGGCCTGTTTTAAAAACAGATTTCCTACCCTAACCTACCTTCCATACATACCTAACTCTGACCAGTTGATGGTCTCATTGACCTTTTTTAAAATCCCAAATATCAAGAACCTACGATAAATAGAACAGGAATTACAGCGAGTTTAAAATTTTAAAAAAGTAACAAAGGGGGGATTCTTGGTTTTTTCTACGGCCAGATTAAAAAATAGATTTCCTTCTAACCTACTCTATAACGTAGGCAGTTTCTCGCTGCCTTTGAAACTGAAACCCGTTTGGGACTGCACCTCTTAGTTTGGCGTCAGCAACATTTTAACGACGGCCACTTTTGTCATAAAAAAATATTCCAAATGGCAGGTTCAAATTTGAAATAGCAATGGGAATTCTTTCAGACTCTGACCAGTTGATGGCCTCATTGGCCTCCTTTATAATGCGGAATATCGAGATCCTACGACAAATAGAACAGGAATTAGAGCGAGTTTAAAATTTAAAAAAGTAACGAAGGGGGACCCTTGGTTTTTTTTACGGCCTGTTTAAAAACAAGATTTCCTACCCTAACCTACCTTCCATACCTATCAAACTCTGACTCTTGATGGTCTTATTGGCCTCATTCAAAATCCCAAATATCAACAACCTACGATAAATAGAACAGGAATTACAGCGAGTTAAAAATATAAAAAAATAACAGAGGGGGGGAACCCTTGGTTTTTTTTACGGCCAGTTAAAAAAATAGATTTCCTGCTAACCTACTCTACAATGTAGGCAATTTCATGCTGACTTTGAAACTGAAACCCGTTTGGGACTGCTCCTCTTAGTTTGGCGTCAGCAACGTTTATAACGAGGGCCACTTTTGTCGTAAAAAAACATGCCAAACGACAGGCTCAAATTTGATATAGCCATCAGAATTCTTTCGAACTCTGACCAGTTGATCGCCTCATTGGCATCATTCAAAATCCCGAATATCAAGATCCCACGACAAATAGAACAGGAATTAGAGCGAGTTTAAAATTTAAAAAAGTAACAAAGGGGGACCCTTGGTTTTTTTAACGGCCTGTTTAAAAACTAGATTATCTACCCTAACCTACCTTCCATACATACCAAACTCTGACCAGTTGATGGTCTCATTGCCCTCATTCAATATCCCAAATATCAAGATACTACGATAAATAGAACAGGAATTAGAGCGAGTTTAAAATTTTAAAAAGTAACAAAGGGGGGATTCTTGGTTTTTTCTACGGCCAGTTTAAAAAATAGATTTCCTTCTAACCTACTCTATAACGTAGGCAATTTCTCGCTGACTTTGAAACTGAAACCCGTTTGGGACTGCTCCTCTTAGATTGGCGGGAGCAACATTTTAACGAGGGCCACTTTTGTCATAAAAAGTATTCCAAATGGCAGGCTCAAATTTGAAGTGGCCATCGGAATACTTTCAAACTCTGACCAGTTGATGGCCTCATTGGCCTCCTTTATAATGCGGAATATCAAGATCCTACAACAAATAGAACAGGAATTAGAGCGAGTTTAAAATTAAAAAAAGTAACAAAGGGGGACCCTTGGTTTTTTTTACGGCCTGTTTAAAAAATAGATTTCCTACCCTAAGCTACCTTCCATACATAGCAAACTCTGACCAGTTGATGGTCTCGTTGCCCTCATTCAATATCCCAAATATCATGATACTACGATAAATAGAACAGGAATTAGAGCGAGTTTAAAATTTTAAAAAGTAACAAAGGGGGGATTCTTGGTTTTTTTTACGGCCAGTTTAAAAAATAGATTTCCTTCTACCCTACTCTATAACGTAGGCAATTTCATGCTGACTTTGAAACTGAAACCCGTTTGGGACTACTCCTCTCAGATTGGCGGCAGCAACTTTTTTAAGGGGGGCCACTTTTGTCATAAAAAAACATGCCAAACGGCAGGCTCAAATTTGAAATTGCCATCAGAATTCTTTCGAACTCTGACCGGTTGATGGCCTCATTGGCATCATTCAAAATCCCGAATATCAAGATCCTACATTAAATAGAACAGGAATTAGAGCGAGTTTAAAATTTAAAAAAGTAACAAAGGGGGAACCTTGGTTTTTGTTACGGCCAGTTTAAAAAATAGATTTCCTTCTACCCTACTCTATAACGTAGGCAATTTCATGCTGACTTTGAAACTGAAACCCGTTTGGGACTACTCCTCTTAGATTGGCGGAAGCAACGTTTTTAACGGGGGCCACTTTTGTCATAAAAAAACATGCCAAACGGCAGGCTCAAATTTGAAATTGCCATCAGAATTCTTTCAAACTCTGACCAGTTGATGGCCTCATTGGCATCATTCAAAATACCAAATATCAAGATCCTACGATAAATAGAACAAGAATTAGAGCGAGTTTAAAATTTTAAAGAGTAACAAAGGGGGGATTCTTGGTTTTTTTTACGGCCAGTTTAAAAAATAGATTTCCTTCTAACCTACTCTATAACGTAGGCAATTTCTCGCTGACTTTGAAACTGAAACCCGTTTGGGACTGCTCATCTTAGATTGGCGGCAGCAACATTTTAACGAGGGCCACTTTTGTCATAAAAAATATTCCAAATGGCAGGCTCAAATTTGAAATGGCCATCAGAATTCTTTTAAACTCTGACCAGTTGATGGCCTCATTGGCATCATTCAAAATACCAAATATCAAGATCCTACGATAAATAGAACAAGAATTAGAGCGAGTTTAAAATTTTAAAAAGTAACAAAGGGGGGATTCTTGGTTTTTTTTACGGCCAGTTTAAAAAATAGATTTCCTTCTAACCTACTCTATAACGTAGGCAATTTCTCGCTGACTTTGAAACTGAAACCCGTTTGGGACTGCTCATCTTAGATTGGCGGCAGCAACATTTTAACGAGGGCCACTTTTGTCATAAAAAGTATTCCAAATGGCAGGCTCAATTTTGAAATGGCCATCGGAATTCTTTCAAACTCTGACCAGATGATGGCCTCATTGGCCTCATTTATAATGCGGAATATCAAGATCCTATAACAAATATAACTGGAATTAGAGCGAGTTTAAAATTTAAAAAAGTAATAAAGGGGGACCCTTGGTTTTTTTTACGGCCTGTTTAAAAAATAGATTTCCTACCCTAACCTACCTTCCATACATAGCAAACTCTGACCAGTTGATGGTCTCGTTGCCCTCATTCAATATCCCAAATATCATGATACTACGATAAATAGAACAGGAATTAGAGCGAGTTTAAAATTTTAAAAAGTAACAAAGGGGGGATTCTTGGTTTTTTTTACGGCCAGTTTAAAAAATAGATTTCCTTCTAACCTACTCTATAACGTAGGCAATTTCTCGCTGACTTTGAAACTGAAACCCGTTTGGGACTGCTCATCTTAGATTGGCGGCAGCAACATTTTAACGAGGGCCACTTTTGTCATAAAAAATATTCCAAATGGCAGGCTCAAATTTGAAATGGCCATCGGAATTCTTTCAAAATCTGACCAGTTGATGGCCTCATTGGCATCATTCAAAATACCAAATATCAAGATCCTGCGATAAATAGAACAAGAATTAGAGCGAGTTTAAAATTTTAAAAAGTAACAAAGGGGGGATTCTTGGTTTTTTTTACGGCCAGTTTAAAAAACAGATTTCCTTCTAACCTACTCTATAACGTAGGCAATTTCTCGCTGACTTTGAAACTGAAACCCGTTTGGGACTGCTCCTCTTAGATTGGCGGCAGCAACATTTTAACGAGGGCCACTTTTGTCATAAAAAATATTCCAAATGGCAGGCTCAAATTTGAAATGGCCATCGGAATTCTTTCAAACTCTGACCAGATGATGGCCTCATTGGCCTCATTTATAATGCGGAATATCAAGATCCTACAACAAATATAACAGGAATTAGAGCGAGTTTAAAATTTAAAAAAGTAATAAAGGGGGACCCTTGGTTTTTTTTACGGCCTGTTTAAAAAATAGATTTCCTACCCTAACCTACCTTCCATGCATAGCAAACTCTGACCAGTTGATGGTCTCAATGCCCTCATTCAATATCCCAAATATCATGATACTACGATAAATAGAACAGGAATTAGAGCGAGTTTAAAATTTTGAAAAGTAACAAAGGGGGGATTCTTGGTTTTTTCTACGGCCAGTTTAAAAAATAGATTTCCTTCTAACCTACTCTATAACGTAGGCAATTTCTCGCTGACTTTGAAACAAAAACCCGTTTGGGACTGCTCCTCTTAGATTGGCGGCAGCAACATTTTAACGAGGGCCACTTTTGTCATAAAAAGTATTCCAAATGGCAGGCTCAAATTTGAAGTGGCCATCGGAATACTTTCAAACTCTGACCAGTTGATGGCCTCATTGGCCTCATTTATAAGGCGGAATATCAAGATCCTACAACAAATAGAACAGGAATTAGAGCGAGTTTAAAATAAAAAAAAGTAACAAAGGGGGACCCTTGGTTTTTTTTACGGCCTGTTTTAAAAACAGATTTCCTACCCTAACCTATCTTCCATACATACCTAACTCTGACCAGTTGATGGTCTCATTGACCTTTTTTAAAATCCCAAATATCAAGAACCTACGATAAATAGAACAGGAATTACAGCGAGTTTAAAATTTTTAAAAAGTAACAAAGGGGGAATTCTTGGTTTTTTCTACGGCCAGTTTAAAAAATAGATTTCCTTCTAACCTACTCTATAACGTAGGCAGTTTCTCGCTGCCTTTGAAACTGAAACCCGTTTGGGACTGCACCTCTTAGTTTGGCGTCAGCAACATTTTAACGACGGCCACTTTTGTCATAAAAAAATATTCCAAATGGCAGGTTCAAATTTGAAATAGCAATGGGAATTCTTTCAGACTCTGACCAGTTGATGGCCTCATTGGCCTCCTTTATAATGCGGAATATCGAGATCCTACGACAAATAGAACAGGAATTAGAGCGAGTTTAAAATTTAAAAAAGTAACGAAGGGGGACCCTTGGTTTTTTTTACGGCCTGTTTAAAAACAAGATTTCCTACCCTAACCTACCTTCCATACCTATCAAACTCTGACTCTTGATGGTCTTATTGGCCTCATTCAAAATCCCAAATATCAACAACCTACGATAAATAGAACAGGAATTACAGCGAGTTAAAAATATAAAAAAATAACAGAGGGGGGGAACCCTTGGTTTTTTTTACGGCCAGTTAAAAAAATAGATTTCCTGCTAACCTACTCTACAATGTAGGCAATTTCATGCTGACTTTGAAACTGAAACCCGTTTGGGACTGCTCCTCTTAGTTTGGCGTCAGCAACGTTTATAACGAGGGCCACTTTTGTCGTAAAAAACATGCCAAACGACAGGCTCAAATTTGATATAGCCATCAGAATTCTTTCGAACTCTGACCAGTTGATCGCCTCATTGGCATCATTCAAAATCCCGAATATCAAGATCCCACGACAAATAGAACAGGAATTAGAGCGAGTTTAAAATTTAAAAAAGTAACAAAGGGGGACCCTTGGTTTTTTTAACGGCCTGTTTAAAAAATAGATTATCTACCCTAACCTACCTTCCATACATACCAAACTCTGACCAGTTGATGGTCTCATTGCCCTCATTCAATATCCCAAATATCAAGATACTACGATAAATAGAACAGGAATTAGAGCGAGTTTAAAATTTTAAAAAGTAACAAAGGGGGGATTCTTGGTTTTTTCTACGGCCAGTTTAAAAAATAGATTTCCTTCTAACCTACTCTATAACGTAGGCAATTTCTCGCTGACTTTGAAACTGAAACCCGTTTGGGACTGCTCCTCTTAGATTGGCGGGAGCAACATTTTAACGAGGGCCACTTTTGTCATAAAAAGTATTCCAAATGGCAGGCTCAAATTTGAAGTGGCCATCGGAATACTTTCAAACTCTGACCAGTTGATGGCCTCATTGGCCTCATTTATAATGCGGAATATCAAGATCCTACAACAAATAGAACAGGAATTAGAGCGAGTTTAAAATTTAAAAAAGTAACCAAGGGGGACCCTTGGTTTTTTTACGGCCTGTTTAAAAAATAGATTTCCTACCCTAACCTACCTTCCATACATACCAAACTCTGACCAGTTGATGGTCTCGTTGACCTCATTCAAAATCCCAAATATCAAGAACATACGATAAATAGAACAGGAATTACAGCGAGTTTAAAATTTTAAAAAAGTAACAAAGGGGGATTCCTTGTTTTTTCTACGGCCAGTTTAAAAAATAGATTTCCTTCTAACCTACTCTATAACGTAGGCAATTTCTCGCTGCCTTTGAATCTGAAACCCGTTTGGGACTGCTCCTCTTAGATTGGCGGCAGCAACCTTTAAGCGAGGGCCACTTTTGTCATAAAAAATATTCCAAATGGCAGGCTCAAATTTGAAATGGCCATCGGAATTTTTTCAAACTCTGACCAGTTGATGGCCTCATTGGCCTCATTCATAATGCGGAATATCAAGATCCTACAACAAATAGAACAGGAATAAGAGCGAGTTTAAAATTTAAAAAAGTAACAAAGGGGGACCCTTGGTTTTTTTTACGGCCTGTTTAAAAAATAGATTTCCTACCCTAATCTACCTTCCATACATACCAAACTCTGACCAGTTGATGGTCTCATTGACCTTATTCAAATCCCCAATATCAAGAACCTACGATAAATAGAACAGGAATTACAGCGAGTTAAAAATATAAAAAAAATAACAAAGGGGGGGATCCTTTGTTTTTTTTACGGCCAGTTAAAAAAATAGATTTCCTGCTAACCTACTCTATAACGTAGGCAATTTCATGCTGACTTGGAAACTGAAACCCGTTTTGGACTGCTCCTCTCAGATTGGCGTCAGCAACGTTTTTAACGAGGGCCACATTTATCATAAAAAAACATGACAAACGGCAGGCCAAATTTGAAATAGCCATCGGAATTCTTTCAAACTCTGACCAGTTGTTGGTCTCATTGGCATCATTCAACATCCTGAATATCAAGATCCTACAATAAATACAACAGGAATTAGAGCGAGTTTAAAATTTAAAAAAGTAACAAAGGGGGGATTCTTGGTTTTTTTTACGGCCAGTTTAAAAAATAGATTTCCTTCTACCCTACTCTATAACGTAGGCAATTTCATGCTGACTTTGAAACTGAAACCCGTTTGGGACTACTCCTCTTAGATTGGCGGCAGCAACGTTTTTAACGGGGGCCACTTTTGTCATAAAAAAACATGCCAAACGGCAGGCTCAAATTTGAAATTGCCATCAGAATTCTTTCGAACTCTGACAAGTTGATGGCCTCATTGGCATCATTCAAAATCCCGAATATCAAGATCCTACATTAAATAGAACAGGAATTGGAGCGATTTTAAAATTTAAAAAAGTAACAAAGGGGGGACCCTTGGTTTTTGTTACGGCCAGTTTAAAAAATAGATTTACTTCTAACCTTCTCTATAACGTAGGCAATTTCTCGCTGACTTTGAAACTGAAACCCGTTTGGGACTGCTCCTCTTAGATTGGCGGCAGCAACATTTTAACGAGGGCCACTTTTGTCATAAAAAATATTCCAAATGGCAGGCTCAAATTTGAAATGGCCATCGGAATTCTTTCAAACTCTGACCAGATGATGGCCTCATTGGCCTCATTTATAATGCGGAATATCAAGATCCTACAACAAATATAACAGGAATTAGAGCGAGTTTAAAATTTAAAAAAGTAATAAAGGGGGACCCTTGGTTTTTTTTACGGCCTGTTTAAAAAATAGATTTCCTACCCTAACCTACCTTCCATGCATAGCAAACTCTGACCAGTTGATGGTCTCGTTGCCCTCATTCAATATCCCAAATATCATGATACTACGATAAATAGAACAGGAATTAGAGCGAGTTTAAAATTTTGAAAAGTAACAAAGGGGGGATTCTTGGTTTTTTCTACGGCCAGTTTAAAAAATAGATTTCCTTCTAACCTACTCTATAACGTAGGCAATTTCTCGCTGACTTTGAAACAAAAACCCGTTTGGGACTGCTCCTCTTAGATTGGCGGCAGCAACATTTTAACGAGGGCCACTTTTGTCATAAAAAGTATTCCAAATGGCAGGCTCAAATTTGAAGTGGCCATCGGAATACTTTCAAACTCTGACCAGTTGATGGCCTCATTGGCCTCATTTATAAGGCGGAATATCAAGATCCTACAACAAATAGAACAGGAATTAGAGCGAGTTTAAAATAAAAAAAAGTAACAAAGGGGGACCCTTGGTTTTTTTTACGGCCTGTTTTAAAAACAGATTTCCTACCCTAACCTACCTTCCATACATACCTAACTCTGACCAGTTGATGGTCTCATTGACCTTTTTTAAAATCCCAAATATCAAGAACCTACGATAAATAGAACAGGAATTACAGCGAGTTTAAAATTTTAAAAAAGTAACAAAGGGGGGATTCTTGGTTTTTTCTACGGCCAGATTAAAAAATAGATTTCCTTCTAACCTACTCTATAACGTAGGCAGTTTCTCGCTGCCTTTGAAACTGAAACCCGTTTGGGACTGCACCTCTTAGTTTGGCGTCAGCAACATTTTAACGACGGCCACTTTTGTCATAAAAAAATATTCCAAATGGCAGGTTCAAATTTGAAATAGCAATGGGAATTCTTTCAGACTCTGACCAGTTGATGGCCTCATTGGCCTCCTTTATAATGCGGAATATCGAGATCCTACGACAAATAGAACAGGAATTAGAGCGAGTTTAAAATTTAAAAAAGTAACGAAGGGGGACCCTTGGTTTTTTTTACGGCCTGTTTAAAAACAAGATTTCCTACCCTAACCTACCTTCCATACCTATCAAACTCTGACTCTTGATGGTCTTATTGGCCTCATTCAAAATCCCAAATATCAACAACCTACGATAAATAGAACAGGAATTACAGCGAGTTAAAAATATAAAAAAATAACAGAGGGGGGGAACCCTTGGTTTTTTTTACGGCCAGTTAAAAAAATAGATTTCCTGCTAACCTACTCTACAATGTAGGCAATTTCATGCTGACTTTGAAACTGAAACCCGTTTGGGACTGCTCCTCTTAGTTTGGCGTCAGCAACGTTTATAACGAGGGCCACTTTTGTCGTAAAAAACATGCCAAACGACAGGCTCAAATTTGATATAGCCATCAGAATTCTTTCGAACTCTGACCAGTTGATCGCCTCATTGGCATCATTCAAAATCCCGAATATCAAGATCCCACGACAAATAGAACAGGAATTAGAGCGAGTTTAAAATTTAAAAAAGTAACAAAGGGGGACCCTTGGTTTTTTTAACGGCCTGTTTAAAAACTAGATTATCTACCCTAACCTACCTTCCATACATACCAAACTCTGACCAGTTGATGGTCTCATTGCCCTCATTCAATATCCCAAATATCAAGATACTACGATAAATAGAACAGGAATTAGAGCGAGTTTAAAATTTTAAAAAGTAACAAAGGGGGGATTCTTGGTTTTTTCTACGGCCAGTTTAAAAAATAGATTTCCTTCTAACCTACTCTATAACGTAGGCAATTTCTCGCTGACTTTGAAACTGAAACCCGTTTGGGACTGCTCCTCTTAGATTGGCGGGAGCAACATTTTAACGAGGGCCACTTTTGTCATAAAAAGTATTCCAAATGGCAGGCTCAAATTTGAAGTGGCCATCGGAATACTTTCAAACTCTGACCAGTTGATGGCCTCATTGGCCTCATTTATAATGCGGAATATCAAGATCCTACAACAAATAGAACAGGAATTAGAGCGAGTTTAAAATTTAAAAAAGTAACCAAGGGGGACCCTTGGTTTTTTTACGGCCTGTTTAAAAAATAGATTTCCTACCCTAACCTACCTTCCATACATACCAAACTCTGACCAGTTGATGGTCTCGTTGACCTCATTCAAAATCCCAAATATCAAGAACATACGATAAATAGAACAGGAATTACAGCGAGTTTAAAATTTTAAAAAAGTAACAAAGGGGGATTCCTTGTTTTTTCTACGGCCAGTTTAAAAAATAGATTTCCTTCTAACCTACTCTATAACGTAGGCAATTTCTCGCTGCCTTTGAAACTGAAACCCGTTTGGGACTGCTCCTCTTAGATTGGCGGCAGCAACCTTTAAGCGAGGGCCACTTTTGTCATAAAAAATATTCCAAATGGCAGGCTCAAATTTGAAATGGCCATCATAATTTTTTCAAACTCTGACCAGTTGATGGCCTCATTGGCCTCATTCATAATGCGGAATATCAAGATCCTACAACAAATAGAACAGGAATAAGAGCGAGTTTAAAATTTAAAAAAGTAACAAAGGGGGACCCTTGGTTTTTTTTACGGCCTGTTTAAAAAATAGATTTCCTACCCTAATCTACCTTCCATACATACCAAACTCTGACCAGTTGATGGTCTCATTGACCTTTTTCAAATCCCCAATATCAAGAACCTACGATAAATAGAACAGGAATTACAGCGAGTTAAAAATATAAAAAAAATAACAAAGGGGGGATCCTTTGTTTTTTTTACGGCCAGTTAAAAAAATAGATTTCCTGCTAACCTACTCTATAACGTAGGCAATTTCATGCTGACTTGGAAACTGAAACCCGTTTTGGACTGCTCCTCTCAGATTGGCGTCAGCAACGTTTTTAACGAGGGCCACATTTATCATAAAAAAACATGACAAACGGCAGGCCAAATTTGAAATAGCCATCGGAATTCTTTCAAACTCTGACCAGTTGTTGGTCTCATTGGCATCATTCAAAATCCTGAATATCAAGATCCTACAATAAATACAACAGGAATTAGAGCGAGTTTAAAATTTAAAAAAGTAACAAAGGGGGGATTCTTGGTTTTTTTTACGGCCAGTTTAAAAAATAGATTTCCTTCTACCCTACTCTATAACGTAGGCAATTTCATGCTGACTTTGAAACTGAAACCCGTTTGGGACTACTCCTCTTAGATTGGCGGCAGCAACGTTTTTAACGGGGGCCACTTTTGTCATAAAAAAACATGCCAAACGGCAGGCTCAAATTTGAAATTGCCATCAGAATTCTTTCGAACTCTGACAAGTTGATGGCCTCATTGGCATCATTCAAAATCCCGAATATCAAGATCCTACATTAAATAGAACAGGAATTGGAGCGAGTTTAAAATTTAAAAAAGTAACAAAGGGGGGACCCTTGGTTTTTGTTACGGCCAGTTTAAAAAATAGATTTACTTCTAACCTTCTCTATAATGTAGGCAATTTCTCGCTGACTTTGAAACTGAAACCCGTTTGGGACTGCTCCTCTTAGTTTGGCGTCAGCAACATTTTAACGAGGGCCACTTTTGTCATAAAAAATATTCCAAATGGCAGGCTCAAATTTGAAATGGCCATCGGAATTCTTTCAAACTCTGACCAGTCAATGGCCTCATTGGCCTCATTTATAATGCGGAATATCAAGCTCCTACAACAAATAGACCAGGAATTAGAGCGAGTTTAAAATTTAAAAAAGTAACAAAGGGGGACCCTTGGTTTTTTTTACGGCCAGTTTAAAAAATAGATTTCCTACCCTAATCTACCTTCCATACCTACCAAACTCTGACCAGTTGATAACCCCATTGGCCTCATTCAAAATCCCAAATATCAAGAACCTACGATAAATAGAACAGGAATTAGAGCGAGTTAAAAATTTAAAAAAATAACAGAGGGGGGGACCCTTTGTTTTTTTTACGGCCAGTTAAAAAAATAGATTTCCTGCTAACCTTCTCTATAACGTAGGCAATTTCATGCTGAGTTTGAAACTGAAACCCGTTTGGGACTGCTCCTCCTAGTTTGGCGTCAGCAAAGTTTTTAACGAGGGCCACATTTATCATAAAAAAACATGCCAAACGGCAGGCCAAATTTGAAATAGCCATCGGAATTCTTTCAAACTCTGACCAGTTGATGGTCTCATTGGCATCATTCAAAATCCCGAATATCAAGATCCTACATTAAATAGAACAGGAATTAGAGCGAGTTTAAAATTTAAAAAAGTAACAAAGGGGGGACCCTTGGTTTTTGTTACGGCCAGTTTAAAAAATAGATTTACTTCTAACCTACTCTATAATGTAGGTAATTTCATGCTGACTTTGAAACTGAAACCCGTTTGGGACTGCTCCTCTTAGATTGGCGGCAGCAACATTTTAACGAGGGCCACTTTTGTCATAAAAAAATATTCCAAATGGCAGGCTCAAATTTGAAATGGCCATCGGAATTCTTTCAAACTCTGACCAGTTGATGGCCTCATTGGCCTCATTTATAATGCGGAATATCAAGATCCTACAATAAATAGAACAGGAATTAGAGCGAGTTTAAAATTTAAAAAAGTAACAAAGGGGGACCCTTGGTTTTTTTACGGCCTGTTTAAAAAATAGATTTCCTACCCTAATCTACCTTCCATACCTACCAAACTCTGACCAGTTGATGGTCCCATTGGCTTCATTCAAAATCCCAAATATCAAGAACCTAAGATAAATAGAACAGGAATTAGAGCGAGTTAAAAGTTTCAAAAAATAACAGAGGGGGGACCCTTTGTTTTTTTTACGGCCAGTTAAAAAAATAGATTTCCTGCCAACCTTCTCTATAACGTAGGCAATTTCATGCTGACTTTGAAACTGAAACCCGTTTGGGACTGCTCCTCTTAGTTTGGCGTCAGCAACGTTTTTAACGAGCGCCACTTTTGTCATAAAAAAACATGCCAAACGACAGGCTCAAATTTGAATTAGCCATCGGAATTCTCTCAAACTCTGACCAGTTGATGGCCTCATTGGCCTCATTTATAATGCGGAATATCAAGATCCTACAATAAATAGAACAGGAATAAGAGCGAGTTTAAAATTTAAAAAAGTAACAAAGGGGGACCCTTGGTTTTTTTACGGCCTGTTTAAAAAATAGATTTCCTACCCTAATCTACCTCCCATACCTACCAAACTCTGACCAGTTGATGGTCCCATTGGCTTCATTCAAAATCCCAAATATCAAGAACCTAAGATAAATAGAACAGGAATTAGAGCGAGTTAAAAATTTCAAAAAATAACAGAGGGGGGACCCTTTGTTTTTTTTACGGCCAGTTAAAAAAATAGATTTCCTGCCAACCTTCTCTATAACGTAGGCATTTTCATGCTGACTTTGAAACTGAAACCCGTTTGGGACTGCTCCTCTTAGTTTGGCGTCAGCAACGTTTTTAACGAGCGCCACTTTTGTCATAAAAAAACATGCCAAACGACAGGCTCAAATTTGAATTAGCCATCGGAATTCTCTCAAACTCTGACCAGTTGATGGCCTCATTGGCCTCATTTATAATGCGGAATATCAAGATCCTACAATAAATAGAACAGGAATTAGAGCGAGTTTAAAATTTAAAAAAGTAACAAAGGGGGACCCTTGGTTTTTTTTACGGCCAGTTTAAAAAATAGATTTCCTACCCTAATCTACCTTCCATACCTACTAAACTCTGACCAGTTGATGGTCTCATTGGTCTTATTCAAAATCCCAAATATCAAGAACCTACGATAAATAGAACAGAAATTAGAGCGAGTTAAAAATTTTAAAAAATAACAGAGGGGGGACCCTTTGTTTTTTTTACGGCCAGTTAAAAAAATAGATTTCCTGCTAACCTTCTTTATAACATAGGCAATTTCATGCTGACTTTGAAACTGAAACCCGTTTGGGACTGCTCCTCTTAGTTTGGCGTCAGCAACGTTTTTAACGAGCACCACTTTTGTCATAAAAAAACATGCCAAACGACAGGCTCAAATTTGAATTAGCCATCGGAATTCTCTCAAACTCTGACCAGTTGATGGCCTCATTGGCCGCATTCATAATCCCGAATATCAAGATCCTACAATAAATAGAACAGGACTTAGAGCGAGTTAAATTTTTTTTTAAATAACAGAGGGGGGACCCTTTGTTTTTTTACGGCCAGTTTAAAAAATAGATTTCCTTCTAACCTACTCTATAACGTAGGCAATTTCCTGCTTACTTTGAAACCGAAACTAACTAAATGTAAGACGAATTGAGCTTTTATTGCTGTCCAGTTGATATATCATGATCAGTTTGTACTCCTATACAAAACACAAAACCAAAAACTACATGTACACAATATCCATCAAACAATGCAAAATTTTGATGACTATTTAATGGAACTGTAGAAAATGATTGTTTCCATATTGCTTGTGATTTTTGACCTCCGAATGTGACGGTCCATATTTTTGTACCATGCTGAATGAAAGTTCATCTCTAGTCGATTAAAGGTTTTATTTTTTCCCTTGAAATTAAGAGACAGTAACTGTGTATTCTTGATTGTTTTTCGCATCCAACACATTAATGTGGAATAATTCTTACAACCTGCTTCAACATTTTTAACTACCGTATATAAGAGTTACAACTCATTTCCACGGTCCCTGATAATAATTCATCTCCACTGTATATATATACTTTTCTAAGTCTGAATTATTGCAGTAGTGGCAACCTTTTTTATCGTGTGCATCATACAAGGAGAGACTAGGACCCAAACTAGCTTTTAAATTATTATTATAACAATGAAAATATCTCGCCAAACAAGATAGAATATTTTGTGATTGATTGTCGCTAGGGAGATTTCCTGTTTTGAAATCACTGTGGATGTTATCTAAAACATATGGATAGAGAGCTGCTCCTCAAGTTGGTAATAACTGTGGTTAATCAGGTGGTTGGTCCCAGTAATGTTCAACCAGAGGGATCATAATTTTCAAAAAGCTGATTGGGTTTACAGCTAATCTCTGGGAATGGTGAGATGGCGAAATTGTTTCGCTATTCACTGCCAGGTGATTGGTGCCGCAGGAGATGTGGGTTTGAGTCACAATTGGGGAGCTGTCAAGGTCAATTGTTCCAGTCCCAAGAATCTTCGTGTGTATACCTCTTCAATTCAAACTATTGCTCAGATGTGTAAGAAACCTGCCATTGCAGATACAGAATTATAAAGCAAACTGGTATCAGAATTTGCCTGAATTCCAGATGACACAATCAGCAGGCTTCAAATTTAAAATTTATTTGATGTAGGAAAGGACCTTAACTTCTGTATAAACAGGCTCTACATTTTTTACTAACATCATTGGGAGTTACCTGTCTGTCCATTATGAAGATGCAACAACAAATGGAAATGACAATAGCAGATGATCAAGACATTTATGTGTGACGATATATTACTTATATGTCTGTGAGACTTTAGAGAGTATAAGTATGCAGCATCTCATAGTCATACAACGCAGGTTAAATCTTCTCTTTCAGGTAGATGACCTAGATGTTTTCAAGTCAGCTAAAAACATTTCTTATCAACGTTTGAGGTCTATATTCTATAGCATTATTGAAGTATTGATCCATCTCTCAGGGATTGTTAGTGAAACAGCATATGTCATTGTTCTCTGTAAGATTTAACTAAAGGTTAGTTAGTTTATTTATCAGCGCCTAGCATATAACCATTATTACAGTACTTGTCGACATTAATTTTTTGTTCTCACTAACATTGCATGTTTCTCCACTGTAATGCCAAATCAATTCAAATACGGGAGCTCGACATAAGAGTCCATCCGAAGTATTGACATTTCTCTTGCAGAGATATCGCAACCAAGTCAGGCTTGAGAAAATTTTGAAGGCACAAATTATTGTAAAATAATGACAAACGATCTAAAGATTATCTAAAGATGGCGAACAGTGGTGAGGGACAAAGGTATGAGCAGCCGGACAACAGGACAGCTGTAGATAAATCCCCGTCAACATTGCAGGTAAGAATTCAGCATTGCTACCAATGATAATCCAGAGACATGACACTGTCCACAGTAGAAATCACCGAATACTAATGCTGATGTATTTCTTATTCTCATGGGTACACAAAACTACCACCTTAATAGCATAGATAGATCCTGCAACTGATGACGATGATGAATATCGTAAAGAAGTTATTTTATGGCGATCCCCTAAAATTGCCTAAAGTTTTAATGACCAAAGCTGCGCATAAGCTTTCCATATTTAAACTGGTATACTCGCAGCGAGAAATCAAGACACAATGCTGTTAAAAATTTGGATTTCTTGAAGGAATGAAGTATTACTCACCAAATACCGTTATTAGACAGTCTTGAGGGGCTGAACTCCATTTCACTGCTTTGTTAATGTACATTCTTAATGCCAACATTCTTATATTTCCATTTTACGGTTTATCATGACTATTTTCAGCAAAGTTATAAGAGGGAACGAGAAACCCTTTATCCTCTCCCTAGACAAACTGGTTGCTCTTGATGTTACATTAATAGTGTATTACACCAATACATACACGCAACACACTGCTTCATGTATCATTTTCAGATCAGTTAACACTAAATAGACATTATTACCATACTTCTTGACTATGTTCATCTGTCGCATATTCCTTCTGCATTCAATTTGCTTAACGTAAGAATAAAACTTGTTTTTCAAATTGTCACCGTTTATAATTGCAGCTCATCTCCATTCTTTGACCAAGTGACTACGTTTATCAATACAGAAAACGAAGTATGGCACATAGAGCCTGATCGCTACATCAGGGTCAACATCCTTTTCTCAGATAGATGAGCACTCAAGACCACTGATGGTACAACCACAACCACTATAGCTGGTCATGCAACAACATGTTACCATCACATAGGGATAGGAACATTAGCCCGTTTCCATTTAATTGCTGGGTTTTCTCAAATATCACACAACAAAGTTGTGGTTACTGAATTGTATAGTCACTGTCTCAGGCTTTTTGACAGATTATATCTGCAAACTACTATCTATGCAGGTTCTTGTGGCATCAGAGGTTGTAAGAATGGGATTAGCGCTCGCTTTGGATCTCAACGAAGCATTATTTGTGATGTAAAACAGAGGGGCATGCTACTGGTTGCAGAATTAGACAACAGTGTTGTGAGACATGTCAACACATCAAAAACTCCTAGTGGTCACCCTAAAGTTTCCACATTTTTTCAGCTTACTGGTGCTACCAGATTTCCACAAAATTTTGTGCAAGATCTAGTCACAGGCGATATATATATGACAATACAAGACCATCAAATATATATGCTCAGATATTTCTCTAAAACATTGACTTTGATCGCGGGAAGTTCCTCAAAAGGCTTTCACGATTGCGATTTCAGTAATTCCCGTTATCCTCGAGAAATAATAATCATTGGTGGAAATAAGCTGATGATAGCTGACCGGCTTAATGATAGGCTTCGCGTATTGGATCTTCTCTCAGCCACTTCCTCTTCTTTGTGCACTGGGCGCACAACTCATGGAGATAGTGACATTAAAAACTGCTCAATGTTCCGACCACAGTCTCTAGCTGTGATCAATCATGGTACTCTCTATGTTGGGGAATTGCATAAGATAAGCAAAATTGAAGGTAAATATGAGCTATATATCATTATCTACTTACACAGCTGGGTGTGATTGTAAAAGAGAGTAGATTCATATCGTGTAGTATCACCTTTGTTTGAAGAAATTTGAAAGGGTATTAAGTTTAATTTGTATGAAAGCCAGCTAACCAGTGTAAAACTCTACTTAATTGAATTCTGAAAATTTACTGTTGTGATATGAGTAGTATTAACTTAGATTTTAGTGGTAAGAAATTACTACTTATTACAAGTAAAGCGCACTGGAGTCCTCGGCATAAAAAGCAGTCAATTGAATTGCTGATTGCTGCTCTTTGCTGAAACATGTATTCGTTCCACTGCACAGTATTGGCATGGAAAATGAAGTTTTAAAGATGACATGATCAAAAACATTTATGTTTTGATGGGCATGTGGCTTCAGATTTCAGTGCAAAACGGTCGATATCACTTTTCCTCACAGTGATAAGGAAACAGTGGCACAGTTACCATAGATTGAAACTCTACATGATAATTTTCAACTTCCACTATCCAACGAAATCAAAAGTTCATCAAGCATAAAAAACTTGTGTCATGGGTCAGCTGATGAGTTTTGTGTCATTGATCAAGCTGATCAAATAGGGGCCGTTGATGTATATCATCTTGCTGCTGTCTCACAAGGTTTTATGACTGGCACAGCATCTGGCATTTCACCCGAATAGTGATGACAATGATCATGGTACTATGTGGTTTAATAAATCAGTTTGATGAAACATAGAGCATGAGTAAAGTAAAAACCAAACAGAAAATTAAAGTCGAATATGGCCAGTTAATAATACTATATGATAAATATTCACAGCTAGTGAAATACACAAGCGTGTGTAACCAATTGGACTTAGTCAGGCCTGGCAACAATAACTTTACCAGTTCTTCAACAGAATATACAAATGAGGCGCGTCCAGGAATCGACTCCTTGGACTTCAAACAGATGTGGCCAACTGCAGAATCAACTACAAAGTCATAGGTATGTGGCATTGTATTAATGTTCACCTCTTACTTGATAATGAATGGAGTACCACATTGTTTTCCTTTCCCTTCATCCTTCGTAATTCGTAATGTAAACGTCAAAAACAAGATACCGATGTAGATTGTAAATAATAATTTGATTTTTAACTCTTAAGTCCGAACAAGAATACTGAAACCTAACATAATCTAGCCTACGTGAAACTTTATTTCCCTGTATGTTCTTAATGAGAGGGTAAATATTTCTGGTGGAGAATGTCTTTCCTTTTTAAATTGTTTGCTTGTTCAATTACCTTATTGATTTGTTTTGCAGATCCTCGTATCAGGAATCGATTGGTGTTAGAATCAAGATATAAAGTGAGCTGTACTTCTCAGTCTGGAGGCAAACTCACAGATACTCCAAGCCTCGACCAGCTATTGGAATTCACATTTGCACAGCTATCTGATATATGCGCAACAGGTGACTGTTCATACATTAATACTTTGCCCTGGAGTAATATTTTCCTATAAAAATACCAAAGTAGATTATAGGTTAGATTACCCAGGGATGGCGTTATCCAAGACATTTCAATGTCACCATAGTCAATACGTTGCACTAACTACATGATCATAAATTGAAGCCAGAATGTTTACTGCTTGTAGGCATCACTTTAGCATGTTTATGAACACAATATAGCGTTGGGATTCAACGAGGGTGAATATTATGCTGATTGACCAAGCTCATAGCAGTTGTGATAACAAGCTATATTTTTCAACAATGACATTCATTTATGATAACAGATTGTGTTAGGAGCGAAGAGGGAGTGATGTTAAGTTGCGATAATGATGTATTGTCTGTTGGATGGCCAACAAGCATCATCTATGATGGAGCTAAGAATGACATCCCAGCAGACTTAGCACAAAGACTTGATGAGAGAATTGAGGCGAAAGGTCAAGCGTTTCTGTTGGTGCTGTATGATCACAACCCACCTTTAGTGTTTTTTTAAACGTTTGATCACATACAGTTTCTAAGTCTTTTGACGAAAATAGAAAATTTGAGGTTGACATTTATCACCTACTCACAAGTAATTATCAGCAAGCTTTGACTGTGATCAATTTTATCATCATTCTTGATCAGTCAAATGTGCTATCATTGGCTAGATAGATAAGCACATAATATGATTGTTATATTTCACTTACGGATGTTTTAAGCCACACATATTATGGTTGTGTCATATTTTGGAAAATCAAAAGCTTTCCAAATTTTTATAACACCCTTATTTGTTGATGAGATCTGAATGATGTTATAAAAATGGTGTTACAGTAATTAACAACGATCATGATCCATTATGATACTATGATGATACTTTGCGTGGATAAATTGTGTGGGAGCATTTTATTACAATCCTGTTTACTTTAATTGATGTTTGCAGATTTGTCTACCCTGATAAAGAAATTAATGGAGGAAACGCCAAGCCAATTCTATGAAGTGACTGTGAAGGTGAAGGTTATACATTCAACAAAGAAACAGAGACCTGTCTTGAGACCTAACTAATGGTAATTTGAAAAGTGCTCAGATTTATGTTATTCTTACTAAATGTCAATCTTCTTATATAATATTAATAAGTTTATTCCGGTAATAGTTTTAATCAGAAAAAGAAAGAAAAAATGCTTATTGATGGCTGTTGATCATATTTATTAAAACAAACGTTTATCCATTCCATGATTATAATAAAAAACCTAATAAATGTGTTTCAAACATACACCTCAGAGATCAACTCCATTCTCATCATGAAAGATCATAATTTGATGATGAGAAGAACCTTGCCGATGCTTTTGCTAATTTCTTTAGCTCGAAGGTCTCTGATATTGTCTCCCTCTTTGATGCCACTAGTACTGATGATGTTAACCCTGCTCCTGCTTCTGGTGTGCCCTGCTTTGATAAATTTAAATTGCTTACAGAACAGGATGTTTCTACATTGCGGAAAGTAAAATGTACCCCTAGTGTTGATGTTCTACCACAATCACAGTTCACTTTCAATGTTCTATTCTATTTTACCGATCATTTGTAAGATTCTTAATTCATCATTATCTACCGGTGTGTTTCCCTCTTGTTTTAAGCGATCACAGATAGCCCCTTTTGTTAAAATCAACCGGCTATCGATCCAGACATTTTAAATTCGTATCGTCCAGTTTTCAATCTGCCGTTTGTCTCTAAAGTAATTGAAACTGCAGTTTGCAATCAGCTCACAGCACATCTCAATGTAAATCAGCTTCTTGATTCACATCAGTCAGCCTATAGGAAAGGCCATAGTGTAGAAACGGCTTTTCAGCAGGTGTATTCGTCTATTCTTCATGAGCTTGATAGAGGGAGGTCTGTGTTTTTAGTGCTTATCGATTTGTCAGCGGCTTTCGACACTATTTCTCATACTCATCTGTTATCATTGTTAAAATCACATTTGACTCTTGGAGGCAATGTGTTAAAGTGGTTTTATTCATACTTAGAATCTCGTAGTTTCCAAGTTAGGATAGAAAATGATTTATCGGAACCTAAACCACTAAATGTGGGTGTGCTGCAAGGAAGCGTGCTTGGGCCGGTTCTGTTAAACTGTATTATGTCCCTCTTACCTCCTCTTCTCAGGAGCCTAGGTATCTCTCGCCATATTTACGCTGATGACACACAATTTTGGGTTAGCTTTGATGATACTCATGACGCACTTAATAATGAGGCAACCACTCGACGAAGAATTAGTAAAGCTTTTTCCATCATCAGCTCTTTCATGATGACCAACCACCTGAAACTGAACCCAGATAAAACCATGTTCATTCCCTTTTCCCGCAAATGTGACCCCAGCTTATAATCTTCGTTGAAACTAGATGGCTGCACAGTTATCATGCTGCAATTGAAAGTGCGCAACCTAGGTGTTGTTATGGATTCCAAGTTGACATTTGATAGTCATATTATAGAATTAAGAAAGTCCTGTTTTTTCCAACTACGCAGATTAAAGGCTATCAGACAATTCATACCGTCACATCATTTTGCCACACTCATTCATAGTTTCATCACATCTCGCATCGATTTCTGCAACTCCATCTATTTCACCCTCCCAGACTTTGCCCGCAATCAAATTCAAACTATCCAAAACAGCTGCGCAAAATGCCTCACTGGTGCACGGCGATTCGACTCTGCCACCGCTGCACTAAAGTCACTCCACTGGCTTCCTATCAAAGCCAGAGCTTTTTGCGTACAAGATCTATTATAACTCTCCTGATACGCCATCTTATTTCATCAATCAATTCTACATTCCTGAACCTCGCTGTGTCACTAGAAGCAGCTTAAAAATCATCCTCGCATCCCATCACACCTCTCGCTTGGCCACAGTCGGTGGAAAATCCCTACCATCCTCACTCGTAACCCTCTGGAATTCCCTGCTCCCTGACTTGCAGCTGTTGCCGAGCCTTACCGGTTTGAAGTCCGCTACTAAAACGTATTTA
The DNA here is from genome assembly GCA_914767715.1 of Membranipora membranacea. NCBI lineage: Eukaryota > Metazoa > Bryozoa > Gymnolaemata > Cheilostomatida > Membraniporidae > Membranipora > Membranipora membranacea. The sequence continues at coordinate 13,443,408 of OU612072.1, forward strand.
TTTAGGTCGTACTTTAAGTAATTAGATTTTATTTTATAGATTTATAAAGCAGTATCAGAATTATGTTTTAATTTTTTCCTCATGCACATATTTTATCCATTTTATTTCACCTTTATTTTATTGGTTTTAATGTAATAACGCATAGAAATTTTTGCTCTGCAATTTTATTAAGCGTTTCACAAATAAACTTTATTATTGTTATTTTTATAATCGACACACATGTAGCGTCACAATTTGAGCATCAACAGCGATTATTTGAACGTCAATTTATCTTTTTGCATTCAAGGTTGTGTGCCATGTCAAAATATTCTCAATTCGAAACCTCTTTTCCTCAAATATCAAAGGCAACATGTGTCTGAAGTCAATTTATGAGCATCATGTCACAGATTAAGTCCTGTATGACTTTAGAAGCAACCATTGTGCTACAACTTGAATGAGAGGCAAAGCTGCTCGAGTTTGCATTGCGACATAATGTCCCTTGATATGACCATTACATAAACAAGATTTGATTTTAGGTAATTGATCAATCAATTGACAGAGAATGGCAGCATAATCTGAGTAGCAGAGCACTGGATTTGCTCTAGTCTAGTTTTGTCAGTGCCTGTTAATAAATCGTAGGCAATCACAGACTATATAATAGTTACATAGAAAGTTTTTAGGCCATCACTATCCAAGCCCATGCGTTTCAGCAATCTCATCAGGTGTAATCCTTTGGAGCATTGAAATATCATGTAGTCAACATGAATAGTTGATTGCTGTTCCAGAATAGCATTTTAAAAATACATTCAAATGGTTTGAGCTTAAATTTGGCATGAATGTGTTGCTGAGTTGATCTTTTAATTTAATTCTCCTAAGGTTTATATCAATGAAAAACACTGATGTAATGATACTATTAACTGGATGGGTATAGGATTAAGATAACCGGGCGAGAGGGCTTCGGGCGGGAATAGGGAGCAAGAGTCTGGGGGCACAGACTATGAAGACCCACCCCTCATAACATACCTTTTAATGTTTGTAGTGTTACAGTTTGAGCATCAACAACAATTATTTGAAGGTCAATTTCTCTTATCAACTCAAAGGTTGTGTGCCAAGTTTACAATTTGTGATCCTCCTTAGTGGGTATTTTTAGACAAAATTAGGAACTTTATCCTTATGTTACAGACTAACATCCTTAGCATGGAAAGAAATCTTCTGAATTCAAAACTTCTTTTCCTCTAATATCAAAGGCAACATGTGTTTGAAGTCATTTGATGAGCCGCATGTAACAGATAAAGTATTTTATGGCTATAGAAGTGAGTATTGAGCTACTACTTGAATGAGAGGCAAAGCTGCAAAGTTGCATTTGGTCATAATGTCTATTGCTAAGACTTTTACCTTTACAAGATTTGATGTTAGGTAGTTAATCAATCAATTGTCAGGGAATGGCAGCATAATCCTAATAGCAGAGCGCTGGATTTGCTCAAGTCTAGTTTTGTCAGTGTACGATAATAGATCATATCATTCAGGGCAGGTGTAGGCAATTACAGACTAAATTTAAGCTACATAGAAAGTTTTTAGGCCATCACTATCCATGCCCTTGCATTTCAGATATCTCATCAGGTGTAAGTGTTGGGGACATTAAGATATAATGTAGTCGACATGATTACATGATTGCTGTCTACAACAACGTCTCAATACATGATGTGCTCAAAACTGAGAGTTATCGCACATCAAAGTAGAGAGTCAGTTTGGGGGGAAGAGCGTTTTGTGCCATACCATCCTCACTTTAAATGTTTCTAGCACATGGCATAGATTTGGCATTTTCATCCTCTAAGGCTATGGCAAGTATGATGCTGGTTGCTGCAAAGTTGTTGCCAGCTCAAGTCAAGACCGTTCCAGAATAGCATTTTAAAAATACATTCAAATGGTTTGAGCTTAAATTTGGCATGGATGTGTGCTGCTGAGTTGATCTTTTATAAAATTTAATCTTCCCAAGAGTGTATAACAGGCAAACACTGATGTAATGATACTGTTAGCTGGATGCATATTGGATAAAGCTATCCAGGAAGGGAAGAGGGGGCTATGATGACCCACCCCTAATAACATACCTATAAATTTTTGTCGTGTCACAGTTTGAGCTTCAACAACAATTATTTTGAAGGTCTATTTCGCCTTCAAGGTTGTGTGCCATGTTTGCAATGCGTGTTCCGCCTTAGTGGGTATTTTTGGACGAAATTGAGATCATTAATCCTTATAATGAAAACAAATCTTCTCAATTCAAAGCTTCATTTTCTCAAATATCAAAGGCAACATGTGCCAGTTTATATTTTAATGTTTTAATAAGTAGGTGAGCAAATTATAGAGTATCTTAATTGATGATATTTATCTTGATGCTGTCAATCAATGAGAGGGATGTTACAGAAACACACACAGGTAAACTGGTTATTTGCTACAAAGATAATCAATGCTTTGACAATCACATCAAATGCAATAGAAAATAATAACCTAAGGCACTATAGTAATTTGGGCTTCTCATTATATCCATACTCTCCAGTACAGGTCAGTTGTAATCACTTTAGAGAACGATTACATTTCTGGCTAATGAATATCCATTAGAGAGGGCCTCCGTTGTGATCCTGCAATAATATTTCTTAAGTCCACATACAGGGGTTAACATGAGTGTAATAGGATATTATGGACTGAATATGTAGCACATGTATCAGAATAGGAGAAAGTGGCTTGCCCTAAGGCTTGAACACCCTAAGTGTGTGAATAGATGGTCTACTACATGAGTAAATGTTTGACAGCTTCTACCGCTAAGAAAAATTATTTAAAGCAGTATAATCCTTTAGAGTGCCAAAAATACTGTCTAGCGGAGCTAGGCTTACAACACATTATTGACAACAAAACTTTATCAACTGTTGTGCTCTGCCCCATACATATCTGTACCCTCAATTTAAAGACTGCCCTAGGTTTTAATCTGCTTGCAGATTAGATTCAATTGTCTCCCATAATGCGGTAACGGATATTTCCTTTAAAGCGAGTCCTTACATTATGACAGGCATAACTGGTTCATATCATACTCCAGGCTGGAAACTTAAAAACTCCAACACTACTTTGCCACAGAACCTGGGACTGACCTCAATTCCATAATCAATATCTGGTGATGTCGGCTTTTCTCCGTTTTAACTTTACACTGCCAGCAGTCTTTCATCATTTTTCAGCTTCATTAGTATCAGGACTCCAAGATCAATCCTCGCCACTGTATAGACAGGTTTTTCAAAACCCAATTTAAGTTGTTTACTAGTCTTGTTCCTTTTCATTCTTTGTCTCTCAATCGCTTCCACTATTGTCGATGCTAATGTCATGTCAATCTGTCATCCGAATCCTCATCTGAATTCAAACTAAACATGCTAATTCACGAGAGACTGCATGTTTACAAGGCACGCTCTTTTCATCAACGATTCCTCTAAAGCCTGTCTGCCTAATCGGCTTTATCATTCAAGCGGATTCATTCATCATGTCGCAGGTGGGCAGGTATGGAAGTTTTGCCTTAAATTTGGTGACTGCAGATCAAAATCCCGAGGCTGAAATGTTTCAAATTATGTATAATTATTGAGTTGTGTGATGCAATAATTATTAAATCAATCATGAAGTCTGCTACCTCGCACTCATTATGATACTCATGAATTATTTCCTGTATGGCTGTTTGAGACTATTCCGTGTTAACAATATTAGCATATTACCCTACCTATTAATCTGATACAGCGAAGCACATGTTACAAATATAGCTACTGTGCTAGCCACAGTTTCCTTTTATTAAAATGTTAACTGAATCATTGGCGTAATTACACTATGTGTAATTGAATTTTTAAAAACCAATCTTACCTATGAGACATAATGTTGGCCAAAAATAGTCCAAGGAGTGTAATTACATAATAAAGTAAAATGCAAATTTTTGATATAGTTAGCTGTATTTCAAAATATCAAACAATAGTAAATTTCCACGGCTTCAAGAGGTTTGAAGTTTGTGTGATGCAAGGCGATTATACGGGAAATGTTTTCAGGTTGTAAGTTAATGACATCATGCCATGAAAAATGATAGAGGAATGTTGTTAATATGCATTGTATTTTAACCATGTTTAGTTAATGAAAGCCTGGGTTCCTTTTTCAAGTGTGAACATAATTAATATATTGCGCCACAATATTGACCAGAATTAGACAGCATTGGACAAGTTCCATAGTTATCATACTGGCTGGCATGAATTGAATCTGTAAAATTACTTGAAATGTACAATAATATTTTGGCAATCAGCTATAAATATAAAACTCACTCTTTAAAGTTAGTGTAAATGGCAATATAACGGATTAGCATGTATTTTACTCATTTCATTAAACTGTTATAATTACTACTATGACTCAATTCAATTCGTAATCTTACATCAGGCTAGGTTGAATTAATTTTAATTGTTATCTACCTTACCGAAGTTGAACACCATGCACACCAAATAGCCAATAAAAATTCAAAACAGGCAGCCAGAAACGAGCTGGTAATGTTGTTAGGATGTTCACAGCTTGCACACTTCATAGATGATAAAATTGTAAGTGGAACACTGAAGGATAGAGCAAGGTCACTTCATTTATCCAGCCAGAGCACATAACCAAATTAACACCACAGATGTGTTTCATATGGAGGTTTTACATAGAGTAACAACAAAGTGATATAAACAGTTACCAGAGTATACTGAAAGGCGATCAATGTTAACCCTAAATCCTAAAATAAGGTAATGTATACCCTAAATTCAAGGCTAATGAAATCTAATCAAGGCAAAAAAGGGCAGCCATAATATGGATGTGATGGGGCGATACTCAAATTGGGAAATAAAAAATAAAAACAGGAGTCAGAAGGTGGCACAGGTGGCTAGAGTGCCACACAAATATGAACCCAACTGCAGTTCATCGACTACTGACATTTGGTTGGTCACAAGGTGTGCTCCAACCTGCCTGCAAACAGAGGGCAACCTGACAACTCTCTTTAACATGAATTGTCTCCCCTATCCCTCCATTAATGATTTGAAAACTTTCCTTCAGTCAACATCTTCATACCTTATACAGTGCCAAGCACGTGGAGATAATTTACACAAAATTAACAACACACACACACAAAACCTGATTCTTAACTCAAAAAGTTATTCATTCAATAAAACTCTGTAGGAGGTCTGTAGCTCAATATTTTCTTATGCCAGCTACAAAAGAAGCTTTTTCTAAAGCATCACAAATCAGTAAAACAATGTGTAGCCAAATTATCTTTTGAGCAGCAGCATAACTTCTAAAGGTCTGACAGCACAAATTTTTATATCATTGGATTCCTCATCTCCCGAGGAACATAGTGTTAATTCTTTTATTAAAAAAGGAAAATATCTACCAACATATCGAAAGCTTTATGGAAAACAGTTAAAAAATTATATTAATTGCTGCCCTGCTGCCGGCTTATGTATGAAATTATTCCACTTTCACGGGGGGCAAAGAAATACACAGTTTGTGAGTGTGTCCTGAAAATCTGAGGTTTGTAGCTCAATATTTTCTTATGCCAGCTACAAAAGAAGCTTTTTCTAAAGCATCACAAATCAGTAAAGCAATGTGTAGCCAAATTATCTTTTGAGCAGCAGCATAACTTCTAAAGGTCTGACAGCACAAATTTTTATATCATTGGATTCCTCATCTCCCGAGGAACATAGTGTTAATTTTTTTATTAAAAAAGGAAAACATCTTCCAACACTTCGAGAGCTTTAGTGAAAACAGTTTGAAAATGATAAAATTGCTGCCCTGCTGCCGGCATATGTATGCAACTACTCCATTTTCATGGCGGGCATTTTTTGAGTATGATCTGAAAATCTGAGGTCTGTAGCTCAATATTTTCTGATGCCAGCTACAAAAGAAGCTTTTTCTAAAGCATCACAAATCAGTAAAGCAATGTGTAGCCAAATTATATTTTGAGCAGCAGCATAACTTCCAATGGTCTGACAGCACAAATTTTTATATCATTGGATTCCTCATCTCCCGAGGAACATAGTGTTAATTTTTTTATTAAAAAAGGAAAACATCTTCCAACACTTCGAGAGCTTTAGTGAAAACAGTTTGAAAATGATAAAATTGCTGCCCTGCTGCAGGCATATGTATGCAACTACTCCATTTTCATGGCGGGCATTGTTTGAGTATGATCTGAAAATCTGAGGTCTGTAGCTCGACAACTTATTTTGTTTGCAACAAAAAAGGAATCCTCTTTACAATCATTATGATTTATAGCCATATTGAGAGTATAAAAAAATTGGCACCAACTCGAACCAAGAGCTCTGCGTTGACGAAATAGAGAATTATCCACTGAGCTACACAGACATGTTGTATCAAAATAAGAGTGTCTGCCTTAAATTTAGTGGAGCATGAATTCTGTATTACAATAATTACATTACATTACTGATGATGAATACACACACAATCAGCATATTTTTGCACAGCTAAATCATCGCAAATCAATAAAATAATGTAGAAGCACATTTTCTTTTGAGCAGCAGCATGGCTTCAAATGGTCTGACAGCACAAATTTTTATATCATTGGATTGCTCATCTTCTGAGGAACATAGTGGTTATTTTCTTTAGTAAACAAGGAAAATATCTACCAACATATCAAAAGCTTTACTGAAAACGGTTAAAAAATGATATAAATTGCTGCCCTGCTGCCAGCTCATGTATGCAATTATTCCACTTTCATGGGGGGCAAAGAAATACACAGTTTGTGAGTGTGTCCTGAAAATTTGAGGTCTGTAGCTTGATAACTTTTTATGCCAGCCACAAAAGAAGTTTTTCGCTTTATAATTTATATGATTTTTGGCCTTTTCGAGATGTGGAGATAACTCGGGTTCACAAAATTACCTTATATGCCCTGAGTAATGAAAGCCTGGGTTCCTTTTTCAGCTGTGAACATAGTAAACATAATTAATATATTGCGCCACAATATTGACCAGAATTAGACAGCATTGGACAAGTTGCATAGTTAAAGGGCAACCAAGGTTTCAAACAACTTCTCATTGATGGCCATTGATTAATAGCAGATTACACCTTCTTCATGGGGAAAAAGACAAAATATAATTCGGATGATTATTCAGCCAGAATTCTTGTGAAACATTTCTTCCATCAGGTACTCAAACTCAGCTAAAAGAGAATACCACATAGCAGTTTCCTGTTCCTGTTATTATTTAGCCTGTGCTCTATAATTATTACAGCAAAGTCTTGGAACCTCCCCTAGACTGAAGTGTTACCCAGCTTAGAGTCAGCAACTACTTTGAGTTTTGCATCGCGTAATGCACAAAGCTGATGCTGCCCAGCACATTATTTGCTACCCATTAATGCATTGCTGCGAAACCTTGGTTGCCCTTTAACATACTGGCTGGCATATATTAAATCTGTAAAGTTAATTAATGTGTACAATAATATTTTGGCAATCAGCTATAAATATAAAACTCACTCTTTAAAGTTAGTGTAAATGGCAATATAACGGATTAGCATGTATTTTAATCATTTCATTAAACTGTTATAATGACTACTATGACTCAATTCAATTCGTAATCTTACATCAGGCTAGGTTGAATTAATTTTAATTGTTATCTACCTTACCGAAGTTGAACACCATGCACACCAAATAGCCAATAAAAATTCAAAACAGGCAGCCAGAAACGAGCTGGTAATGTTGTTAGGATGTTCACAGCTTGCACACTTCATAGATGATAAAATTGTAAGTGGAACACTGAAGGATAGAGCAAGGTCACTTCATTTATCCAGCCAGAGCACATAACCAAATTAACACCACAGATGTGTTTCATATGGAGGTTTTACATAGAGTAACAACAAAGTGATATAAACAGTTACCAGAGTATACTGAAAGGCGATCAATGTTAACCCTAAATCCTAAAATAAGGTAATGTATACCCTAAATTCAAGGCTAATGAAATCTAATCAAGGCAAAAAAGGGCAGCCATAATATGGATGTGATGGGGCGATACTCAAATTGGGAAATAAAAAATAAAAACAGGAGTCAGAAGGTGGCACAGGTGGCTAGAGTGCCACACAAATATGAACCCAACTGCAGTTCATCGACTACTGACATTTGGTTGGTCACAAGGTGTGCTCCAACCTGCCTGCAAACAGAGGGCAACCTGACAACTCTCTTTAACATGAATTGTCTCCCCTATCCCTCCATTAATGATTTGAAAACTTTCCTTCAGTCAACATCTTCATACCTTATACAGTGCCAAGCACGTGGAGATAATTAACAACACACACACACAAAACCTGATTCTTAACTCAAAAAGTTATTCATTCAATAAAACTCTAACTGTTCTTATCAAGTGAAATGATTCATCAAAAGAAATTGCAGCAATAAAGTCCATCAATCATGAGTTTAAATCATCACTGTTGCAAAGCCTAGTACCTGGAACAAAACAGCCTAACAATGACGGCTCTTAAACCTTCTCTTACAATAAATTAATATCTTGTAAACTTGTAATTTGAAGTTGTCTTCTCAGACAACAAGATTTGTTCCCTGCATGTCTAAGATTGAATTTGATCACGTATATTTTACAGACTACAAACATTTTAATTAGCTCGTAAATTGTTTTCAATGATCTCTGAAATTCAGTACCGTCTCCATTTCTGTTATAATTGAGATTCAATACAAGTCCATATGACAGCTTCATTGCTTGTTACCTAGTTAATTTACTACTTTACAGATTGAATAGATAGACATCTTAATCCAGCACCTGCCTTGCCACAGTGCTTGGGTCTGTTCTTAATCCAATGGTTGGTATCTGGGGTTGTCAGCTCAGCAAAATTGATTGATGTACTTTTTCTACCATCAGAATTCTGATAACATTTTGAGTTGCATTATAAGGATCTCGTGTACACCATTCATACCATAAATGAGTTTCATTCTGAGCCTTAAAGATTGAAGAGATTCTGTTGGGGTCTTCCCAGGGTTTGTCTCTCCTGCAGAAAACCAAAACGGAAGAGCAAAGGAGATGATGTATATGAGGTATAGACATAGCTGTCATCCATAAATGTCTTATAATTACTAGATCGGATATCATTCCATAGCTCACTGCCTCGATTGACTACTGACTACTTGGACCTGTGGTATTTTTTGAAACTTCAGGGAATTTGTGAGCTTCTTGAGAACCTAATATCATTTTGAAAGGCTCAAAAAGTTATACAAGCTTGTATTATGCAAGTCATATGATGGTTACCCTGCACTTGTTATTTCTGCTTCAACTGTGCACCATGATCGGTCTTTCACTGTTTTTCATCTTTAGTTATTTGAAGACTCGAACATCAACCCCCCCCCCCCCCCCACTGTACAGGAAAGTTTTTCAAGGCCCAGATTTAAGTTAAGTTATCTTCTAGAACTTTTCCATGTCTAACTTTTTATTGACATTTGGTCCTGTTCTATTTCATACATATCATCAACCATTGTTGGTGCGAATTTTTCTACTCATAACGTTTATTTCCTTGCGAATGTTGATCTCAGTAGTATCAGGCTCCTTCTTCAGCCAAAACCGTGAAAGTTGTCTTATATGCATGTTTCTGATAGGTCATCATTTTCCTTGCCCGATTAGAGTGTCTAAGCTGGCACCTACTACCCTTTCTGTGTATTGTGTAACCCTGTTGCGGCAACCCGCTTCTTCACCGTGAGGTTTCATAGATTAACACTTCAATGATGCCTAAATGTTGGTGATGATCGATCCCATCGACATTCACCTAAATACTTCACACTGCAACAGATCATGCCAATTCACAACTACTTTTGTAAACATACTCAAAACTTTTTACAATACCTGTAATAACTACCTAAAATCAAAAAGAGCCACAAATTATCGCGGTAAGAGGTCCTTGTTGCGCAGTGGTGATTTGCTGTACAACCAGTACCTACAGGGAAACGCGATGGCTCTCAGACATGTGTGCCTTTCCGCCTGGCTTCCTGTTTGTTGGCACAGTGATGACTGCAGCTGGTGGGGGACACTCATCCTGTGCATTCTTGCTGGCGTGTCTTGCATTCCACCTTCGAGCTTCCTATCTATAGACACAGCTTTTATATTATGACAAATGGTTTATATAACCTGCAATGATGAACACTTCAATTGAAATATTAAAGTGAACATAGTAAAAGAAAAATGGTGTTCGAGATTTATAAATTGAATTGCATGACCTCAGATAAATCTGGTGTCTATCGAGTTACAGAATGGCCTAATTCCAAATTGATTCTAGATTTGCTTAAATTATCATTTTAAATAATATCTCTAGGTGTTTCGTCATAAATATTGCTACCTACTTGGAAATAGTTATCAAGGAGTTTGTTTGAATAAATGTATTCTTCATGGAAAAAGGGATTTCCCTTTCTTAATAAAGCATAAGTGATGGGAAAGCCAGCTCAAGAATGAAGTAAAGCTCAAAAGCTTGAGAATTATAACAAGGATATCCAAGAAGTGATCAATCATCATTAAAGCCTGTTTGACAAGCCAGTTCCACATACAGTACGTAAACAACGAAAAATTAATCAGCGAAGAGTTTAAAATATATAGGATTATTGAAATGAAATTTAAATGAATTCGCTGGAAGATTAAAAAACTGTAATCAGAAACATAGCAAACATAAGAAAACTTGTAACGGCTGCGTGATGTTCAGGTTGTTTATATGCCGGTCTGAATAAAAACATACCAAAGTTTCGAATTCTTGATATTCGGGGCTCTAATGTCTTTCCCAAAAAATAGCTCTACTGCGTAATCTCGACTAATCAGTAAAAAAATATGAAACTGGAACTGATTTGCCTTTGTACAGAATCTTACTCCTAGCATGGTTTTCTAAGCACCTGACCAATTTTTTTACACCCGATGCTTGACAAAGTTTCAAAACTTGCTTTTTCTCCTCTCAATGCAAAGAAAACAGAAGAAATGGTCATGTGCAATGCAAGGGATAACCAAAGCTACCCACAGCTGCTTGTAAACGATACTTCAATTGAGCAGGTAGAACAATTTACATACTTAGGCACCATTATTACCAACAAACTGGATTTTACTCTGAACACCTTGAAAACTACAGCGAAAGCTCGCCAAAGGCTACATATAATCGCCAAGCTATACCATCTCGGTGTCACTGAGAAACTAATAAAGACCTGCTACAAGTCCTTCATAGAGTCAGTAATCACCAACCACCTGGTTGTGCTGTATAGTCATCTGAGCGCAGACTCTAAGAAAAAGTTACAATCTGTGATAAGAACTGCAGGTTACCTATCAGGCGAACTTACGTTCACACCCGTAGATGACCTTTACTCTAATATACTGAAAGTAAAGAGCCTCCGTATGATTGCCACCGAAGATGAACCACTACTCCGTCTTAACCAGCTGCCGTCAGGCAGATATCAATCAGTCAAGTTCCGCGTGCAGATCCGTGCCAAATGTTTTAGAGCAGAATGTATCAAATACCTAAATAGTGTAATAGTATTTTTTATTGTCTTATCATTTTATTTATTTTTACAGAATCAACAGTTTTAATAATTTTTACAGAGCACCCTACAGAGACAGTTTTATTTCTCAGAGATTGAGACCAAATATAAACTTACATACATACATACAGTTAGGTGTGTTCCGACTCATCGCAAATAAAATAATGAGCCATGGTCAGCTTATTAGTTTCTTGCAATTTTGTCTTACCCATGGTAACCAAGTGTTGATTCCTCAACGCATCAAAGGTGCAAACGTTTTTTTTTTATTTCCATTTTATGATTGTGCGTTTCATCAAGATCGTCGACACTGAGGGATGCCTATAGCGCTGCGTGTTTGGACTTAATTAATGATGTGCAGTATGATTCAGAATCCCTGACAGAAAATCACTTATTAGCTTTTCCCATGAATTCATGATCATGCATTTGGAGAAGTAATGATTCAATTTGTTCTTTTTTGTAAATTTACAACTTATACCAAAAAAATCTTCTTTGCAAGTCAGCTATTTGTCAAGAAATCACAACAGTATGTGATGCTTTTTTGAGAAGACAGGATTGCCACAAAACTTGGCATCACTAATATTGACAATGTTGAGTTATTCTTTGAAGCACCAATCTAAAGCAAAATGGTTATAACAAATATTGTATGATCTGAAATGGGTTGAATTCATGAATATTTTTTTAAATACAGCCGACACCTGACTGCCTGTATGACCCTATATCAGTTAAACTCCTAAAACCTAATATATTATTTTTAAAGGTCTTTGTCCTGCAAATGACACTCCTTTTTTCAGTTAATATGTAGAGAGATTAAACCTTGGTGTTGACTTTCATTAAAAACAGAGATGATTGCAGAGGAAAGAGCCAGTAAGTATTATTACACTTGAGTTGAAGGTTTCACTGGTGCCCATTCATAAAAAATCAGTTATTTTACTGTGGCAACTCGCGATGTCTTCAGATATATGGATTGTTTTTAGCAGAATGGGAGTCATGTCACTTGCTGGACTCTAACTGACTAACAATGTGATTTTCAAGGAATCATAAAATAATACTGATCAATTACCCAAATCCAAATTGATGACCTATGGGAAACTCTCTAACCAATTAATAGGCTTACCTCTCCATCAAGATGTAGCGTTTTAGTCTTGCATAACTATTTATGCAAACAATCACAATACCTGTAAATTATGATTCGTATACCAGTACAGATATCTGAGAATTGGTGAGGCACACCAGGAAGAATGATTTAACAGAAGAAATATTTCACCATGGCTAATAAGCATTTCTGGTTTTGTTTGGTATATAAGCCTGGATGCATTCCTAAGACATCCAAACTGACAACATCAGTTGAAGAGACATTCAAACAATCTTATATCATTTTCTTCTGAAAGGTTACATACAAAATGCCTGACAAGTTGTTTGTAGCAGGTATAAATATCATTCATGGTACGCTTAAATAGACAGTGTTTTTTACATTTGTCCAAGCTAATTCTACAGTTGTTTTATCAATACATTCCACAGAACACAAAATCAATGCTGATGTTGATGACAAACTCTTGGAAGTCTACATATTTATTCCTGGAAAACTCTTACCTTTTATTGTCATGTTATGTTTTACTTATTGTAGTGTTTACGTTGGCATTAGTCAACTCTACCGGGGCCCACCATGAGAAAGTGAGGGATTACTCTGCGGATGATGGTTCTGCATATTGGGAAGCTCTGATGGTTTATTTTGATATAGAGACTTATTTTTGTGAGTTTAAAAGGCAAATAAACTTTTTTAAAGCAGTATGACTATTTTGATTCTCCATTGAGTACCAATGGTATTGGAATTAATTGCCGTGTTGTACCAGCGATAAGGATTTCCCTTAGGAGGAGAAAACTTTTTTAGATCATCTCTGCATTCTCATCACTCAGTACACATAATTTTATATTTAGTTTTAATGCAAGCAGTGGATTGACATAATTGATGTAACTAATGCCAACCATTTTTATCCATTAAGATATCTGGGGAAAAATCACTGAGAGTGTTCCTGGCAACAAAATCAAGAATAGAAACCTGCAGCCATTTTCTTGGCTTGAATCTCCACAATGTAGGTTAAAAAAATAATGACAAACTACTTCTTCTAAACACCAAACATAAGAAATTTGCCCTAACGCGATAAATGGGTAGTGATTAGCTTTTTTTGGTATATCTAATGTTGACAACCTCGAAGTTCAGCTATTAATTGTTAGTATTGTCGTGGAGTGACTGTAAAATCCCCATCAATTACGCTATTTCAGGCTTAGTTTAGTTTAGTGTATTTATTATCAGATCCAATATTATTATGTGATGATAAATGGAAAGCAAATGGTAAATATGTGACTTTCCTCCTGCAAATTTTCATGAAGCTGATAATCAATTAGCTTGCTTCATCTTTACAGGCAGCAGACCTTTTAGAAGACTCATTCTAACAAATCCAATACTGCGTAACCAGCCCAAAAATTCATCTGGACCAGATTGAGCACCACACAATCATTTAAGTAGTAGGGAAAACAATCTGTAGATGGAGAAGCCTTCAGACTGTGTTAGGCAAATACCCTCAGGGGTTTATTATCCAAGAAACTGCTAAGGCGACACATGTACAGGTGAGACAGCATAAACTCCTCCCATCAAAGTGATATATTTACCAATTACAAAGATGGATATGTTAATAATCATACATTTTCAATTTGTTCATGGTCTATAATATGAAACATGGTGCCAGTTTTGTGCTTTGATTGATTAGTATTTTTCTTATTGGTTGTCATACAAATTCCCCGGAAACTGATGATTTCATCCATATTTACCTACTCCTTTGGATTTTTAGGTACCCAAGAGATTGTTTTCAGAGCACTAGCCGCCATACTGCACCTGATGGATTGTGTGAAGCAGATATAAGTGCAGCGAGCAGAGCTTGTAAACCTCAAAATAAAACGCAATGACCAATAGAATTTACTCCAATATTTATCTTCATTGCTTTTATTTATTTATTCTGTCAATAGAAACAGAAATGATGGCCAATTAAAATTTTGTTATTTCTTTGCAGCAGTGACCATTTTTTAAGGCTTGGCATCATTAATAGCCAACACAAAAGCGTAGCAAACGCAAATCAATTCCTCCGCTAATAAATCTTGATTGACAAAAACAACTATGATAAAGCAGGATATTTACAGTCTCAAGGGGCATATATATATATATATACATAGATATCTGGTAGGCCATTATCCAGATTAAATCCTTGCTTCTATATTTGTCAGTGCCAATAGCTCCCACAATATTCACCACAGCACCATCAGAAAGTTAAACTTGTTTGCAGAAACATCACTGACAACTCTTCAGTTGTCTTACTGATGTTTTAAGACAAGAAAGTACATTGCAATGATCTTCCTGTATAGTTTCCTCATGACTTGTCAAATATGATTGATTAGTTTCTTACTTGTAGAAAATCTTAGACATGAGTGAGCAATAGTGAGAGCACACGGTCATACGATTGTGCAATGAAAAATTTAGGTTCTAACCACCTTTCACTTTTAGTATCAACACATTGTTCCCATGGGTTCAGGGGTATTCTACATCATAACTTCAACAGTTATTTTCTCACCAGTATATCAAACAAATAAGCGCTTTTCATTTTTGGTTTGGTTAATTTTTCATCATCCGCTAACCAAATGACAGCTAAAAATAATGAGAATGTATGAAGTAGCATCAGAGATTGGTTGATCTATCAAGCTGGTCATGGTTTGGAAAAATAAATGCTTGAATTCTTCTACCGCTAGGATAAATGATTCATAGGAGTTTTACCCTACAGAGGGCGAAATCAATTGCCAATAAATCAACTATCTAGCAGAGCGAAGTTATCCCTACCTTCTTTTATCAATGAAGGGCCATCAACCGAAACATTAAAAACACAAAATATTCATCTAAAATTCTGTGAATGAAGGTGATCTTAAAAGTGAGTTATTGCAGGTCAATCAGTTAAGCGTAGGTGACCCACACCTAGATTCAGTGGCTTAAGTGGTGTTGCCGCACCAAAAATACGTCCTTCTGTCATGCAACTACCTTCCTTTGAGGCTATGACAATTGAAACAAATCGTCTATGAGGCTTCTCATAAGGTAGTTGGCCAATAGCAAATTCAACCGTGTATCATATATATATATCATAGAGAAGGGATATATCTTTACTCTGATATAACATGAAGTATATATAAACAAGGAATTCATCTGGTTTCAGAAACAGACAATCTACTCAATCAATTACTACTTTCATTCATGAATTGTAGTACTTTCCTACCTTATGTCAGACAGATATGCAATCACATGTTGTTGAAGTGTTGCCCTGTAGACAGGAAAAGTTAACTGTTTATTTCATAGCAGGCAATGTCCTCTGCTTTTTTATTTGAAATCTTGCGCAACAGTCATTAGCATGCATTACAGTCTGGTGACAGTGGCCAGTGCAAAATCTGGACACAGAGTAAGGACTTTTACTCAATATTATGTCAGAGTCCACTATATGAGGTAGTTTATACTGAAAATCATGAAGTAACAATTTCAAGAATTTTAACTACCCATTGAAATTCAAAATTTGAGATCCAATGTGTTGGAATCTGCTCTATGGGGTAGCTCCTATTCGGTAAATTGTGAAGAAACAATGACAACAATTTTAACTACCAATCATAATTCATAAATTTTAGATCCTAGGTAATTATTATTTCCTTTTTGCACCTCAAAAGGAAATAATAATTACCTAGGTTTTTGACTCAATCTATGACTTCATAACAGTGTTACCTTAGTTGTGTCTCCATAGTCAGATCACCTGACTAGACTAGAGAAACTTATGCTAGCCTGTCTTGACAAGCTTTGTTCGGTGGGGGGGGGGGGGGGGGGGGTGGAGGAACAAAGCTTGTCAACTCTTTGTATAGGAATGTATACAAATTGATTAGTGTGATGAAGGAGTTATCTTCTCGATCGCAAGAGAAGACAATATTTAATATTTAATATCGACTGCTCGACAGTCGAGCATGCAAGAGTTGACAAGCTTTGTTCCCTCCCCCCCCCACCAAACAAAGCTTGTCAAGACAGGCTAAGTGTATGCCAAAGTATAAAATGTTTGTATTTTATGAACACAATGATTTACTGTGGTGTCATGGTATCAGTTCTGGCATTCCATTTAAAAACATGGTCATATTGTATCTGCCGAATTTATTACCTGTGTGTTTCCTTAAATTTAATATTGGTGTATGATTGGATTGCTTGTTTTGAGTCAATGTTGTGTTCTAAATATTGACACATCCTATTTCCAGACAGGTTCAAGGAAATATCCTATTTAGATATTTCAATAATAATGATTGATGGGTTAGGGGATATCCCTTTGTAGCCCTAGAGTTGTTTCTCCAGTTTTTTGCTTTGCTGGGTTACTCATGCATGCCATATGATGTTAAACGCCTCATTCCTATAGTAAGGTTGATATTTTTATGATGATCAATGCATTAGGGGATATCCCTTTGCAGGACCAGAAGGATTTCTCCAACAATCTTTTGCTAAGCAGGTTACACATGTGTGAATGATGACGTTAAACACCTCATCCCTATAGCAACATATGGGTATGGATTAACATAAATACCAAAGCAATAGTTTCCTTGTATTTTTATGGAGCAAGATTTTCAGATGTGCGTGGAAATTCTTTGAGGCAATCCATTTAATGTATAAAAGCGATGAGCTTTCAAACCATAGTCATTCAAATGACATTGGTTTAAAAAGAGTAAGGTAAAGGGGATTTTTGTTTCAATTCTTTCAAACAATTCATAACAATGTCTTCCAAATTGGTGTTAGCAGGTAACTATCAAAATTTGGTAGATTGTTTCCAACCCTTAAATCTAATGTGGACCATTGCTGACTCATTGTTACTTTTTGGTTGGGTAGATTCAAGTGATATGTGCACAAGTGTTCACTTGTGATTATATTGCTAGAATCGGACAATAACCAAGACTATGATTTGTATTTCTTTCCTATTGTAGTGTTCATTCTGGCTTCAATCGGCTCAAACATGGCTCGTCAGGAGAAGGTGAGGGCTTACTTTGAAGAACATGGATCTGCATACTGGGAAGCACTGGTGCTGTACTATGATATTGAGTCGTATTTCGTAAGTCATATTACTTATTTATATAACTGACACATATTAACTGAAAGCATAATGCGAAGATATACGTGATTAACAGTAATTTAATTAGATTCCTTCCAACTACTCTTATTTCTTGTTGTAGATTACTGCAGCAACTTCATTGAGACCGTATATGTAACTGACAAGTATAGGAAGCTGTCATAACTTTCTTGAATCTTGAATACAGTTACCGAAAGGAAAACATTAAAGTAGAAATATTTTGGCAACCAATCCATAAAAAAACAATGTCGGAGTAGAAGGTTCTCATATATCTCTGCTGTCTCTTTGGCAACTGGGGTCTGCTTGACTTCCAGGTGTGCTCTGACAAAGGCAACTGAAATCTTGACGCTCAGTAGTCAAGGATGTTGAGCTTGATATGACCCCTTGATTTTAGTCAAGCTCTTTTTATTTTACAGGCTGCAAACCTCCTAGAAGAGTCATTCTACCAGATCCAATACTGTTTATCTAGTCCAAACATCCATCTCAACCATTTGGAGTATCAGACAATCATTGAGATAGTTGGAAAAACTATTTTCAGATGGAGAAACTATTCTTCAGACTGTGTCAGACAGAGACCTTCAGGGGTTTAATTTCCCATAAACCCTTATGGTGACACTTGCAAAGGTGAGTGGCAGGGTGAAGATGGCAAAGGATACTGAAATCGGATATTATGAGTCATTACTCTTTAATTTCGGGTATAAAACCCCGAACCGTTTAGCATTTACTCTTTTTGTGGGAAGATACCAATCATTCACAGAGCGCAATAAAAAACATGCCTGTTTATTTGATATATGCTCTACCAGAAGCGTTGAAATAATTTAGCTACATGACCAACATAAGGAATAAAAAGGCAGACCTTGAATTCATGCAACAACCTTTGTGTGAACAGTGGTCAATGTTCTCGGTTTTTTTTAATGCTGAATTCTCCCACTTCACAACATGAACAAAAACACATATTACATCAATTCTGACAATGGCTTATCAAGTTATTTCATCCTTTACAGGTACACCGGAGTGTATTCAGAGCTATAGCAACCATCATGCACTATATGGGCTGTGTGAAGCAGGTATAGACTGCTGCACCAAAGGTCAAAGATATTATCAGTATTTGAAACAACTTTTACCTCTACCGTCCACCAATTTACCTTTAATTTCCATCGATTTTAATCAAAAGATACTCATTATAATTCTGTATTATTCAATGATATACTATTTCATATTCAGGTTTAGACTGCCAATACATCATATTTATTGGATTTTATTATTGTTTTTCATAAAAAAAGGTTCTAGGAAGTTATCATAGTTAGCAGAAGTTAAAAGAATGTTGAGCTTCTTAAGGTGATTATTGCAAATATCCCAGAAAAGAAGACAGCATGCTATCCAAAGATGTAGTTTGCCAAAAGTCCCAGTCAAATGAGATATTGTAAGAGTTATTCATGTCAAACTTAGATCATATGCATTCGTGATTGCTCTACAACTAGTTTTATAACATCTCTAAACATTTTGCACAACCATTCATCCAGTATCAGCACAAATGGAGATTATTCACAGTGACAAGACTCGTCTCGCAGTTCTCAGACAATTTATCATCTGTGTATGTTTACTATATACTTTGATGTGCAGACGCATTGTATTGGTATAGCACAAAATCAATGCTTAGTTTATCGTTTTGTTTACATTCACTGTTGGATTGGCAAATTTATGAAGCAGATGGAAAGCGACTGATCCTGTTTTACCCGATTACATCCTTTGTTGATTACAATACCAGCTTCTCCGAAAAGACAAGATAAAATGAGCAGCATAAAAATCATATGTGATCCGGATCAACAGCTCAGAAGATCCATAAAAGGATCCAATTTATACAAAAACAAATGCTATGATTCAAACACTTTTTGCAAGCCGAATATTCATGCAGATTTTGCTTGACTGCTGTTTCAAGGATATGACAGCACATTTGTTGAGCATACTTTGTTGTAACAAACGTGATCAGTCTGAGAAAATGGAAAACATAATGGGATCACACAAGCTGGCCATTCTAACCATCTATTATGCACTTTTTATTTGGCAAACGATATCATCCTAGTCAGTTGTTTTTCATAATAAGTCATAGAAATTTGCCAACAACCATTGGCTGATCAATTGTTAAAGAAAAATTACCCTCCAGCCAAGGCAGAGAATCCTGTGATATATCGTATAGCTCTGAATTCCCCAATGTAGAGGGTGTCTGTATCATCGTAATAAGTTACTGACCAGGGCATGAACAAGTTACACTCATTGTAGGGTCCATCTCTCCACCCTGTCTGTCCTGTGCATATTGACATGACTTTGTAGTTGAATTCATTTTCACCAGCTACCAGTCGTATCCTGAAAAAAAGGTGCAAAGTGTATTGTGATTTTTAAAATGCAAACAAATAACTTCATAGGTAAATTAATTTGGTAACCAAGTCATTCTCAATATACATTGAAGTCTGTATCAATGTGTTCAAAGATTAACTGGAGTGAATTATGTGGGGTTTTTCCCATGTTTCATTATTTTTTGGATTGGAAAGCCGAACAAGGCAATATTTTAAAAAAATTGCAGTATCAGAGTCACTGGCCTGTCTGGGCACTTGGGCAAGCAATAGTTTCAAACCAGATTAATCGGATGGTCGCCACACCAGTCCCTGACTACATGACCATACCACTTAACTACTTTATAGTTGTAAATATAAACATCTGAATTTTAATATTTTCTTGACACAGGAACAGAATAAAAATAATCATCATGTTGGGTTATGTGTATATCAACCCTCTGGAGTTATCAGTGGCAGTGACTGAGGAGTGATTGATAGTATGACCCATGCAGTACTATAATTGAGACTCACCTAGCAGTGGTAATGGGAATACAACAAAAACAGCGCTTTTGAATTATTACCTGTTATTCCCGTTGCCCAACACTACAAAACTTCCTCCATTGCTGTCAATTTGCACAAGTTCCACTGGATTTTTTATCCTGCTTTCTGTTTACAGCCCATCCAAGAATCCTGCAACTAGATCCAAACAACATTGTATTATGACCATGTTCATGTTTCGTTTATTTCTCTATAATGCTAGTAGCGTTCCACCCAATTTGCTATGTAAGCCTGTTGAATAAATGAATAAATATATAAATAATGGAGGTGACAATTGAAAGAATGATGCAGAAAACTTTATCAGTGACACATTGCTTCATGAACTATATTAAATTTTAACCTGTCATCGGTGATGTAAGAAGTTCTGTATGACCATGATCAGTGTCCACCCTCATAATCCCATGATTGAAAGTAACAAATTCTGAAGAGCACTGCTGGTTTAGAACCACAATACCTCTGGCAAAACTCATTCTTCAGTCAGAGGCAACCTTGGTTACCATGTTTTCGATCGGGTCTGCAAGAAAAATCACTAATCACAAATCACATATCACATACCATAAAATTTTAGTACAAACTTATCCAATATAACTGATTCTTGCAATTTTAACCAAAAATTTGATCAACCTCACATTTCACTCATAACAAATAACAAGAGCATATCGGGTATCACATTGCACTGCCTGACCATAAACTGCTAAATAAAGGATTTTAAGATCCTGGCTATCGCGTGAGTAGCCGCACCTCACTACGCATACTCTTCCCTTGCAGAGGTGAAACAGTGTGATTGATAACTAGTTAGTTTAGTATATTTTTTTATTACAATTGCTCAATAATAGAGTCAAACTGGGCCACTCTGCACTCATGGCATCACCCCACCCATCCGAACTATCAAGAGACACTGCAAATATGCTTGGCCAGAGTTAGTGACAAGCGATAATAATACCTGCGCAAGGGCATAGATAGTAGCACCTCTAACCATCATAAAGCTGGGTAATAAACCAGCACAGCACACATATATTACCCTAGTATAACAGTATATTGAGGTCAAAAAGTTTAACTTTAAACTTTAACTATAAACTTTTAGTAAACCTCAATAAATAAATAAATACCTGTCCTTTGGCTTTGGTGGTAAGTTTAGTTTAGTTCCTCGGATAGCATAGCATGACCGGAATAGACATCAATGGACAACTACTAGAGGTAATGAGCTATATCTGAAATAAAATATTATTTAAAAATAGTCCGTGAGAATTATATCAGGAAACTATTAAAAAAAATTATTGCATGTTAGAAGATTTATTTCAATAATAGTTTTTAATAAAAAATATTAAGGAAATTGACACTTTTGTAAATATTTATTAACAGCTATTGCAGACAATATTACACCGTTGGAAAAAATCCGGTCGCTTGCAATGAAAAAGTAAACAACAAGAAAACAGCTTGAGCCTTCTTCTTCTTGATGGGCATTGCCTGTGTGAAAAGGAGCCAGCACTCTCATGATTTTGAAAGAGGACAAGTCAGGAATGACCAGGGCGATTCATAGCAAGTGAGTGGCTGGAAAATGCGAGGGTGGGCCATGTTGGTACATCGCACATACACCGCACAGCAGTTAAACCTTGAGCGAGGCATGTGCGATTAGGTGCGATGTGTTGAGCGTAGTATAGGCAGTGTATGGGCCATGCAAGGGCGGGAGTGAGCCTTGCATGGGCGATACACACCCCCAAAATGACTACTTACCGATAGATGTAACTCAGAGCGGTCCCCCCCATCCATTCAAGTCCAGTTATCCTCTCAACTATCTCGCACAGATAGTTGTAACCATGAGCCATTCCCTTCCCCGATTCCCAGTCCAGTTCCTCCCACCTATCTCGCAAAGGTATTTAAAACCCAGAGCCATTGCCTCCCATTCATTTATCTTGCCCGATAAATATGTTAATATTTTGTCCATATCCCCCCCCCCCTAAAGCCAGCCCAAAAGTCAGGTCAATTATATTCTCAGCCCAGATAGAGTCGGCGTACTCGTTACCTCCCCCCTCAGATAGAGTCAGCGTACTCAGCATATTCACAGGCAGATAGAGTCGGCATGCTCGATACATTTTCACTTAGATAGAGTTGCCGTACTCGTTTTAGAGAGTCGACGTACTCAGCATAAATAGGCAATGTTCGTGGTTGCAGTGACGGGTATCGCCGCCTTAGGGTAACCCTCTCAAAGTCCTCTACATTGTAAGTGATTGTAGGAAACTCATTAGTATTTATGAAGGTTACTTAAGAAATGAATGATACCATCGAGTTGTGCTCCCTTGACAAGAGAGGGGACAACCACAATGTCTTGTAGTCCACGAGCAAGCATCATTTATTGGCCTAGAATGCAAACGTCCTTAATGATAAAATTGAAATGAAATTACGTTTTCCCCATGATACAATCACAAGTTAAAATTTACATTATTTTGTCTCATGTTTATAAATGTTAATTAATTCTCATTGAATTGAATTGAAATTATTGAAACTTTGCATTGTCTCATATAAGAAAAGTCAACACTAAATGCCAATTATCTCAGCTTAAGAAATTATCTTTTAGGACGCTTGCATTCTAACCCAGCAATCAGTCATTGACTTCAGTAAACTGAAGATAGTCGGGTGACTAAGAGTCAGTCTGCACTGAAAATTCATATATTAATGTGAGAAGCAAATTGGCCTATGTTTACAACAAATTGCTCAGGCTCTTCTCTTTTTTGGTTGGATCATCGATTCTTGTCAAATTTAGGGTTCTTTTATTCCATTGTAAGATTCTGTCAACAATTATGTATGCTGTGTGCAGCAGCTGACAATGTCAACATAATGTTCAGGTGATTACAACATATGAATTAACGTCAACCAGACTAGCCTTACTAAAGTTTCAAATTATTTAATGAATTGCATGACCGCATTGAGGATATGCTGAAATACTTGGGCACTGCGCATTAGTTCTCTTGAATTGTGCACAACATAACAAAACAGCCAAATAACTTGTATTTTTGGGCATCTTGTGTTTGATTTGTAGCTCTATAGCTTTCTAAAGGAGTACAGTAAGTAGATATTTGCCAACTCCCTTTGTCTCTTTCTTAATCAAGACGTAAAGTAAAACCGAAAACAAAAATTTGGATATAATATAACCTTGTTGTTTAAGATGAGGTTTATGCTGTCCAGTTCTTTGCAAAGTTGAAATCCTTGGTATAATGATGTTTATGTTATTACCCCTCTTGGTGGCAATGGAACTGGTGTCTGTGGGTATTGATGGTTGCCACAACAAAATAAATGGTTCAGAGTTGTTGATGCTGTCAATTTACAGTCAAATGAAATTGCAACCTAAAGCAGAAAAAGTAAAATTTGCATAAATGGTTTAATGGTTGACAATTGACATGTGACATTGACAATGGGAATGGTGTAGGAAAAGTATGTGCTGGTGCTTGAAAATTCCTGCGGCACTCACTGTCACTTCTTTGAATGTTAAGCTTTGAATTTGGAGAATAATGCTGGCAATTAAAATGGCAGGCTGATATTCGCGATGCCAACGGCTATCGAGTAGGATGATATATTGTGGCTATGGGAAAGGTTTTGCAGTATTTGCAAAAGTTGTGCGCAGAATAGAATATTCAAAAGATTTGAGTAATGAGACTATTTTCTGGCAACAAAACTGGCATGTCGGTATCTGACAAGAAATGACTCTTGACTTATGTATCGAGCAAAAGGATTTAGCAATAGCCTTTAAACCATCATCAAATACAAATTACTGCTAATTTTTTTTATTCCTGTTCCAGTGACACTTATTGCAGGTTGCTTGCAGCAAAAAAGCTTGTATCCTCTCATGGAAATCACTCTGTATTGACTACTTTACAAGCTTGTGTCCCGCTGTACTATTCATTTTTTGTCTTTCTTTGCGTCAGTATTGAACCAAATGGAGCATAGTGCATATAGGTATAGAGGTTTTGTTTAAATGTTTGGTTATTTAAATCTGTGAGAATGAATACCGCGAATTTGACTCTGCCATTAACTGATAAAAATAGCCTTTACTCATTCTCTGATCACTCCCTTCTTAATAGAATGCAATGCCATCGAATCATCTTTTTGTTGTGTTTTATCATGCTCTGGTGAGCATTTCAAACAGTTTGGCTTCTTATTAATTTAGACAAATCTGAAGACCTTTATGAAATTCGAAACTTGAGTATGACAGAGCAGTCAAATGTTTTTCTGTCTTAAAGGATAAGGAGAGTGTGGCTGCTTCACGGCGGCTTAGATCCTTTGCCATTCACTGGGAGTTGTGCCTAATTGGCCATAGCTGCATGGCTTTGTGCGGTACCGGGCTATTGTGTTGTGTGTCCAATTATCTGCACTGATGGATTAATTTGGCGAGCAAATTCCTCAAGCCTTTAGTTGCCCTGTGAGCCTTGGTGTTTGAGGTTTTCCTCACAGGTTCAGTAAACTTGAGTTGTATAAACTTGAACTATATTTATCTATTTTTCTGGGCAAAGGTAATATTTGGGGATTTACTAAAGGAGCAAAAAGGTATGTTATAAATTAAATTCTGTTTTCTGTAGGTTAAAATAATTCGACTCCAAGTTCACTTGACTTAATATCTCTTTTATTTCTCGGTACATTCAAAACTAATTAATAGGGTTTAGATTTGTGTTTATTTGATCTTTGAGTATATTGTTCCTTATAGTTTGCGTTAAATTGAATAGTTAATTATTGACGGCATTTTTATTGAACGAGGCACATTTTTATGCACCACATTAATTGCACCATTTTCTTTTCCAGTTTCACGGAACCTTCGGTGACTAAAATAAAACCTTTGATCCTGTGATACCATC
Organism: Membranipora membranacea; assembly: GCA_914767715.1. Lineage (NCBI taxonomy): Eukaryota > Metazoa > Bryozoa > Gymnolaemata > Cheilostomatida > Membraniporidae > Membranipora > Membranipora membranacea. Next base: position 13,468,846 of record OU612072.1, read on the forward strand.
AGTAATCTCTAAAATCTAATGTAAAATAATCAAGAAGCCTTGTGGTCCAGAACAGGGAGATGTATCCCACACAATCTAAAATGTATGTTTCACATGGAAACAACATTGAAAGTTGGTAAGCATAGGATCAAACACACTGGCACCACACTCTGAGATTGTAATCGTTGTAATCGAATGTCATAGACAATATATATATATAGTCTCTTTAGTTTTATTGTTATCAATATGTATGTTAATTCAATGACATTGATTGATGATATAATGAAGAATTTGTGCAAATTTTCAGTGAAACGTCTCTTATATTTTTTACATCTTTTTAGTTACTTCGGACTCGTTTTATCCCAGTTCCTAGAAAAAAACAAAGTTACCATATTATGACAATTTCAAAAAACCTTGTAACATTCTATTTTACTTATCCTATCAATAAGATTAGAGTAGATTAGATAAGCAAATATAAGACATTAAGGTCATGAAATTTAACTTTAGATTTAGTTTGAATCGAGCTTGATGCTCATGAGAATCACCAATAGTACTTGGTCACGTTTTTGTTCTACTTTCAGGTCAGCAATAAGTTTTAGAGTTGTCAGCCTGGATCAAATTTGACAATATATCCCTCATGCCAATAACTGCTGTGATGGGCAATAGGACCAGATTGTTAGAAATCTAAATGGGTAGGAATGGTCGCCAGCGATTTTTAGCTGGGCTGTGATGACTTGTTAGATAGAGAATCGGAATGTGACAGACTTACCGCCGTTGCTGCATTTTGGACATCGTACGCATCTTAACCCCCCCTAAATGAAGGAGCTGCAATGAAATGAGTGTACAGAAAGTTAGCTCTTGTGAGGATGTATCTAAATGACCTTGGCAACCAGTTTTAGTTTCAATCATAGGCATTTGGCAGTTGCCATTGTCTGCAGGAACTATTTGAAGAGAACCACTAAATTTTCATAAAGCGTACCAAAACATTATAGCTTGTAGAAAGAACGATCATTACATAAATCCTGGTTGGCGTGCAATGTTTGCAAAAGCAGCAAGACTGGACATGGCAGGTTGTTTTCAACAGGCATGCATACTCAATTTTGGATTTAATGTCACAAGAAAACTGGGCATTAATATATATATCATGCTTTCCATGTACGATAACCAAAAAAATGTAGCTATTGCTGATGGATGCTTTGGGTCGGCAATCAAGCAGTGAACAGAACAGTAATAAAATTAAAAAGAGAAAAATTTGTACTCACGTGGTGTGCATATTGGACATCCTACGCATGTTAAACCGTCATGTATGAAGGTGCTGCAATGAAATGAGTGTACAAAATTTTAGCTTATGGAAGACTGCGGCCAAATTATCTTGCAAACTGCTTAAGTTTCAATCGATAGAAATTGACAGTTGCTATTGTCTGCAGAAACTCTTTGGAAGCCAATCCAATTTTTGAAAAGTGTATCAAAATTTAACAGCAGTGCCTGTTGGCGTGTAATGTTTGCCAAAGCAACTAGACTGGACATGGTAGGCTGTTTTCCACAGGCATACGTATTCACTTTTGGATGTATGTCACAAGAAAACTAGGCATCATCTTTATCTCATGCGTTCCTGTATGATCACCAGAAAAGTGTAGCAATTGCTGGCGAATGCTTTGAGTTGGCAATCAATAACAGTACAATTAGTTACCCAATGAACTAAGTGAATAATTGTAACTCACGTTTTTGTCTCACACTTAGAAGTTCCACCACAATACAAAGGAGGGCATTCACCTTCACACTAGATAATGAGAAGATAACCAACTATTGATTGTCAATATGATGATAATGCTGCTTCACAACACAAGCAATCATTTCAGGTAATCTTGTTTCCAATTCAGTGCTATATAAAATATAATCTTTTAATTTGTTTTTTACACAAACGATACAAATCTAAGTCAGGATCATAAAACACGCAGTATGACAGAAAATCTTACCTTGTCCGCTAAAAAGAATATTGCCAGGCAAAGTAGAGAAGCTATGAATTTCCACATGACTGCAACGAATGATGTTCTAACCTTGCTAACACTGTCTTAAATACGAGATACATCCGATATCCCTGAATGGTCCTGAAATGTTACAAGGAAATAATAATTGCCAATGAATCATCATGAATGTCTCCCGTATCCTCTTATTATTGACGAACAATAGATTCAAAATAGGATATGGCCTCTATTATTTGAGTCATTGTCATTCAAAGAGGTGAAAGACAAGTTGTTGTTCTGCCCATTCTGACGTCCATTGAAAGTTGATTGCAGGAGTTTACAGAAAAATGTTCTAAAGAGAACGTTGCCAGGCAAAGTGAAGAAGCTCTGAATTTCAACATGACTGCAACAAATGATGTTCTAACCCTGCCTACATCTACTTCAATATGACATTCAACTACTATAAGTTAACACAGACCTACATTGGACCCACAGAGATCACAAGTGTTGGCTAATCATAATTCTTGTTTCCTTCTTCCTTTACTTAAAATAGGAAATAGATAAAATTGAGGATTTCCCCTCCAAATCTTTGGATTGCCTCATCAAACTAATATTTTGACAAGCACTTTAAACTTCATATAACTGTCACAAACAGGAGCTTCATTGCAAACGGTCTCAAAGCAACAAGGAAAAGTATGTGTCAAACTATCTTTAATAACAACACTTTATCTAAGCAATTAAGTGTTATCAGGAATTAATGTTAATGAGCATCATGTTTCAGGGAAACAACAATAAATAAGTCTTTTAGTTGAAGGCATCAGAACCCGGCAACAAATGTCAAACAAAGATTCTTCATTATTATTATGATCATTATTATAACTTGTTTGTGGGAATTATCAATTTATAGCCTTCTAATTATTGTGAGGAAATGTGTGGTGAAACCTGGAAGCTGTAGCCCGCGGTGTATATTGAGTATTAATAGTTTCACTGGAGGCTTGTGGCACCCTGTTTTGTAGAAATTACAACATAAAAACCTTTATGACATTTTCAAGGTCGTCCCAACTCAAAATTTTGGTGTTGGCAATCTATGTCCAAAATAAAGGACGTCTACAGAGAGAGTACTAACTATGATTTAACATCATAGCTGTCTGCGCCAATTTCCTCTCAGATTGTAGGCAGGTCATAGCACACAAACATTCCCAGTTGTCAGTGGGCTGCAGTGGGATTCAATTCAAACCCACTCCTTTAAACTCTTTTGCATACTGCATCCCACCCACAAGCCAATGCTGAGACCAATGGTCAGCGCGATCTGGAGTTACAGTCAAACCCATAGCTATCTCAATAGAGATGAAGGCTTTGATTTCATCAGCGTTGTTTCACGCCAAATTTTCTTCTACTGTTAGGTAACAACGGCTGATGACTGTCTAGCCACTGTTGAGCATACAAATTAGTGTGAGTAGCGATGAGCTGAAAAAGTTCGATGGGAAAAAATCGAGAGAAAAGATCATACGGAGACATATTTGGGTCTTCATGGATCAGCTTACACTTATTGTTGGGATGTTGGGGGAGCCAGGAGATTCCTATTTACAAACCATCCTAAGTCAGCATCAACTATATAGATAAATGAATCATATGACTGCCCCCTACCAAAGCTAAGTTCAGACGCAAGCTCTTGATAGAATTTCAGCATTTGACTTGGGCAAAGTGATGCAACAGCATTTATACAAGTAGTGTGGTATGATAAAATCAAATATGCAGAGACGAGCACAAGCAAATACGATTACCCAGAATTTATATGTCGTATAGCTAAACAAAAAAAGATGATATTGCACATAGTTACCTGAGCGATTGGCGGTGAAATAGCTAGATCTGATAGCAAAGAAGGCATCGGCCTAGGGGCCGGAACCGGAGGCTGTAAGAACAAAACATCATAGTTTTAAAATATTTATAACTATAATGGTTCCAAGCATTGGCCTTCGCTAAGGCCCTCATGTCTCTGTAAATATTGAGAGGAACAGTTGAACTCAGAGTTCAAATTTATTTATGTCGTACAATAAACCATGGGTGGATACCTTTTTTCTGAAAAAAGGCCATATTTTGTGCAGGCTCAAATCAAGAGGATGCAATACATTTTCATTGATAACATTGGAACAGGGGTCACAATTTTATTCATAAAAACTGTGGCATGTCGCAAGAAACATCAGCTCAACAAATGACTGGTTTATCTAATCTTCTCAGGTTGTGTGAGGTCATGCTACCTCATGTTTTCATTTGGTTAGGTACATATCCGTTTTCCTTGTGTTTCATGTGTATGACAAAGAGAGGAATTTTTGCAAAAGTGTGTGAAATGAGAGGCAATCAACGTCCAAAGGTAATCGTTCTGGATTATTTTGGAAAAAAGCGCTGGAAAAATAGTTGGCACCAGTACAGTTTGAATATTTTGTGTAGAATGGCTTGGGAAGCTTAGCTACATGTTTAATACAGCATGGCCACTATCACAGAGCGCTATGCATATTTGGATATCCACATAACAAAATGGGAATATATGTGTAATAAATTTTACAGGCCTAAGGCCACAGTAGATGCAATAGATTACCAATAAGGCTGCGCCGTCAAAAGGCCCCAGGTCGCCAACAGCTACACTAAATGCACTAAAGCAATACATAGGGCATGTGACTAATGATGTTTTACAAGTTATGTCTGAGCGCCTTTACCATTTTTTTAGACACCCACTAAATGTTACAGATGTCTCACAGTGGCGAAATAAATTAAACAAAATGAAAAATGCCCTATGTGATCAAAGTGGTTCGGTAGGAAACAATAGCCTTGTCACATGGCCACTGCTTTTGGTTTTTTGGGTTTTGTGCCTACGGAAGAGAGCAAAAGTCAAAGCTCAAAGTTAAGATTAGAGCTAAAATGGCAGAAGACAACTTCTCAGCAGTAAAGTCGAGATGACATGATCTGTTTTGCTTCAGAATTGCAATTATTGAGACTGAGTGTAAAATTTGGACGTTCTTTTTTGGTTTGAATTTTCCAAACCAAGTGATCATTTTGTCATGTTATTCTATTTATTCAGACAAATCTCTTGAAACAGGGAATTGAGGGAATTGAAAGGAATGGCTTGACTAGTAATCATTGATGACGTCTTTGGTAAAAATTTGGCCCGATTTCAGCAAACGGACCAAAGCAGAACACGACCTCTACAGGATATCGTCATTGTGCAGCTATTGTAGTACCCATAGTCACACAAGGGAGCCCTGACATCCTCAACCACTCCTTTAAAGAACAACTGAGATCCAATGATGAATTTTAAGTGGGTGACCTTGGCAAAAATAATGCAGTGTCATCTAACATAGAGATTTGAAGCTGAAATGACGTCGATCATTGTATCCTGACGTTGATAAAAGTCACAACAATAGATATTTTTATGACATTTTATGTAATCATTTTCAATTGGTTTGATTAGCCCTTGAATTTTGATCTGTTTAAATAATAGAATATAATAAAAAATGACAGCTTCTTCCATGACACTTCATCCCTGACACCAAATTTCATTGCATTTGATAGAGTACACATATATATCTACACAACTTCATTTTATTTTGTTTGTAATAGGAATTACTATTTTTGGATTCACTTGTCATACGAAATATGACGCAAGATTTTGGTTAACCAAATAAGGTTAGCAAATGCAGTTTTACAGCGGTGATAAAGGGAAGTCACTCTGAAAAATATAACATAACATACATATAATACATACAATATAACCATTCATAGTTTTAAAGAAAATTCTCATGAAATATACCAATAACTATATTCTATTATTTTTTGTTTACATAACAGTTTTGACACATACAAAGCCTTCAACGAAGTACTTTATGCACACAAATCAACACCAGACAAGTTTTACATCCTCTGTCGTGTGCTTTTTCCTGATGGCGAGTTGGAGTAATGAGTCATGTTAAAATCCTTATAACAATTGGGCTAACATGTTACAGATTGTCTCCCATTTTACCAGCAATTGAGAATATTTATCTCTACAGTAACAAACCTTCCTGCAGGCCTTCCTGCGCCCCTGTTGCCGCCCCCTCCCCGAGCCTCTGTTGCACCCTCATTGCAACATAATAGTACCAACACAACCCTTGCCCCACCATTTTACAAGTCATAGGTACAGCCATGCTGCAGATCGGCATCATAGAAATACATCTTGTTATGCTTGGTTTGTCCTGCTTGCTTGAGTATCGTTCCATTACTGCATTTAGATAGAGAAGAGGCCCAGTATATGTGGTGATTGATTTAAGGTAAGGCCACACGTTCTCATGCAAATTTCTACTTATTCTTGCACATTTAATTTCGTACTAATGTCAACCCGCCACACATGATTCTCATCTCCGAAAATTGTATGATCGCAATCCTCCGGTGCCAATAGGAACCATAGGCCTAACAGTGATATGAAATAAAAAGACGTATACCAAGGAGAAGCTGTTACTCGTTGTTTATACCAACCGCTCAGTGATTCAGCTTCTATGTATGCCTCAACCATCTCCTAGTAATTGTTTCAATTTGATACTCATAATTCACTGTATCCCTTCCCCTCTTACTCCAGGTCCAAAATTGAATGAGAAACTCTACATATCGATCATCCACTCCATCTTTTTACCAAAGTTGCGTTTGCATAGATATGACCTTGACTCTTCAATCACAACAGGCAGCCACTCAGATAGCATTTTGTGCAAATTTATACTATATGGTTACGTGCATACAACGTTCCACAAATTGTGGGAATCCCAATCCGAACAAAAGTTTACGCGAAATTTACTCCTAATTGTGAGAAAACAACCCCATGTGACTTCACTTTTAGACAGATTTTTCTTTTGGTTCTACTAACAAGAAAATTCGGTGACAAGTTTATGACATGGCGGTCTAGAGCCCTATATGTTTCAACTCTGGCTTAAGATGCTTGCTATTGACTTGTGTTAAGTGCAGATGAGAAGTCCCAAAAAGCAAACATCACATATAGCATACGAGGCATTCTATTCTATAAAGTAAGTGACACTTTCAGGACCTGTATTGGGTAAACTGGCTTGCTCTGTATGCAACTATTTGCCATGGGTAGTGGTTAGTGATGTATTGCTATAGAAGAATTTGGAAAGACACATTGTGATGGTGTGACGTGTTTCAATTCCTTATTTTGCCAGACTGTTGTGGTTTCCCATAGTTTTACAAGTTTGGCAAGCATTCATTATTCCCTCCATAATAAACAAAATATGATTTTCCGCAAAATACCAATAATAACTAGCTTAAATTATTAAGTACGCTGTGTCTTATTATGAACAAAAGGATATTATTTTTTGTTTCTTAATCTTTTTAATTCAATATAATTCTGACTCTCTGGAATCACAGATGACTCCCTCTCTTTTATTTCCATGACTCAGATCTCTTTGTTGATTACAATTTAGAAAGGGGGGGGGGTCGGACAAAAGGGGTGGCAAGAGTCTATGTTGGTCTCTGTCAGCAACAACCCTTTATTAAATTAATTGAAGATGACCTCTTAGGCAAGACACAAAGAACGTTTTTGACGCAGTAAATCTTAAAGCTTCAGCTGTGTTCAAAGGCAATCACAAAGTTCCCATGCATTGATTGGAACTCAAAATGAAGTGAACCCCTCACCATCTGAAATGGGATGCTTTAAAAAAATTCAATAAGGTCTACCGCAGTCGGGAATTGAACCAATCTTTGATGCTATCCACCGTGCTCGGCCCTAATCTAACGAAGGCACACAAACCAATACGCAACTAAATTGAACCGATGCTTTGGCCATGATTCCATAGCTCCTCAAGTCAATGTGAACACAATGAATGGGAACTTAGTGAATGTCAAAGATTGCTGACGCACGTTAAATTAGACTGGTACTTCAAAACATTACCAAACAATATGATAGCGACACTGTGACTTAGATTAAATGATTTACACCAAGACTTATGATAGCATCAAAGAGAGAACTGCTTTCTTAGCTTTGTCAAATTCACTAAAATATATTCTTATTTGCGTCTTTTAGGTAGTTGATACATCCGCCATCACCAGAACGGACGAGCTGCTCAAGTACTTCACTATTCCCTTCTGACCTAAGAATATTATGATGAATTCCCTTGAACACATCATTTTCTATCATAAATTTAGCTACAAAACAATAAAACTTCATCTAAGAACCCACAGTGATTTTATTTATGAGACCTGAAGTTGTATTGAGTACAAGGGCTGCCCCGGCAGGGGGCCGTCAGATTTGGGGGCACGAGTCTAGGGGGCTCCGACTAGCTACACAGTAATGATGACAGACCATTTGATTGAAAACCACATCATGAGTAATTGTTGAAGTGCGTTTTTTCAGGTTAGTCATTATTGTCAAACATGTGCTGGGGTATCCAGCGGGACGGTCATAACCTGGCCATAATGCCATGTCAAAATACCATCAGGAAAAAATGCGCAGAGAGCATGATATGCCAATGCCAAAATTCATGGAAAATAATACCATATATCGTAACTACACTGTACAATATACCAAGTCCCAAATAAAAGTTCGGGAAAACACCAGTTGTTGCAAGAGTCAAGAGCCCAGTGGAATCAAAGTCAGGTTGAACATAACACCATTCAGGACAACAAGCTATATCCAGCGCCATTTCCATAAGTGTAAAAAGTTTAGTCAACATAGGTTTATGACTGTCAGTTTCTAAGTGACAGTAACAGTGAAAAAGACTGTCATTTTATAGTCTGGGTTTACATCCAAATTGCAATAATACTAACTGTAAGAGACAGAGCACATATTAGATCCATATTTGTAGGGTCGGATTATCGCCTACCCAGTATACATGTGTATTATATATATCATGATGATTTACAGATTAATGAGTATGGTAAGGGATACAGGTTAATTTGAAATAGTCTTTGTTAAAGCCCCAAATAATATAATGTAGAAACCTACCCAATAGGCCTACCAAGATTATTCACTGGCTATTGTTTTGGAATCGGCCAAGCCATAGATGGACATGTCAGGTACATAAATTTTACTAATTTTATGTGTCTTTTTACGCCCTATCGGGCCTGTCAAAGAGATCAACACTCTTGTATGACAATCCAGTTCATGTAGGGTCTTCATGATGGTACCAGGAAATTTAAAAGTTTCAGGTTGCAGATAACTCCACACAATTACAAATCAAAACCTGTCAGCCAATCAAAACAAAACACAAGCATCTGGGTCCATTTATAAGGGTACAATAATAGTGATACATGAGCAGATAACACCACAGAAGCAATAACTAACATAACCAATAACGCAGACATTGTGAGGGCACTAAACCTCTATGCGGCACACTGAGCTGTTACTAGGGCGAATTGACGAGACTTTTAATTGTACACCAGCATCTTTATAGCTCTCTCAAACAGAACACACGTAACGGAGTAAAAACTATCTCATATATAGTACTACCAAAAAGATGTAAAAACAGGACATCATATGATATCAATGAATTGCAAAAACTAGGTAATAGCAAAGCACAATTAATTGGCTCACACTCATCAAGACGGCAAAGCGTAATCACACACACACCAGGACACAGCCCATTATTTGGTCATTGTTATTGTAATAAATGTCTATTAAAATGTCATTATTTCTGCCATTGGAAGTGAATAAGAAATGATTATTATTATATGGCATTTCCAGTGACAGCCAGAACGGTCACCGTCAGGACCTGATACATGACAGGTCATGGCTGTTACAACAAGGCCTCATTGTTGGCCTGAATCCCAGGCTACTATTATGCACCAATTAGCTTCTTGTTTCTCAGCACAGACTTAGGAAAACTAACAAACTAACTAACTAACTGGGCCTTCCATGGTTGAGATTGCAACAAAAATCATATCATTTATTTGATTTGGAGTATTGTGTCTAGAGGCTGAAGTAACCTTATAGGAAGTTAATTAAATGTTGGTCAAAAATGTTATTGCAATTCTTAAGAATGGGCAGCAACATAGTGGTAGTGAGGGCCATAGGGGTTAGGCCGCCAATGTCTGCGCCAATTTCCTCTCAGCTTGTAGGCATGCGTAGCACACAAACATGTCCCGGTAGTCAGTGGGCTGCAGTTGGATTCAATTCAAACCCACGCCTTTCAACTATTTTACATACTGCATCCGACCCACAAGCCAATGCTGAGACCAATGGTCATCGCGATCTGCAGTTACAGTCAAACCCATAGCTATCTCAATAGAGATGAAGGCTTTAATTGTTGGGTAACAACGGCTGATGACTGTCCAGCCACTGCTGAGCATACAAAGTAGTGTGAGTAGCGATGGTCTGAAAGAGTTCGTTGGGAAAAAATTGGGAGAAATCATACGGAGACATATTTGGTTCTTCATGGATCAGCTTACACTCATTATTGGGGATGTTGCAGGCATCGGAATTCAAACTCTGACCAGTTGATGGCCTCATTGGCCTCATTAAAAATCCAGAATATTAAGATCCTACGATAAATAGAACGTGAATTGGAGCGAGTTTAAAATTTGAAAAAGTAACAAAGGGGGGACCCTTGGTTTTTTATACGGCCAGTTTAAAAAATAGATTTCCTTCTAACCTACTCTACAACGTAGGCAATTTCATGCTGACTTTGAAAATGAAACCCGTTCGGGACTGCTCCTCCTAGTTTGGCGTCAGCATCGTTTTTAACGAGGGCCACTTTTGTCATAAAAAAACATGCCAAACGGCAGGCTCAAACTTGAAATAGCCATCGAAATTCTTTCAAACTCTGATCAGTTGATGGCCTCATTGGCCTCATTCAAAGTCCCGGATATCAAGATCCTACGATAAATAGAACGGGAATTAGAGCGATTTTAAAATATAAAAAAGTAACAAAGGGGGGACCCTTGGTTTTTTTTACGGCCAGTTTAAAAAATAGATTTCCTTCTAACCTACTCTATAACGTAGGCAATTTCATGCTGACTTTGAAAGTGAAACCCGTTCGGGACTGCTCCTCCTAGTTTGGCGTCAGCATCGTTTTTAACGAGGGCCACTTTTGTCATAAAAAAACATGCCAAACGGCAGGCTCAAACTTGAAATAGCCATCGAAATTCTTTCAAACTCTGATCAGTTGATGGCCTCATTGGCCTCATTCAAAATCCCGGATATCAAGATCCTACGATAAATAGAACGGGAATTAGAGCGAGTTTAAAATATAAAAAAGTAACAAAGGGGGGACCCTTGGTTTTTTTTTACGGCCAGTTTAAAAAATAGATTTCCTTCTAACCTACTCTATAACTTAGGCAATTTCATGCTGACTTTGCAACTGAAACCCGTTCGGGACTGTTCCTCTTAGTTTGGCGTCGGCAACGTTTTTAACGAGGGCCACTCTTGTCATAAAAAAACATGCCAAACGGCAGGCTCAAATTTGAAATAGCCATCGGAATTCTTTCAAACTCTGACCAGTTGATGGCCTCATTAGCCGCCTTCAAAGTCCCAAATATCAAGATCCTACGATAAATAGAACGGGAATTAGAGCGAGTTTAAAATTTAAAAAGTAACAAAGGGGGGACCCTTGGTTTTTTTTACGGCCAATTTAAAAAGTAGATTTCCCTCTAACCTACTCTATGATGTAGGCAATTTCATGCTGACTTTGAAACTGAAACCCGTTTGGGACTGCTCCTCTTAGTTTGGCGTCAGCAACATTTTTAACGAGGGCCACTTTTGTCATTAAAAAACATGCCAAACGGCATGCTCAAATTTGAAATAGCCATCACAATTCTTTAAAAACTCTGACCAGTTGATGGCCTCATTGGCCTCTTTCAAAATCCCGAATGTCAAGATCCCGAATATCAAGATCCCACGATAAATAGACCGGGAATTAGAGCGAGTTTAAAATTTAAAAAAGTAACAAAGGGGGGACCCTTGGTGTTTTTTACGGCCAGTTTAGAAAATAGATTTCCTTCTAAACTACTCTATAACGTAAGCAATTTCATGATGACTTTGAAACTAAAACCCGTTTGAGACTGCTCCTCTTAGTTTGGCGTCAGCAACGTTTTTAACGATGGCCACTTTCGTCATAAAAAAACATGCCAAACGGCAGGCTTAAATTTGAAATAGCCATTGGAATCCTTTCAAACTCTGACCAGTTGATGGCTAGGGGTGGAACGGATCAGGGTTGGGAATCCTCGGATCGGATATCGGGTCGGTCTATAAATTCAACCTCGGATCGGATCCGGACCCGGATGACGCGTAAAAATGCTAAATTTATCAGCCACAGCTGCTCTTCTTTTGCACCATAATATAATTAAGGTAATTGTATACTTGGATAAACACCGTCAACAATCTCTTCCCTTAACCATTACCCTAATTCAAATGTGCACATGTCAGCTTGGATATAATTCTTTACAGGAGCAACTTATCACTCAAACAGCGCAAGGATCACACAAACAGATTATTTGAAAAGATCATTTAATGAGTTCTAAGATCTCTTGACAACGAGAATCTGTGTATAGGCACTCAATTTGCCAGGATCACTCAAACCCCGATGTTAAAAATCACTGAGTTTGAACAAACTCCCTGCTCCTATGTCCCAACAGGGAGGTATATCCAACCTTCCCTGGTCCCAAACTCTCTGTTGTGATTGGGGATAGGAATTGTCCTCCTACTTAGAAAAAGCAGAAGAGGATAATTACTTTTTTCACCAACCTAGACATTTTGTTACAAGGAACATCATTGGACAAAATTTTGTCTAATGTCACAACGATCTGAGTAAAGATGCTTCTATCAAGTTCAGCAGAAAAAACTCATCCATCCGATTTAATCAGCAACAATATAGATAGCTATGAAAATGAGATAGGTATTGAATGCCTACTGATCACCACTGAATGCATTCAGCCAAACTCAATTATCTTATCTGAACTACAAATTAATGACTATCATACTTCCTCCCTTGTCATTTTCAGTGAGATAAATGATGCTAGGTAAGTGTTGATTAAAAACGCATCATCTCGGATCAGACATAACACATATCCGACCCGGTTTGTGGTTGGATCCGAGGTCAAATATCCGAAATTCAACTCCAACCTCAAGAGGTCGTTCCACCCCTATTGATGGCCTCATTGGCCTCATTCAAAATCCCGAATATCAAGATCGTACGATAAATATATCAGGAATTAGTGCGAGTTTCAAATTTAAAAAAGTAACAAAGGGGGGACCCTAGGTTTTTTTTTTACGGCCAATTTAAAAAAATAGATTTCCTTCTAACCTACTCTATAACGTAGGCAATTTCATGCTGACTTTGAAACTGAAACCCGCTCGGGACTGCTCCTCTTAGTTTCGCGTAAGCAACGTTTTTAACAAGGGCCACTTTTGTAGCCAGGAGGTGCTTTGCTGATGACAATCGGATGTTTCTCTCCAATCAGCATAGAGAATGTGCGGATGTAGAGTGTTGGATGCTGGTTCATCAGACGGTGGTGCAGGATGCGTCGCTGGTAGGGATTGAGGCAGTGGGGACGATGGCTCGGATATAGTCTCTGGACTCGGAGTAAGAGCAGGTGTCTGTGAAAATGAAAACAGAATTATTGTAAATCTTTTTCAAATAAATGTGTCAATAAATTACCCCTCCCCCCTACGATGTTGTTGAAACAGCACCAATTGATAGTCAGACAGATGGCCATATTGGTATAGCAGACGTAGGGAGGAAAGTTTGAATGAAACATGTAAGTTATATTATTATACTATCAAATTTATTTCAGATTCCCATTTACAAACCAACCTAAGTCAGCATGAACTATTTAGATAAATGAATCATATGACTGCCCCCTACCAAAGCTAAGTTAATACGCAAGCTCTTGATAGAATTTCAGCATCTGACTTGGGCAAAATGATGCAACAGCATTTATACAAGTAGTGTGGTATGATAAAATCAATTATGAAGAGACGAGCACAAGCAAATACGATTACCGAGAATTTATATGTCGTATAGCTAAACAAAAAAAGATGATATTGCACATAGTTACCTGAGTGATTGGCGGTGAAATAGCTAGATCTGATAGCAAAGAAGGCATCGACCTAGGGGCCGGAACCGGAGGCTGTAAAAACAAAACATTATAATCTCTGTAAGTATTGAGGGGAACAGTTGAACTCAGAGTTCAAATTTATTTATGTAGTACAATAAACCATGGGTGGATACCTTTTTTTCTGAAAAAAGGCCATATTTTGTGCAGGCTCAAATCAAGAGGATGCAATACATTTTCATTCATAAAATTGGAACAGGGGTCACAATTTTATTCATAAAAACTGTGGCATGTCACAAGAAACATCAGCTCAACAAAATACTGGTTTATCTAATCTTCTCAGGTTGTGTGAGGTCATGCTACCTCATGTTTTGATTTGGTTATGTACATATCCGTTTTCCTTGTGTTTCATGTGTATGACAAAGAGAGGAATTCTTGCAAAAGTGTGTGAAATGAGAGGCAATCAACGTCCAAAGGTAATCGTTCTGGATTATTTTGGAAAAAAGCGCTGGAAAAATAGTTGGCACCAGTACAGTTTGAATATTTTGTGTAGAATGACTTGGGAAGCTTAGCTACATGTATAATACAGCATGGCCACTATCACAGAGCGCTATGCATATTTGGATATCCACGTTACAAAATGGGAATCTGTGTGTAATCAATTTTAAAGGCCTAAGGCCCCAGTAGATGCAATAGATTACCAATAAGGCTGCGCCGTCAAAAGGCCCCAGGTTGCCAACAGCTGCACTAAATGCACTAAACCAATACACAGGGCATGTGACTAATGATGTTTTGCAAATTGTGTCTGAGCGCCTTTACCATTTTCTTAGACACCCACTAAATGTTATAGATGTCTCACAGTGGTGAAATAAATTACACAAAATGAAATATGCCCTAAGTGATCAAAGTGGTTCGGTAGGAAACAATAGCCTAGTCACACGGCCACTGCTTTTGGTTCTTTGGGTTTTTTGCCTACGGAAGAGAGAAAAAGTCAAAGCTCAAAGTTAAGATTAGAGCTAAAATGGCGGAAGACAACTACTCATACTATACCAGAAATACAAGGCCACCAAAAAACCAAAACCAGTGGCCGCTAACAAGGCTAAGGAACCAATGAAGAACTCTTCTCGGTGTAACCAGAAAATCAGACGTCAATAAGTATATTTACCTGAGTGTTAGGGGTCACAGCTGGCCATGAAGAGGAAGCAGCTAATTTAACAACTAAAAACCACTATTGTGGGTTTAAATCCCACTGCAGGCCGCTGACTACTGGGGATTGTTGAACCTCCAGGTGTGCTCCGACTTGCCTACAAACTGAGAGCAAATTGGCGCAGAAATTGTGGAGGAAATTGCACGGAGCTCAGAAAACTGTTGGAATGCTATGCGATAGAAAGTCACCAGGTGCCGATGGAATACATTCAGAGATCATGAGAGGCGGAGGAATTTAAGTCATAAAGAAAGCATAGAAGGACAATGAAGTTCCACAGGACTGGAAAGACGCATAGCTGGTTACCATTTTCAAGAAAGGTGAAAGACCTATCTGCGGTAACTATATACAAGGGAACGGAATCTCTTCTCAAATTGACCAGTTTTTTTCAGTAAAGCTGTATCATGTTTTGTGAGAACTCACCAAAGATCATATCTGCAAATTATTAGTTCACGTATGTCAACTACCCAACTGGATCGTTTAATTTCTGTCAATGCCGCTGTTCGAAAATTTGTCCAAATGTGTTGTGTTGTGTGATCAGTGTTGACATATAATTGGTTGTAAGTACAAGGCTCTCCTTACCTGCAAACATCAACTATGTAGACTTACCTTTCCTCGTCAAGCTAGTTGCAAATGATGAGTCAACCAATACAGCAGCTATCAATATGATTATCACCCTGCTTGCCATTGCATATTTGCATTGAAGTCTTAACTATCGCAGAGGTTCCTGTCCTTGTTATTTGTGCATTGAGCTTTAAATGGAGAAGTAAACTTTCATTATACCTTAGGCATTTGAGAATTGATTATTGTCCACATAAGTGTCAAGAAAAATGATCAAATTATTACTTTTTAATTATGCTTGTTGCTAGGGATTAGGTCTTAATGATATGATACTTAGGAAAACTTTATTCTTCATCAACGCAATTTATGGAAAACATATGATTTCACCACACATTGCTCTCAATTCTATGCGTTCTAGCCTAATAATAGTCTTTCTGAGTATCAGACAATTACAACTTTCTCATGAATAGCTAATATTAGGTTGCGTATATTAAATTAGTCTGTTGTATAAAAAAGACACAAGACATGTGCCTTGGTTCCTAATCAACACTATGATTGCGAGGAGACATTTACAACATTTGTGGGTGTATGTCTCCTGTTTTTAAAAAACTACATTGTGTTCACAGATGTATGCAAAATAAAATAACTGTTATTTCAGAAGATGCTAGCAGCCTCTGTAGCCCCTGACAACAAAAATAACTTATGTATAAAGTATCAGCAGTTAACCCATAATATTTAATATTTAAATCTAATAACTGTCTGGAGCAAAAAGGTTTAATGGTAACATTCACCACTTAGTTTTGGTTTTGGTCACTGATATCCAGGCAGCTGACTAAGTTGCTGTCGTGTGGATCAAAAGTGGAATATTTATGTCATGTTTAATCCAATCAACAAGCACCTTGATTGTATGATGAGATACATACAATTAGCTGTACACAAATGTCAACTGTTCACTGCGATTGACTCACACCAACAGCTGCTCGGAAAAACTCATATTTAGTTTTGAGACTTGCCTCTGTGACCATTCTCAAGTGGTCACCTGTGAGGTTGTGGGCCACTAGGTAGGCACCTCACAAGTATTAGGACACATTACAAACCATTTTGTGTGCGTTATCAATCTATGTTCAGTTGTTAGAGAAAATACTTTTATATTCTTCTTTATGCCTTAGATGACAATTTCACTGTCTCGATGAATATCACCTGTACATCGACATTTAGAATATTAAAGTACTCTTTGTCAAATTCTTCGGGTACTATTGAGAGTAGGGGATGGCTCATTCGGTAACAGCGCCGGGCCTTCAGCATGCAATGTCATTAAAATTTTCGGCAACCACTGCTGTTTAGCTGTCATGCCTGCAAACAAAGAGCGACCCGGTCTCGTCCTTAGGCAACCAATGGTTCCCAAGCCATGCTTCAATGTTGCATGTGATATGACCATCAACCATTTAATCAAACATACAGCCTACACAGGCTGTTTGACTTGTTTGGACATTAACATTAATCAGAAATCTGAGAGTAAAATATAAAAACAACAGCTTACCATCAATGTAACTGATAGTGATTAATTGATTCTGCGTTTAGGCCACTGCAATGAAAGTGTAAGAATGATTGACCAATAGGATGGATCCAATTGGAAATCAGGTTGCATCATAACATGTGTTAATTTTTCTTTTTTTATGTTACAGTGCTAACAAGATAGCTCAAGAAAGCTGTATTATCAGAGTTGCAGTTGCAGTTGCATCCACAGTTCTTAGCCTGAGATATAAAGCTGCTGACCGAGGAGGTTCTTGCACCTAAAACCTTGCAGAGGGTGAGTTATTGTGTGAAACTTTTTCATAGGTTTCAAGTGAGCATTCAACACTTGCAATATCTCCAAATCCCGAGTGCCAAAAAATGAGACAATTTTTCCTAGAGATAGGTTAGAATATCCGATTCGATTTCGAAGCTGGTATATACGGAACAGAATCACATACCCGATGACAGCTATTTCCTTTACAGGATGTGAGCGTCTTGACATTTGCTACTATCTTATGTTGGCTCCTGAAAATACCAATATCATCTACAGCGAAGAAGAAACACCGAAAGTTCTTTGGTAAGTCATGTCTTATACTTACTCAACTATTGTTGGCAAAATGTATCTGAATGGTCTCTATGAGAGTTGTGACTAAAACTAAATGGTGTAAAGCAAGGAGATGAGAAACTTTGAGTCATGAAATAAGTGTGTTGATTAATTGTCTTAGAAATGCATCAAGGAGTGAAACTCAGATGGTATAAATAGTTAAAATTTAATTAAATACCAAACAGTATTTCTCTATCATCAATAAATCATAAACAATTCTATTTATAACTTTAATTTTATCTATTTTCGTTTATCAACTCATTAAACCAATTCATCAATATATGATTTTTGATAGCGAGAAATATAAAGATGCGGAGAGATGCCTCAGATGCGTTGCGAATGATAGATGCAAGGTAACAGAAGACTTTAGAAAAAGCCTAATGGAGGTAGATACGGAACTGTGTCCTCATAAACAAGAATTTACATGTCCTGCTGATTTTTAAACGGGCACGTGTTAAAGACTACAACCAACTTGTTTCATGTTCTATAATTTGTCCTTGTTGCTGCATGTTTTTGGTCATTTCTGCTTGTTCTAGACATCAAAATGTAGCCAAGGTTCATTGTGTATGCATGTTTTTGGATCAAACAAGTCACAGGAATATTTTGAGAAGAATATTTCAATAACCACTTTCTAATTTTTGATCTTTCGCACCACAAAGTCCACTTTCTTTGCGACCGGTCATTTACTAATTTCATCGTACCTTTAATCAGAGGTAGCGAATGCAACCATGAAACTTTGAATTTTTTTTTGGCAGCATGTTCTTAAGGTCAAATTTGGTTTTGCAAATATAATAAAGAAACAGATAGAACTTCAATGCATTGTTATACATACCTTGCTCCTAAGCCTGGTAACTTCAATAGGACAGTGACAAGCATGTGGAAATTTTTTATGCCTTGGTCTGCAGAACTGAGACAAGATTTTACATATCCAGCTAATGTCTGAGCTTCTGTCAATTTCATCTGCAGTAGACTTTAAAAGGTTCTCATTAGGAGACCCAACAGATTGACCTGTGGCTTTTAATGCCTCTCATTAATGATCAATTTCACTTTATTAATAAAATTATTCTGATAAAATAAAGAAATACAAAGACGATGAGTTTTCTATAAAAATTATAGAGAGTGAGACGATTATGAACCCTGGATCACCCCAAATACAAAAAACCTTAGATCATAACATGTTTTTTTTTATCAGTATGTAGATATCCATAGACTGTGAACAAAGATCATTCATAAAAGTTGCAACCCTCTAGTGCATAGCATTAGGGCATTGCGATCATATAATACTCAAGGTCACTACAATCTGAACAGTGAAATTCAAACACAATTTTAATAATCGTGTCCTTAAACCACCTTCAAAGTACATTTGATGTGGAATGCTGCACATTAATCTATTACCTAATAATATTATCTTATCATTTTTATGAATAGTTAGTCAGGTCATTGTGCTTCTTTATAAGTGGCCTAAGTACTAAATAAATAAGCACCTAGGTGGCTATCAATCATCCAGGTTGATTATAGGTGGGAAATCCGTTCAATGGCAATTTTCTAGGACCTATTTTAGGCTGTACATGGGGTGAGGATCATTGTCATAAAATCTTCAAGCTTCGATTGTGCGTTAGGTCTCCAATATTTGAACATAATGCCTAAATATCATATATTTCTGAACATTCTTAACCAATATCCAACAACTACCAATTATCATGAGGAGAATATATTGAGTTTTACAGCACATCTGTCAATTAGTATAAATCTGAATGATAGGCTATACATATTTGAAATCTTGATATTTTGCAACGCTAGCTAACTTCATGATCCATAGGCTATTATGCAAACATTTGTTACGTTTGCGGAATAAGTTTTAAATCAAACAGCCCCTTGAGTTGTCAATTACTGGTCATTGGCATGCTATCAATCATCCAGTGAGGTAGATTAAAGATTGAAAAACCTCAAATTCTCGATGGGGTCACAAAGATTACAATGAATACTGTAGGCCTAATCCATGACAATTTTAGCAAATATCAATGTCAGCAACAACTCACCAACTGAGAAGTCCCGAACAACAGTTGTTAAGAGGTCATTCAAACAACAGTTGTTAATGGGATATTGAACTTGCCCAGGGAACTGTAATATGCTTGATGATTTCATATAATAACAACCTTGACCGCAAGGTCAAATATTTGACTATTGCCTGCAATATAAATCGCTTTTATTTGCTTTCCAATTTGATCTCGGTATACCATGGTACCAATGAGTCCAAAACCAATAGTTTTCATAGCAGTCAGTCGATGTGGCATGTTACATTGATGCTACAATTTTGATTCAAACATTACCTTTATCATCATGGAGGAGCATATGTATCCTCTTAGTTTGAGCAGGATAAGCTCAGGGATACCGCAGTGCAAAATACATCAGAGTCACAAAATATTTGGAAACAAGTATATAAGGTTCAAAGTTCTTTACATAAATTAGTAGTTTTTTTATCAAGTAAGAGTAATACTAATAAAAAAACGACGATTCATCATTTTACATTCGATTTTGTCGAAATTGAGGTATAATAATGTCTCCAGAAGCGTATACAGAGCAGAATATGATGGGTGTCAGTCAGAATCCTTTAGGCAGCTGGTTTTAGGCATCAGCCGGACAAGTGAAATCTTGTAAATGAGGACACAGTTCTGCAGCTGTAATTCTCAGGTCATTTGTGAATTCTCCTGCTAACTGGCATCCGCTTGCATCCATACACCTGAGACATCTTTGTGCCTCTTTGTAATTCTCACTACAGAAAATATGACAAGATGAAGATAAAGAATAATAATAGTTTAATAAGAATAATAGTTTAATAGAATAATAAGTTTGAATAACGGATATCAGCATATGAGTCACATTTGTCAGACAACATCGTGTAATGGAGTTGTGTTTTTTAGAGTGACCCCTATATTGGTCATTTAAAATGAGATCATTCTTTTATAAAATTTTATATATGTTCTAATGGAAGCAGGGCAAATGTGATGCTATAAAACGGCCCTAAGTTTTAGCTAATTGTATCTGAAATGTTTATATGGTCTATTTCGTATTCGTCCTATTCGCGGGAATAAATTTTTTTTTAATTAATCCAAGTCAAGTAACAATAATACTTTTAAAATCCGATCAATCACAATAAAATTCAATTTTTCTCTTTATGTGAGACTTATGCTCTATTTATAATGGTAAGCAGGATCATTTCTAAGTCATTGTAATTAAATGATATAATTATTATGACAAGTATTTTATTAATTTTCCTGTCAATTTTGTTTTCAAAAAGAAGCTCTGCATAGGAGGCTGATGAATATCTTTTCTTGAGTTAACAGTTTCTTCTCTGCTTATTTTGGCCAAAAGTTATGGTTTTTAAGAGCTACTATGACCATGCACCTATAACAGAATAAGTGCAAATGTTAACGTACCACAGGAAGTTTGGTGTATCATCACTTCTAATGATGTTGCCTGGGTTTTCAGGAGCCAAGAGAAGGTTATAACAGTCAATGAGTCGCTCACATCCTGTAAGAAAAACAGAAGTTATCAGTTACACTATGATACATTATCTGCTATCTACTGTGTTAAGAAGTGTAGGCGAGGGAATATGTTACGGTATTATGGCAGGGCTGTACTTCAGGAAAAATAGTAGGGGAGGTGCAAATTCTTGAGGGTGCGAAGAAACGCTAGGTCGGGTATTGTAAGCTCCCCCTGAGTCCCAGGTCCCAAGCCTACAAAACATTTTAATGATTTAAGTAGCAAATGGAAGTCCCGAGTGAGCTGATTCTGACCTGGAATATTCAACTATAGTATTTTTAGGCCATTCTTTTGAGCATTCTAGGGGAGGCAGAGCGCCCCTACCTCTGAACGCATGTTTTATGTAGTCGACTTTATGAGTATCTCAAGTTATGATTTTTTAGAAATTCTCACCCTCTGCAAGACTTGAGGTACATTGAAGACCTTCTCCTCTCTCTGCAGATCTAAATCTCAGGATAATCAGTGTGAGCGCCACTCTGTCTTTGGTAACACAGTTCTCAAAAAGCTCTACGGCTATTTCGTTAGCTCTGCAAAACAGTGACAGGAAACAGGGAGTATTATGGTTAGGTTTTGTCAGGTTTGACAAAACTGAAGGCATTATGATTACAGGGCAGTATTGAGACATTACAAGGCAGTCTTCGGGTGTCTTGGTGCTCTCTAATGGTTCTAATGCAACCTTATGCTTCAACTCCTATAATCCGAATACAAAACAAAGGAATCGTGTTGGTATTTACCATCATTAGCCTTCATTTTCTATGACACTAATTTTATGTAAAGTTCAGAACTAGGTTTCTTTTTTAACTTTATTTGGCAAAGAATTAGTTGCCAAGAAACAGTGATTATTTCAACATCCGCTCTCTCACCACATATTGATTTGGCATCGGTATGGCTTAACGCTTTTTCCAAAGTACAACAAAATCATTGGCCTGGGTTTTCTTCTATTATAATATACTATAAGTAACAAACCGATAGTTAAAACTATAAACTTACCTGACACATTCTCCAGCCCTCCTAAGTGCCATAACTGGTTCGTAAAGTTTAACCGATTCAACTTCACATACTATGAAGCAAAAATAATATCTCTTTCCACTAGTATGTTAAAACAAATTTAGCAGCATATATGGTTCACTCTTAGAATTCGGGGTCTCAATATATTTCAATGAAGACCACTGCTAGATTCTACAGATAGAGGGGGGACCAAATTGCTATCCAGCCGCACTGTGACATGCTGATCATGGACAAAATCTTATATGGCAATTCAGTAGCGCTGTTAAATGATTCTGCAGTATTTCCTGAGGCAGTTCAGAAGCTTACCTAGTGGTCCACAACCTTCACAGGCCACTTTGTTAGAATGCTCACAGACACAACTCTCCACACTAAACCTTTGTCCTGCAGGGCAGCTGTGGGTGTGAGTCAGTCTGGTAATGTTGTCATACTGAGTAAACTTCTCACATTGCTGTTCCGCTAATTGTATATACTCATTACCATTCCTCTGACATTCACAGTTATTAACTAAAAAATAAAGATGTAGAAAAATAGAGGCAGCAATTTCCATTTATGTAATATACCTGCACTCAGGTTTATCTGGTATACTAAAAATAATCTACCCAATTGCATATGCCAGCTGGCTTTTAAAGTAACTGAGCAAGCCAGGTAGTACAAACTGTTAAGTCCTAAAAAAGGCTGCTGTTCCACAACTGATGTTCAAGAAATCTAAATTGAAGCTACAATGAATGGTTTCGATCCCAATGTCTGATCTTGACAGCTCACTCCAATAATGGTCAAAAAGTCCAAGCCTCATAAGTGAACATAACTTTGCAAGCTAATTTACACATTTTGTTGTATCTTGAGCAACAACTCAAAGTATTCATACAAAAAAACACTAAAAATAAAATTATTGCAAATATTCATCACCCATGTATACTTACCTTGCCTTGGCAAGGTTGTTGTAAGTGATGAATCAAATAAAACAGCAGCTATCAAGAGAACAATCACTTTGGTCGACATTGTGTAGTCGTTTAACTGTGTTTAGTTTAGAAGAATGTTGACCTTCACTTTGTTAAATGTGATTTGATCTAGGTCAGTGGGGTGCACGGAATTATACGTAGCAATTTGCTGGTGACAGGCAGAGACATTGGTTAACAAATTTAGACCACTCCCATTTTCAGCCTAGTCCTCAATGCTTTTGGGTTTTGCATAATGATATGCTTAATAATAGTAGACAAATATTTTATAAAAGAATTTACAGTCATTTACAATCTACAGTCATCAATAAAAATAGATTGAATTTAAATGCCCTTGTTTTATTGGCTTATCATCACAGAGTAAGGACGTATGTTATCATCCCTTAAGGAAATGAGATTTTATAACAACAGATAATAATAGTCTATGACAAGGATATCAAGGCAATTTCTGAAACCTTAAGTATCAAGAGCAACCAATAAAAGACCATATAATTTGCAGCTAGTTAATAATTGGCAATTTTTATGGAATTTATGGTGGTTATTTAACACCCTATTCTGCCTCAGCACATTCCTAAAATTGCTCTTATTAATTTGAATTTGATGAAGACAATGATCACTTTACAATGACTGGGCATTTTTCACCTGTCCTTTGTCTATAAATAAAAACCTAAACTCTTGATTTAGATCAATGTTTGCATTAGAGCCTAATTGCTAGGTCAAAAAATAGGTAAATAGTTATTTTTAACTGCTAAATCATGATTGTTAGGATTAACTGAGGTTGCTGGTGGATTTTGATTTATTGGTAAAACTCATTGATTAACATATAACAACCATAAAAAAAAAAAATTACTGTTGAAATTGTAAAACTGGGATGGATTTTTTTTCAGTTGTCTCTTGACTCATAATGACTCGGTAAGTTGCAGCTCCCTGTTTTGTTCCGATGAGTGACTCCATTATGAAAAGGCTGATGGGCTATAGTGATATTGTTTATTCATATATGTTCTGCTGTAATACTGTAGGTCTCTGTCCTGACTGGTGACACTGACACTACTAACTAATGGTAGTCAAAGATGACTGTGACATTTCTCCTGTTACTAGGTGACTGCAATCATGGATTTGTTATTTCCAAACTCACTTTTTCTGGCTTACCAGCATTTTCAAAAACGCAGAGTGCTAATGAAATATTTAATGTGCGGTATAGTCTAAAATAAGATGCTCATGGGCAGGAGCTGATAGGTAGTAAGCTATGTTACTGCAATAGCACCATGCTCTGCCTCCCTCTGCCTCCTTGAATGTAGCTTTTATTAATGCTGTCGCCTATCCATCATATTTTATACATTCTCCACTGACGGCATAACGCCTTAGTAACATATTATAATCTTAAAGAAATGATGGGTAACACCATCTGATGCTTTGACCTGATATAAATAATTCAGTAAATGATAGCTCACCAAAAACACTTTCATGACTTATCACAAAACATACAAATGCGCTGCATCTTATCATAATTTTAAACAAAAACTTTTGTATACCGTTTTCAATGTAAGCGCGTAACACACCTTCTTGCTGCCATTCTTTCCCTATTGAATACAAGCAAACAATCATCACTATGCAATCTTGTTTATGAAACTGGTCGTCTTCATGCCAAGCTTTGTTTGACTCATATTTTGTGTTATATTTTTTTAAATTTATATCTAGAACTCGATCAACGTAAAAAAATACTTCCAAATTACATATTCCACACTCAAAATCGCAATCATATTTTGTACCTGCACCAATCCAAGCTGAACTCTGGCAGGAAAGTAACAGTGAATACTGATAAGAAAATAACTGCATGCAACCTCAATTTTGAGGAAAGCAAATTCATTCGTTTATAGTCAGTTGTCTTGCCATGTCCACATGAGGTGATTACTCCAAAAGAAGAAAGAAGGCATACATACATGAAGCATTCGGATCGAAGTAAATTTGTCAATAATCAATATCAATATCAAATATCACTCTTTGGCAATGTCAAATTAACATTGTATGTCAAATACAAGAGATAGTTCTTTTAGCGATGCATGATAAATTGTGTGAACCCGGTCACGAGGAATGATTAATTTCTGTTGTATGACAATTGAAGCAGTTATTAATGCCAGCAAGAAAGAAAACCTTGATGACAGTTGGTGAGAGTTTATTTGTACAGAGTACATTTGTTGCGGTGACCAGCGTATGACCAACAATATGAGTGATTTGGTTCTGTTTGAATCTTTTCTCTAACAACAAGTAGGAGTAGGAGGTAGCTCAGTTGGTTAGAGCGCCTGCCCTCTTACGCCCAAGTGTTGGAGGTTTCTGGTTCGAATTCCGCTACAGAGTAATGAGTACTGGGCTCAATTGACGTCCCTGGTGTGCTCTGACCTGCCTTCAAACCGAGAGCAACTTAGCGCCGAATATGGCAGCCGCGCCCTTAAGACACCTGTATTTCTCAGTCTTCGGACAAAGACAAACCTACGATTTTAACCCACCTTAACCCAACAAGTGAATATTCAACCCTAAAGTAGCTCAAAATAGCCATGCAAGGTTCTAAATCAGTCCCAAATATCATCAGTGTAGACTTACCTTTTCTCTTCAAGCCAGCTGCAAATGACGAATCAAATAAGACGGCAGTCATCAATAGAAACATCATCCTAGTCGACATTGTGTACTAATACTGAAGTTCAGAAATATCCAGGTGCTTGTTACTTCAGAACTGAGCCTAAATTAAGTGAAATAAATTTAAAGATCCGGGTTTATACTTTAAGACCAATTTATGACTGATTAATGTTTGCATCAGAGCTTATTTGTTAGGAGAGTGGCAAAGTGGAATCACAATTCCTGATATGTCATGTCAGGCGGTACAAATTTTTATCATTTATTTAATGAGTGAACGCTCACATTAGGCACACCACAAGTTATTAAATGAATCACACTTATTATGTGTTAAGTGTGTTAAGTGTTAAAATTCTGCACCTCATATCTTTATAACTCTTATATCCTGTTCTAATAGATGATCGATCTCACCACCCGATATGTCAGGCAGCTGTAAACATTTCTAACATTTATTGAATGACTAATGTTCACATTTCGCATACTTGCCAGGCAATTTATAAAAATGACACAATGTTTGAAAGCCTGTTTTATACTAACTTCCCAGTCCTGGTCTGCTGCACGATCACAGCATGAAATATGACATGCAATTTAGTGGTAAGAAATGCTCACATATACCCAATATTAAGAGGCGATTAAAAGATTTATCATAGATCATTCGTCAAGTTAGCGAGTTGGAGCCAAGATAGGATCACCTTACTGCCATCTTACAAGAACTATTCAATAGTATTTTTGTGCATGATTAGAAAATGCCAATGTTATTGAATAATCATTGATTCACTTATTCACCAAACCCTAAGATGTGTTGGGTAAAGAATGCACAAACTCCGCCAATTGACACACAGAATCGAGGAACAAACTGAACATCAAAGAAGTATCACATTCATCATTTATAATACAATGATTAATGTGTCATAGATCAGTACATGGATATCTCTTCAATATCCTACCTTTAATTGACTACATCTGCCCAAAAGCCAAAAGGCTGCAGCTGCTCCTCTCCGAAATAGACACTTAAATCCGTAAGTCTTGCACAGGCAAAATAAGTGGGATGTTACACATGATATGTCCGAACATTATATAAACGTGATAATCCTTCACATGCTGAAAAAAAGCCATCAATTGAGCTTTAATCAGGGGAAATATTTAAGGCACTGACCATGGACGATCACAAATTATAGCGGTTCAACATATTTCTCAAGGTTAAAAGCCTCATAGGCTGTTGTTTTGCTCAATGGCGGATATTGTTGAAAGGATAGATATAAGTTGTTAGGTTTATTACAGAAGGAGTGCAGTGATATTATATTTAAAACTTATCGTCAACTAGTACATTGTGATTATTTTCAAACTTCTATTGGTTGATAACAGTTTACGAATATTTGTAGCATTCAAAATTAGTCTTATTTTATTACTGAAGAATCTTTGTTATTACTTACTAACTACTAATGGCGGAGTGCACTGTATGTACCAATCCACACTTTAACAAAGTGTACAACGTGGTAAACAATAATTTCTTAGAAGCTCTACATAACTCATTACCCAGTAACTCTGTTGATATCTACTCGGTTTGAATATTAGGCAAAAGGTCCCGGCATATGCTGTGGAAATAAAGTTTTATCAATGTAAAGACCCTTACACAGTTGAGAGCTATCTGCGTCTAGGGTTTTAATTTGATATTTATAATCAACTTTCTTTCCACAGCACATGTCGCTTACGCCAAAGTCTTTACTATATCCAGAGCCGTAGGTTAGAAAAAAATTATGGCAGGGGAGGCAAAAATCTGATGCAGGTCCAAAATATCACTAGAAGGGGAGCTGCTACCTCTTCAAAGCAATTTAGGTCAAGAAATAGCAACAGAAAATCTCAAAGGAGCTGTTTATGACATAGATTGTTCAATTAATTTGCCATAAGGCCACCTTTTCAAGCTTTCTAGGGAAGGCAGTGTCTCCCTGCCTCCCTTAAACTATGGGCCTGATATCTACAATGAATTAGCTGGACATGTAAATTCTTGTATGTTTGGACACAGTTCTGCAACTGCACCCATCAGATTGTTTCTGAGTATTGTAGCTAACTGGTATCCATTATTCTCAGACACCTGACGCACAGCAAATTGCCATATTGTAGTTCTCACTGCAATACAAACAGATCAACATTCATAATCACTATCAGCATTGAGATCATAATCAATGATTGATTAAAATATTTATGTATTTTAGTAAGGCAATGACCCTAAAGATGTTACCCAATTTGGGTGACAATGAATGTGTAGGATGCTTAGGTGGTAAGATGTCTAAGCAGTTTGCCACTTGCTGGATATTGCCTGGAGATTGTTGTCTCAAAGGCCGCGGGTTTAATGCCCCGTCCTCTTCATAATGCATTGTTTTAGCCTCAGAATTC
The DNA here is from genome assembly GCA_914767715.1 of Membranipora membranacea. Lineage (NCBI taxonomy): Eukaryota > Metazoa > Bryozoa > Gymnolaemata > Cheilostomatida > Membraniporidae > Membranipora > Membranipora membranacea. Next base: position 13,497,226 of record OU612072.1, read on the forward strand.
TCAGTTCTGAGGCTGGAGTTATAAAGCCTCAGAATTCTCAGTTTAATAATGATTAACATTCACACTAAACCTATGGGACTTCAACTATTAAAGGTTAATTTTATGAACCATTTAGTGTCATTTAATGGTTCAATTCTTGATTAATTTCCATTAATCAAATTGACAGAATACTTTGCTGCTTAATTGTTTCTAGTTTTGGCAAATAATAAAGAGACACATCATTTGACATTCACTATGTTTCCATATGTCAACGTGATGTTGGTTTTACGATTAGCATTTAGGTTAACTTGCGAACGCAGTGGTATTCATTTCTTTTTTCGAACGCAGGAACCGCTCTGAGTAACGGATGATCAAATCAACATTTGATAATCCCGAGAAACCTATAGATGATTCTGATCACTGTAATCACATAATGCATCGGTTAATTGTCTCTCAATACAGCTCTAAGAACGAAAATGCAGCTCCAATATTCCCATGATGCAATTCACAAATTAAAAAAACAAACCCCCAAGCTCTCAACACTTAAATTCCTATTACCCTATAGGATTTTAGTTTTCGAGGCATTTAGGATTCGCTTTTCGCCGTTGTTGCCTAGGTTGCGAAATTTAGTGTATCTTAAATTAAACTCACTCACCATAGTTTCATAAACAATGTAAAATTATACAGGAATACACCTTGCGTGGTGTAGTGGTCTAAGTGTCTGCCTTGCAATCAACTGGAGAGTTATGCACTGGGTTTGAATCCCAGCTTGGACATTTTGTTTAATTTTCACTAGTAAGCCTACTAGTGAAATTTAGTACCAGGTCCAGATAGCGAAATTAAACTCTAGCTAAATTAAACTCCTATAGGGTACATAACTTTGATATTTTAATATTACCTGCTTATAAAAGGTATTCTGGTATACGTAACCAAGCATCCAACAATGCATCATTCTGGAATATCCAGGGTTTCAAAGATAACAGATTCACCTGAGACAACTGAGACTAAATAAGACCGATTTTAAATACCGAATCTGGTTACAAGTACCCCAAATACTAACAGTTGTGATTTTTATGAAGTAGGAACCTTCATTAGGCTATCTGCTGCTTATCATATTCTCTCTAAATTCATGATTGCACAAGCTACTTGTAATTTCTATTGCTAAATCTCCACCTCCCTAGTCGACACATGATTTCAGTTTTATTGTACGTTGTCAAAGAAAAGATGAGAAGTCGTAATAACATGGGATTGGCTCAACCATGGGCTAAGAGTTAGAAAACAGGTGATGGCGACTTCTGTCTTATATAAAGTAACACACAGACAAACCATAAAAGGCCGATCGTAAAGACTAACAAACGTGATACACATGCGAAGCATTATACTCTTGGGCCAGGATTTAGATTGCCTCATTTCTTGAAGAAATTAGGGGTCAATTATTACCATACAATGAGTGACCAGATTTTTAAAATAATCTTGCTTCTGGTGTCATAACTTTGAACGCAAGAAATGATCACTTGAGTCAAAACTCATGCAAAAAAGTAATATTGAGTTAGATTACTGATTGTGGTTTGAGTAGAATTGTTTATTTTTATCACACCGATTGGAATGAACGCAATATATCGAACGAACGGCAAAATGAAATACAGGTACACAATTCAACATGTAGATTATTAGTTCAGGGAGTAATTCGCAAGATGATAAATCAATGGCACAAATCAGCAATAATCTAACTATTACCATCAACTAATTCGAAAATGTCTTTCAGTGTCAAAGAGGGGACAACTTGGAATTACCACTAAATTTACAGGAAGACAAATAGCACAGAATTACTCAACGGTAAAAACACAAATCAAATAAAAGTAAAGCAAATTAAATATACAGCAAATAGATGTGTTTGTAGCATGTACAGTGTAGGATTGTAAGGCGGTATCATAATTAATTAAAATCAACAAAATTAAAGATTTCAATTTTCCCTGGATTTTCCAGTAGGAAGATTGAAGTAGAGGATGGATGGATAGTTTCAGCAGCCAATAGCAGGAGTAGCTGTAAAACAAAGAAGTATATGTTGTCAGGATATCAAAAGATGCTATGGTTTCACTACTTTTTCAGAGCAAAGAAGTATTCCATATTGAAGACTGGTACTCGGCCTTTAAGATGGACAGATATAAGAATGCTGCGGCCATGACAACAAATACTACTTGGCATGTGCTACCTCTCTCATCCCACAAACATTAACATTACAGGTCATGTGAACTGTGGGCCATCAATACAACAAGTTCTTGAGTAGCAGGTTTATAGGGCTAGATCTCAACAACTTCTAGACATTAAGTTACTAAAACCTTGTGTTGTTTAAAAGAAGAGTCTTGAAGCTTTGAAAGTGACGGAGTCAGAGTGTTATGATAAATACAGCATGAGTGTACAATTGTATAGAGTAGCATATAAAGCTATTATAGAATAATATATAATAACTCTACGCAGGTAAGTGACACTTACACTGGCTAGATTTAGGGTCGCAGAGTGTTACAATTCGTCTTTTTTCTCCTGCTTGGCTTTTTTATTTTTCTCCTTCTTGGCTTTCTTAGCTTTCTTGGCCTCTTCCTTTAGCCTTCGTTCCTCCTTGAGCTGGGCTATCTGGGCTTTTCTATCCTCCTCCGCTTGCTTTGCCTCCTTTACCTGGTCCTTAGTCAACGGTGAATACTTATTCTTCTCCTGGAAAGATAAACACAAGCTCAACAGAAGACAAAAGTGGATAAAGTGCATACATGAGGGCTGAGCTTTGCTTTGTCATGTGGCCACGGATTTGTTTGTGAAAAGGCACGGCAGTTCACACCACACCACACCAAAAAACTGAGTGTAGACAATGTGGCTATATGCTGGAGCCTGCTGACCATTGATAACTGCTTGAAATCCATGATAAACAAATGTTTCATTGTATGCTTTGAAAAAATAAGGGTTAAGAGGATATTGAACTCATGACTTCACTATAACAAACAGTTGCTCTTAGATCAAAAAGCAGATGAAACAATGACATCACTTACGACCAATTAACTGATCATTTCCAGGCGAAGGAATTTTGAAACACAAGGACCAAATGCCCATCTCACTCGGAGAAATGACTGCAACATCGCCATTACGGCACCAAATATTTCGCTTTTCATTCTTCTGAATGTGGTGAGTGGCGATAACTTCCAATTTGAATAAATCTTTTTCGCCAATTTTTTCTTTCAATCAAAAACAGCCAAAAACACGATCATATTGCACACTCAGTCAAGTCAGTGTGTGAAACCTGCTAGGGTTCCTGAATCCCAAACTCATATATGGAACTATAAACACTCACAGCGAACAATTTTGGAACAAATTTGTCTAATGTAAAGATCAAATCAGTGTGATAACTTTGAAATAAGTGACTGTGAAAATTTGCTTTAAAAAGCAACGCTTATTCTAGTTGAAAGTCCCCACGATGATGATGTGATATACTATTCCATGTTTATCTCTGATCGATGGAGAGTGAACTGATTCACTTAGCATGAGTACCATCACAATGAATTTGATGTGGCGACCCCTGTTCAATTTTACCAAGTAGGGGTGGGTACATGTTAAGTACTCTCACTAAATTGACTCCAACGATCAGAGATACACATGATAATAGTGTAGTCTCGATGTCAATGTGGAAAAGCACCCATTAACAAAATATCTCACCAGTTTTGCCTTGCCGTCGTAAGTCTTACTCTCCAGAGTGACCTCCCAGCAGTCATCCTGAGTGACGAGATAATCTCTAATCTGTACGGCGTGGGATCCGTCGTCTAACTGTATCAATATCTGATCGTCCTCGATAACGTACCTACAAACAGTCGACACAATCTCATGATACAACTGTTTAAATCCAATGATGTAAGATTTTATTTCCCACAATGCAACACCGTTTTATTCATGTAAATAATTATAGAAAACACCCTAAACCACCCTTCTCTAATCTGAGTTTGACAGTATAAAAGAAAAGTTCTATCAAGTTGACTGTCGTTGCATCAACAATGACGATTAATTTTTAGAGCTGTAACATTACTGAAACGCAGCTATGAAACAGCGTTACAGGGAATCCGTAATCCCGCTAGAGAATCTAGCCACATGCAATCCCTGAAATGTGAAGACATTAGCAAATTAGGTTACAGCTAGTATTAGCTCAAGAGCAGGTGATTTTATGATAACGGATAATTAGTTTGGTGCGCTAGTTTGTACTTTCTTATAAGCAGCTGTCCTAAACTATAGGCTACATTGAACTTCATGATGTTGCCTTCAAAAGTTAGACTAACAAGACTTCAATTCAATCATCAATATGGCAAAGGATGGCCAGCATGGTATTATTTTATAACTGGATCTAGCAGGGCACAAAACCCATGCCAATATTGCAGCTTATATACATTAACCATTAACCCTGATAGTCAATTAATTGTGCCAGCCAGCAAACAATCACATGCTCCTAAATGCTGACAAGACTGTCATTATGAATTTTTATTTGAATTATTCACAAGAACACCGAAATCCAGTATTTTATCAAAATAGTAGCATCAATCCCTCCCAGGTGATGAAGTTTTTAGGCATCTACATTGATGAACACCTGACTTTTATTCCACATGTTAATACTATAATCAAAAGATGCAACTATAAGTTATTTTTAATGAGACAACTCAAAATATTGGGAATGTCCTCAACTGGCTTATGTAATTTTTACTGTGCAAACATTAGATCAGTTCTCTGTTATGATGCGCAAGTTTTTTATCAGTTTTTATCAGACACTACCAAATCGAAGCTAAAGCATGTTCAAGACACTGCTACCAGAATTATTTTCTCTCATAAGCAATATTGTGACATGCTGGATATGCTTGATATGACTTCACTCGATGACTTTATTATACGTCAATCTACCACGCATTGTAGTAAGGTGGCCAACAGCTGTGCACATCCGCTACATGAGAGGATTATTTTTAATAATTTCAGGAGATCCTCTAGATGCCATACTGTTTTTAGGCCCAAGAAAGCAAGGACAGAGAAGAGGAATAACACTATAACTCTGGACATAATTTTTAGTGTAAACATTCAAGTACTATCATCGATGCTACCCCACTTCAAAAGATTATTATGAATGTACAAATAAACTCAACTCATTAGTCTAGGTGAAATTTTTGATATTGAGTCATGTATTGTTGTAGGGAGGGTGGAGGGTATTTGGGAAAGCTGCTATTGCAATATATATAAAACAGTTTGAATAACTTGTATATAAAATTTTTATCTCGTGGAACTGAGGTTGTCAAGCCAAGTGAGTTTCTATTCAAATCGACCACATATTTCTCCAGTTTTTGCACAAGAATGAATCATTTTTTACACAGAAACAATTGCGCAATTTCCATTCTAATTATTCTCAGGCAAAAACAGCATGAAAACAAAAAATACATGGAGATCATATTACAAGGAAGTGGCAATAAAAATAGGGAAGTGACTTTCTCATTACAACTTGCATGAATAGGTGGACCAATAAAAATATGACACATCATTAAAACCACTGACATCTTATTTTAGATGATTGAGTGTTAACAATGTTCAGTGTTGCCATTTAACTTTTGAACTGACCAATGCTCTCATCATTGATCAATTTTCACTTTGAATGTGATAATGGATTTTAAATATCAAAGCGTTCAATCAACTGTCATGTTATGAAATGTCATGGGTTAATTTCCAGTCTGTTTGAAGAGACAATGAAACAAACTCAAATTGCCCACTAGTTATACATTTATTAGAACATCATTTGTTGTAGCAACTAGAACAAATCCACCCTTGATGTTCTAGCTGAAAATAACCAATGATGCTTTATCCTGAAGGTCTGCAATGCTGAGTTCCATATAGTGTTAGTGCAATATGGTGGTATTTGGCAGCGGCCTTATGAGTAATAACCAATTTGAGCCTCACCTTTTTATCTGTATATGGGCATTAAAGAGGCCAGACTCCCATCTAGCACTGATTCTCTCGGTCTCCTTTCTGGAGGGATTACCAGCCACCTTAGCGAAGAACATCAAGTTACGATCTGCAAGCAAGCCATAAATATGGTATAATATAAATAAGAGGGGACAACTTTTACTGTTTGAACTCGTAAAGCCATCAGCGCAACAATCATGAATATTGCCTTCGTCGAGACACAAAGTCAATTTACACCATTATTCTTAGCAATGAGAGTGACAGTACCCAAAACCTTGAATAGCCAATCAAAGTCTTCCGAGTATAAATTATGATTTTCACTCGCATCAGCTGGAGTTATTGCATATTGCCAAGGAAGTTGGTTGACAAAAAGACTGTTTGAATAGAATCCACAGCAAAGTTGATATATTTTAAGTACAAGAACTGGACATACAGCTGTGTAAAAACTGTAGGCTAACGATTGTTGCTATGAAGAATAACAGATTTCTCGATAGCGTAGCGTGCAACACATTTGATAACAACACACACTGAGAAGAACAGGTCAGAAGTTTGGAGCGAAAAGATTAAAAAATGAGAGGTGACAAGAAATTGACCTGGCACCTTCAACACAATAATTATTGTCAATAAATTCTAGCAACAGTTAGTGTTAGGTCTATTGCTAACGGTATTGGGTTACTTTAATTTTCCTTACAGCGTTTTCCTTCTCTGAGGATGGAGTCAGGATCCTTGACATTGACTTTGCCCATGTTGATCGGCGGAGGCTCAACATCATAGAGGGGTAGCTCGTCAATCGGTATTTCCTCCTCATCTTTCTAAGAATAATAAAACAGAGGCAAATTGAGATAAAATGAGAGCCCCGATCATGCTGGTAAGAAACTGGTCTTGAACTAGTTTGTCATACATTTCAAGCGCTTTAAAGTAGCCAATCATCCTGTGCGCTTACCACCTCCGATCAGCCACCAATCAATAAATTACTTACTCGCTCAATATGAAAGGGGCGTACTCTTGATTTAGCTAATAGAAATAGGCCTAGGTGTGTGTGTGTGTACAAGGACTTAGCATGCACCTCTTATTGGAGTGGGGGCATCATCACTCATGGTGATATCTAGATCTCACCAAGTAGTAAGAATCTTGGTGACAGATAAAGTGGAACTTTTTGAGTGCACCTATCTTCCTTTTAAATAAATGAGCCAATGATATGCAGCCACATAAGTTAAAGCGAAACTACTGAATACTCACCTCCCATTGCTCATACAAGTTATCCAGATCTCCTTCATTATAACTCCTCGGATCTTTATTCTTCCAACTATCATCCTTGGGTCCCCCTCTGTCCAATTTCTTACTAGGTCTGTACCTTTTGTCATCATCTTTGGCTCCATTGACCACAGCTATCACTAGAACAGTGAGTAGAACTACAAAACACTTCTTCCCTTCCATCCTCTTTCCTTTGAAATGAAACCACTTTCAAAATTGTCTTAAATAAAATGGTTCAAAGTTATGATGATGTCATCACAATTTTTTTCATTCATGTTATGAAATTGCAAATATGGCTGACTAAAATAATAGGTTTTCAATTTTAGAACTATTTGTATAATTAGTTATCAAGAAAACTCAATGATACCGTAATTGTGATCAAATCAAATTATTGAAGACTAGGATGACACTTCCGAAAGAGCAAAAATTGAAAATGAAAAAGTGACTCATTATTTATCACAATAATTATTAAAGATTTTCCAGACCACCTATTATTGAGTGTAAAGCAAATGCATATGCCATCAGGCTGCAATAATTTGAGATTAGCATTGAGTACTATATGTACATGGAGTAAGAGAGCTCGCCAACATACGAATAGTTGGAACAACTCACATCAAAGGTTACTGCATCTTCTTCAACATTCAAAGAAACCATCACCACCTTATTTTTCTGCTGTCGACCCTACCTTGGCACTGTGCAACCCTTATAACCCACAACATACCTACTTCTTAAGCAGAAGCTTCAACAAAGATATGTCAGCATCAATTTCGGAATACTCTCTTCTTGGGTAAGTAATTGAGCAATGCAAGCAATAATAATTTGGAGAAAAAATCTACCACTCTCTACTAGAAACTGGTACAGTGTTAGGCCTACTACAACAATTTGAATTTTCTCCCCCCCCCCCCGCAAGATATGGGACCTCAATAAGAATTACTGACACCAGAGGACCGCCTAACCAGATTGGTTGATGACCCACTCTGAACCCAAGTGCCCCACCCAACAGATGGTAAACTGGAACAATGTCCTACTGTTAACTTAAACACAATGGTGTACCAAAAAACTGAGGCTTGCCCCATACGCAGATGTCATTGTTGATGTAAACTAAGAATTAATGGGTAGCAGTTAACCATATCGAAGAACTGCCTGGCAAAGTGAGCTAGGCGTTCTTCATCTTACAATCTGTTGTGGCATGTAAATCCGCCCTGGCTATAGCACACCATTGAAATTTCAATTATTGAGGTTGTGGAAATCCCTCTGGAGATGTGTCATGTTATTTAATTGAGTAGTAATCTTCTACAGGCAATGTATGCAAGGCTATATGCTTTGCAACTTTAATTGTACCATAATTGGGGATTACCCTTTGTTGTAGGCAGGTGGAGGCACAGAATATTGACATTGAGCTGTTTAACGACTACGGTTTTAGCGTTGATCAGCTTATGGAGATTGCTGGCCTTAGTTGTGCAGTGGCTACTGCTGAGGTAGGTGTGGTATGCCACATTTTATTAAAGGGTAGATAGCCCTAGGGCGCTCAGGAAGAGATTTGAGGTAGGCCTATTGACCTAAAAATTGACCAAAGGGTAACCAAAATACGACCTTTGAAGCTTTGGAGTCAATGTTTGGAAGACAAGTACTTTGAACCACCCGAGTTGTAAGGTCTAGTATCTCTAAGCTCTACAAGACAGGCTATGGTAAGACTAAACAAATAACGCCTGGCAGTACTTTTCTTTTTATTGATTGGTTATAATCTAATTTCAGGCTTACTCGATCACTTCATGCAGGAACGGCGGAAAGGTATTGATCTGCTGCGGACCCGGTAATAACGGAGGAGATGGATTAGTCTGTGCCAGACACCTCATGCTCTTTGTGCGTGAGTTGAAAAAGTTGGAAAGTTGAGTGGTTAAAAGTTTGAAAGAGATTGAAAGTGTTTACAAAGTTTAAAACAGTTTAAAAAGTTGATTGTTAGATCAGAAAATGTTTTAGTTCTCAGCATATGGTTTGTTTAGATTAAGCTAAGGTAAAAGATTACACTCCACTACTGAGCTATGAGTAGGCTATGACGACTCCTCCTTGCGTTGATTTAGTTTTTTTTTATTATTAACTTATTTTACACCAATCAATGCTAAAAGGCATTTGAAACCTGTTTTTTTTAGTTGTTGGTTAATTTGTTGAGGCCTGTAATTGTGCACTGGTGATTTGGTTCGATCAGTTTTTCATCAATTGTGTAGGGGATGTCTTTAGTGATTGAATAACTTAGGTAAAATGATTTGTGGCTTTATACTGCACGCCATGGTAAAAAGTATTTGTTGTCATCAGACAGGAAACATAATGTTGATGGCCCTGTAATTGTGCTTCAAAATCAATTTGCAAATTTCTATGGTAGTTTCTTTCACTGTTACAGGGTTATTCACCAGTTATATATTACCCTAAGAGGACAGACAAACCTCTATTTCATGGGCTGGTGACGCAATGTACAAAGTTTGCTATACCTTTTGTAGAGGAATCACCTCAGTATGAAGGTAAGTGTGTGAGACCACACTGATCACACGATGTATCTCTGATCGACAGGAAGTAACTCAATTCACTTAGCTTGAGTACCATCACAAGGAATTTGTTGGGACGGCCCGAGTTCAATTTTAATAATACATGTTAGGTACATACTAAATTGACTCTAACAATCAGATATACACATTACAACAGTGTCAGTGCGGTGTGTGACTCATCATAGTATCATCTACAGAATCAGAATATCTCACAGGATGAAATCTAGCCAGTCAAAGTCTTGAAGTACAATATAGAAAGGACGTTCGTCTTCAGAAACCTGAAATTATGTACCTGTCTGCGCTGTCATGATTTTCACAAAATCCCTTAGGCCTATTGTATTTTATTGTTTGGAAATTTTCACCAGGCTACGAAAGCGAAGAGAGAGAATGCAAATTCTGATGCACGGCCCCCAAAAGTGAAACATTTCTGGTAATATTCTAGTAACATTGGATGCTAAAATTCAAAATTTTGCCTCCGATTTTATGAATCTCCTAATTGCTAGGAGACCACAAATTATGAAGAATTTGCGTAAGAAATATCGTACAAATGTATTGAACATACAGGCGCAAGAAAATCTTGAGATAGTTTTTGCGGACTGTCCATAGGTTGTTTGCGTAGACATATGTGATCAAATTTGCCGGCAATTTGAGTTGCCCGGCCTGTAACAACTCAAAATACAGACAAGTTTTAGCGTCAACTCCTTAATTTATAATTATGTATTATATATATAATATTTATTTTATTTATTATCTTGTGACGCAGGTTATGACGTCATAGTAGACGCTCTATTTGGATTCAGCTTTAAGCCTCCTGTACGTGAGAGTTTTGTTCCAGTTATAGACATGATGAAGGCAGCCAAAGGCAAAGTACCACTGGTGTCTGTTGACGTGCCCTCAGGTAAGTTAGGATGCCTTTAGCTGATCCCAGCAAATTGTTCAGTGCAGTTAACTTAATTCAAACCTCTACAAAAATTTTTCCTAATTGAGCAGAGTCTGAATTAAGTGACATTGGAATGCATTGAGATCTGGCTGATGGGACCAAGTATTAACAGGAGTTCTGAATTATAAAGTCTGAATTAACCAGCTTACACTGTATTGGTATCTTACTCACATTTTATGCTAAATTAAGCCCTCAGTGGTTCCACATAAATTATGACATCAACCCGTTTTGCAGGTTTGAGCCAAGTTGATTGATTTGTGTTAATGTAAGTCTGAAGTTTCTCTAGAAAGAGAGTCATTCAATTTGAATAATATTATAAATGGTTGACTTTTACGGCAGCAAGTTTTCCTGTTTGAGTTTGATGATGCAGCGCAGAATGAAGAAAAGGGTCTTCCTTCTATCGCATCCTCTGAGAATCTCACAAATGATCAGAATCAGAATTTCATATTAGAAAGAAAGGTGATGATTTCCCCATCGAGCTAGGCTAATTTTCATTATAAGAGGTCTGCAAAATCTCATACATGTTATAATCGACCTTGCCTTTTTGGGAATGGTAGGTTACAGTCGTATTGCGGTAAAAAATCGGCAAACCTTCCATATAAAATAAGCAAAACTTTGTTAATTTTTATTGGAGTTGTCTCCACAGTTCAGAGAGATTATAACATGAAGCCCTTCACTGTATTTAATACAAAAATATTGATTTGTTTAGGTTGGGATGTAGAGAATGGTGATCCTGAGGGAATACAACCAGATATGCTCATATCACTGACTGCTCCAAAGAAGTGTGCTCTACACTTCACAGGATCACATCATTATGTTGGGGGCAGGTTTGTACCACCCGCACTCATGTCAAAATACAAACTCAGACTTCCCGACTACCCAGGCACATCTTGCTGTGTAAGGATCAAGTAACCACTTTTTCCTCTAATTTTCCCTGTTTATTTGTTGGACATATGGGGAATGAACAAGACAATCGAGGTGCTATGCGTGAAAAAGATGCACATGAAATAGTAATTTTGTTGATTTTTGTACCAAAGTACCTGACCCAGTCGCATTTTTTTGCTGATAGTGGGGCAAAAGTATTGTTAATATCATATATCATATCTGAGATTTTTATTCACACTTTCACAAATGTTGATTTGACACTCACCTTGTCCAAATCTTACCAAAGCTTTATCATTTATGTAACTTGCGGAGTATAAAATGCATTGAACTGAGTTAAGTTTATAAGCCTAGGTCAAATGGGAACATGTCAGCTCGTGTGGCATGTAAGGTAAAAATATTCTTGATGAGAACCAATACTAATGGCCTGTCTTAAAAAGCTTAGCAAGGTAAGCTGCATCACAATATTAGAAGCAATCTTTGTTTATTTTTTGTACGATATCACAACTCCAGTCCGTCTGTGCTAATCTGTGCTAAGCCTGTGTTAAAAGCTGAGTTAAATGTTGACACATTGAGATGGCCGTGGTTTGTTTTTATTTCATACAATGATAAGATAGATCAGTGACATCCTAGTCATGATGTTTAGGTAATGGTAGCTTATGTTTTAGACACATTGAACAACTACGATATGATCAAATCAAAATTTTTCTCATACCATGTTATATGTAATGGATATAAGACTAGTCCCATTGAATTCCAGAGAAGAATCTAATTCAGTGACTAGTCCTAATCTTATATGTATCCTATCTTTGGGAGCAAGCAACAGACCTTGTGTATTTTTGAATGTGACATCAACTATATGATCTTTCATAGTATCATCATTTTCAGCTTGCTAGCTCACTATTGATGGGATTCATTTCGATAATATTGGCTAAAGGGTGCAATGAAACCTGTTGAGTGCCTAACCATTGTATTTGAGCTTTATTGGGTCTTCAGTAATCAATTTTATGATTGGTATAATTGAATGTTTGTATATTGATTTCCTGTTCCACACCATATGCATCGGTAGATTATTTGACTGAGGTAGAATCCATTCAGTTTTTGCTATTTACTGAGCGGATTGCAGGTTTGGATTTTTTGGTTTGTTTCCATATCTTCCTCCATCTGCTTGAAAACAGGTAAGCCACGTCATCATCTTTATGATTTGTGTCAATTTTGGTTCAATTCAATGCGATCTCAAGGCGCCCTGTGTGAAGATTTACTTTGATGTGTTCAACTTTGGCATGCAACACAGCCTGATGAATAAAGGGGTTTAAATGCAGAGAAAAAAGTTGCAAATGTAAGTTAATCAAAATTGTTGTCAATTTAATAGTTGTTCTCAATGAAAACATAGTCAAGCCTGATTCGTTATGGAATATTTTCTTGTGCCTACCTCACGCTAAATCAGTTATTGATATCAATTTTATCTTTCATATCCAGATTAAGCTGATAAGAGATTGGTTTCCTGGCTCATCACTGCAACAGCTACTGAAAATAGATTTTGTCACCCAACCAACATCAGATAAACTCCTGATCTCTGACTCAATTGATCTTATCTAACTTATTAACTCTAGTCAGCTATATCCTCATAACGAGGTCTGTCACACCATCACCATATTACATCAGAATATCTCTAATTAACGACTGAGTGATATTTATATATATCTCATGTGGTTTCTGAGTCATTGAGATGTTTTCTCATAGCAGCAATTATAAAGACAATATGTATCCGCGAAGTCAGCCCGGTAAAGATAGCCTACACAAGTCATCGCGTAGTAGCAGTGGCAGTCGATCTAATCTAACAGCGCTGATCAACCAGTTTAAGGCTGACGACGAGCTTATCAAAGAGCTAACAACGGCAGCACCTACTGTAGGTAACAGTGGTAAGGGTAGAGTTTTACCTGCGAGACCAAATCCTAGAGATGCTCTCCGACCGACTTCTAGGCTAGGGTTCGCTCGACAAGACAGCTCTGATTCAGGTAGTTCTGCTGCTTTCGATGTGGGGACAGTGGATAACAGGAGGAATATAAACAGTACAGAAGCTAATACTGACGAAGCAGACATGCTGAAGTGGAAATACGACAAGAACAACAACAATAGAAAGGAGATAAGCAGAGATCAACAGATTCCAGTGAGTTATACAATATACTAAGAAGAATAACCTGAATAAATAACTGTCTCTTGGGCTTTTCGGCTGACCAAACTTTTAACATGAGTTCTTGACCAACTCTAATCCCTATTTACTATCTAGTAAGCCAACTGCAAAAACTCAATGCCAGCCTAATACACTTTCTCTTTCCTTGGCCCTTGCCATAGCTATTCAAACTTTCACTTTAAGGGTTCATAGTTCATAGTGTGCAATCCATGGCAGTTAGCAGGGTGGCAATTTAAAATGCTTCTAAAATCTATCATTTGTAAGGACATCTGAAAATTCTGCATAAGGCTGATACCTGGAGTGTATTTATACTAGTTTGAAATAGCTGTTTCATAAACATTTCCAGCCTAGCGATGATTATGACGAGGACTCTCAAGCTGATACAGAGTTACAGCAGCAGACTACGGCAGCAGAGGACTCGATCAGCGGAGAAAACGAGGAGATGATGGATGACGAATTAGAGGCCAACCAGCAGAGAAATATACAGTTACAACAGGTTCGAAATGATAGAAAAAAAAACATTTGATGCTTTATATGGAAGATCCCATTTTTAAATAGCTTTGGAGTACCACCGCCGTGCTTGTCACAAATTCCAGTACACTAAGATGGTACATAGCAATTGGATTCATTTGGTGGTGCATCATTAGCCATCAAGTCAACAGTTTGCCATCCAAAACAGCATACATTGTTAACTGGACGGATTAGTAGACCATGATAAAGTTTCATTTTCTAAAAACCATGTCAGTCGATTCCATATTTAGTCTGTATCAACAACTATCAAATTCACGGTATCTTCAGATATCTTTTGGCTTTACTGTATCAACCGCCAATTTTTTACATTTTTTAGCGCAGAGATCAATGTGATGAGCTACTCTCAGATTTGGATAACATTATCAAACATTCTGACACCAAACAATCACACAAGTCGCACAGGAAGTCGCCACATAACAGACCAGGGAGTGCGAGGTCAGCAAGGGGCACAACTCCTGAATCTAGAGGGCGTACTACATCAGGTGTGTCTTTGTATATAAGTTCATTATTATCAAATCTAAAGAGACTGAAGGAATATGCCAAAATAAATGAAGTCTGTTGAGTTCAATGTCATATTTCGGATTGGCACTTTTAGATCATCAACTTATAGCTATGTATCAGTTAGGAGTTAAATTTTTTATTTATTTTATCCGATTGTATTTGATAAGGAAATCTATCAGCCAGCAGTAGTAAAAGAAAGTTTTTTCCACATCACAGAACAGTATCTTTGCTTGATCCCAAACAAGCAAGTTTTCCCAGAACTTGTTTGGTCATAACTGCGCACTTGTTATTATAGTAATCATTTTCTATTTTCTAGCAAGATTCTAATATTAAACATTTTGGATTAGCAACCAGGAATAATATGTCATTGCTAACTTTTATTCTCTGTAATGCCTGGCCAAATGATTCGATATAATCCTGATAATGCTTGTGCGCTCTTATCTGATATATTCTTACTACCATAAGAGTATTCAATTGTTTAACATAGATGAGAGGACACCGTCGAGGGAGATAACTCCAGAGAAAGATGGTAGTAACGCTGGTATAAGAGATGTACTAGAAATAGTCCAATCGCTCAAGGTATGAGCTATCACCCTCTACGTCGTCACCTTACCCCACCCAAATCTTACTGTTTGATGGCTTTACCCAAGTTACTGTGTATTTATAACATACCTAGAACAAGTTTGTTCCCCCTGTGGTGGCGGAGGGATATTGCAAAAGTCGGATATCAAGGCAATATTCCTCCGCCACCATATAGGGAACAAACTTATTCTATAATATACCATCATCAATAATTTCTTGAACCATAAAATACTATCAAGAGCGACTGAAATTTGAATGCTAGTATGCTACCTTAGAAGTTTGCATCTCTATTGGCTTACAACACAACCATAGAACACAAAATAAATTGATAAGCGATTGAATCGCTAAAAAAGTTTAACCAAAGAATATCAGGTTAAACTCTAGACCTGCTCTCCGTGATGATGCTATGATACGATAAACTAGTTGCTATGTCTAACCTAGTGGATTTTACAGCTTGCTAGCAGAACAAAACAGCTAGCTGTTGCAAACTTAATACTCTAAAGAAGTAAATATAATCTAGATTGTAGTTTAGCTAGATTGGGGTGGCTTAATCTTAGCTTGCAATAGTTTTTACCAGCTAAGATGGGAGTTGATATACAAGTAATAAAGTTTGTATGAATGTATGCTAACAGTACATCCAATATTCTAAGGCAGCGCGAAAATTGGAACATTTCTTTCTTCAAAATCTTTTTAAGGAAACATTGCGTTTTATGATTTCAGGCTCAGTTTGACACCATTAAAAGCCAACTAGAGACGTCTACAAGATCACAGCAGACTCTGGAACGAGAAATCGGCAATCTAAAAAAAGAGCGAAGGACTCTCATTGATACTGTAGGTTGTATTAAACTCTTCTTGGTTTTACTCTCGTGATCAGTTAAACCAGTTAAGAATGACAAATGCCTTTCGTGATAAATTCTGATGTTAATACATGATTTAATTTCCTACGGGAATCATTTGCAACGGGCACTGCTTACTGCATAAAATATAACGGCAAAGAACACAAAAAATATTCTTTTTGTGACAAAAAGTCACTCTCGCACTCCCGAAATACAACTCAAACTATAGACAAACACATTACAACCTTATTCAGGTGCGAGCGAGGACTCCAAGCAGGCATAGAGCTCCCAGTGCTAACTCAAGTCAGTCCAGTCAGTCAGGAATGGATACAAGATCGTTACCTCGTCACCACCGATCTCACTATAGTCTACCTGAGCCTGCGGGACGGTATATGTACGCCCATCACGGAGACGCGGTTACCAGAGTGACAGATACTAGGGTTAAATCTTACATTGCCAATCTACCTCCACCTGAAGGTAACAACTCTTTCCTCTCCATAGATAGCCACTGCAGATCAAGTGGATTTCATATTCTGTTGATGTTATCTTACATCATAATTTACACTGGCAAGAGCGCATATTGACTAAGTAGTTCTGTATACAACTAAAACTGAATATCTTGGTTGATTCATTTGATTTGATTGATGGTTCGGTAAATTCTTTCAAATTTGAATATTTCGCTGGTATATGAAATTTGTTATGGTATATACATGTGGTCTGCTGTTGCAAATATTGATACTCTTACTTTGCTTACAGAGATGGAGTTGCCTCCTGATCATAGATATTCAGAATCTGATGACTCATCAAGCTCATTAGCCCAAGATCATCATCGTGGTATGATGTATTCTAACGAGGCCTACAACTCTATGAGACAACGGCACCCGCCCCATACTAGACCATCAGATTATGGTTCTTTGACTAGTAACAGGGTAAGCTGATGATTGATTTATAGGTATTGAATATATATCTGTGTCTATAGGAAGTTGACTGAAAAGAGAGAAACTTCAGCACAATATTATCACTGCCAAATACAGTGGAATTTGACCATCCTTTCTCTAATGATTTCTTGGCACTACGTCAGAAAGTTATCGTGAAAAAACTTCAGATATATTTCACCATCTTGCCTTTACTAGCCTGACTGTGACACATTTCCTCACATTTCCACAACAGGCAGTATGATAGATACCCATAGTATTATACATGCGTTTGCATCATAGATTTAAAAACAGTACTGTTTTTAAATCTATGGTTTGCATATATGCGAGATATTTTTATGATGCATCATAGCTTATTCTTTACATTAAATTTTACAGCATTCCAGTTCTATGTTTGATTTATATGGCGGATCTCGCAGCAATAAACGACAGATGCAATTTTATCAACAAGGTGAGCTTCCAATATGGGAAAATGTTTAATTTTAACCCAATCAGTTATTGAATGCTGTTCGTTAAATTTTTTAGCCTGCTTTTTGTATCAAGAAAAAACACCATTAGGGCTAGAAGTGACTCAAAATGGAAACAATTTCGAGCCACTTCTAGCCCTAATGGTGTTTTAGAACTTATCAATGTTGATACAATGCAACAAAATAATACATTAATAAATACATAGTTATGGTTAGTAATGGTAATTATATAATATAAATACGTTGATAATACTTATTTAATTCACCAGCTCAAAGATTGAAGTTACTCAGAGATATGATGGAGACGGAGAGAAGATACTGTACAGATCTCTGGAATATGACTCAAAATTACAGTAAACTCCTCTATTCTACTGGAGCAATCGGCAGGAAAGATATTGTGTAAGTATAGCAATAGCCTAGGGGGTCTTTCAATTAGAAACACCAATGCTTTACTAAAGTTACCAATATCACATCGCTCAAAGCTATCGCTCACTTGGTATTTCAATCAGACAAATTTGTTACGAAATCGCTCACTCAAACTGTACGTAGTTCCATCAATGAGTGAGAATGTTGTGAGCTAGAACCTAGCAGATATCACTAACTCACTGATTGAGCGATCAGATTGCGATTTTGGCTGTCTCACCAGATTGTTTGGATGAACTGGATTAACTGGTAGCCAGTGGGGGTGCCCTATCAAATATATTGATAGCCTGTCTTGACAAACTTTGTTCGGACAAATCTTGTCAAGACAGGCTAATATATTGAGATCAGTATTATTTCCTATTTTATGCAAGTGAAATTTATAAAGTTCAGATAGTATTATTTATATAGCTTAGCTTTATACACCTGTTATCATCATATAATTTTTAGACTCTCACTATCCATATTGGGTTCCGAAATGCTTGTAGTTATGTTCCCAAGGTTTTGAACTTGACACAAGGATTTTCATTCTGCTCAGTATTTGCGATTGAGTTCCCTACCGGCATCAAATTAGCTTGACTTCCAAAATCACCTCTTAGTGATATTGATTACTGAAATCCCATACAGATTTGAGGTTACCCCCTACATTGCTCAGTTATGTATAGAAAACTCTGCGGATTATTGGGAGCCATATTTCATTGAACTCACTACTGTTGACTTTGCTTTAGGCCATTCAGTGTATAGGATGCCCTCACAATTTGTAATATGATACCCTTGGGTTTCACTGATGCCATCTTCAAGACAGTTATATAAACCAGTTATATAAATCAGACAGTTCATATGTTGACATCGAATGTTTAAAGGTTTTGCTACGGATAATATCTATTTTTGCTTTGATAGTTAGTTGCTTACCTTGACATGCCCACTGCAAACAAAAGGAGGCAATTCCAAACTATTACATGAGAGGGAACGATCATCCATTAAAATCTTTCACCAGCTCAACGCTTTGTTGTGGAGGGTACTTGTACATGCGATGATTCTGTGATGTCAACTTGTCAAGGCCTGTTATGTTGAATATATGCAGCTGTTGTTTGTTCTTTTTGTCTAGGCAAGTTTTCCCGATAACCCTGACGAGAATGTATGAGCAGCACTGCTGTGTTCTAAAGAGTCTCAATAAATCAGTATCTAACTGGAGACATGATCAGGTTGTTGGAGATGTCTTCAATAAATTTACCAAAAACAAGAAGGTAAGAGCCTGTGTCAATGTTTGATTAGACAGTTCAGGATTGTAGTGGTTTACTGTCTTCAACCATAATTGAAATTTTAGTCTTGATGTGTAGAAAACGTTGTAATTTTCCATTACTAGGAAGTTGCTCAAGCTTGAATGCTCATTCCTTGACTTTGCAATGTTGGCGCTACTAGTAGACCAGACCCCGGTAAAGAGCCTCAATTATAGCAAATATGATTGTGAGGCACGTGCGCACTGAGAGAAAGAGAGAACAAAATCATCGGATAAAGGGGAGTTGTCTACACACTGCATGTGAAAAGACAATTTCCAAACTCAAACCAATTTAATCTGAAATAGCTTTGACAAATTAATTTCCCTCAACAATAAGAATGCTCCATTAAACTGACCCATCGTCTATTTTTGCAGGTTGATTTATTTGCATTATATAAAGACTATGTTGAGAAGTTCCCATATACAATCCGTATTATCAACAAGTTACAACATTCCAGTCGGCTATTCAGAAAAGTACTCAGCAAATCACAAAGAGAGGGCGGAGCTATTGGCTCCAGCCAGGATCTGATTGGTGTGCTGATTGAGCCAATCAGAAGGCTGCCAGCATATTTCAAGTTTCTCAAGGTTAGAATGTTATTGATGAAGCACACTCACATCGAGATCAGCCTATAAACATGTGTATCTCTGGACATTAGAGTCAATTTAGTAGCAGTACCCAACATGTACCCACCCCTTATTAATAAAATAGAGCATGGATCGTCACATCAAATTCCTTGTGATGATACTCTTACTAAGTGAATTATTTCGCTGTCTATCGACCAGAGATATACATGCACTAGTATATCACTTGATCAGTGTGTTGATGAAGTTTATTGATAGTCAGTTTGATTGGGTTGTAATCAAGGAATATGGTGTTTGTTCTCACCCCACTTTCTGTGATTCACACATCCTTAATCTTCACACATTTAATAACTTTTATGCATACAAACTTTCGATGTCGATGAAGTAAGCGTTTTCTGTATGATAATTATTTACTCTTCCAATTGTCCAGTCTTCGGTTCTCATGAGTATTGTAGCACTCTGTATATGCTCAATAATTTTGTTGTGCTAAAGCAAACTTTACGACACATCATTTCAACGTTTTCTTCGAACAAAGGATATTATCTACATTCATGTAGTTGTGTGTTGTTGACAGCAAGTAGCACATTCTCTTTAATAAGCAATCAAGTAATTCAATAAGTTAAAACTTTTTATTTTGTACTGTTAATTTGAACTTTTAGTTCATATTTTCTGTTGACAGGATATTATCTACCACACAAGTAAGGAGAGCCCGGACCTTTACCATCTACAGTCAAGCTGTGAAGTGTTCAGAAGATTTCTCAAATCTATAAACCCTCATATTTCAGGCTGTATACAGGTATTATAACCTAAAATATAATTATCAATCACAATTTTTTATTTGGCTTTAATACGATTTAATAGGGTGACACTGCAAACACCTATCTCGGCTCTAAATCTCTGTTTGTATCATATTTGTGATTACCAGTATTCCATATTAGTCAATTTTACTCATTGACTGACCACATTACTTTTCAACACATTTCACTTATTGTGAACATGATCTTTAGTGGTACCTTGGTACATTGATCAGTAATAATGAAATGTATATCCATTAATTCATAGACCAAATAGTCTGGGACCAGATTTGTGGCCGGCACCTCAACAAATTGTACAAAATGCCAAGACCTTTAATTCAAATTCAGTGCGTGAACTTTGTCAGGGTCGGGGTAGTGGCATCATGTTGATGCTGCAACAACAACTTTGGGAAATAAATGTCGGAGGATGAATTGTGGGTCACTCTGTAACACTTCCTGTTTGTCACCTCCCTGATGTAAATGCGCCGAGAAGAATGATTATTTGTATTGATCATCATGTTCACGTGACGTAATAGGGTCAACTGTACTTGCTGTTTTATGCTAGCACTTCCAAATACAGCTAACCTTAGGGACCCACAATTGCACACATTGTGCTTCAGGCAGTTTAACCACTGTGTGTAGGATTATGTGACATTTTATAATCAAACAACGGTACTGCCTGTAACGACATCACACTCGCAGCCAAACTATGCATCTGGAACATTGTGGATGAGTGTCCGATGGGGAAAATGCTTGTAGTGTCATAATTATTATTAATTTTCATTGTTTAGATGGCTGGTGTTCAGGGGACCAGCACCTCACAGTCACCTGCTGCCATAGCCACATCTAATCACCCACAGCAGAGCAGGAGGAGTGCAGATAGGCAGAGAAGATACCAACATAGGTAAGTATTGTAATAAACAATTTTTCGTGTGTCCCAATGTAAAAGGTCTTCTGTGGCGGAGTGATGATGATACTTTCCCCACTTTAAATAGTGTCAGCTTACTGCGCACACTCTAACTTAGGTCAATTGAGTGCAGTTGGATTCCATGACTTGCGTATTCGAATTTGGGGCACTAGGCTCATTATTGTTTTTGCAGACATTTGGTTGATCATAACTTGCTATTCTACAGCTGAATTTTAAATTTTTATCCACAAAGTTTCTCACCCAGTATCTATAAGTATCCTTTCGAGCTCACAAATCCGGTCAATATAAGAGACTTCAAACACCATTCACCAAGCACATGATTTTTAAGAGATTATAGGAAACAGCACTTTCGAGCGAGATCAAAGAGTCTTGGGATGTCTGGAGATTTCAGAAGAGAAGGCAAATACAAAACGACAGGCAATTGTGTTGCTCATCCATTGAAATGTGAATGTTTTTATTTCAGACACCCAGAGATGAACGAGACAAGTAGTTTTAGTAGTTATGAAGATGAGAGAATACCGTCCACTAAGGACAGTGGTATCGACTCACACGAGGATTATAATAATCACAACATTAACAGGCTATCTATGATCGCTCACAGAGGATCGAGTGCTAACGTACACAGGCTCACTCCTCCTAGTGAGGAGAGGGAGAACCATCAGAACAGAGCAAGGAGGTCAGCTTCCAGAGGTATGGTGCTAATTTCTCGGTTGGTTTGTTCATGTTACAATGTGAGAGTAGATTGAACTGAGACTTTGACTCAAGTGAAACCCTGGTACAAATAATCAATTTATCTCAGTAGATTATACCGAAATTATGACATATATGGCTTTCTGATTTTTCCTTTTATCAATTCAAAAATGTATATCAATACATTTGCCACAAATGAGGATGGGGGCTGACAGCTATAGCCTTCTGCTCTGTATTATTTCGCAATATAAACTAAAATGCCGCAATTCTAAACTTCCCTAGTCTACTTCCTTATTGTAATTTTGATTACGTCCACATGTTGTATCTTATTTTATGTTTGTAGAGAGTGAGTCTTCTCGCCGCTCCGCCAGACAGGTAAATTATGGGTATGACAATGTACGACGAGATACAGAGGCTCACTACGCTGTCGGTCAGCTAAACGGACAGCCAAAAACTACTGATACGTACAGAGAGGAGCGCTATTCTCATCTAGGTAATATAAGAATCTGTATGTTAAAATCTCTTTTTTGTTTTGAAGGTTTCCAGAGGCACTAGTTTAAGTGCTCAAGCATTAGAAAGTGGTTGATAACGAAGTGCTACTTCCAGTTAGTTCCAGCACATTTTGAGCAATAAATCTACAGATATATGGTGCTGTAGATCTAAGTGATATACAGATCCACTTCATCTAGTGGTGTTTCTGCAAAACGTGGAGAGACCACACAAAGTTTGTGGTTTTTTTTGTAATTTAATGAGGTAGAAAGCCAATTGAAAAGAAACTCTCTATATTCCAGATAATCATCTAGGTCATACTGATGAAATAGAAGAAGTAGAAGAGGAGTTGTCTACCACCCATAGTTGTCAGTCATCTCAATCACAACACATGAGCCCAACTCAACAATTGAGAACGGACAACGCCAGCCCTGCGACAGCCTGCACTGACGATAATCATAATGAGGATGGAAATATTGAATCGGAGAGTGAGTAATATTCTTTGTTTTCTGCCTGATAATGCTAACAATAATAAGAAATATATAATAATGAACTGGATGACAGAGATGAGATGAGATGACAGTGATATAGTAGCTAAGTTTCATTTATTATTCATCATTTTTTATCGTTACACTGATAACAATACGTAGATAATATTATTATCTATGTATTTGATATACTTTGTTTCTATTTATCAATAGATACCGATGGAGGAGGAGAAACATCAGCATCTGAACTAGCAGTGAATGAGATACCGTTCTCTAGAAGACAAATAGAGTCTGAGGTGACAAGGGATGAGACTCTCATAAACAATAACCCAAGACTTGGAACATCTCAATCCGCTTACAGTAGACCAGAGTCACCCCACAAACAGTACATAAGATCTGAGTCACCGGACAAACAACATATAAGGGCGGAGTCACACGACAACCATCAGATTAGGGCGGACCCAGCTCATAAACAGTATAGAGAGACAGAGTCACCACACAACAATGACTCCCGAGTTGAAACTCACCACAAGAGGCATCCTAGTCCTGTGAGACCTGTGATCGAGGAAGAGAGGTCTGATAAGTCATGTAAAGTGAGATCACAAACGCCGATACTTCAATCAAATAACATCTACAAACAAGGTAAGTCACATAGATTGAAGTTGTACAGCAACAGCTGAGTAGAGATGCAAGCCAAGACTTTTGCCTACAGCATATTGAATCCATTGCTTCCGATGCTTCAATTTCACCATTATTAGGTGAGGTTTCGGAAATAAAAATAGTTCTTTATACACAGTTGAGAGAACTATATAAATTTTAACGCTAATTTAATAAGTTTTATTCTAAGAATTATTTCCGGTATTAGCGAATGAATTTACCCTAATGTTCGAGTTCTTCTCTAATCAGATGAAAACACGTTACGGCTGATGACCCAGTCTACACCTGATCTACACAATGGTCTCAACTATGACCAGCCTTCCTCTCATAGTCCTAACAACAGTGCTGCCGGCAGGTCAAAGGTCAGATTCAGAACACCTGTAGTAGAAGCTCAAGCCTCTAGGAAATCTCCTCCAAACTCTCAGGTATGGTAGCGTAGTACACAATATCTTAACAGTTTTCAATAGATTGAATGCTCAAGCTATTTTGTTGGAGAGTGGTGCCCCCATCATAAACCATTGCCCAACCTAACCCATGCCAAGCAAGTTTTTCTTTAAAATTAGGATGTATACTAGGATAATGATGCAAATATATTAAGTTGCATTCTTTATGCATCAACATTAAGGGAAGATTCTGTTTTTGTTCACAACTAAATTAATATTGTCAGAATCTAAGAAAAAAAGCACAAATAGATAATCCTCAATTTTGTTACAGGTATACAACCAGCAGAAACCTGAGGTAAACACAAGACATCACAAAAAAGGACTAACAGACACACTGAAGGTTATCTTCTCTCGTAACAAACGGTGAGACAATATAATAAATATGAACAGGCTAGTAATAATAGAACCATGGTATCGCTCTCTTCTGAATTGATGTAAGAAAAGAAAAGTAATGCATCTGCAAAAGTCTGAGGCAGCAAATATTCAATTTAAGTTACATAAGACATCCATCTTTTATGGTATGTTTTTAGCAGTGGTTCCACACCTGAGAAGAGGCCTTCTCCCCAGCCAAAACAATCAGCGCTGAGACAAAAACGGACCACCCACAATGAACAAGTAAATAGCAATCACAGACCACACACAGAGCGACATATGTCATCGTCCCAGTCACAGATACCAGACAGGCCCAACAAGCCACCCAGAACTCATTACATGTCAAATGATTGTTCTGTGACACAACGTGATAGCTCTCTAACGCAACACGATAGCTCTGTGGAGCAACGCCAACATAGAGAATCACCCAGTAAACAAATTTACAGCTCTAGTAATAGTAGAAAGAGAGATGGTCATACAAACAATACAATGAGCTCTCCTCATAAAATGTTCACAGACAAACAGAGTATTCATCATATTGATGATGAAGAGGTTGAGGAGGTTTCAGTTGCCACCGAACCATGCAGCTCAGTTTGAATTCTATATATTTATAATGATGTACAAAGATTTGAATATTGTGTTGTACTGATTAAGGTTTATGTTTACCTTTTCAGTGTATTATCTTAAAATAAATTGGAAATAAAAATTCTGATCATTCTGAGTGATATCTCTGTTGAGCCAATGTGGAAAGCAAGAGTAACCAACAGTAGAGTAGACAACTGCTTACTAACTGACTCCATACATACTATGCCAGATGGAGGTTCATCCTTGGGCCTGTTGATAATCATCATCAATATCTCACAATTATTACTGCAAAATTTTATTGATGGAAATTGACATTTCTGAAATTTCTAGCATGATAAGAGAAGTAAACTGTAAAATGTAGAATGTAAAACGTAAATAGATAGAAAAAGATAAGTCTGTTCTAGATTGCATGAATACTCTCCATCAACACCTATTCAGCATTATGTATCTGTAGATGATCAATTTTGACCCAATTTGCGTGGTTTACTGGCTAGCTGAGAGTAGTAGGGTAACTCAAAATGTAGGCAAATGATCACCTTGTCTAATGTGATTACACGACAATGAATGAACTGTAATGGATAATCTCTGTTCGCCAAGTCAGTAACAAAAGAAAAAAGATGAGAGACATTGTTTTATTGGGTATCATCGATGATCAAGCAAAATTTTGGTGACTGTGTGGTGTTATCATTTAGGATACTGATACTAAAAGGAATGTAACGTTTTCAAATTGTCTACCCTCGTTTATTTCAATAGAGGAAATGGAAGAATTTCTAATAAATGTCATGATTACATATTTCTAGATTTAAATTGGCATGTACTATAATAAAAAGTAGGTACATGATATCAAAGCTTTAGATACGATTTGCACTTTTTTGGCACCTTCACGCATTTAGTTCTGAGTATGGCTAAATTGAACTACAAATGAGTTATGCTTTGTTGCACCAATAGAAGATTTCAAAAATATATTGCGTAGTAAATTATCTAGTTACCGCGTGGAAGATCCGAGGTAGGACTAGTCATACATGATTGGATAAGCATGAGGAGTAAAATAAAAAAAATTGCTACCATAAGTGATGGATACACATCGGGAGCAAACCGAAATTAGAAGATTTGACCAAATGGTCCCATAAATAGGGGAAGTAGCTCAAACCCGGTTATGCAAAACTGTGAAACTACACATTGAGCATACTATGGAAGACAAGATAGTGAAATCTCAACAAAGCATAGTCTGAAAAATAATAAAAAAAACATTACCAATTTCCATTATAACAGGACAGACTTGTGCAATATCAGTAACCATTGAGCCGATGATATAAAAAATTACTAAATTTCCCAAAAATAAACTGCTAAAAAAGGCCAACCAAAGTGCAGCTCCCTTACACACTGACATCGAGAATATACTATTAACATGTGTATCTCTTATCATTAGAGTCAAATTAGTAGCAGTACCTAACACGTGCCTACCCCTAATTGATAAAATTAAGTATGGGCCGTTACACCAAATTCCTTGACACCTGTACTCATACTAAATGAATTAGTTCACTCTCTATCGATTGGAGATATACATGCAACAGTATATCACGTGATCAGTGCAGCTGCTCTTGTTATAAAAAGGTCAAAGGTTATAAATTTTTAACAGCAAGTACTAGAGATAGGGACAAGGCGGAGCCTATAGAGAGACCAGCAGTCATAAACACAGACATCATAGAGCCAGCTAACTCTGTCTGTCTCTTAGTCACCAACCTGCAGATAGAAACATATACAAATATATCAACCGAGAAATAAGCTCATAGTCTTGGTTCTCTGCATTTGGAGTTGCTACCCCCATCCCATCATGGGTGGAGATGGATCAACTGGGATGTTACCAAAATGGTTCAAACTTGATACAAGAACTTGGTCAACATCGCAGTGTCAGCTTTCTCAGACTATCCAAGATGAAAGTTGGTGATTGGAACAATAAAACACCAGAAATTAATTCAATTACACCGGTGACAGTTTTCTCAGATTTTTAAGATCTCAATAGGCAACGTTTCGAAACATTCCCAAGGATTTCTAAAAAAGAATAATCTCTTCTATTAACAAGATTATGGAAGTACTATTTGACTTACGTTGGAGCCACCATTAAAGCTTGAGTTGATATGTATCCATTAGATACAGCAAATATCAACATTATGACCATAGGATACGCGTCATGGTTGAATATAACAGGCAGAGAACCTCGCGGCTGTACATTGCACATAGCAAATAGTGGAATAAAGACGACACGTATTATACTCAAAACCGGTATCAATATCCCTGGCTTAGGCTACAAATGAGAAAGAAACATGTCTTTCAAAATCATCACAAGGTTGTGTCTTAAATGAGAGATGTTGCCATCGAATTTGGCAGTTGGCAGAGGGCCACATGAGGTAACCTTTTCCTGCGGCCAAGGTTTTTGGTTTTTTTTTTACCAAAACCCGGGGCCGCTTCACAAGGCTACACCTAAGGCACAAACAGGTCCCTAGTTCTAGGGGAGGCAGAGAGGCACTGCCTCCCCTAGAAAGCTAAATACAGTGGCATAAAACACTATAATTGAGTTATCCATGTCAGAATCAGCTCCTCTGGGAATTCCATTTGCTAATGATATGCCTTAAATTGCATGTGGAAGAGCTTACAGCACCCTTCCTGATGATGCTTTGGATTACCCTCTGACTTTTGCCTCCCCTACCATTTTCTCTTAGCTACGGCCCTAACAAAGAGTACACAGTAATCTGCAGACAACCAGTTTTGGAACTGCAGATCTCCATCATTTACATGGCACTATAAAACTGAGCTATTTCCTTCTATTTTCCGATTGGTTTGCAAGAGGAAATCAATTTATACAAGCTACGTTCATTCATAAATTTCTACAAATCTTTCTTTGTAGTAAATTAGAGTAAAAAAATACAAATTGCCATAGAAACCACAATTTCAAATATGATACTCTAATATTTTGGATCTGAGGTGTGGAACTGTGTTTGATCAGTGTACCGAGTTCTGATAAAATCCTAGGACCCCCGTGTCTCTACCTTAATGGCCATGTGACCTAAGTGACAAATTTGTCTGAAGTCATGTTATTGTTATTTGCGGTGTAAAGCTGTAACAGTTATGTTTTGGTCCTGATCAGCTGACACGCCGGCCAATCAGAGCCATCCCATTTTCTAGGTACATCCATTGATATGAATCCATGGATTAGTTGTAAAATACACAGTATGGCTTTTTGTGGAGAAATTACATCTGAAGGCCTATATAACTTTGTGTCAGTTGTCATGTCTAGCCAAACTTCTGGCTGCTTTATTGTTATGCATTGACTGACGTCATTGCCACATGCCTGTTCAGGGCCAGATATGTTCCTCTTATACATGAATATATATCAGTGGGCACGTCTGGTTGTGTATATTAAGTTTGACTCACCAAGTTGATGACACCAGCTAGAGTTCTTCCTATCAAATCTCCAACATTGAATATCAGGAAACAGTAAACTGGCAAGAAGTACTTCGCTGAAAACATAAAAAATGTAATCAGTGAGCATTCTGTTGTAGGTACATCATTATACCAGCATGTTGAAACAAGTGGCTAAACAATTTGTATCGATGGTTTTATCTAAGACAAAAATACACATCATATATATACTTTTATTGTTTTTGAATGGCTTTCATGCAGTGACATAACAAATAACTTGAAAAATAAGGAAAGTGGAGGGGAAACAAAATTAATTAGTAAATAAAAAGAAAAAGATCGCAAGAGCTTCAATAGTAGTTGAAGTATTTTTGATAGCTGATGAATTTTTGAAGCTGAAGTGCATTGATAGTATTGGAAGACTACTGATATTGTCTTGTGGTAGAAAGCTATGAGAGTGGACTGACCACTGCACTGACTTCAAATGCATGCAATGAGATAATTGACCCGATTGTTGAACTCAATTATTTTCAGTGCTTCATTTGTGCCCAGCTCTTAATCTAGAATTCGAATCATCACACCAAATTCCTTGCCAATTCAAGCTCTAACGTTCAGATAGACATGAGATGGTGTATCACCTGATCAGTGTAGCCCTAGTTACCAAAGATTTATCCTGTCTTGACAAGCTGTGTTGGTGGTGGGTGTCCCCCAACAAAGCTTAAAGAAACAGGCTACCACAACATTGATCACATGATATACTATTGCATGTATATCTCTGATCGGTAGAGAGTGAACTAATTCACTTAGCATCAGTAACATCACAAGGAATTTGGTGTGACGGCCCGACTTCAATCAGAAATACACATGATAACAGCTGATGATACTTACTGGTCCACAGGTTAAGATCCTTAGACATGGATTTAACATTAGAAGTAGTGGCAGGGAACAGAGCTAGAGTGACTAGAAACACAAACGACACCGACAGGCCATACTTCCAGATAACTTTAACAATTTCCAAGTACTGGGAAAAGTATGACTCGCCATCATTTATAGCCCTGCTGTCCAACAGCACTTTTTCTACAAGAAATACAACAATGATCTCTTTAAAATATAACATCATCTTTATACAGCTGCCTGCTAGTTGGTATGTTGGTTGGAGAGGAAGAAAAAGCTTGCCATTTTTGCAGATGGAAAATCAAAAAAGCGCGATAAAGACGGGAATAATTAGAAGGATCTTCAAATTGAATACTTGATAACCCACACAATGAATTTTTAAATGAAGGCTAGCTACTTTCATACGGGCTATGATGAAATAGATATTCTAGGCTTTAACATGAGATGACTTCTGTTACATGATTGGGGCTGTAAAGTGTGTAACACTTTATTAAGGAACAGTAAACTTCTTAGAAGGGATACTTACGATATACTTTGTGATGATGTTTAGCATACTCCTAAAAAGTATAATAAAACATAGAATTATGGCCGATATATTGCATTACACCTCACAATCTAAGCTCTTAGAAAAACATGCCTTAATAATAATTGTTTTAGTAAATAAGAAGAGGTAAGTATTTGTAGGAAGAAGAGATTGCCATTTCCCATAGGTTTGATTTAGTTAGCGAACCTTAACTCAGCCTTGTAACTAACTACATATCACCATAGCTAGTGGACATTGGTGCAAGCTTACATGAAGCAGCTCCCAAACTGGCGAGACTACTACTACTGCTACTGCTACTACTGCTACTACTACTGCTACTGCTGCTACTGCTACTACTGCTACTACTACTGCTACTGCTGCTACTACTACTACTGCTACTACTACTGCTACTACTACTGCTACTACTACTACTACTACTACTGCTCCTACTGCTACTACTGCTACTACTACTACTACTACTACTGCTACTACTACTACTACTGCTACTGCTGCTACTACTACTACTGCTACTACTACTGCTACTACTACTGCTACTACTACTACTACTGCTACTACTGCTACTACTGCTACTACTACTACTACTACTACTACTGCTACTACTACTACTGCTACTAATATTTACTCCTTCAGAATATGAATTGTAAGCAGTACTTACAAGTTTATATAGGAACAGGTAAGCAGTCAGCGCGATACCGACTACCAGAACAGCTAACAGGAAGTACCAGAATGCCGAGCTAGTTGAAGAGCTGGGAGAGTCACCTCCTATTGATATCGTGAGAATCTCAGCTGCTGCGGCAAACACACCACCTAATCCCTGCAAAATAATAATACTCATCATGTGATATAATATCGCATGTATATCTCTGCTCTGTTCAATGGGATACATTTGTAGAGTTAGACATACAAGTTTGAATGGGACAGCAGAGATAACTTTATACACTTACTTCACAATGTCTATGAGCGGAGAAAAATGACAGACAATGCATTTCACCCAAATAATAAGATTTCCATGCTATCAAGGAGCGGAGGATGATATGAAGAAATAGTATATTGTGATCTGCCATCCAATGCTCATTCATTTCATGATAATCTCACTCTAAACTGTACGTGTTGAATATTTAATAAGCATCACTTACAATTTGGAGTTGTTTTCTAAATCGATATCATGTTCAAGGAGGGAAAAACTCCTTGCCAAAAATTATACAATTATCCCTGTATCGAAAATGGTTTTATGGGATCGTCCTAGTTAGTAGACCAGAGGCTTCAAACTCAAACCCTTCAATTTCCAAACCTTTTTACCGCAATAGATACTGCTGGGTAAGTTTCTTCAATGAAGTGTCACTTGCAGACAGAATTTTTTATGAAACGTAGTTTTATTATTACCAGAGCTCGCCAACTGTTATATGTAATTTCAACAGTGGGATATCCATCAATCTCTAAGTGAAAGCAATTGGTGCATGGTAAACAGAGTGCTCCCACTTTGACTTCTTTCTCTTCTGGGACCCAACAAGAGTCAAAGCAGCCAGTTGGTTTAATACGCCCTCATAGTTGATCGAATATCTAACAGATCTGCATCACTTACCATTCCACCCATGATTGCCTGGGTGTAAGCTTGAGGAAATCTGGCTACTAATCCAAACAAACTAGACTGTAGTAAAGCACTGGCGGCTGTAAAGAAAATAATTTTATTTGAAGCTTTACCAATCTGAAGAAACAAGCATATAATATTGCTGTCCGTCTGGTAGACGATGACTGCACCGAGGTGCGGCATAGGAAGAGGTTTATAGTGACGACTAGGTTTCCGAGTCGTTAGTGCCACTTTTGAACCACTGACAGCTTTATCCCAGCGTGAAGCATAACGCTACAAGGCCGGAGCTGCAGTGGAGAAACAAGCATATACTGTATTTCATATTGCCTTCCCCTGTTCGGTTTCAATCCTTCGCCCAACAACATATCAGCACTTTTGCTTTTGCTGGCACATTTAGCTGTAATGTAGCTGATAAGGGGATATTATCTCATGTTTTGAGAGAAATGTTTGTAAATCTAATAACTCATTTTACTAACCTGACATGATGATCACACTAGCTAGAGTTACACCATAGAACGTGCTCTGCCCTGTAAAAAAATAAATCATAAAATCAGTAAAATTAATATTATATGCACAATATGTTTTTACATTAATTATCACACAAAGCTTCAAATGCAATGCAACATTCTGTAATTCCTTGCAAGATAGGACTCACACGATTTTCCCAAAAATTCCGATGAAAGTTACAATTACAACAAACAGAAGATTCTAACACTACCAAAGTTTTTCACTTTGAATTGATTTTAAAGTTGTAGCAGATTCTTTCTAGCGACTTGAGATTCCGCACTTAGCTTTAGATTTCTTGAAGCATTCATAGAGAGGCAAGTGGGTACAATCGATTTGAATAATGATGAGTAGATGGGGTTCATTCTCTCCCAAACCAAATGAATACTACATGGTATTCACATGATGCAATATTTCTTGGAACTGCCATTTAACAAAGTAGGATCATTGAAAACGTTTCACTGCTTATTCCAGAACAGTTAATTACCGAATGCATTTCACCACATTATAATCGGCATAACTGCAAAGGAGCAGAGAGATGGATACTCACAAGATGAGACATCTAGTTTTGTGAATACAAGGGTAAGTACAAACATGACGATCATTAGCACCATAGAACCAATCAGCCTCTTTCTCATCGATACCCTGTAAGCCGAGACGGTAAACATCATATAGGCATAGAATGAATTTTCTACCACTTTCATGTTTTACCAACTGGCATATGAATTTTCAATCTCACAAGTCACAAATTATGAGAATTGTTTATTGCTGTATTTTTCTTAAATGAAATCATGAGGGGTTAGTTTGTAAATTATAACTGGCAAAAATTGTAGTTTGTCATCCCCATGACGTATGAGTCACCCCCTTCTCCAGGGGGGGGAGGTTTCCGACTATCATTGGAAGACCAATTCTGATAGAAAATTGACTCATGTTAACTCAAGTTCTTGGAGCCACAGTACACATTTTCTAAACTTGAAACTAGGGCACAGAGCATGCATTATTGCGATCCGTCACCTTTTCATATGGTGCTCTTTTCATGACAAGAAGTTTGTACCCTGAATGGGTAACATATTTACAAGAGAAAAAGTTTGCCATTTTGCAACAGGCCTTAAATGCCGTAATTCATAGCTAGCTAAATTTTACTCCTCTTAGCAACTTTACATAATCTCGCACTTTTGTAAGCCAAAACTGATGCTAGTCATCTCTTGCTAGACCAAGTTTGGTCCATTTGCCATCATTTTGAGTTGCTACCCTCCACTGGTCCTGCTGCAGCAAGGGAGCAATTGGAATGCAGGCAAATGGATTAGACTTGATCTAGCTAAACTAAACTCTAGCTAACATTTAATCCTCTACATTAGATCAAACTTTGCGAATTTGCAGATTTCACTCACTTGCCAGCCAGTGCCGTGTTGAGGACCTGCATTAATATGTTTGGTATCATTGACGCCATGGCAACGGCTGACTCGTAGGAAAGCTGGAGTGGTGTCTGATCGTCCGCATCTCCAGTAGCATTCGCTGTCGTGTTACGTAACTGATAACTAAAATACTGGAATATGGGATAAAACGTGTAAGGATTTTGATCTTGAAGTTGGCTGATGGAAACTTCTTGCTCATGTAGAGGGGCGTATTACAATTACAAGTAATGGAGTATAGGATGACCGTAAAGAATATGGTTGGATTGTACATAATCCAATCAAGCCTAGGATCGGAGTATATCCCCTCTGCTGAACGGTGGGAAAATACTTCATACGCAGAATTGGATTGAAAAAACAAAAGTTTTCTAACCGGAACCACCGAGACTCCAATTCGGTAAAAATCCATGAAATCAATTTTACTCCAGTGAATAGAAGTGATTTTAAGGGTCATGACAGAACCAAAGTACTGTTAAACTTTGAACACCAGTCATCATGAACGAGCTACATATCGGCACAGATTCAGAACTATCGGTGTATCATTTCAATGAAAATGATAAGAGACCAATCGTTATCAGCCTCTTATCATTTCATACATCAGATTTTCACTATTCTTGGATTATTACATCTCACTCAACCCATATTATAACTGAGTAAGGTTATACCACTACTTGGTGATAGAGTCATGGCTTAGGGCTGGAGTACACATTGTATTGTGTATCACAGAGAAAGGATACAAGTATATCCTTACTGATACAAAACAATGCACCAACACAATTGACAAAAACAAATTATACATCTGTTAAAATTACATTGTGAGTTACTGCACCTTCACATGTTTGGGTTGAGGATCTGCTAGATTAATAGGCAAATCATCAGTTTCATCTGAGATACACAGACCACAAACAAAGTATATAATCTTAAACTAAATTCAAGCAAGGAAAAACTTTTCAATAACGGCCAGCCCTAACATGATATGATGATCTGTGATCTAAATTTTAATCTAGATAACAGCAGTAAACATTAGCATGTGACGAGGTTATAAAAGTCTAACAACAGGTCAAACTTAGTGGCAGATTTCGATCAGTGCATGACTAATGTCAGTGCTAAACGTTTTGCCAGAATGAGTTTGCTACAATAAAATATGGGATGGTTTGATGAACAGATAAGACAAATACGAAGTGTAGGAAGTCTGCTTACCTTGACAGCTTTTAACCTGCCTCCCGGTAGACACTTCTGACTAGCCGGTCTTGAGAAGCTTTGTTGGTTGGGGGTGGGGGTGGGACTCGTCAAGACAGGTGAGTAGGAAGTAAACACCGGCCACAAGAGAATAGATACATAATTAATAAAAAAATACTGTGAATTAGGCTCGCAGACTGGTAGTAGCATCTGCTAGTAAACTTACATCTTTTGCTGTGATGAACATGTTCCATGGTAAAAGAGTTCCTATTCCGAGGAGATAAAATATCATATACACTGCTTTAAATCTATAAATAGAATGGCGATATGATTATAAGTGGGCATATCATAGCAAAACACATGGCAGGGTGTTTGGCAAGCCATCAAGCAAAACATGCAACCAGTCTCATTTGGTGTCAATGCGCCTAAATTGTTGTTTATGATTGACATCAAACCAACAATCACTCTGTTTCAATGGTGCAGAACGGACAAAAATTGAGAGTACATCCCAGATGTTTGACAGATTCATCAGTTCCTTTTTATTAGAAGGACTAAATCATTAAAACCTATAGCCTAACAAATGTACATATACTTCATCACTGAACTTGAAACAGAAACATCAGAAAGCAACAGCCCTAGTTCTTTGGGGATCACCTGTGCCTTAACGAGGGTGGGATCACATAGACCTACCTATCTTTAGGGGCAAGATGATGGTGATTAATGAGATGTTGGTCCTCACTGTTAGTGTTGATCAGTGTAGAGTGTACAGAACACTCACTATCGTCGCTATCACTGTTACCCTGTATGTTGTGTTTAACGGGACGATACCCGACATTATCCTCACCCGACATATCGCTGTCCCCAACTACAAGGAATGCAAGAGGAAGACACAGAACAGATAAATGGAAAGTTCTCATCGCAATTTAAATATCATCTGTCTCTCAATTTATTTTATTCAATTTTCTTATCATGAGTTATATATCTAACTGCAGTTGAGGAAACATGGATACCTTCAGATTATGATGTGCTATAATTCATAACACAGATTAACTAATCTGCTTTGAATAGATTTATTTGGCACCATAGCCAACAAGCTGGTCCTTTCTAATCAATTTGATGGTTGAATTCTCTGCAGGCTCTGCATGCAGAATTGAGCTCTCAAATATTGATTTGAAAGAATTAACGATTGAGACAACATACGACGCAGAGAACGACCTTAATGAAAAAAAAAAGTCAACTAACTAAATGGACCAAATTAATCTCTATTTGGTATTATCCATCCCAGGGGTGGCCTATTCCGGTCCTTTTGTAAAGTTAGTTCGAGCCAAAATGTTTGAGAGATTTAATGGTCTAAACACACTTGAGAGGTTGCAACCCTAGCGGAACCTCAATGAGTCTTTATATATACATCAATCCTCTGAGGATCAGCTGAGGCTTATATGTTAGTAATGTGACGTCATACAAACCGCTCTGCACTCTGAGGTTGCAACCGCTGATCAATCCTCTGAGGATCAGCTGAGGCTGCTGTCAGCATATATGTTAACAATGGTGGCGTTGTGCAAACCTCTGAGGTTGCAACCTCTAAGTGTGTTTTGACCATAAGTCGTATCATAGTGCATGATAGGGTGCACACATCCTTTCTTCGTTGGGGGGGAGGTCGCTAACTATCAATTTCCTGCTCACAAAGCTTATAGCACTAAGTTTTTCTAAGGCGATGCCTACCTTTAGCGAACGAAACTGTTTTATCCGTTTGCTGTCCAGTCCCAGATAGCAATGGTCCTGTATTCTGCTCTTGATCCCTGAAAACAAGACACAAACTTATCAGGTTGTTTTCTAAAGTAAAGTAAATACAGTGTTCAAATTCTAAGGGCATCTTAAATTTTCTAGTCTCTAATCAATAAATCTCGTTCACAGCGCCACAGAAAGAATAGCAAAAGAACTTACTTGCACCATTTTAAAGTAAACGTTTGATAATTTGACCCCATGTTGATTTAACTGGAAAATCACTGAAAAAATCTGGAAAATTCACTAAGTAAAGACTGAAAATCTAAGATAAACCCCACAACCAGCAGATAGAGGTTTAGCAACCAAATGAAGGGAAGGTTTTATATCTGACTAGTTTTAAATAACTAGCAGTTTTAATTATAGGGATGCAATCTATTGTGGGGAACCCATCAACAACACAAAGACAGTCAACAAAGTTGTTCTATGGTCTGATTTCAAAGGAGACACAAAACTTTGATGAGGGTAGAGTAGAGATTGTCTCTGATAATCAAAGGGATTATGTCTGCATATTGTGACAAGTTCTATGAGCTCAAGACAGAAGATTGTAGTAATTATAATAATGATCACTAATATAATGCCACTTGGATAAACCTGTACAATTTCTAGCAGTTTTGAAATTTGGAAAGAGGTGCCTGAGGGAAGGATTTCATGATTCTAGTCTGAAACCCCTAGCAAAATTGTTGCATTTAGGATCAGAGAAAGAAATGGGGAGTGTCCACACGGCAGACTTAGAAGAGTTTAATTACAATCATCAATTAGTAAGTCTAAAAAAATTATGCTCAGACACCCCTATTATCGAACTGCCTGGGAAAAGACTGCTTTTTTTCAGTGCATGTGTATTTATATCATTAACACTATTTTCTAAATATATTTTCAGATGCCAGCAGAGCAGAGCATGCGTACCAGCAACATTTTTCTCACAACTTTTGCAGTAAGTGATAGCACTACAATCAGTTCATCTGTACTTTTACTCTGGAAAAATGGAAAGTAATCGAAAAAACACTTTCATACATGGTCATAAAAGACATACAAAGCCCACCTCTCCATAGTGGATAGCAAAAGCTCTGCACGAAATACTATGTTCCAGCAGTGGAATTTTATCTTGATATGTCAGATGTATTTTAAAGATTTGCAGATCATGCAGCATTACCTTAGATTCCCTTTTAGTTTGCACGATGTCATCACATAATTTTTAAAGATTTCAAAAAGCTCCTCAGTAATATCAGGCATACGCCATGTTGCAATGTATCAAATTTTATATATTTCAATTTATAGTAGCACTCTACACACATACTCAGGGTTGTTGGTGGTCATAAAAGGTAGATATAGAATATGGATTTGATGTAAGACTTACAGCCATGCGAACTGATCCATTTTTATTCAGCACTTGGATAGACTTTTTGTATATTTAGATTGCATATTTATTTTATATGTCTATTTAATTTTTATGAATTAGCGACACAATGTCTTTTGGAATATGAAACATAACCATATTGGTCGCAGTAACATTAATTTTTCGTAACACGATGATGAAGGCCCAGGTCCGCAGAGATGAAATCGAACTTATGGGTAACCAAAACATGCCACTTGGTTTCTACATGCTCATTCAGGATTGAGGTTTCATCTTTTCAAGGAAGGGTCGAATGAATGTCAGAGATTTACACTTTGGAGGAATATCCATACATACATAACCATGCAGAATGTATTAGTAGAGTTTGAAAATCTGCAACAATATTAATGAATTTGAATTGCCCTGTTGTGAAGGGTGGTAACTTTGTTTGGTCAAGAGCAGCAGAGGATCTCCGCTACTATCAACAATCTCTAGATCGATGCATGACAATGTCCCTCATCAAATACCCTAATTGTGTTGTTTGAGCCCTCAAACTACCACTTACTTCGATCTGCCAGAATTGTTGCTCCTCTTAGGATAGCCAACGTGTTGGCTCTGATTGGTTGGTCAACATGAAAGCCAACCCATACCAACCAATCAGCGTCAACACGCAGCTACTCTTAGACCTATTGCAACGCCTAGCAATGTGCAAAATATCTCAACCTTTATATATTGACGGCGTTGAAGTTGATGGACTATTGGGTTGTTTTTACGGCTATATCCCAAACAAGGGCATCCAAAATAAGCATCATTAGGTACTAGATAACGAACTATGTGCTTGGGCAGCTCACTCACAAGGCACTAACAACCACTAGGTCTCCAAAACAGGACTATGAAGAACTACAGACCAAGATCCAGAGCTTAAACAAGAGCGCTGTTAGGTCTTATGCTGGATGGTAAGGCCAAGATATGGAAGAACCTCTGCTTTCATCAGTTTCTCTGCTAGATTGATGAGCAGTGAAAACTCCTCTGCAAGGTCGATGATTGGTAGTACATAACATGGTAATGATCAACTGGGTGCACATTTGCTAGGAGAACTATCACCATGTCATATGCCAACCAATCATATTTCTTTTACATAGACTTAGACCAACGAGTGCAGTGCATGTAGTGCATAATAATATTTCTATATAACAACCAACTGAAAGCTAGGAAATTAGTTAGTAGAACTAGATAGTAAGTATACAAGTAGCCTGATAGACAAGCTTCGTCAATAAAGGCTATCCTGATACTGATGAGCCTGGTAGATATATCAAGGAGTTAGAGGGATAGGATAGATACTAGATAAAGTTGTTTGTTACTAAGTTAGAAACATATATATATTTCACTTCACTAGGCACCACTCACTTTAAAACCAGAAGTTCACAGTCATTAAAGTCATTATCCATGTATTAATGCCAAATGCTTCCAGGCTCAAATGACAGCCACATGCAACACACCTACCAAGGTCAGTGAACATGGATTAGAGAGATATCAGCAGACAATATCATTATCAGAACCTTTGATCTGTGGGTAGTAGTTTTGTTAGGCAAACATCTTCATCACAAGATTGAACTTTTGTCACATTAGCCCATGATTTAGTCCCATCAATTCGAGTTTTTGAGGGTGGTCACGAAATTAATCTGTCATAGAAATTGGGCTAACGGGAAACACTATGATGTCAAGGTCATTGCTACAGTAAACACTTTTTAAAAGATTTCACATCTAACTAAAGCTTAAAATGTTTACATAAAATGTTTACATACACTATTATGCTAGGATTTTTCTATTGTGTTGTGGCTCATACAAAGGATTTATGAAGCCCCTGTACTGTAATGCTCTGTAACTGCTGGGTCCAGCATTATATAATGCTATTTTAAGAAGGAATGCACCATATCTATCTAGGCAGGATGGGTAAGTGAATTGAAGACCTTTCATTTGTTTCATTCATTCATTCTTGTTGATTGGTACTCATTACTGTGACTGATGCTCACACTCACTATCAAATGGTTTCTTTCACTGTCACTGTAGAAAGTAAAACATATACATGTGTATTAATACGTATATTTGACTTTTTGGGAAGATTGACTGTCTCTACAACACTGCCCCCAAATCTGAGGAGACATTGCAAGGGCTTGCTTTCTTGCTAGGTGTAGTTAGTCATATATCTTAGCTTCTAGCTTCTTTCACACACGGTCCATTCATATGAGAAATTCGAAGAAGCGAGGTCATGGGTGCCTGGGGTTTGCAGTCCTGCTTTATATTACTCTAATCCATTATCACCCACCTAACACTGTTGTCTGAGAGAAACCCTCAGGGACAAATGATTGTGTCACCAGTGATTGTGCTCCAAACCAGCAGGAACAGCGTCAGAAAAAGAGTCCGGTGCTTGAAGACTCATATGACCTTTTGTGAGCATGGGCACCTCGGACTTACAAATACATGCCTTATTTTGCCAATGTCCAGTGTCAACCACCCAATACTGGACATTGGCAAAGTAAAGTTATGTAAGTCCCAGTGGGCCATGATTGTGAGGCAGTCTTTGGATAATGTAATACAGTATTGGGAGGTTGTGAGGCTGTCTTGAGACGTTGCAAATAGTCTTGTGTCAATAGATGTTACATACATGCATGTGCTCATAATCTATAGGCCCTATGCCCTCAGTCAAGCTGTAGCAAATTCTTCTATGCAAGGGTGGCGTAGTGGTTAGGATTCAAGCATCTCAATATGAGTGTTGCAGGTTCGAATCCCGGTCACTACCAATGCTGCTAAAGGAGGTGAACTCTCTGAACAATAGCCTAGCTTGCCAACTCCTACCTTGTACAGGAGTGCGCTAAATACATGTTTTAAATCTTATATATACCGTAAGAACATTCTCATTTGCCCCTAAAGGGGTCTTGAATAGGAAATAAAGTTGATATTATATTGATATCATTATAAATCGATCCAACAGTTTTTTTC
This sequence comes from Membranipora membranacea, assembly GCA_914767715.1. NCBI lineage: Eukaryota > Metazoa > Bryozoa > Gymnolaemata > Cheilostomatida > Membraniporidae > Membranipora > Membranipora membranacea. The sequence continues at coordinate 13,538,214 of OU612072.1, forward strand.
ACTCTTTTTAGAATCGTCGACAGAAGTTCTGGACTTGAATAACCGGTTCACCGAGGAGGAGAAGATAGCGCTAACTCTAGCTGTTGTTTTTGCTGTTCTTATTATTGTTGGTCTGGGATCTTTCATCTACTGGTACTTACGCATCTCAAAAAAGAGGTTTGTCTTCATGTCAGTGTTCAATTAAATGAGAGATGCTGGAATAGTATATAGATGTACCAAAGTACATTCGATGGTAAATAATGTCACATTTCACATGAATTTTTGTAACAAGTTTATTTATTTGTTGAGGTTTTCTGCTTATATGTCAATGTTCATCAACTGTAATTGTCCCTTTTTGACACTGAGAACGAAATTAAAAGGTTCTGACTGCTCAATGGAAACTTTTCCGTTATGATTTTCATGACCTGCTAAAAGTCGAAGTTATAATTTAGGAGTTATCATATTTATGGAAACTGACAGACAACTCCTGACAAGATGAATAAACATTTAAATCCCTTTACCAGTCTGAATTGAGAGGCTTGTTCATGTGATGGCCCTTCCGACTCCGTCAATCAAATTTCATAAATCCCATATTTGAGGCAGAGATAAGAAAATATAGACTGTAATTTATTTAAAATATCTATTTGTATTATAGATTTCAACGACAGAGGAGACTAGCTAAAGAGCGCCCTAGAAGTTGGGAAGACATTGAAAAGGACCTCAGGTTGGTTTCTCAGTACCCTACTATCAATCTCTGTTCAACCTGATCACTCTTCAAGATTAAAGAATAAAGAAATATTCACCTTATTGCAGCCCAAGAGTTTTCTTTCGTGACTTTGCAATGTACAACCTCTTACTTGCATCATCGAAAGTATCATAAATAGATGTCTGTGAATATGGGTTGTTGAATAACCTATAGGATGAGGTTATGGTCTGGAATGTTTTTAATAGGTCATTTATAGCTTGTTTTGTCTCCCCTAGCAGTTATCTGCTTCATAATTGATTAATATTGGCAGAATTCAAAGGCTACCCGAAGACCAATGCACATCCAAGTCCGGCAGTTACTTATGATAAAGTTTTGTCAGATTTGCATTGTAAAAAAATTCAATGCACTACTTGGCATTAATTTTTGATGATGGAAAAAGTACCACCCATAAGAGAAGATCTCTTATTCTCTGCAACATGATATCACAGTCTCTTGGAATTGCAAAACAAGAAACAAGCACTTCTGGGAGACAGTTACATCATCATGCAGAGAGCGGGAGTTTCGTTCCCTTATGGGAGACACTTTTATCGCCATCAATAATCCATGCCATATAGAGCATTGACTTTTACCCTGCAAATCTGACAAAATTTCATCATAAGTAACTGCCTGACTAGATCATGCATTGGTCTTTGGGTAATCTTTAAGTCACTTTCCTGTACTTCCCGAGCATGGTATAAGATCGGGGGAAACTGTCTAGAATGTAAAATGGCTCAACCCAAACGTCTTTTCTTGCGGTTTGTGTACTATAACATTTTCATCATACTAACTGGGATGATAGACAACTGTTGCTGCTGTTAACAACCAATTGGCATTTTGCTTTGCCAGAGATGTGCTGAATGGAGATGAAACAGAAAAGCCCCCGATTTCCTCCAGTCAGGTTGATATTTTTGACAAAGCTGAGAGTCGACGATCTGTGTCAAGTGAAGAAGAGGCTCAGGCAGCTCAACAACCAATCAGAGTAGTCAGGACTGATAACCAATCAAAATCAACGAAAATCATGCGCTCTCATGATAATAGTCCACTGAGGGACCAAAGAGAAGATAACTCCAAACATAATACAAGATTGAATCAAGAGGAATATATACTAACTCCTTTGACTGAAACGCATATTGGGGGTGGGGATCAAAATATAAGAGATCCTGCCCTAAAAGATACTCACATTGGCAGACCTAAAGCTAAACAACGGGCGTCCACTTCAGATCAACGCAGAGTTAATGAGACTCGTGTGTCTGCTATCTACTCGTCTAATCCTGATTCTCATGCCGATCAGGGATATAACTACAGTGGTGGGCTGCTGTGGCCCGATGTAGTCGATCCTTACAATCGTGGTCATGAGATGGAACTCAGAATCGGCCATAGAGCTGTTGATGTATTTCAGTGTCGGTCATTGACAACGATAACCAAATTTCACAAATGAAATTATTATAGAACTATCTTCACCGATTCTCGTATTGCACTGCAGTATTTTACCATCTGACGGGTCTAACAAGAATCCCAAAAACTCTAATTTTCATGCATATCTGTGTACCTTATGTACAATGAAAATGGCATCATCATTCATTATCCATACACACATTTGAAGAACAAGCAGTTGGGTAAGAGTTTTATGGTAGGGTGTAAATCACTTTTTGACCATTATAATTTATAATTATAGAAATTTCTATGACTTTCCACCAGTTTAACATATAATCTCTAGTTTTGACAGATATACAAATTCATTCCATACTTTCAATCAAATCTCAGTGTTTCTGTAGTCTTATTCATCTTTGTTTTGATATATGACACTTTACTCCTATAGAATTCACAGTACTTGTGCGTGCTGTTCATTTTTTGAGAGAGATGCCTTTTATAATAGTGTACCACTGATAACATTCCGTCCTTGACTTATATAAAGGTTTTTTGATAAAGGTTTTTTCAACACAGTCCTCCTTCCAGGGTGCAACAATTTTCGTATTATCTTGATTATTTGTGCTTTTTCCGATCCCATAGTGTTAGTTTTAGTTGATCTAAGGTTTCTAATAGATTTTTACTCAATATTACAAACAACACAAACTCTTCGTTCAGAATCATCACTCATTTTGGTCGTTCATTTCTGTTTCAAAATTCCTCTTGCAGAAGTTGTCATTGATCTGGGAACAAGACCTCTTGCAGGGCTCAGTTATTTTCACAAAGAGTAATACAATAGCGCATTTGGCAGTTATAAATTGAATAACTTGCATGAGTTTTAATTTTGATAATTTATTTGCGTATAAGCGCATATATGTGATAATGGTTTGTCTAAATCATAGAGTATCGACTATGCTCTTAGTACTGAGGTATGTTTGTTACGCCTCTCTCGCCCCTGCCTGACTAAACGAACTGCATTCAAAGACAGGTAATATTTATTCCTACAGATATAGTTCATCATAATTCTTGGTTCAAAATAATATATGATGAAATGTGGCTTTTTGCGTCACGTCATTATGTGTGCAATTTTTTATTTTGTTGATATAATGTGAAGTTTCATGCAACGGTTCGAAACAGATTGAATAAGTTTGAGCCAAAATTTTGCTAGTTTTCTATGAAGTGTCCTTTTAAATATGACGGGCATCCCAGTTTTCAGCAGTGCAGCTAGTGTATAAAGATCAGTGCAGATGATCAAAGGTAGCTACATTCGGTGTCATTTTTTCAAACAGAAGTACAGATGTAGATTCAATAGCAAATCCTCATCCGAATATTTTTTGGTTTGTGACAACGGGTTCAGACTTTGTCAGGTCAAATGTCTAACTATCTTGAATTCTAAATATGGGTGCAATATTTCAAATTGATTATGTTATTGTTATGTCATGTTATTGTGAGTCGTGATAAAAAACAGCTGGCTTGCATTATGAGCACATTTTTCATAACCTTCATAAATAAAGTCCCACCAAGAACTTAGAATGTCTGGTTTATCTGGGCTGCATTTAAACTTAATTAAATTTCAAGCTTAGGCGAGAACAAGCACGTATGCTGATTAGTTCTAAACTTTGGCCATACCACAAATTCAACGAGTTTTGATTAAGCTATAATATTTTAGGGGACACGGTTCACTTTTGATTCAGTTTGATGAGGAAGTTTGCCGATGTTATTCAATTTGGTTTTGTTTTGCCATGGATAATGAATTGCATATAATGCTGGTTTCGCTGGTTCCTCAATAACAGACTCGCCACATAATCTTACAAATTCTTTGAATAGAAGGAACCACATCAACAAGGAAAAATTCTCTTGCCATCAAACATGCCCTCTAACTAATTTGTGACCAATTGGCATCTTATAATTTATAGTCGGCGATCCCTGTGTCAAAATTCACGTTAATAGTTTATTTTCATACATAATCTAGTAAAAGTGATCTATTTTGTACCCCACGATCAAAACAGGAAACACAAGATGGGGTTGGTAAAATTTTATTCTTGTAAAATGGAGCTGGAAAATTTTAGCAAAATCAACCTCCCTGTACATATATTCAACTTGTCGTGAAATTTATCATACTCTGGATATCTATTTCAATACCATTAGCATTTCATGGATATTGAAATACTTACCCAGTTGTTGATTTTCTGCCAACAGCGCAATGTTGTGAACTATCATAATCCATCCATCATATGTTTTTGGGCTTGTTAGATAATCTAAATCAGCTGTACGATTTCTTCATGTCTAGAGATAGGCCTAATCATAAAAATTATTATGCAGGTATCTTTGATAATTTTGTAATCATAATCAAGTATAATAAATTAATATCAAGCATCGATTATCAATTTTACCCTCTACATTGAGAAGCACTCCTATTTTAAAATTGCAAAGAGAAGGCTAATGCAACATTTTTTCAGTTTTTTTGCATAGTCTTATATTTTTTGTTGAATCTTTGTTAGTTTTAGTTTTTCTTTGCCATTTATGTCACTTCATGAAAAACATCTGTAATAATGAGTTGTTGCTGGCAATTAAAGTATATACATATGTAAAAGTATTCCCAAATATTTCCTTTTATGAACGGAGTGCAGCATTATAATAAAGGTGCCTTGAGGGTGGGCCACCACATTCGGTGCCGAGTTCTTCTCAGTTTGCAGGCAGGTCGGAGCACACATGCGACATCAATTGAGCGCAGTAGTCAGCAGACTGCAGCGGGATTCGAACCCGAGACCTCCAACGCTTGTGCGTTAGAGGGAAGGCGCTCTAACCAACTGAGCTACCTCCTACTTATTGTTGTTGGTGGATATTGTTTACAAATTAAAGAGCTGTACTCTGTTGCAGAAAATGTAGCTAAATGATGCAGGATAACTTGTTCACCCAGATTCTCTTTGCCATCTAAAACTAGCAAGTATATAATAACTCAACACTGCAGATACAAGTAAATCATAACAAGTTTAAAAACAATAAAAGTCAACAACAGCTTTGGAAACTCGGGGAATGAAATCATACCATGAATGAATTGTGATCATCTTGAAGTAAAAGAGAAATAATCTGAAGAACTGGAGCACTAGATCTTGGTCAGATGAAAGACAAATAGGCTACAAGGCACGCAGGGGTGAAATATTTTGTTGCTCAAATTGATAATTCGAGTGAGTTTCCATCTTATTTGAGCCTGACATATAAGATGAGACTGAGATCAGTTTAAAGGTTTTTTTCAACTTGACTGAGGGAGGTGCACGCTTTCAATTTTCGTGGTTTTCAGCTGTTGTAGAGACGTAGAACAAGTATGATATTGCAAATGTTTGGCATCGAGGGGCCAGGCCCGTAGTAACAAACATTTGCAATATCCCTCCTCCACCACAGAGGGAACATACTTGTTCTAGTACAGGCGTAGAAATAGATACGTAAGCTTTTCAATATATCAAAAAATAATTTTCAGAAAGATTGGGATGTCTTAGAGAGATTACATTTTATTGGTAAACACAATACGTGGATGAATGAGCTACCGGTAGACCTGATGTTAAGGTATTGCTTGCCTCAGAGTGCTTGTAATCTGAATTCAATGTAGGGAAGCAAATCGGTTAGATATATACGTCAGTGTATAATACTCCCAATCTAAACCATGACAGTCAATAAACTTGCTAGAACTGATTGTAAATAGAACCATCAGAGTTGATACATGATTATGGTTTGTATCCTAATGTTTTCAATGTGCAGAGTAATAGTTTTAAAAGCCTCTTTAGCCACTTATATCAGTACTTTATTTTACGGTTGAAGGAGTGTCACCCAGTGTGACATCCAGCTTTACGGTTTTAGGGATCCGCTATGTCTTTCATCATTATTCTGATCACTTAGGAAAATACATCCTAGCTTTCTTAAATCTCCATCCTCATAATCTCTGGGAACCCAATGTCTCCTGCTTAATTTCCATAGATACATAGAACCAAGCCGAAATAAATGGAAATCAGACTTAGCATCGATTGGTGGTTACCTTTGCCAGTGTTTCCCTTATCACAGACTAGCAGATATGTAACGAGTCGAATTCCCCCTCCTGATCTCTTGTCAAAATTGAAGTATTATGAAAGGTGACTTGATGCGTAATCGCCTAGAACCTTAAGTACGTCTGGAGCCTGATCTGGAAATTTTGGGTTTGTGACATTGTCAGTTCAAATGTCAAATTATCTTGAACTTTATATATGGGTGCAAGACTAAATTAAAATTGATGTAGCATGCATGTTGTTGTGAGTTATGATGAAAAAAGCTTATAATAGTTGCAATCTGAACCCATTTTTTAATGACCTTCATAAATTCCCACCAGGAACTTAAGATTGTTTTGATTTATCTGAGCTGTTACTGAAGCACAAGAAAAACCACAATTCATTATCAAATGGCATAACAAAGTCAAATTGAAAATCATTGGCAAACTTCCTCATCAAATTGAATCGAAAGTGGAACATGTCCCCTAAAATATTATACCCTTATCGAAACTGTCTATTTGTGGTATGGCCGAAGTTCAGAACTAATCAGCCTTCTTGCTTGTTCTCGTCTGAGCTTTAAATTTATTCAAATTTAAATACAGCCCAGACAAGTCAAACTAAGTTCCTGTTGAGGCTTTATGAACGTCATGAAAAAATGCGTTCATAATGCCAGGCGGCCTTTTTCATCATAACATAACATCATAACATGTTGTTCAATCAATTTTAATTTGAACTTACACCCATATGTATAAAAAAATCAAAATAATTAGATACTTGAACTGACAAAGTTCGAACATAATGTCACAAACCGAAAATATCGAGATCAGGCTCCAGAAAACTTAAGGCTCTAGGCGACCATGCATCTAGTAACCTTGCTCAGTTTCATATCTTCAATTATGACAAGAGATCAGGAGGGATAATTTCTCTTAGTCTGTGATAAGACACAAACTGGCAACTGATGCTAAATTCGATCTCAATTTATTTGGGCTTGTTTCTATGTATCTTTGGAAATTAAGCAAGATCCCAAAGACCATAAAGATGGGAATCTATAATAGCTGGAATGTATTTTCCTAAGTGATCAGAAATAATGAATGACATAGTGGATCCCTGAATCTGGATGTCACACTGAATGACGCTTAGTCGAACGTAAAACAAAGTACAGACATTTCTGGCCAAAGAGGCTGCTCAAATTAATACTGTGCACTTTGAGAAAATTAGGATACAAACCATAATCATGAATCAACTCTGATGATTCTATTTGCTATCAGAACTAGCAAGGATATTGACTGTCATGGTTTAGATTGGGAGTATTATACACTGACGTATATATCTAACCGATTAGTTTCCCCACATAAATTTTAGATTTGACCTGAGGCAAGCATTACCTTACCATTCATCAACTTGTGTTTACCGATAAAATGAAATCTTTCCCAGGCATCCAGATCTTTCTGAAAATTAATTGTTGATATTTTGAAAAGTTGATGTCTCTCTCTGTACGTCTGTACAACAACAGAAGTAAATTGAAGAATACCCTTCCCTCAGTAAAGTTGAAAACAAGCTGGTCCCTCTCTCATCTTTACTGTCAGGCTCAAACATTAAGAAAAAACTCTCTTGACAAAGATCTAATGTTCCAGTTTTTAAGTTCTTTTCTTACTTACTTCAAGATAATCACAATTCATTCATGGTGTGATTTCATTCCCCTAATTTCCAAAGCTGCTGTTGATTTTCCCTCCTTACAAGTTTGTTATGATTGATTTGTAACCGCAGTGATTATTTTTGCTAGTTTTGATGGCAACGAAAGTATTTGTTATCCCTTATTATTTACCTGTATTTACCTGCAACGGAATACAGCTTTTAAATTTGTAAACAATGTCCATCAACACAGATGTGGCAACATTGCATCACTTATAACTTGATTCATCACAGCTATTACAATATAACTGGTCACAATGGGTGATAATGCTTCACTCCATGGAATGACTACATGGAATGACTTGAATATAATTTCCAAATTGTCACAAACATTTTCATAGATTTCTTCATGATTAACTCTAGATATGAAGAAAATTACTGGTGATTTAGAATATCTAATAAATTAATTTTTCCGTATTGATTCGGTTCCTTCTATTCAAGGAATTTGTAAATTTATCTGACAAGTCTGTTATTGAGGAGACAGCAAAACCAGCATGTGATGCGATTAATTATCAAAATGGCATAACAAAACCAAATTGAAAAACAACTTCCTCATCAAACTGAATTAAAATGGGAACATGTCCCCAAAAATATTAAACCGTTATCAAAACTTGGTGTAATTGTGGTATGGCCAAAGTTCAGAACTAATCAGCCTACATGCTTGCTCTCGCCTAAGCTTTAAATTCAATTAAATTCAAATGCAGCCCAGACAAATCAAACATACTTAGATCCTGGTGGGTATTTATGAAGGTCATGAAAAATGGGTTCATATTGCCAGTCAGCTTTTTCATCATAACAGCTTTTAATTCAATAAAGTTTTGATGCAGCCCAGATAAATGAAATTATCATTTGGAAACCACACTTTCACTCACACCCAATAGTTTCCTTCTCAGATGAACTATGACCTTGAATAGTTAGTATAAAAGATAAGGAATCATCCTAGACGCTCACAAACAAACCTTTTTCTTAAAACAGCACTAACTGAATTTTCAAGAATGAAGTCAAACCTTTTTCTGCTTTCTGTCTTTGTTCTCGTTGCTGTCTTTGCTCTCATTACTGGTGAGTTTCGCAGCTTATCTACATGCATTTTATTATCTAACTATAAGATAGATATCATAAGTTTTTTGCACTGGTTTGTAGTGGTTCTGAATTTTGCTTTGATTCAGTTATAGGCAGCTACCCTTGTCACATAAGGTTAAGCCCTTGTGTTTTTTTATCTATCGAAGGTTCTTTCTTGGTAGTCATGTTGATCAGCAAACTTGATTATTACCCTTTTTTCTTACAGTTTCCGATGGGTTTGGGGTTGGACATCCATTTTGTCATTTAGTACTCCGATGTATGACAGAATGCTCGCCAGATTGTGAATTGGCCAAAATAAGTCGAACCTGTTGGAGATGTTGCTGTCCGGATACTGACCGTGAGTCTGATCTGATTTATTCAATAGGAATTGAGGATTTGAGGCTTAATCAATATGTTGAAAATCATACTCTAAATTGGAATTTTATGATACATCAAGACACTGCAGTTAAAGTTTAGTGTGAGGACCATGAATGCACACTGATATCAATATCACACCGCTAAAATGTGTATCCCTGATCATTAAAGTTAATTTATTATGAACATCCAACATGTGCCCGCCCCTAAACCGTATTCCTTCTTATGGTATCAATTGACCAATGACAGCTGTCTGTACGCGCAGTCAACCCATTAGTCATGGAAATGCTCCGTTACCTGATCTGTGGCTATTCTGGAAACTGACTCCTCTACGCATAGCTAATCCATCTGCATTAAGAAGCTCAATACGCGATCATGTGCTCTTGCCATCAGAATCTTTAATAATATACTTACTCGGCAATAAATTGGTGTTGTTTCCATTCCAGTTATCTTTAGTGAGTGCTTTCCAAGTGGAAGATGCATAGAGTGAGAAACGAAGAGAGAGACGACAACAGAATACAATGATAATGATGAGATAATGAATGAAAATATCTGCAATTTTGTTATTGCTGCTTTTAATGTACTGTAAATTTGATAAATAAAAAATCTTTCACATCATAGTGAATATTGTTCAACTTTTATTTCTAATCCCCAAGAAGACTAAAGTGGTGCCATCAAATTTAGTGAATAGATTACTCCACAAAGAGTTGATCATAATCGTTTTCAGCTGTGGTCATTTGCATAAGATTCCCAATGTGTGGGAAAGTCCGTTATCAACCTTGCTGTCAAGGCTGATGTAATTGAACCTTTAAAGACTACCCAAAGACCAAAGTATGTCATAGTCAGGCAGTTACTTATGATAAAGCTGTGTCAGATTATCACGGTTAAAAATTTCAATGCTCTACATGGCATGGATTATTGGTGGTGAAATGAGTGCCATCCATAAGGGAACGTAATCTTATTCTCTGCATTCTGATGTCTAAGTCTCCCAAAAGTTCTTGTTTCTTGCAATCCACATCCGGGAGACTGTTACACCATTATGCAGAGAATGGGAGTTACCTCCCTTATGGAAGGCACTTGTCCCAACATCAATAACTCATGCCAAAGAGAGCATGGATTTTTTTGCCACACAATTCTGACACATCTGCCTGACTATAACATGCTTTGGTCTTTGGGAGACTCTTACGTAGAATTATATCTCAATGAATTGGGCTGAGAGACTTAAAAGAAAACCAGTGCAAGCTTTCCAGAATAATAAGTCAAACAAGATTAATTACAAGTCAGCGAGCTGCAAGCTCAGAAAACAGTTTAACTAAGAATTCGCATCAGATTAGTCCAGGATTTCATAAGCATTTCCGTTGTTTGCATGCATTTGCCTTTTTTCCTCAAACAGTGACCTGACCGAGACTTGAATTGTCCACATGAGTACCAAGAATTATACACTCAGCCTTGTCTTTACACTGAGCATCTTACTGTATTATATATTCAAGTAAGATGAGATTTTGACAAGATTTGTCAAGCTATGAAAAGCAGCCCTTAGATTGGTACTTCTGTAGTTTGTGAACCAACTTAGCAGTTGCATACCACTGGTATATATATTTATAAATAAAGGGATCATATCTGACCCTGAACAAACATACGGCAATGTATGCAAGATTGCTGGAAACATCTTTGATTGGTCCAAAAGTTCAGTCATGCTACAGCGGACCCCTTGTAACCATTTTTCAAATAGCCTCCCTGAGTTTATAAAGGTTGTTACTGGGACGAGTGTTTTGAGGATTCTGTTCACACACCATAACATACATGCGTAAAGCTTAATGCATTAATTTTAATGCCATACTGGTCTTGTTTGAAAACCGGTTTGATCGGATAAGATTTTGGGTTTGATAGTTAGATTTGATATGTTGTTTCATTTTTTAACCTATATTTAAAAAGCTATTAACACAGAATGTGTATCATCGTAATGTGACCATACACTAGTGTTGACCAGGGTGGGTACCCAAGCAAGATTGTTGTATTGAATGAACGTAAGAATAAGTAGGTTATGTTAGTCCACAACCAACTGGGACTTAAAAATAAAAGGTGGTACACAGCTTACACAAGATTCTTCCCCACTCTTTGACTCTGAATGCTGACTCACCAACTCCACTCCTTGCTCTCTAAGGCTGTTGAGTTGTACTTGGCTCTTTCCTCAAAGTTTTTTAAATTTCGTCCATCCGACACACTGAGCTTTCAACTCTCTGATTTTTCCACTCCGGTGTAGTACAAGATAACACATACAATTAAGAGATCAGGTTAAAATTACAAAGCATGATTTTCCTGCTACACAGATTGATTGTGAACATGGAAATTCAAGACGTTTGTTATATAGCTCAAGATTAATTTCCTAAGCTATCTTTATCGCTACCATGAAAGCTAATATCGCAACAGCTAATGCTTTCATCAGACTGAAATAACGTTTTGTTGTGACAAGTTATGTGACCTGCGGGAGCCATCAAAACAAGCAAACTAACACACTTCTCGCTTGTGGGTGAGCACAACTCCTAAAATATGAAAATATGAAAAACTACTTACATGCAAGGTAGTTTTTGATGTGTTGGTTTTGATACATGACACTTTGCTCCCAGAATTCACAGTACATTGTGTGAGCTATTTTTTCGAAACAGACGCCTTTTATAACACGGAAAAAATTCCACCCTTGCCCTATCATTTATTAAAGGATCTTTCATCACCTTCTTCCTTCCAGAGTGCAACAGTTTCCATACTATTACGCTTACATGTGTTTCTTTTTGTTCCATATTCTCATAATCTTGATGATTTGAGGTTTCTGGTAGATTTTTACTTCATTGAAAATAACACCCACTCTTAGATCAAAATCATTACTCTATTTGGTCATCCAAGTCTGTTTCTAAATTCCTTTCACAAAAGCTGTCAGGGGTTTTGGAACAGGACCTCTGGCAGGGTTCACTCACTTCCACAAGGCGTATTGCAATAGTGATTTTGGCAGTTATGAATTGAGTGACCCGTCTGAATTATTTATTTTGATGATTTCCGCACATAAGCGCATAAATGTGATAGTGGTGTGTCTGAATCGTAGGATAGCGTCTTTGCTACCAGTAATGAGATATTCCATTGTTTGTGACACCCTCATCCCTGCTGCCCGACTAATTGAACTGCCTGAGCCAATTGGATTGCAAGAAATTTCAAACCGGGTAATATGCATTCCTACAGATATAGTTCATCATACTTTTGGGATTAATAAAACAATTAACAATATGTGTGATGTGCCCGAACATGACAATGAGTGCGATTTTTGTATTTTGATGATACAATGTGAAGTTTTATGCAATGATTCCAAATGTTGCTAGTTTCCTCTGAAGTGTCCTTTAAATGACACACACTCAATCAATAGGACCATCAAAGGAGGAACATTTGGCCTCATTTTTCCATGGTGCCAAACATGCTGCCAACAGGACCATCAGTGATGCCACACAATGTTTTTAGAAGGTCTCATATATGAAGCCGCATTGATTAAGCATGGTACATAAAGGAAATTCCAACAGACTATGACACTGTGTATCAGTTTTCCCCAAAATAGAACCGTTGATCATATCAAAAACCCTGTACCAACCCTCTCTAGCAAGAAGTATACAGGGAGGTATTGCATACATTATAAAAACGAGGTAAAAGGGGGGAAGGTAATGAGAGTAAATATGTACATAGCAGTGACATATAAATGGCATGGTCGATGACGGAAGGGCCATCTTCGAACACCCTATTAATCATCGCTTTGACAGATGGGGAACCATGGTTTGGAGTGGATTTTTATATGAGCATGATATTATGTTGTGAAAAGTTAACTACATAACGTTGCCAGATTGTCCCTGTTTAAATGATATCCAGGAGTCAGAATTGTGGAAATGAGACATGTTATACATTGTTCATGTAGTCATGAACAATGTATAACATGTCTCTCTGGAATTGAGACATGTTATACATTATTCATGACTACATGAACAGAGTATGTTCCATTTGAGATAATCTCCATTCAATTGCATATAAAATTATTGCAATGCTACAAAACGGATAGCACAGTGACAGTTCATCATGAGGAGTGCACAGAATTAGGAAGGACGCTCTTAAGCCTATAGTTTCTAGTCTAAATTGATTACTTATATGTCTATTGGACCAACAATATACAGGAGTACCAATCTAGGTATAATAGCAAGTCATGATCCGAATATTTTTGGTTTGTGACATTGGGTTCGGACTTTGTCTAGCTCTCTTGAATTCTAAATATGGATGCAATATCAAATTGATTTAGCCGCATTTTATTGTGAGTTGTGAAGAAAAGAGCTGTGTGGTAATATGAACGCAAATTCCATGACCTTCGTAAATTCCTACCAGGAACTCAGAATGTTTGATATGTCTTGGCTGCATCAAAACTTAATTGAATTTAAAGCTGAGGCGAGAACAAGCATAAAGGTTGATTAGTTCTGAACTTGGGACACACCAGAAATAGACCAAGTTTTGATAAGGCTACAATATTTTAGGGGACACATTCCACTATTGATTCAGTTTGATGAGGAAGTTGTTTTTCAATTAGGTTTTGTTATGCCATTTAGATAATGAATATAACCGCATGCTGGTTTTGATGGTACCTCAATATCAGACTCACCCATGTCATTTTACAAATTCCTTTAATAAAAGGAATCAAATCAACACGGAAAAATTGTCATGTCATCAATATTTCCCTCAGACTACTTTGTGACCATTTGGCAAATTAATGAGCTGCCTTAGACCTGATATTAAGGTATTGCTTGCCTCAGGTCAATTTTGATCTAAATTTTATGAATTAATTCGATAAGATATATACGTCAGTGTAATACTCTCAAGCTAACCCACAAGTCATGATAATTTGGATATCAGAATCATTCAGCCTACTTGCTCGTTCTCGTCTGAGCTTTAAAATTATTTTTATTTAAATGCAGCCCATGACAAGTCAAACATAATAAGTTCCTGTTGGGGCTTTATTAAGGTCATGAAGAATACGTTCATAATGCCAGGCAGCTTTTTCATCATAACATAACATCATAACATGTGTACTAGATCAATTGGAAGTTGATCACACCGATATAAAAAAATCAAGATTTTTACATACTTAAGCTGACAAAGTCCGAACCCAATGTCACAAACTCAAAATTTTCAGATCAGGCTCCAGACGAACTTATGGCTCTAGGCTCTAGGATCTAGGCTCTAGGCAACCACCCATCAAGTGACCTTGCACAGTTAAATATCTTCAATTATAACAAGAGATCAGGAGGGGGAATTGTGACGTTTCTCTTAGTCTGTGGTAAGCACAGACTGGCAAAAGTAACCACCAACTGCTGCTAAATTTGATCTCAATTTATTTGTGCTTGTTTCTATATTAAGCAAGAGGTAATTAGATCCAAAAGGTCATAAGGATGAAAATCTATAACAGCTGGAATGTATTTTCCTCAGTGATCAGAAATAAAATAGTGGATCCCTGAAACTTTACTACTGGATGTCACACTGAATGACGCTTAGCCAAATGTAAGATATTTGTGGCAAAAGAGGCTGCTCAAATAAATACTGTGCACTTTGAGAAAATTAGGATACAAACCATAATCATGTATCAACGCTGAAGTTTCTATTTACTATCAGAACTAGCAATTTTAGTGACTGTAATGGTTAAGCTCGAGAGTATTACATTGACATATATAACTAACCGATTTGCTTTCCTACATAAAATTTTAGTTTACAATCGACCTAAGATAAGCAATACCTCAACATCAGGTCTACGGCAGCTCATTCATTCGCTTGTGCTTACCAATAAAATAAAATCTTAGGCACCCCGATCATTCTGAAAATTAAATATTGATATTTTGAAAAGTTGATGTTTCTGCTTTTACGTCTGTATGTCTGTAAGTATATTGAAGAATGACCTTCCCTCAGTAAGGTCAAAAACAAGCTTATAACTGGTCCCTCTCTCTCTCTCTCTCTCTCATCTTATCTGTCAGGATCAAATACGAGGAAAACTCACTTGCCTCCTCAAATTGAGCAACAAAACAATATTTGATTTGAATAACACCCCTGCGTGTCTCGTAGCCTATTGAACTTTCATCTGACAAAGATCTAAGTTTCAGTTTTTCAGCTCTTTTCTTACATACTTCAAGACGATCACAATTCATTCATGGTGTGACTTCATTCTCCTAGTTTCCAAAACTGCTGTTGATTTTCCCTCTTTACAAGTTTGTTATGATTCATTTGTAACCGCAGTGATCTTTTTTTCTAGTTTTGATGGCAAAGAAAATCTTGATGAACAAGTTATCCTGTATTATTTACCTACATTTACCTGTAACAGAGTGCTGGTCATGGATTTGAAAATAATACCCATCAAATACAATGTGGCAGCAATGCATCACTCATATCTCGATTCATCAAAGCTAATAATATACCTATAACAATTAACAACCCATTATAATGCTGAACTCCATTCATAAAATGAAATACTTGGAACTACTTGATTATAATTGCAAAATTATCAAAGATACCTTCATAAAACTTTTCATGATTATCTCTAGACATGAAGAAATTGTACAGTTGATTTAGATTATCTAACAAGCCGAGCACATCAAATAAGCTGGGTAAGTAGTTTGAAATATCTATGAAACGCTAATGGTATCAGGATAAGATATTCACAGAGAATGGCAGATTTTACTACAAGTTAAAAATTTGTTATGGGAGATTAATTTTGGAAAAATTGTCCACCCCCATTTTACAATAAGTAAATTTATCAGAACCCCCCCCCCCCCCTCTTTGTGATTCCTGTACAAAAAAAACATTAATATCACTTCTACTAGATTATCTATGAAAATCAGCTTTTACAATTTTACATGAACTTTGACCCCAGGATCCCCGACTATAAAGTATAAGTTGTTAGAGGGAAGTATTATTGACATGAAAATTTTTCTTTGTTGATTTGGTTCCTTCTTTTCAAGGAATTTGTTAAATTATATAGCGAGTCTTAGGAACCAGCAAAACCAGCATGTGATCCAATATATTATCAAAATGGCAAAACAAAACCAATTTGGATAATATAAGCAAACTTCCTCATCAAACTGAATCGTAAGTGAAACATGTTCACTAAAATATTATACCCTGATCAAAACTTAGTCTATTTCAGATATGGCCCAAGTCCTCTCCTCAGCTTTAGATTTAATTAAGTTTTGAGGCAGCCCAGACAAATCAAACATTTTAAGTTCCTGGTAGGACTTTATGAAGGTTATAAAAAATGCGTTTATATTGACAGTCAGTTTTGTTCCTCACAACTCACAATAACATGCATGCTAAATCAATCTGAATTTGATCTTGCATCCATATTAAAAGTTTGGAACCAGGAAAACCAGCATTTGATGCAATTCATTATCCAAATAACAAAACAAAACCTAATTGAAAAACAACTTCCTCATCAAACTGAATTAAAACGGGAATATGTCCCCTTAAACATTAACCACTTGGTCTAATTGTGGTATGGCCTAAGTTCAGAACTAATCAGCCTACATGTTTTTCTCGCCTAAACTTTAAATTCAATTAAATTCAAATGCAGCCCAGACAAATCAAATATACTTAGTTCCTTGTGGGTCTTTATGCAGGTCGTGAAAAATGGGTTCATATTGCCAGTCAGCTTTTTTCATCGTAACAGCTTAATTTAATTAATTTTTGAGGCAGCTCAGATAAATATAACTATCATTGAGAAACAAGACTTGCACTCACCCAATAGTTTCCTTCTCAGATGAACTATGAACTTGAATACTTGGTATAAAAATGAGGCATCATCCTAGGCGCTCACAAACAAATCTATCTCAAAACAGAATTAACTGAATTTTCCAGAATGAGGTCACATCTTCTTCTTCTTGTATTTTCTCTCATTGCGGGTGGGTTTTGCAGCTTCCCTACCTGCATCTTATTGCACTGATTTGAAGTGGTGCTGTAATTCACTTTGAGTCAGTTATAGACAGCTGTCTTGTTCACATAAGGTTAAAGTTTTGATGTAAGAAGATAACACAAACTAGGCGTCACAGGCAATTTCTCGTCAAAAGTCCCAAAATCTGGACATGAAAAGACTTTGTGTTTTATTGACCGAACAAAAATTCTTTCTAGCAGCCGTGTTGATCATTGAACTTGACAATAACTCTGTTTTACAGTTTCCGTGGCTAACATTTGGGATACGCGGCGGCGAATGTGGGAGGAGGAGCGAAGAATTACAAAGTGCCAGATAGCACTAGAATGTAAATCAAGCTGTGTACGATGCCAAACGGTCCGTGATAATAGTTCCTGTAAGAGATGCTGCTGTCCGGATCCTTATGGTGAGTCAGATCTGATTGATTTAATACTATTTAAGGATTCCCAGCCACTATTGGCGGAATCGATACGTATAAACTCAACCATACTCTCAATAAGAAGCAAAATTATTATCCAGACACTGTGGGTTAGACAATGATTTAAAAAACAAATTGAGCTAATGTTTAGTTTGATGACAACGAATGCACACTGTCATTGAGATCACACCATTAGAATGTGCATCCCTGATCGTTAGATTTAATTTATTATGAGGATCTAACATGTGATCGCCCCTTATTAATGTAATTGGCCACAGGTAGTCACACTTAATTCCTTTTAATTGTATCAATTGGCCAATGACAGCTGTCTGTATACCAGTCAACCCATATGGCATGGTAATCCGTAGCTTGCAGAAAAGGTTTTTCAACCTTCTCTGCAAGTTATTCTGGACTGCTCCATAGATCCATAGAGTTTGTGCTCTGTCCTTTTTACAGAAATTTAATGACATTTAAAGAAAAATCAACAATATCAATGATGTACATGTTCTAGTGAAACAATCAATATCATCTCTGCCATAAATCTGTGTTGTTTGCATTGTAGATTTTTTTACCGAGTGCTTCCCAACTAGAAGATGCAGCGATACGATCCCAGCAAACGGTTATTGATGAAACTTCATGCGAATGATGAGACGGTTATGAATGAAATTATCTGCAATTTTGTTCAACGCTGCTTATAATGTACTGTCAATCTGATAAATGAAAATACAAATTTCACAGCTTGATAAACATTGTTTAAAATTTTATTTCTTATCCCAAGAAACACTACAGTGGCGTCATCAAAGTTAGTGAATACGTTACCCCACAAGGAGTTGAAATTATAATTCTTTTCTGCTGTGGTCAATTGCCTGTTTCAGATGTGTAGGAAAGCCACATACAACCTGCTGTCAAGATCGATGTCATTGTAACTTTATAGTAGAATTATATCTATCTGAATTGGGCTGAGATATTTAAAAAAAAAATTTATTTTTTCTTCAGGAATATGTATATACAAGTAAGCAAGCTGCAAGCTCCAAAAACAGTCTAACTAAGAGTTCACATCAGACTTGTCCAGGATTTCATTTTATTTCTGTTGTTTGCCTGCATTTGTCTATTTTCTACTAAGCTGGCAGTGACCTGAGACTTAAATTGTCTGGACGCATCAATAATAAGAATACACACAGCCTTGGCCTCAAACTGCATCAAATATGAATTCAAGGTAGATGAGTCAAGCTATGAAAAGCAACACCTAGATAAGTACTTCTGTATTTTGTGGAGCAAATTAGCAGTTGCTAACCACTGATATTTAAATTCATGGATTGAGGGAACATATCTGACCCTTAGCAAGCATAAAAAAAGAGAAAATCTCGACAGTCTGTCCACCAGATTCTGATTTCTCTCCTCAGCAGTCTAAAATAGAATGGTGGCATTACTAATCAGTAAAACCAGGTACATGCCATGACAAACTTTCAATTGAATCTCAGTATTTCTGTACACTTATATGAATTTCCGTCAGTCAATTTTTGTGACTAGCTCTATCCGGAATGATGAGTCGTATTATTTTGTGAGTCAACAACAGCCTGAATACTTAAACTGTTTACAACCAGGAGAGAGGTTTTTCCTAGAACAAGTTTGATCCTCTATGGTGGCGGTGAGATATTGCAAAAGACGGGTATTGAGGCGCCACGGTACCTGACTTTTGCAATATCCTTCCGCCAACCCAGATGAAAGAAACTTGTCCTAGGTTATTTCCTATATCTATGCAAACAGAAAAACACCAATGGCTCAATTCCATCATCATCATGACCTACAGCTTGTAGATATCATACCTGCAATTTACACAGATTAGTATGATTGTTCTACACCATGAGAGGTATAGCACTATCCCTGTAATGTCTGTTGAAGGGGCTTCTGAGCCACTTTATAATAAAAAAAATGAATAAAATTATTTGGATAGGTTCGAAGTTTTATTTATTTATTTGTTTAAAGAGGTTTTCTAGAAGATTTACAGATAACAGAGTAGTTAAAAAGTAACTTGTTGACCTCTTCACACAGTTAAATACACACAAAAAAAGGGGGTTATACATAAATAAATGACGATGTTCTAGAAATGGGAAAGTAAGTTATATATGGGTTTATAGAAATAGAAAATGATATATATATAAAATTATTGTTCTTGTCACGATCATTATCAAAAGTATTAGTTAAAAGATAGTAGACTGTCAGCCGTTTTGCATTTCAGTCCGTAATTGTGCAGCAGATTTAAGAGAGCTGTTTTGCCAAAATGTGTCCTAAAAGAAGGTTTTATTACTGAACATTTACTTCTAAGGGAGCATTGGTGTTTATTGGACTTTTGCACCAGGTGAAGAATATGCTTTGATGCTTTATTTTTGAACAATTTTTTATGTTCATCAATGTGAAATTGTGTAACTCACCATCAAAACTCTAAACTCAATTTTGTCTAGTTGATCTCTGCAAAAAAAATGGAATCCTTCCGCGCTGGAGAGAAAACCTGAATCTGGCATCATGACCTTATTCACTACTTCCGGTGTGTTGTTACTTCTTCTGACAGTTGAACAATATTTCTTACATTGGCAAACGTCGTAACTCAACAAAAATGCCGAGTTGTCTTCTTATTTGATACAAATTGGTGATGATGATATGTTGAGAGATGTAGATAGAAGCATACGAACTTCAAAACACGATGGGGAATTGAATATCCATGTTATGTTTTGTGCTACGGATAATTGTTGAGTATTTTTCAGGTTATTTGAATCATTTTTGTTTGTGAATGCAACACAGACCATCAAAGGTAGCTACATTTGGCGTCATTTTTCCATGGCAAACAACAAACCAAACAAGCTGTCAACAGACATGGCACTGCGTATCATTTTGCTCAAAATTCAATAGTTCAAGCTATCAAAACCTTGTACCAACCCTCTGACCATGCAGAAGTACACAGGGAGGTATTGAGTTGATATTCAGACCGAGGTGAATGGGGGGGGGGGGGGGAGAGCGCTACATATAGGGTAATGAATAGATATGTACATAGCAGTTACATATAAATGGCATACTCATTGATGGAAGGGCCATCTTTGAACCCCCTAATAATCATCACTTTGACAGATAGGGTAGCATGAATTAAACGAAGGCCACTTCAGATGCCTAATGACCTGATGTTTAGATGATCATGATATTATGTTGAGAAAATTTTGCTACAAACGTTGCCAGATTTTCCAGGAGTCAGAATTGTTGAAATGAGACGTGTCATACATTGTTATGACTATGTGAACAGAGTACGCTGTATTTGAGACCTTTTTCAACCACAATACATCTAGATTGCCAAACAAATTGTTTCAGAATGAGAAAACCTCCATTCTCTTGCTGAGGCTTGAACAAGAATGTAGGCTGATAAGTTCTGAACAAGGAATAGACCAAGTTTTGATAAGGGTAGAATATTTTAGGGGATGACATGTTCCAGTTTTGATTCAGATTGATGAGGAAGTTCAACAATGTAATTCAATTTGGTTTTGCTATACCATTTTGATAATGAATTACATCGCATGCTGGTTTTGCTGGTTCCTCAATAACAGACTTGCCAATCATTTTAAAAATTTCTTGAAGAGAAGAAACATGATCAACTGGGAAAATTGTCATGACATCAATATTTCCCTTAACTACTTTGTGAACAATTAGCATCTTTTACTCAATAGTCGAGGGTCCCAGGGTCCAAACTCATGTTAAATGTGTAAAAGCTGATTTTCTTACATAAATTAGTAGAAGTGTTTAATTTCTTTACCCCACGCTCGAAACAGGAATCACAAGTGGGGTTTAGTTAAATTTTATTATTGTAAAAAGGGGAGGGGACAATTTTTCTAAAATCAACCTCCCAGATAAATATCTTTAAATTGTGGTAAAATTTGTCATAGTTTAATCAAGGAGTTAAATACTTTAACTCCTTAGTTTAATTTAGTTTGATTATCAAGTCCAATATTACCATGTGATAATAACAATGGATTCCGTGGTGCACTGAGTTAAAACAGTACTTAATAATCATCTAGCTTACAAAAAAATTGGTGTCACGGTATGATATGAATTTTTTTAAAGTCTTAAGTATTTATTTTAATGTTTATGGGTCCAACAATATTCAGAAGTAGGCCAGAAGCAGCCTAGCAATAACTGCTCTATAAGATATGGCACGGACAACTTTTGATGGCAGGAAACTGATCGCATATTATACTTCATTGACGTTTCTTCTGTAAAATTCACCGGGTGTATCCAGTTGTAGTGGTCATATTTAGAAATTAAAAGGGGATTTGTTTTTGTATTATATGTTTGGGGACATAACTCCTATTCTGTGTAATCCTACTAATCTAACCTTCAGGGAATTCCAGGTTGAAACTGCATTGTGGGGAATTTGTTGACTTGCCAATTTATTTATTTAATAAAAGGTGTTTCTAGGGTGAAACAACGTGCTGGATCCAAAATTAAGGGTGTACCCAGTTGTAGCGATCATGTCAGCAGCAGCATATCCTCATTTCTTCTAAAAATTACTTTTAATGAGTGAAATATTAAGAGTTTGAATAAAAGGTGTTTCAAGGATATAACAACGTGCTGAATATGAAAAAAATATGGGTGTAACCTAGAACAAGTTTGGTCCATTTGCCTGCATTTCGAGTGGCTCCCGATCCTGGTCACGCCGTCTAGTGTACCAAATCATAGCAATCATGTCAGCGGAAGACCGGCAGTGCGGCAGCATATCGCAATTTTTCTCAAAATCGCTGATAATAAGTGAAATGTTGCGAGTTGAAAACAGGGTATATCTAGGGTAGAACAACGTGCTGAATCCAAAACTGAGAGTGTACCCGGTTGTAGCAATCATGTCAGCGGCAGCGCGGCAGCATACCTGCAATTTTCGTCACAATCGGTGAGGTAAGTGAAATGTTAAGTGATTAATATGGTCAGCAGGAAACATGACTATATGTATGATTTTACCAAGATATTCTATCACATCATTTTAAAAGGTGGTCAGCGACAGCACTACATCTCAACGAGAACAAGACAAAAAGCAGCCTAGACGTAAGAGTGCTCAAAACATGATAGCGTGAGACAAATTTGGTGTAGGAAAAAAGTGTGTACCGAGTTGAAAAGGTCAGCCGCAGCGACAGCATATCCAAAATATTCACACTATTGATATGTGATTAGTGGGAAGTCAAGAGTTTGATGCAGTAGGCACAATTCAAGACTATAGTCCTGGGTTCTACATAGTATATGTTTTATCATTGCATGAGGTGGTTGGTTAGAGACAGCGCTACCGCATATCCCCGTATCATTTCATTAGCATGGTAGGAAAGTATGCGAAGCTGGCATATCTAAGTTTTTCAGACTCTGACAGTTGGGTTTCTTTCTGAAAAGTGAGGCACTCATTGAACTCTTTGCTCATGTGTTATGCAAAAGATATCCAGCCGAAAAATGACATAAGAGGCAATTGAAACATCAAAAATGTTGTTTGTAATTGCCCCATACAATATCATACTAGTCCCATAAGAAGTTTGACATAGTTCAATTGCAATTTTTCAATGCTGGTGCTGGTGCTCAGTGCTGATCTAACACGAGCAGACTTCTCTACAAGTTTACTTGGTGAATTAATTGCCATGTCAACAAAATCCCACAATGCAATTTAAACCTGGTGATTAGATTATCTAGATTAAACAGAATAGGAGTTATTTCCCCACACATATAATGCCTAAACAAAACACCTTTTAATTTCTAAATATGACCACTACAACTGGGTACACCCGGTGAATTTACAGAACATATAGAAGTACAGAAATACAGAAGTATAAAACGTGATCAGTATCCTGCCATCAAATGCTGACCATGCCATAACAACTTATGCTATAGCTGCTTCTGGCCCAAAGTACTAATCTAGGTTCAAGAGCGAATCGTGATCAAGAAATTTTGCATTTGTGATACTGGGTTCAAACTTTGTCAGTTCAAGTGCCTATTTATCTTGAATTTATTATATTGGTGCAAGACTTAATTCAATTTGATGTAGCATGCTTGTTTTTGTGAGTTGTGATGAAAAAGATTGGTGGCAATCTGCACCCATTTTTCATGGCCTTCATAAAGTCCCACCAGGAACTTAAGAATGTTTAATTTATCTGGGCTGTTATTGAGGAACCAGAAAAACCGCTATTCATTATCAAAATGGCATAACAAAGTCAAATTGAAGAACATTGGCAAACTTCCTCATCAAATTAAATAAAAAATGGAACATGTCCCCTAAAATATTATACCCTTATCAAAACTGTCTATTTGTGGTATGGCAAAAGTTCAGAACTAATTAGCCTACTTGCTTATTCTTGTCTGAGCTTTAAATTTTTTTTAAATGCAGCCCAGACAAACCAAACATTCGGAGTTCCTGGTAGGAATCTATGAAGGTCATAGAATTTGCATTCATATTACAAGTCAGCTTTTTCACATACACAAACATACTGTGTAATAGCTGAACTATTTGGCAACTTGGTTGATTCACAATAAGGTTACACAAATTAAAATATTGAATAACTGGGATTCAATACTACCCAAATACCAATGCATGTTAAAGACAGGCAGTTACCTATGATTAAGTTTTGTTAGATTTGCATGCAACTTTATCATGAGTCATTGCCTGACTATAACATGAATCAAAAGCGAGAGCTGGCTGTTTGTTTGAACTAGATTTTCTCAGTTTTGTTTCACTCCATATTTATTTTAGGCCTTTCTTGAAAATATCATGTCAACACCATGTCACACTTTATATATCCCAATTTGAGATGTACAATCATCCCTTTCAGTATGTCAAACCAGGCTGAGTCTATGCAAGCCTAAACTTAGCTTCAAATCATAACTTGCATCGGGCCATGAAATTTATTATAAAGTTGTAAATGTATTTGTACAAAAATTAATGTATATCTCTAAATGCTAGCTGGTGCTAGTATTTGGTTGTATATTTATACGGGACAAAGTATGAAGACTCGATTGCGCTGTTGTTATTGGGCATCTTTAACCACCCTGTCTAATTCAGCAAATAAGTTAACTTCCTGTGAAATTAAAATCTATCATAATTAGTATGCTGATCATATTATACCTGAATTTATTTGATCTCTCAAGGTTGTCCGGTGGTTGATGTGTATCTTGGCGCTGAATTTAACTTGATCAGGAGACCAAGTACATGCTGCCCATCAAAAGAGCAACTAACTACCTACCAAACTACCTGGTGTGAATCATTTGGAAAGACAGAAAATCAAAGTCACCATCAGTTGGTTGAAGTTTAGCCTGAAAGTATTGCTTGCAATAATATTCATTTGTTTAGCCTCTTCCCAGGGCTCCACCAGCTAGTTGAATTTTGCACCTAGCAAACTTTGCATCAGGGCAAGAAAGCACAAAAACAATTAATATAAACTTGATTGGTAACAAATATCAACGAAAAGGTAGCCTGTCTTGATAAGCTTTGTTTGTTGGGGGGGGGGAGGGGCAATGCTTGTCAAGACAGGCTACTGACAAGGGTACATGCCATCTTGTATCTGCCTGTCCTACACTTATAAACTTGATCATCATTACAATCATGATCTTATCGTAGGAAGGATTGCACATCTGATGTGTAAATCTTGTATGTTATAGATAAGATTTCCTTTCTCGGAAACAACATATATTGAGATGGTATGTGTTTTAGGAGTTTCACTTGGAGTAAGACTATTTGCATACAAAAGAGATTTATCAGTATTTCATCAGCAGCGTAGCATTAAGATGGGTAGTCCCATATCATTTACCACAAACAATGAGTACAATTGCCCTTGCAGCATGACATAGCCAAGGTCATGACTGAGGGTGTCGGAAGATCTAGTAAATCTGGCACTTGTAATTCCAGAGGGCATGAAAAAACTTTCATTTTCCTTCGTGAGATGGGAGTAAAAATAATACTAATTATGGGCTACCTATCACATGTCAATCATAATTGCATTTAGGAGGCAAAATCTTCATAAATAGTCATAGTAAAGTTTTCCTGACACCAGGTTCGAGAAAGTTCCTATTTGGTTTTGTGTTTGGGACTATTGCATCCCTATGGCATCGTTTGATGTCACACACCTGGATCATGATGATGACAGGAGATCTGCCAACTATCTAGCATCAGATATTCATTATGTGAAAACATGAATTGTTGCCTATTGAATGAATAGATGTATTGAGATGATCAACACTCAACGTTTCATATTGCAGAGAAAAATGAAATTCATGGAACAAGAATGAGAGTCAAGCAGCTACAACTCTAGCTCAGACTCTGATATGGTAAGCTGCAACAAGTTGTGTTAGTGGTTAAGGGTGTATATAAACTGTCCCTAAAATAGGGCAAGTCTTTGGTAAAAGAAGGTAAACAAAGTGTAAATAGGACCACCACCTCATCCCCAATTGGTTTTCCTGTACGATACTCCGACAATTTGTGTTGTTGGCAGTTTTCCTGTTTTATTCAGACACGACTACTCCATTCAAAATGCCGCTAGCAACTGATATTTATAAAAAATGCTACCAGCTTATAAAATTTACACAGTACAACTTTACATTACAGAAAGATCTGGCAGGATTTAATTAATGATGCTCATTCAAGGATGGTACATGACCTAGACATGACACTCAAAACAGGAGATTGAGCTTCCCAATTAAGCGATGATAAATGATGAATGATAAAGCGATGATAAATAACCCAATTACGATGGTAAAGAGTATATTAGGAAGTTGTCAAGTAGCTTAATCTGTAATGCACAGTAACGTTGAACAACCAACCGCCAGTGGTGGATAATGTGGCATACAGGTACAGGGGTACCTGTATGTCACATATGCTCCCCCTTGGAGGCGATTGTCCTCAATCGCTAAATTCAAAGATGGTACATGATGGTGCACATAACACTCAAAACAGGAGATTGAACTTCCTGATTAAACATGACGATAAATAACATAAATGATGATAATAGGCAATTAGGAAGCTATCTAGTATCACAATCCATCATACATAGCAAAGCGGAGATTTAATCAAAGCACACTGAACAGCAAAAATGAACAACCAACCGCCAGTGGTGGTTAATGTTGCATACAGGTACAGGGGTACCTGTATGTCACATTCCTATCCATTTTGTATAAGATGAAAAGTATTTAGCCATTCCTTCTTTTTTTAAAAAGCAAAATATTTTGTTAACATACGGTTTTATGAGTTTCTTTATGTGTGTGTTTATCACAAAGACAAAATTGAAGTTTTGTGGATAACAATTTGATCCATTGAATAGATGAAAGTCATCAAGGTGACACATGGAAGGTCATTTTGTTTTTATAAAAGAAAATTGAGTTCCTGTTGTCCTTCAAACAGTCTGAATAATAAGGATATGGCATTGTGATATTACTGGGTGTAACTGATTTGTGCTGTTTTTTAAAGGAACTTGTGTTCCTGTTGTCCTTCATAAAGTCTGAATGATAAGGATATGGCATTGCGATATTACTGGGTGTACCTGATTTGTGCTGTTTTTTAAAGGAACTTGTGTTCCTGTTGTCCTTCATAAAGTCTGAATGATAAGGATATGATGGTGTCTTGTACTAATAGGGTAGATATTACATCATAAACAAGAACATTGCAAGTTACAACGCATTAATTTAGATTTTTTTAAGGAAAATTCAAGTTCAACCCTCAGTTAGGTGTTTGAGAAGGATGAAGAAGAGTTGGTACACCTGTTGATTATATGGTTCTAGGTTCATATGTCTATTTGGGCGAAGATTTGCCTTGCTGCTATCAAAAGCTGGATGAGAGACATGCAAAATGTGCAAATGCTCCACAAAACTGGTTGTGATGCTGTCGGATGTGACCTTGAATTTCACAAACCTAAAATTAATTTAGAACCTAAAACAAAAAAACCATGCAACCACAAGCACCATCATCGTCAAATTATGAGAAATGGCAAGGTGTTTCTACCAATAAAAACCCAATTGAGATCAGATTTTGCTTCCAGATATAGGACTAAAATGACTCCTCTGAAAATTACGTGGGATGATCTCTAAGTCAGGATAGGCGTCGATCATCCCAAGTAATTTGGGATGATTTCCTGACTTAGAGTACATTGAAAATGGTTTAATAATTGGCTTCAAAATTGCATTTGCCACAATGCACAAGTAGCTTGCAAAGTTGTGATGAAAATAATCAACTAAGAACAACTCATGAATAAGTTTAGACTTTGGTCGCTCTTCAGACCAATTGCAAGTTCTCCTTTTCCGACATGATGATTTCCCAATCTATATATACATATATCCTGTCTCTGCAACATCTGAAGTTCCTATTGGGGCTATATGAAGGTCATGAAAAATGCGTTCATAATGCCAGGCGGCCTTTTTCATCATAACATGTGTGCTAAATCATTTTGAATTTGATCTTGCACCGATGTAAAAACATCAAGATAATTACACACTTGAACTGACAAAGTACGAACCAAATGTCAAAAACCCAAAATTTTCAGATCAGGCTCCAGACGAACTTAAGGCTCTAGCTTGGCGGCCACACATCAAGTAACCTTGCACAGTTTCATATCTTCAATTATGACAAGAGATCCAGGAGGGGAATTTCTCTTAGTCTGTGATGAGGCAAAAAACTGGCAAAGGTGAACACCAAATGATGCTAAATTTGATCTCAATTTATTTGGGCTTGTTTCTATCTATCTATGGAAATTAAGCAAGATCCAAAAGGCCATAAAGATGGGAAGTTATAATAGCTGGAATGTACGTTCCCAAATGATCAGAAGAAACGAATGACATGATGGACGCCTGAAACTTTTGTACTGGATGTCACACTGAATGATGCTTGGCCAAATGTAAAACAAAGTACAGATATTTGTGGCCAAAGAGGCTGTTCAAACTATTACTGTGCACTTTATAAAACTCTGCAGATTTGAGGACATTTCTGTAGTCTGTCCGCCAGATTCTGATTTCTCTCCTCAGCAGAATTATAGTCTAAAACAGAATTGTGGCATTACTAATCAGTAAAACCAGGTAAAATGCCATGACATACTATCAATTAAATCTCATTATTTCTGTACTCTTGTATGAATTGCCGTCAATCAATTTGTGTGACTAGCTTCTTCCGGAATGATGAGTTGTATTATTTTGTGAATCAACAACAGCCTGAATATTAAGACTGTTTATAACAAGGAGAGAGGTTTTTCCTAGAACAAGTTTTTTCCCTCTATGATGGCGGTGAGATATTTCAAAAGACGGGTATTGACTTTTGCAATATCCTTCCGCCACCCCAGATAAAAGAAACCTGTCCTAGGTTATTTCCTATATCTATGCAAACAGAAAAACACCAATGGCCCAATTCCATCATCATCATGACCGGCAAAGACCTTGCTCAGTAAACATGATCTATAGTTTGTAGATATCATACCTGCAATTTACACAGATTAGTATGATTGTTCTACACCTGAGAGGTATAGCGTTTTCCCTGTAATGTCTGTTGAAGGGGCTTCTGAGCCACTTTATAATATATGAATGAAATTATTTGGATAGGTTCGAAGTTTTATGAGGTACTATGTTCATCAATGTGAAATTGTGTAACTCATTATCAAAACTCTAAACTCAATTTTGCCTAGTTGATCTCGGCAAAAAAAATTGATTCCTTCCGCGCTGGAGAGAAACCTGAATCTGGCATCATGACCATATTCACTACTTCCGGTGTGTTGTTACTTGTTCTGACAGTTGAACAATATTTCTTACGTTGGCTCTTTATACCCTTTTATTTGAGGGTTAAAAATGGCTTTATAATGGATTTCATTCAGTTTCAAGACCTAAAGAAAAGGGACTCATTTATATGATATCTGCTTGGGAAGTGCACGTTGGTGCCAAGACTTTTTCATCATAATATGAACAACAACGATCTAATGAGACAATGCTCATGGTCCTCCGCCAATCAGTTTTTGCTCCGAGCCTTATCCGGCGTTGTACTATTTTGACAAACAACAAAAATCTTGATATTAATACTGTTCACATTTTTAGGAGTGAAGTTGTTCCTGTGTCAATGCAAACAGACAAAACACCAATAGCCCAATTCCATCCATCATGACCATGGCTCTCAAAGCCCAGTACCAATCTTCTCTGAATGCATGATGTGAGGCAATTTTTATAAAAATAAGTTAATTTATCAGCAACAGCAGTCTGGATAAACATGAACACAAACTAGAGAACCACAATTTCTTGTTGTTACACACCTAATAATGACTCATTTTATCATATCAGGGCTACATGAACTTTGTGAAATTGCAGCTGAAGTGAAAGTAGCACGTAGGCAATTCAAAGTTGAACTTCAGCCAAATGATAAATAGACCAAGTTATTGTGAGAGTACACAGTTTTTCGGGGCATAGTCCTCATATGATATTGTTTGCTCTGGAATATAGTCAACGTTTTACGGTGTTGTTCTGTTTTGCCATGTTGATGGCAAATTGCAAAATATGCTGGGTAGCTAATTGTGCTGGTGGCTGCAAATACGAACACCCTATATCTATTATAAAAGTCCTTGAGTAGAAGGAACATTGACTAAACAAGAGAGTCATGTCACAATATTTTCCGTATATAAACAAACTTATGTAGGTGATGTTTTCAGTACAAGCTACTCTCCTCTTCAAAGTGGAAGTTCAGCGCAAGAGTCTTAAGGTAAGAGATCCGTGCTTTGTAGCAAAGCGCTGAGTTCAACATGAAATAATATAGGTAATGGTATTTGGTATCCAACCACTATATTTTGTGTTAGCATATTCTAGTGTTAGCATGAGGCTGTTACAGTGGCATTTTGATTTATTGCTGATAAAGCTATTATGTTTTAGCCAGCGGACAATATCGTTGACATGTAACATGAATTCAATGTTCAATAAGTTTTATCAATGTTTTTCAGGTGATTCAGAAATGGCTAAGCAGGTAAATCTTGTTCTCCTGTTTGCACTGGTTACATTCATCCTCATCGGAACTAATGCATCTCTGAGCACCAGAGATTCTGATACGGAAGTTGGACTTAAGAGACTGACCCGATCAGTATCGGTGAGTTAAAGAGGCACTATAAAACCCATTATATTGGTTTATTTTTTGACATTTCAGATATTTTTGACTTTTTATAACCAGTTGTGAATCACATTGCATGTACACTCTTCAAAACAGTTGTAAAAGGATTGATTGTGTCCAGCCACATTTGTTGAGTCACCGCAAAAAATTCATCAATCATTTGCTGCTATATTAAAGGAAGCTGGTTCCCAGCAGTATACCAATTAGCCCATGCAGGGAATCATCGTTTGAAGTCAAAGCATTGTCAAGAATCAATTCCACAACGCAACGCATCCTTCTTTGCGTGTAGACTTATAATCGAATATAGAGATATTGTTATTTGTTTATTTTTAGTCATGCCGTAACCCTTCGGGCAATGACTGTGGGTGGTACAGCGACTGCCTTGACAGGTACAATCCTTGCTACGGGAGTGACAACTACGCAATTAGCTACGGACATCACTACTGTAACAAGTACAGCCAAAACCTTTGGCGATTTTCTGCTAAAGCACAGAGGTGGATAGCAGCAACGCAGAGTTGTCTTCAGAATGCTCTCAAACACCATGTTGGAACAGGGATATCATGTGATAATTTGAAAACGGCAGCTTTTAACAGCCACACAGATTGCTTTGTTAATAATGGCTTTTGTGATCTTTCTGCTGCTGATTACCGTGAAATTACAAAGCTTGTTGGCAATGCTCTCATTCCTTTTTCTGGCAGTTCTTGGCTCACATCATTCTTGTGCACATAGATACTTGTCTGGTCTGGCAGATGATTTTGGTAACCAGTTCGATGATGCCATCAATGGTCTTAGAGGATGGCTGAGAAACCAAGGCTAATATTTTCCCGAGATACGATGCTTGTGAATAAAAGCTTAACCAACAAGAACTGCAGAGAGCTGCATAGAGTCAACCGATGTTACTGACACCAAACTTTCTAAATAAAGATAGTTTTAGTGATCGATGATTGTCAAGCAATTTTGTCGGTCCTCCTCAATGGAACACATGGATAATCTAAGGGCTAAAGTAGCTGGGTTAATTTGCTGTTGCTGGTAACACTCACTGTTGAAGGTTTTTTGGACAAAAAATGTTGTAGGCCAGGTCTCTGTTGCAAAACACGAGCTATAGTGCGTAGACCGCAGGGTTATTAAAGTATCTTTCCTTGGTTGGTATTCTTCTTCCGTTGGTATAGTAGTTATGGTGACTGGCATCATGATGCTCCCAAACAACATTAATTTTGCTATTTGTAACTGTATCTAGGTCGTCTTCATGAGAACCGTTTGATATTCAAAACTTAAGGAAAGAGGAAGACATCAGGTGTTGGGTGGGGATACAATGGGTAGAGATATGAACTTATGTAACAAAACAATAAAAAAGAAGTATCAAATCACACGAAACAGATTTAACTCTAAAATGATCAGCCCTTTACAAACATGACAATTATTTGGATCTAAAACTTCACATTGAGTATGGTGTTTTTAATAACAGAGCGTGGATAGAGTAATTTTACTGCTTGTGGAGTTCCATAACCACAGCGTTCGATCAAAATAAAGCTCAGTCACTACACCCTGCAAATTCAAAAACTGTACCATTTGTAGCAGGTCAGTGACAATATTATCCTCTGAGTGGTCTCATAGTTAAGCCTATGCACTTGCGGTCTTTCAAGGCCAGGTTCGATTCTTGCACATCATTCATCAGACGCATATCCTTGTGGTACGCGAAAAAAAGAGCGTCGCATGAATACTATAACTATAACCTCCTCCAAAGACCAGATAAAACGTCAGGCTAGTTTGATCCAAACAACACTGACAAGGGACGCATTGGGAGATTTTCTTGCCTGTTTCACAAAATGTTTACAAATCTAAATTGGTAAATGATTGCACCTCATCTAGCTTAGCAATAACTTGGGTCTCTAATAGTAAAGACTTACTTATCTAATAGTAGGGGATGCTTTTGTTGCTTTTTGTAGAACAAATTGATCAATTTTGCCTGCAAACTAGTTGCCACCTTCAACTGGTCATGCCGCAGGCAAAAAGGCTTATTATCATGCAGCGTGACCATTACAGGGGAAGCGACTCTGAATGCAGGCAAATGGACAAAACTTGGTCTAAATTTGTGCTAATTTGTAATTCACAGCGATGCGGTATTTAACTTGAGGTCCACGAGAACAGGTTTATAATATATATATCCAATAAAGAAGGGAGAACAAAAGAGCAGCCAAACATTAAACCAACCTCTCATCAACAAAAATGGGGCCCTATTTACAAATTATTACACTCATTTTAATGAATTCCAAGCCGATTGGTCCAAAGATAAGGGTTATACAAGGAGCAGTTATTGGGTAAGGTTCAGTTATCGGGTTGAGGTCCGTGTCGGCTGAAGGGTCTAAGTGGCCATATCTCTATAGATTTGTGCAGTATTTCTACTTTACAATATGAATACTGACATTGCCCATTGACAGTCACAGTTTCTTTATGGAGAGATAATCGTAAGATCATTGATTTGTAGGTAATGCGATGTGGCTTGCCGTAGTCGTTTTACTACTTTCCTGGTCAGCTAGGGTAAATGACACACAACAGCAAAATCAGGTGGTACTAGCCAGCCGAGGACATTTGATCCTGTATCCAACGCATACACTGAGCCATCCCTGACCCCTGATTTGTCTATTTTTGACACATCAAAATGGCAAAAGCGTAAAACAAGATTTTACCTTCATTAGTTTTAATTCTCTTGTGGTGTAACAAATTCCATTCTGTGAATGAGAATTGAAGGTTTTAAAGGAATTAAAGACCAGTGCATGTTATAGTCAGGCGTCATTCATGACAAAGTAATGTCATACTTGATGGTGGAAAGAGAGCCTCCGATAAGGGGAGGAAGCTCTCATTATATGCATTATGCGTCATAAGTAAGTGCCTGTCAATGACATGCATTGGTCGTTGCGTTGTCTTAAGGCATCGGAAAAAATTTGGTGTCTTTTATTTGAGGTTGTTATCTTTCTTTGTTTTATTATAACGCTGAGAAAAAAAGTCACATTTATTAGACTAACAGTTCATTATTGGCAGCAATGAAGACAAATATAGATATTTTCTATCCCATTATTTTCATTAAGTTCTATTATTTATTGTATTCTGCTTAAAGAAAAGAGGAGTTTGATTGCTTCCATAAAGAAAACTGTTGCCTTCTCTCTTTTTGTTTCTCACTAGCCGCATCTGCCAGTTGGGAAGCACTCCCCAAAGATATCTGGAATAAAACAAGCAAAGAAAATTTAGTCGATAAAATTTGAACTAGTACCTTAAAGCTATAATTGCGCCTCGATTTAGCGTTCTTCGTTTTTACATATTGATGCAGTCCAATAGTGGCAAAAATTCAAACACTGTACTGAATCAATCAGATCAGACTCACCTAAAGTCCACGGACAGCAGCACCTCTTACAGCCTGGGTTACCGACAACACTGACTAATTCACATTGTGATCCGCAGCTTGATCTACATTGTAGTGCTATCTGGCACATTCTAATTTGTTGTTGCTGCTGAATCAGTGACAGCAGATCGGCAGCCGCGGAAACTGTAAAATAGGGTTAGCATCAATTTGCCTAATCAACATGGCCACTGAGAGAAAACTTTCTATAGAAATAGACTCATAATTCAACGATTCAATAAAACAGAAAAAGTTATTTCATGTACAGGTAGGGGGGTTTTCAAGGGAAATTGTCAATCGTAACTGGTTTCTGTTATATTTTAATATCAAAACTTTTACCTAATGTGAACAAGGCAGCTGTCTATAACTGACTCAAAGATTCAGTGCCACACAAATCAACGGCAAAAATAATGACATCTATCTTAGTAAACTAAAACTCACCAGTTAAAAGAGCAAAGACTAAGAGTACGAGATGTGACCTCATTCTTGTAAATTCAGTGAATTCTTCTTCGAGATAAGTATGTGAATGAATGGCTAGGATGACCGAATGTCTTTTATATCAACTATGGGAGGCTGGGAGCACACATCTAATAAGGAAACTATAGTGCATGAGTGTGAGTCATGCTTCTATACGATAATTTGATTTATCAGGGCTGCGACAAGTTGCGAAATGTAAGGCTGAGGTGAGAAGAAGCATGTGGGCTAATTTGTTATGAACTTAGGCCATACCAGAAATAGACCGAGTTTTGATAAGGATTTAAAATTGTTGGGGACATGTTCCACTATTGATTTATTTTGACGAAGATTTTGGTTTAATGTTGTTTTGGTTTTGTTTTGTCATTTTGCTGATTAATTGCATCACATGCAGGTTATGCTGGTTACTGCAATAACAAACTCCCATATCCTTTTACATAGTCCTTGAATGAAAGGAACCCGTAAACAAGGAAAAAATTGTCATGTAACCACTTTTATCTATAAATCATTTTGCGAACAAAAGTCATCTTATACCATAGGTTACCAATTGATAGGGAAGCATAGCATTAGTGGATGTGTCCTGTTTAACCCATCATCACGATTAGGCAATATGGTGCAATTATTCATGAGGCTTACATTTCTTGTACCCATAAGAGCATAGGATATCGCTGCATTGCATGTTTCCACATAATTAATCTTCCTGAGGAAAGAGAGATCGGATCAAGTGGTTCAAATGGAAGGGAAAAAATAAGGACAGCAAGTACTAGATAAAATGTCAGTTCACCCTAACCAGTCGTGTGCCAGCCAATGCCAATGCCAGGTTGTAAGGT
Organism: Membranipora membranacea; assembly: GCA_914767715.1. Taxonomy (NCBI): domain Eukaryota; kingdom Metazoa; phylum Bryozoa; class Gymnolaemata; order Cheilostomatida; family Membraniporidae; genus Membranipora; species Membranipora membranacea. The sequence goes on from OU612072.1 coordinate 13,573,704, forward strand.
AAAGGGTAGCAACCATAGGTTTGGTATATTGTATGAAATGAAAGTAATTCAATCTCTTCATAACTCAAGTCAAGGTCATACACACAGCTTTCATGGCAATTACCAGTCGCTTTTTGATTTGCTTTGTCAGGACACGGGAAAATTGGTCAAAAACTCTCCAAGGACACCTCATAACCTACTTTCAGGAAAGTACAGTATGATCTGGCATAAGCCCCTCCCTTAACAAGCAACATGCCAACAGATAACCTTTCTTAATTCACCCTATTTTCTACGAAGCCATATCATTATTGGAGATATTGTTATATATGAGGATGATATCTCAGTAATGAGTGAGTTGTCCGTCCTTTTGACAGGGGAAGACAAGCATCAAACGAAAAGTATCCAATAATCTAGTGCATGAATTTCAGTAAAAATAAATGTTACCATTATCCAAAAAGGGAGGACAAGCTACAAATGTAGGCACAATTATCAAGTTGAGCGATCAACAAAGGTCCATATCAAAATACACCAACCTGCATATGCAATGGAACAACATTGTCAAATATCAGTAATGTACAGCACTATAATGAAGCAATTACAATGGTTGCACATCATGATTGTGAGTAACACTAATACAATGGAAAGGTTTGATAGATTACTGACATATATATTCGATTTATTTTCTTTTTTATTTCTTACTGTTATGTGTACCATTTTATTTTGTTTTATTTTCTTTTTTTGTTTCTTACAATTATTGTCAGTGCCCTGTTTATGACGAAACAGAGGGTGGGGTGCCCCTAAAGAGGGACGCAAGTTGCCGGAGTCCTCGTACTGAGAGTGTGATACATCCTAGTAAACTACAATGCATCCTAGAGGTGAGGCCAAGCTGCCAGAAACTGAAACAGGCACTAATCAGCCATTGGCCACGACACTTTGATCTTAGCCAATAGGCCGAGAAGCGATTATTGTCAGTGCCGAAAATGGGCACTTTAGATATGTAGTTATATTTAGCTAGCCGTAGAAGTCAGAGGGTACAGATAGATATGAAAAGAAATGTACCTAGTGACCTCCATGGTATTTAGTAATCACAAGCATAAACAACGAGCAGATAGACACAGAAGTGATCCATGAAAGATGTAACAAATACAACGGAGCATGCTAATCCTGTCAGAAAATAGGAATTCCAATAACCAAGAAACCTCCAAGGTATTGAGAAAGCACAGGGTGACACGGAAGTAATCAATCATGGAATAACAACAGCAAAGTCAGCTCAAAAATAGAACACGAAATTCCAGAGGGTAGACTGAGGAACAGCAGCAATATACCATGTGGCGTGACCACAGACCGGTTTAATGTAACAAAGCCACAAGAGACACTAATCTGCTGACAGCTAATCAGACGACAACAAGCAGAGTCAGAGCAAACGACACCTATATAAAGGCCGAAATTTTGAATATTAAGTCAGTACAGTTTAATTCTTTGAGCAGCACAGTCACCTTTTTACATAGCTAGTAAAAGATATTGTATTCTGATTTAATAAATGCTAGCTTCAAATCAGACGATCTTTGTTGGAATGCTAAACTAAAGTGGAGTCTAAGGACTAATATACTGTGAGTATCATTTGAATAACATTATCATTTTTTTTTAATAAGTATCAAGACAATAAACCATAACCATAAACCATAATGGATTACCAATTGGAACCAAGTTTGTATAGAATAAGGCGATCTTGTCTTTCTTCAGTGTACAGAGGGAGGCAACTCAAAATTAGAACTACAATAAATAACACAACAATAAAGTGACATTTAGAAGTGTCCTAGGTGCAAGATTTAGAACCATTACTAGAACCAAATTTAAAAGTAGGACGGTTATAGAACAACTATACATACTAATAGTACACAGCATATACTTTAGTATAGGCTAGTATCAAATCCGTTCCTAACATTATGCGTACCATGCATTTAATTTGCTATGGTTTGGAAAACATTCTTCTTCTTGAAAATGGTTACGGCTGTCAATAAAATACATCAATCTAGTTGCCTAAATCGACAATCAATCAGACCCAAACAACAACAGCAGCAATCGGGTTTTCTCAGTGACATCATGGTTGCTTTGGAACAATTGCCTGCATTGTTCTCTGCTTTCCACAATGGTGACTGGGATTTCATGCTATTTTATGCTTTTGCTTCCATGTATTGATGGGTGGAAAAATCCAAGTCATACGTAAATTAACCCATAGTTCAACCATAATGCAAACTAATGGGATTGATTCACAGAATTAAATTCTACTCATAGAATGGAAATAGTATCATAAGATCATGCAGTTAGAACACTGAACACAGGGACTCACCTGGCATTGATCTGATTGGCTGTCCCTAATAGCATGAAATACAAAGCCTGGGAAATCGACTTCTTTACAAAACTGCAGACAGTAATAAAATGCCTTCAACACTGATTATTTGGGCTCTTTCAGAATGCTACAAGGGACTGGCTATTTTTGCAAGCCCATTGTTTGGCAAAAGAAAGCTAATGATGCTATTCCAGATATGGAATTCAATGGATTGATTGCATCTATTGTTCCTTTACTAATAAAATATTAGTTCAATATGATTATGGTAGAGCAATTATTTTAAAAAGACGGACCGGCACTTAATATGATGTTTGATGTTTGATGTTTGTTTATTTAGACATTTCCGGTATCACTCCTAAAAAGGTTCACAAAATTGAAATGTTTACAAAAAAATTGGTGGAAAAAATATTGCACTAGTTGAAAAATCTCATATAGAATTCAAAAAAGCTGTTCTGCCGTTTTACAGTGCGGCATTTGCTGGGTCGGTATTTGTCGATTACTGCTTTACGGGCGGATTTTCTTTGAGTGTTAGGTCTGATTCTATTGTTCAGCGGATGGGTATTATCGGTTGAAATTTTTAAAAAGTGTTCGCTGCATAGAGACATTAAGAAGTCGGATATAGGTAAGGCTAGCTTGGTCAGTCTATCGTCATAGTGCTCTATGTGTGGCATCATCATGCGTGTAGCGTATCTCTGCACTTTCTCTAGTTTCTCTAATAACCTTGAATAGAACCATCGTGATTCAGACATTCATTCGACAATTATTTTTACAAATATCAATTATTCATTCTGTTCATTTCATGTTTTTAATTCATTGTGCAAAACGATTGATTGTATTGAATCCTATTGATTTTATACTACTTTAATAGTATCAAAGCTTTTTTGGCAGTGTTGTCATGGGCTATTTACTTTATATTGCAGAGATATTTTCACACTACAACTGCGCAACAACTAGGGTCAAGGCATAACTATTTGTGAGGTCAGGAAACTGCTGAATAGATTAGGAGCTTTAACAGACAATGGCAAACTTGGGAATTTAGGATGCTCGCCAAGTATTACTGATGGGATGGTTCTCATTCATTATGATGGTTTCAAATGTTTGTTGGATTATACTTTACTACAACGTTTATCGGAAAGGATACTATAGTTGTACTGAGGCCATACCCAACTGGATAGATGAGTCCGTCAAAACGGTCACGACAATATCTATAGATGACAGCGAAGTTGAGGTGATCTGTTTATCTTTGAGGTTTGCAAGATTAGTATCTTTTGAGGTATTCATGGTTGTATTCACCAAGTTAATCTTCAAACACAGTGGGGACACTCACTGCCTGATAGGCACACCGAAACCTCGCCGCCTGAGTTTGTCGCCACTTTCTCTCATCTACTACATTTTTGTGGCTTTCTTGTGTATTGTAACATGTTATTTGGTAATGTTGCTATTTTACCAATATGAACCAATGGCATGCATGGTCTTTGACATTTTTGTTTTGTCTACTATATAGCAACGTGGGATTGTACTTGTTTTTTTTACGGTTAGGGCTCTGCTCATACTATCATCGGAAATCTCTGCATGGGATTATGAAATCTAGAGAATTTGTGCCCTGGAAATAGTACTCACACGCTGGAAGAACTAGTTTATGGACTTTCGAAACATCGTGGTCATAGAGGCAGTCTACTGCATATTGCGGCCGAGTGTCTAGTCTGGTCTAGTGTTACCGCTTTTGAGACTTCTGAAAAATGGGAATACCGCCAATCTTTCATTGTTTAGGAAGTTATTTGACATACATTGTCTGTCATTTGAAATAATTACATGTGAGGCAGCAGCATCCGCTAAAAAAACCCTCCTCCTATTGTTCAACATATGGCGAAAGACTTAATGTCTATGTTGCTCCCAGCAGCTGTATGTCAGTTCGTTAAAATCCAACTGTTACAAAAGGATGCTGCTGAGAGCATCCAGACTCCACTTTGACATACAAATACATAGTTAAAGAACAGCATTTTCTCTTGCTGCATATGAAGTAATTTGGTGGTAACCATTGCATCAAGTTCATGAGAAACTCTCAGATTCCTTCCAAGCCATGGAACAAACAGATTCCCTGTCTCACGCTAAATCGCCATGACAACTTTGTTGGTCTTTTATTTGACAATGATATTTTAGTCATGATGTTTACAAAAGCGATACAGGCACTTCAATAGGTAATCGGTGTTCTTAGCACCGAACGTGATTTATTACTCCAGCTTCAATGAGTAGTTTACAAAGGAAAAGTTTTTCAGGTTCACTGACCTATAGAAACCGATTAATGTGTCTAGTAGGCATGTTTCGAAACCTTCATATATAAACAACCATATTATAGAAATCGTCATGGATGGTGCTCTTCTAAATTCATCAATTTTGTAGGCTAGCTCAGGATTATTGCTGTTTGCTAAGAAACAGAAGATCGGGCTGCCCCTAAAGAGGGACGCAAGGTGCCCTCATCCTGAGAATGTGATACATTCTAGAAAACTAGAATGCATCCTAGAGGTGAGGCCATAGAGGACCTCCTAATCATAAGTGTGCAGCAAGCTGCCAAAACTGAACTGGCACTAATCGGCCTATGGCAGTGACACTTTGATCTTAGCCAATAGGCCGAGAAGCTCAATATTATTTGCCTAAGTTACATGTATCAGTACAATGATAGCCATTCTTATAACAGCCATTACCTTCACTACACTAAGATAACCGGATGTAGTGTCAAGTCATGTGACCTGCCTTTTGACACAAAAACAAAACTACTTCTGGTGAACGAGTGGATATTTTGTACCGTGATAGCAATAAAATATATTTTAACCTCTCTGTGTTGATATGATTACATTCACTTCAAAAGATCAAACAGGGTCTGTAACTCCTAACAACAAGCATGATTTATGTAGTGTGCTACAGTATGTAAATTATAATGCATCTTTAAATCTCATCACATGTTGTCTGATTATACTTGAGGCTAGAGTCAACAGAAGACCAGCACAGAATTCTTCGCTGCAGCGATAACTTCTAGATTATCCCACAATGCAGACTATGCATATGGCTCTATTGGTAATTGCTGTCATGACTCTTCAGTCATTCATAGCAAGCGGGAGGAAAGGTAAGCTAAGACTTACATAACATACATGTGCATGCGTATACTCCTACTCTTTTTACCTCTAATGCCTAGCAAGCTCAAATGCCAGCTGATTTTGAGAGGTAGCCTGCAAAGAAAACACCTCGTAATCCAACATTTTTGAACAGTGAGCAGTCAAACTTACACTTGTACACTGCAATCTGACACAATGTTCATATTGGGAATCACTATTCCATGGGTATAATCATGGTGTGTATTGTATATGGAAGGGTTATAGGGTGTTGTTATGGATTGGTAAATGGTTTGCTGGCTATAAAACGATACCAGTTGTATGATGCTGACAGATGCAACATACAGCGGTGCGCATACCACTGCACAACACATAGGTCTTCAGCTAGAAACCATGAATCAAGCGCTGTTTTGAGGCTTTCTCTTGTACAACCTCCTCATGGCCGGTCCCAGCAGCATGAAGCCACCCCTGTGTGTTGATGAGAATCTCAATCCATCTCATCGGTCCCTCAGTGCATTTTGTAAGTTTCTGTGGTTTGGCATAATTGGTGTGTTTAAGCTGTTGCGCAACCAGGGAGGCTGACAACTCTTCATAGTTTCAGTGCAACAATGTTTGCCCCATCACTCTCATGCTTATACTCTAAGCCAAACCAGTGCAGGAAGGTTTGCTTTCCATCAACTCATTGGCGCAACGTAACTATCATCAAGGCACCCACCCCTCGTGCCATAATTCACTACTCAAATTCACCACATTGAACATAGTACAACTCATAAACATGTCAGAGAGATGAATTGTTTGTGCTACAGCCAGTGGGCTGACTGTGATACCCTGTCTTGCTCTGCATGCCTTTTAAGCGAGGGCCAAGCTTTTAATCCTATGTTTGTAATACCTTAGATCTAACTCAGACTTACTTTGATTTTTAACCCTGCAGATATTAAACTACTTTAATTTGAGTATTAAAGGCATAGTCCCACTTAGCCTTCTAACCCCCCAGCAGCTCGCTAATCATCACTTAATCCCCTCAATCTAATCCTTACAAGGATTAAAAGAAAAGGAATTAAGTGCTGGCCAACTCCACAAACAAAGTAAGTGTGTTAAACCACAGCTTACAAGCAAACAGCGATTACTTAGCTTTTGTCTTCACACAGTGCTGTTGCCAAATCCATGCAAATGCGCTTTCTGCCTCATATACTATGCTTTTTGTGGCTTGTTTGAGTTCTCTGCCTGACAGCCCAACTCTAGTCAAAAATTTGGTAGCTGATCTAGCCATGAACCCACAGCAGCCAATTTCCACTGCGAATAATTCGCATTTCCAACCTTTGTCTTGGCATTGTGTCACCAGATCTTCCTATCTTGTCAGTTTGAGAGGTTTCTTCCCAGGGCACCGTCAATTCCATCAGTATTAATGCTTTTTCTTTGTCAGACCAGACAATTAAGTATGGTCTTTGGTTCGTAATCACAATATGCTGTGGCATGCTGAGCTGCTCTGTGAGGTCCCATCTTACCTGCCATTCTCCGCTGTTCATCAATCCCTTTTTGCGCAAAATATTTTCACGCCTCACCAGCATAAGCATATTCACACTTCTCTGTGACATATTCACACAACACTTTCAGGACAATTAATCAATTTGATTGTGATAAATTGATGTTCTGAATGGTGGTGTTTGCTATCCTCACGCAACAAACCTCCCTCCAACTCAGAAAACCTTGACTCACATAGAGTTTCCTCCCCTAGGCAGGGGTATAGAGTGATCTCCAACGTTCTTTCTTCAGCTTTGTACAGGCATATCCCATCAATAGATTGCATAACAATTATTTATCTGTGTATTGTAGTTTGTAATTGTTCATGTCAGAGAAATGGAAACATGTACATACAATTAGCTAAAGACAAATGTGACAAGTTTGCTCAGTACGACAATGTGACCAAACTGACTTACACCCACATCTGCCCTGAAGGACTCAAATTCAGTGTGGAATTTTGTGTCTGTGTGCATTCTTCAGAGGTGCTCTGCATCGGATGTGGGTCACCTGGTAGGCAATTTATCTCTGGCTAGCAAAAATGGTATTCTGTGTTAACCTAACTGTGTATTTATTAGTTAAAAAAATTGACGACATTTCAAATGTGCCAATATATATCGTTCTAGATTCAGAGTCATTGGTATGGTTTATGTGCCAAAATTAATAACAGCTGGGAGTTTTGCATTTCAAGATGAGCTGGGGCAACAACCTGCACCAAATGTAATAAGTTATTTTGATAATTTGATGCTAATATAATTGACTGTAAACTTTTGCTATGTCCAACACAAGTGTAATGATTTATTCTTTTTACTCCAGCGTGTGAGAAGGTATTTGACGAGCGATTTAAAGACATTTTTGACTTTCAGAAGGCTGGTGAATGTGAAAGGTTTGTTGTACACGTTTTCAAGTTTGAAATACAATGTATTAATTTGAATAAAATAATGGGTTTGTTGTGGCCAAAGAGGGATAACTCACAACAATGATTAAACCTATATGATGTATTTTAACTATTTTTGTATACAGTGGAAACAGAATGTTTATGACCACTATGTATCTTCATCTGTTTCTCAGGGCTGACCAGATATCCAAAGAACTATTGGCAAGCTGTGAAATTAAAGACTCAATCTCGATTGCACTGTTAACCCTTAGATATGCCACTGCTTATCGTAAAACCCCATGCCCCATATATCTAGCGGAAGATGGTAAGAGCCTAGCAGACACACTAGACTATCATGTTTGAACTCGCAATGAGCACTCAATTCCCATGATCTGCCTGCTCTGCAGAATGAATGTTATGAAAAAAAACATTTGGAGAATCATGTGAAAACCATGCAAGTCAATAAAAGTAGTTATATGATGTATGTTATCCCATCAATGATTTTAGACTGTCAAATTGAGTTGTTTCTTTAACAGGTTGCGAGGAAATCTTCTATTGTTTCAGTCTGTTGTTGACACCAGAAAGAAAGGAAAACTTCAACGCTGAAGACAATGCGCCGAAGCTATTGTGGTGAGTCAATATTTGCAGCTACACTGCCAGGTTCACCATTACCACGGTTGGTGAAGCTCAATGTAATGAGTACAAACAATTGTAATCATTGGTCAATGATTATGGTTGAAATTGCAAGTTGAATGCCTATGTGAACACTGAGAACTGAATGTGCATTACAGGTGAGCATGCCCGGCATAAGAGGCAACTGCAGAGGGTTGCCGTTTATGTCCTGCCTCTTCCGACAGTTGAGTGTTCAAGGGTGACCTGCCTGTCCGACTCGTACCAATAAACCAATTTCCAAATCAATGACTGAAATTAGATACACCCAAACAAGATCATGATACCATATACAGGAATCTAGTCACTCAAATATGTATATATATATCTTGGTGTCTGCCTGAGGTGGTATTATAATTTCAATATATATAAATATTAATATGTTTTATCGATATCATGATCGTAGTGAGAATTACAAAGAGTCAGTGAGATGTCTTAGGTGTATGGAGAGCAACGGATGCCAATTAGCAGGAGAATTCAGAGACAACCTAATGAAAGCAGCTGTGACACTATGTCCAAATATAAAGGAATTCACGTGTCTGGCTGTTAACTAGACTGTACTACATTGAAATTCTCTTTTTGACAGCAGTTATGATCTACAGATTACTTCGGTACCCCTTGATAGATCAATGTACGTTCCTAAAACCCGCCACTATATTTGTTTGTGTTGTTGAAAAGGAGTCGCACAATAGGAAGCCATACATAAAGATTGTCATACAGAGGCTCGATTCTACTTTTTCATGTCTATCAAACCTTTTTGATATTTGGATTGTCAGAGATACCTCTGATTTCAGGCTTTCTTTTGCTTACATGATAATAGATGTTTCACTTCCAGTTGTTGCATTTTGATTTTCTTCTAACATTGCCTCTACGACCACAGTTGTAATATTGTATCATCAGGTACACAAATGAGAAGTCATGTTGTGAGCCAGAGTCCAATTTAACTTTTTATTTTCAAAGTTATTAATACATAATTATAACTACAGCATGAAATGATCAGTTATATTCAATTTTATAAGATATTTTAGCAGTATTCACGACACAACAGCGCTAAAACCTCAGGAAGTTTGTTGTGGATATGTGTTTGACAATGAAATGGCACAACCAGCAGCCGAGTCATAGTTTGAACAATTATGTGTTGATGAATGATCAAGCAGGAAATCAATGACTAAGAAAGGAAAATCTGAGACCACCATCGAGCAAATAGTTTATAAAAAAAACACTACATACAATGATGGAACAAACATAGCTAGCGCCCGACATGAATTCTTTGTCAAGGTCGGTGGGCAATCAGAATTTGATCCAACAAAACACATGAATCAAGCAGTAGTCAACCAACCAACCTTCTCATTCACTCCCATAACACTACTAATCAAATCACTTAAACCGAACAAACGAGGAGGTTTAAGCGGTATGCCAGCAATGATTTACAATAGAATTGTTGATCTTATCTCATATCCCCTTGCGCTTCTCATAAACGAATGTTATGATACCTCAGTATTCCCCGATTGCCTAAAATCTGCCGTCGTGACACCAATTTTCAAGAAAGGTGATAAAAATGACCCATCAAACTATCGGCCGATCTCCTCCCTCCCAATATTATCCAAAATATTTGAATCTGATATGAAGAACCAGATGATGCTGTTCACTGAAAAACACAATCTGTTCTCTGACAAACAATTTTGCTTCAGACAAAATCACTCTACTGAACAAATGCTGCTTTCTGTGCTACAAGAATGGAAAACAAAACAGGATCAGACTGCTCCCTGCTACATTGGATCCATATCCTTAGACGTCCGAAAAGCCTTTGACACTGTTAACCACGAACTTCTCTTGCACACCCGAGGCAAAAGGCAATTCTCACCCACCTCAGTAATGCTCTTAGAATCCTACCTCACCAGCAGATCCCAAATCATGAAAGTCGGAGAGTCAAAATCAAATTCACTACCAATCACATGCGAAGTCCGACAAGGCTCCATTCTTGGCCCCCTCCTCTTCAACCTTGCTATCAATGGATTGTTAATGTCTCTTGAAAAATTCATTTGCTTACGCAAACGAAACTTTGTTATTCTGTGAGGCAACAAGTATACCAGAGGTTCTAGAAAAATCCAATACTTTATTGGAAGATGCATCCCAATGGTATGGCGGTCATCTCCTAAAACTCAACTTTCAGAAAAACGCAATTTTGTATCTTCTCATACAGGAATCTCAAAGATTATTACCACTTCAGTTTTCAAAACACAAAAATTGAATCACAGCTATCAATCAATGTTCTGGGAGTTGCTCTCGACACAGACCTCGCATTGCATACCCATGCTACGGATGTTGCAACTAGAGCAAACAAACTAGTCTATCTTATTTCTAAACTTAAAAAATACATGAATGTTGAAGAATCCCTTCAAACTTACAAAAGCATTGTCCGACCAATATTAGAATATTGCTCAGCAATTTACCTAGATACTACACAAAAGGTCACTGGAACAATTGAGAAAGTTCAAAATCAAGGAGTTGTCTACAACTCCTTGTCAAAATAGAGCAATCAGAATTATTGTATCTGCTCCCAAGAAATTTTCTGTATGCTTTTAAATTTACCCACGCTACTAAGTAGGCGACAATACCTATTTCATAATTTTACACATAAAAAAGTTGCAATAAACAAAGCTTCTAAGCATATCCTTAATCTAGTTCAAAAGTCCCGAAAGCATCAGCGTTTTCTGAGAAGCAACTGCACTATTATTGAACCCTCATTTCGAACAAATTTTGGAAAATCAGCCCTTTTAAACTTACTTCACCAATATACACTTAAAGATAAATCAGCTTAAACTCGTCTGACTTATGATTTAACAGGAACACGATACAGTAAACTCATAGATTTATATCTTTAGCATTCTTTCATATATTTCTTACTTTCCAAACCGTTAATTCTTCGGCTAATCAGCTCCCTAACTGCAACACTATTATCCGATCTTATTATTCTTCAATACTTTTTTTACCTCATAACCAGTATGTAATTCCACATGTTATTAATTATAATTAACTCTGTGTTTAACTTTGGTAGCAAACGTAATATGTTTTTATTGCTGTTTTCAGAGAACAACAAGTTACCTATAATAGAATATTTTTTGTTATCTGCACACTTCTAAGAAAACCTCTATAAATAAATAAATATATTTGAGAGGAAAGAAGAAAGCTTAGAGATTCATTTAAAGACATAGAAACGCTTCATTACTTAAACTGTCAAAGTATAACCATCAGACATGGTGAATGAATGTCTGTATTTGGATGGTTTACTGGTTGCTATCTATAGCAACAGGAAACCACAAGCACGTTTAAAATAAATGTATACTTAGTTACTTCAATAGTTACCTGCGGTTGAAGCAACAGTAAGAAGTGAATGAACAAGCCAATTATTGACTTACTCTCCTAGCAACAATTACATTAATCATCCAACGTTCCAAATATCTCTCATCTTGATCCTAATTTGAGTTTTACACGGCACCTGAACATCTTGAAAAAGGCTGAAGCATTTTTCCTTAGTCATGTTATTCTAGATAAAAACACAATGTTTGCCAAATTGATGGCTATTCTGATGGTTGCCGGTGTATTCGATCATGCACTCGCATCTAGTACAACAAAGGGTAGGCCTAGTCTGTTGACACAATTTAAACTTCGTGAATCATGTATCTTGTATCTTGTATGAATCATGTACATAGACCTGCTTTATTTCCTTTTCAGCAAGGATATTTTGTTCAATGCTCACTTGTTAATTGTTAGCCTGTTCAATCTAAAAGTCTGAGACAGCCGCATTTACAGGAGGTTATCTCTTCAAAGTTTGGCAATTCAAATACTTTTTTTCCATAAAAAGCTGACGAAATTACCATTCAAGTATAGGGCATGAAATGTTTATGTTACCTAAGAAATTGCCATTGATTGTTTTGTAGTTAATAACTGTTCCTGTGAGAGAAATGGAAACAGGTACATTCAATTGGCCAAACACCAATGTGAGAAATTCACTCAGTATGACAACATCACAAGACTTACTCACACCCACAGCTGTCCTGCAGGACTCAGATATAGTGTGGACACTTGTGTCTGTGAGAATACTCATGATGTAGCCTGTGAAGGGTGTGGGCCACTATGTGAGCAAGCCAAGGACCTGCTAAATGTTATTCTTTCTTTCTAAACACTAGGTCTTATTTGACCACCCTATTTAACGACCCCTTTTAGCGCAGGTGGCTTGTGAGGGATAGATACTCTTTACCTTAGCCAACCGTTGCTGGCTACTTTTTGTCTAAGTATACAGTGTAGACTTCCTGTATTTAAGGCTCTGATCCGAACAGATCTTGAGTTTGCGGTTTTATATGGTAAGGGTGAAGATGGTTGTATTTATCTTTTTGAAACAGTATGTGAGGTTGAGGGCAATGCACATTTACCAGAAGTAGTTGGCCTCGAGGCAGCTGGCCAGTGCCAAAGGTTAGTTTCAAGTTCATAGTAAACACTGCACACTCAATTTGTTCATTTGTTCATTTGACTTCTACGATGAAATTTGAGGTGATGCATATCTTGTTTTTAAACTGAAGTTGCCTGTTTGAGTGGCTAACATTTGTCTAACAGGTCTCTTTGGTAATTTACATTTTGAGTACATTAACTATATTCTGTCCTTATTGATATCTTGTCCCTGGTTTAGTAGACACTGTTATACTGAGTGAGAGGCAATACATGGACAAAAAGATTGTAAAAGGTTTCGCCTTCATTTTTTACTTTCATAATCTACCCGGCCTGGCTATACATTCACTGAGTACCCTGCTCTATCTTTAAAATATGAAAGTTTCATTGTGATGATGATATATCTCCCTACCGCTCAAGGGCATCAAGGGCTACTGAGTAGTGGATAGTAGCATTTATTTTCTGTGTGAAATTCTGGATAATAATTGAAGAGGGAAATGATATATTAACTGATACCTTTATTATATTTTAGGGCTGAAAATATATCTACAGACCTTGGCAGTGGCATGGAAGACACAGTAGGAATTGTATTATTAGCTATCAGATACGTTTCTGCCCTCATTAATACGCCCTCCCCAACATTCCTTCCCGAAGAGGGTGAGAAAACAACAGTCCATACTGCATAAACATAATATATCGGTCTTCCATCATGACATGACACACATTGCTTCAGAGGTAGGCATTTACAGTCATTGCACTTCTGTGATTCAGTAAAACTCATTTAGTATTCCAAACAGTCGAATACACAGATGCTGCCGCTCATATCTAAAACCATATCCTTTTCCGTGTGGAATAAAATATTTTGTCATTTGGCCCAAATTTTATTTTCACATACTATATATGCTATGAGACTAAACCTATACTTCTACTCGGTGTGCTTGTAGGCTGTGAGCAAATAAACTATTGCCATACTCTTCTGCTGGCTCCTAAGGACCGGAGAAATTACATAGGGGAAGATTATACACCAAAACTCCTATGGTAAGTAAATATTCACTCTACACCCTGAAATATTAATCACTTATATTTTGGAGTGTAAAAATGATCATTTTTCACCCTCGTTCTGAAGCCGCGAATATTACGCTATGAGGTCAAGCAATAATTCAGCAAAAGAAAAACTAAAATTGTCTCCAATACCTAAATGCCTGAGTGTATGATGTTAAAAAAAAACTGGGAGAGTCCTAACTACCTTAATTTCACCTGGAAATCCATTATGAGGATTGGATTGCGAACCTCAAATTATGAGACCAGTACTACGTGGCATCACACTGCAACAACACCTATATTTGTTATTCTGTTGAAAAAAATGGTCTGATCCTGACACATTGTGGAAGTGATTGTAATTCACCATTGTTGTTCTCTCATTACAGAGGCGACATTATATAGTAAAGTACACAACAAACCAAATTAGTCATGTTTTATGCATTCAAAACTTATCATGTCAATCTTTATTGCAGTGAAAACTACAAAGCCGCTAGCAGTTGTCTTAGGTGTGCAGAGGCTTATGGCTGCAGGTTTGCGAAAGTTTTCAGAGTCAACCTCAGGATTGCTGCTGAAGAACTCTGTCCTCAGTTACAGGAATTCACATGTCCCGCTGATGTCTAGACTGATTTATATACTTACTCTGAGTTTGCTCTTTTGTGTCATATCTTTTTCTCCATATATTCTATTCTATCATGTGAGCAATTTCCGGCTTTAGAAGTTAAACTACTGCTGCCGCTCATGCAAATTTGTGCTCATTGAATTCTGCATAGCTCAAAGATAATTAATTGAGACTTAAATCTCCCAATTGTCACCTAATGGACTGATAAATGGACATGAAATCTACGCACCAGCTTATTAAGACGGTAACTACGTCAACTGATGCCCTAATTTTGACGATCAGTTTGTGCAAATTATTTGCTCATTAAGTGACAATGCTGAGATTGCAGCCTCATTTTATTAGTTTTGAGCTACACAGAATTCTATGAGCACATACTTGGCTGTGTGGCAGCAGTGGTTTAAATACTTAGTTTGAGGCTGCTATTTTGTATCACATCTTATTCTCCATGTTTTATTCTTTCATGCGAGCGATTTCCAGCTTGAGAATTCAAATATTGAGGAAGTATAATGGCCTCTCAAACTTTCAAGGTGATGACCGTCAATTGGCATTTGGAATCCCTGTACTATATCACATTTATGTATAATTTCTACTGTTTGATTCTGTACAGGGCTTCGGTCAATGCTTCTTGTTCTAAACCTTGTGGGTCAGCTATTTGGTAAACACTACTACTAATTTTTTGTGTTGATATTTAATATCTTTCTTATTACAATAAATAATCAAGATTTGGAAAAAGAAATGACATGAGATAAAGACTAAGTAGGCTACTACTAAAGGGTAGCAAAGCATTGCAGTTACATGCCTCAGTGTCCATCTTTCATTGATGCACCGGCCAATAATTTACTTTCAGTACTCTTGCATTTTGCAATGTTAACCTCAAACTATTGATCGTGACACAATCCCTTGTAACCAGTCTTCCTGTTGGTAAACACTATATTAATAAATGTCTGAATGCAATTTATTTATCATGAGTGGATTCCGCTGTATGTCAGTTTGCCTTATCTCATGGTTCCAAACAATCAAACTGTCATAAATGGAAGCTCTTGATAGCAACCTGACGCCACTTTGACAAGAAAAGACATGGTTAAAAAACAGCATTTGGTCAGATCAAGTCACCAAACTATTCCTATCACACCTAATGTATCAATGCTGGCGTCTGTATTGCTAGGAAATATCACTTATCAGTGGAAATAGTGTTTTTAGTTGGCGATGTGTGACATTGAAAGGGCAGGGGCATTATTATATCTAAGCCACACTGCTCGGTATTTTATTTATACCTTTTCTTTATTTTATCCTAAGTGTTTATACAGACATATAACATATATGCAGGCAGTTTGGTTGTTCAGCAGACCAGGACCTAAAACCTGGTATGATCTGCAACATGGAATAACAGCATTTCGGCAAACAGATTATATTTTTTGCACTTGAAAGTCCGAATTATTATGCACTACCTTGTCTTTGGTCCTTGATGGAGCGATATGTCCGCGTAGCAAAAATCTCTGAGCAATTATGTGGCGGCATCGTTGTCCTTTTTCCAGGTTTGAAAGAAATACTCAGATTCTTTCAAAGCCATGAAACAAACAAATCACCTGTCATAGCTAAATACATTGTTGAGATGTTAGGCTTTAATGTGACCATAATATTTTAGTTAAAATCTGTACGCCAAGGAGATACTGGCACTTCAATACGTCAGGCTCCTAATTCCTCACCACAAACATGATTTATTACCCGAGCTGCTACAAAAAAAAGGTTTTACAGGTTCACTGACCTGTAGAAAAATATTGATGTGTCTTGACAACGGTAATTTTTTTTTAATTATCTTCATAGTTTACATAACCAAATTATAGGAATCCGCAGGTGGATGTCGTGCATGGAAATTCATCAAGTTTGTTCCTCACCACAAACATGATTTATTACTCGAGCTGCTACAAAAGAAAGGTTTTACAGGTTCACTGACCTGTAGAAAAATATTGATGTGTCTAGCCAACGGTAATCTATTTTTTTAATTATCTTCATAGTTTACATAACCAAATTATAGGAATCCACAGGTGGATGTCGTGCATAGAAATTCATCAAGTTTGTAGAGTAGCTCAAGATTATTCTCCGACACGTCGCTAGTAGTCTGACTTATGTTTAATTGTTCGCAATTTTTTTCAAGGCGCATGTTTCTAACTAAAATACATTGAAAACATATAGGCAGCAATGGGCAAAATAATGCAGTAAATTACGTTATGCAAAAGCGTGATGAAAATCTATGCAGTATTACATGCAAAGCCCATTGTGTACAACAATGGATCACCTTTTTTGGGTGATTGTTTAGCATCGAAAGAGAAATGTTTACGCTCATAACTTCTCTACTATTCAATTTATCATCAAACTCCACGATCAAAACCTCGAAAATACTGTTTAGTTTAATGGAAGCTGGTGTGTATAACATGTTGTTCAACCTGTTTTCAGTTTTTTGGCTGGAAAGGAGTGCATGTTTTGGACCAAATAAAGCTGGTTAAGCCACAAAAATCCAAACATCTCAAGATGTAATAAGCCATAATCAATAATCGCTTCGATCAAAATATAGACAATCTCTTGCTGTTCATCATGCTGATAACAAATTTGACTGACATATTTCTGAATTTTCTAATTTTGGCTGGAAAATTTTGACCTAAACTAGTTCAAATTTAGGTTTTTTATCTGTTACAGTTGTGCCAACCAGGATCTATAAGCTGGTAAGATTATTGATGGAAGTGACAGTACAAGACCAAAATGGTATAATAAATTGGAAATTTTAGTTTCTGCATTATTGGGGTCGCATGTAATGCGGGGTCAGAAATGGCCCTAAAAATATTGCAAAAATCAATTTCAAGTCTTGAAGACAGGAGGCATAAAAACATAAAGTTTCAATAAAATGTCACTCCTCCAGTCAGTGCCATGCCTCCTCTATATGGTGAAAGCATTAACTCATCAAATACCTCAAAAACAAGGCACAGAGGGCTCAATTTAAATAGGGCACTTTTTGCCCCAAAATGAACTTCCAGAGGTCACTGTGACTCAAAGGCAAATATTTGGGAGGTTTCAACTGTGAAAATAACTATTAGACATGATCACCTATACAATATTAAAAAGTTTCAAAAAGCGATATATCACGTTAACTTTAAAATTTCATCCCTGTGAAACAGACATTGTGGGAAACTTGTTTGTCCAATAACATGATCATGCACCTAATAACGAAAGTTTTGATCTCACAAGGAGATGTGCCGCAAATTTTGATTAAACTATGACATTAAGCGATCGGGATTTATGATCAAGAGTCATGACGAACATTTCCGCATGAAAAGCTGAATGTTAATTTTATACTAAAAACCAAAATATGGAAACAATATCGCACCTACATATATTGGCAAACGTTAGAGGTACCTACACCAGTGAAACATATACATACAAGCCAGACACCAATATCAATCAGTTTACCGTGTATCAATTATATTTGATGCTCATGCAAAATTTTCAATTGATATTTGTAGTTAATACCATCTTCAATCAGAGGTGGTGGGCATTGGCTCCCCACCTCACGAGAAGCAACGAACCTCAGATTTATTAAGAAATTCGCAATGGGATCCCCTACAATACAGTTTGATACTGTCTCTAATGAAATCTGGTTTGCCCTGAAACGAAAGAAATGTAAAAATGGTTTTTAAAGCATTTGCCGCGAATTAAATTGGCTATGCAACGCAAAAGAAATATATATACTTTTATTGTCATTCTACATCATCTTTAGGAATGTTTTTCATGCAGTGACAGAACAAAAAAGAAAAAACTTAAGCGGAGAGAAAAAGAAAAAATACTCAAGTAACAAGAATTAATAGGATATAAAGTGCTTTGATAGTTGTTGTTTAAAATGAGTGAGTTTGGTTGCTGAGCGTATCTGAATTGGTAAAGAGTTAAAAGTTGTAGTGATTTTTTTGTCTTAATTGATCAGTGTGATAATGTAATAGGTATCTGTCTCTAAAAAAAGGTTTTAGAGCTAGCTGGAATAAAGCCTTCCAAAAGAAAGTCAGGTGCAATCAAATGCAAAATTTAAAAATCAATATCATATGCCCTTTTTAACTGCAATAAAACTGAATTTGAATTAATAACCACAGACTTTGCAAAGCATTGATATTCTGTTCTTATCTTCGACTATAGATGTTTTGAGACTCCAACTTACCCCAGGCAATTTTCATATTTCCGAAGCTCCAAAATCTCGTAAAATTGTTCAGATTTGTTGAATTTCTCAAACTGTTGCAAAAAATAATGTTAATACAGTTAATTTGCACTCGCTTGAAATTTAGGCATTATATAAAAACATATACAAACTGGTCCCTTTTCAAACTGGAAAAACTTGGTTTCACATTTTACATGTATAGGTAAATGTTACTCATCATCGGAGAGTGTTGTAATCAAACAGCTTTTGAGAACAGGCGCAAATAGCCCTATGTACAACAATTAGCAATGAGACAACAAATTTTAACATGATCTCTTTCTCTTAATGCACTCATACAATCCTTAATCTCTGTAGGGGGCTTATAAATTACCTACCTGGTGGCCCACAGCCTTCACAGGCTACTTCTTGAGAATGCACACAGACACCAGTCTCCACAGTAAATCTGAGTCCTGGGGGGCACCTGTGGGTATGAGTGAGTTTGGTAATGTTGTCATACTGAGTGAACTTGCCACACTCATGCTCAGCTAGTTGTATGAACTTGTTACCATTTCTCAGATATGAGCAGTTATGAACTACATAATAACAGTGCACGATCACCTCAGCAACATCTTCTGAATATGCACAGTACCTGAACCCGCACCCAGGGAGGATAGGAGAAGGGAGGGGACTTAGTAAATATAACTGAATAAGATGAGTCAGACGAAGGGTTATTTGACCAGCTCAAAATGTATATTGAAATTGCCAAAAGTCCTCACTTTTTTTTAGTTCAATTCTGCTAATACATAGATTTCTAAATGAAGGAATTGATTAGCGGGTAAAATTGGAAAGCTCCTGTCTTTGGTACTGGTGAAATGGAGTCGTCCCAAGTTATCAAACACTGTAGCTTAGCTGAGCACGGAGAACTGACCAGCAAGTTATCATTGTATTCATGTTGAAGTCTGCTGAGTGCTAATCAGTGCCTGGTTGTTCTGCGCAGGTTTAAGGAAAATGAAATATTGAACCTGAATAATGACCTTTTTGAAGAATTGCGTAATAAATGCCAATATTATAACCAAAGAAAATAACAATACAGTTTGTTACGTGTAGTTAATCATTTTGGTTGTTAGGAGTTACTTAATTCTTCATATCGCAACCAGTGGCAATTGACAAGCGTAACCATTAGATACAAGTGATTCAAAGTACAGAGTATCATCAAGACGTTCTTCTCACCAAGTAGACATAGAGCAAATGTGCAATTCTCAAATCAAAACCAGGAGTGACTGGTCATCAAACTATATTGCTATTGGTCAAATTTATGAAAAGATAGACATCAACTGAAAAAAAGTTCTCATCTTTTTATTCATGACTGGACAAGTGGTTTGCTTGGTTCAGTGACCCTTAACGAATATAAGGTCAATGTATTTCTCTTCCACGAAGGGAACATCAAACGCCAATACTTGGTGATATTTCATCGATGACAAGTGCGCTCAGCGTGAAAGGCAATATGAAAGATTGCCAGACACATTACCATGGATGGTTTTGTTATCAATCCATTCTTGTGGAATTTCAATTAAGAAAGCCCATCGCTGGTTTGTTTAAAGATAAAACAATCTAACTTGGATATAGCATAGAAAGCAGCAGGTATAAGGTTTTACTTTCAATCTCTCAATAACATGTAGATATTTTTTACTGTATTGATGCTAAGATAGAAGCTTACTAAACAAACCACATACTCCATCTCTGTAAGCTTTACTAAATTAATTTACAGTTTGCCATGTTCGCTATATTGCTATATTATAGATCAACTTTTCCTTTAGTGTTACCATGGTTTATCTCAAAACAAGTTGCAAAGTTATGAATTCAGAATATCACCACCATATTATTGCAATCTTGTACTCAAACCAATAAATCACCTGTCAATCTGATAAAATGTCGATTCAATCTTAAATTCGTCTCCTTAGTTATTTGATGTATGAAGGATATGATTTGTGTTTCAATGCCCATCAGAACATTAGATGGTATCAGGGAGAGCGTCATAATTTACCACTGCAAAAGTGTGATATAGTCTGTAAAATAACACTCTTATTAATGACACTGATTGGTACGTTACAGGTTAAAAAGTGGCTCCAAGTTTTTTCTCACCAAAGCTAAAGGGGAGTTTTTAGTTGTTGACAGCTCAGTAGATGAATGGTGAGGTTGAAAAGATTTTAAACTAATTTGGTTGAATATTTTAATTTATGCTCAAAAATATGAATTGAATGCAAATGGTAATGGTGAAATTTCGCTGAATTTGGGCAATCAGGTTGATGAAGAAAGCCAGACAACTTTGCATTCACACTCTAGAAACCTCAATGTGGTGGTTTACAGTAGGCCTTGTTGACCAAGCCTGCTTTCTCAAAACATATGTGTGGTTGGGAATTACAACTGAAGTATGTCATCTACTATTGCTTTGTTTCCAAGAGGACAAAGCTACAGCAGGCAGATCACTTCACACTTTTGCAAAGTAAGCTGTTCGAAAGTTACTCAGTTGAGTCTATAATGTCACAAATAGTCGCTATATATCAAAGGGAGGGGGGGAATGAGTAGGGTATTGGGCTGTGGAGACTCATCATTTGTGAAAGAGTGTTTGTAGACGCCAGAGATCTTAGACATCAGCTGGACATGTAAACTCTTGTAAATTGGGACAAAGTACTGCAGAAACTTCTCTAAAGTCCTTAATCCATCTTCCAGCTAAATTGCATCCGCTATTCTCCTGACATCTAAGGCATCTCATTGCCTCTTTGTAATTTTCACTGCATTGAAAAAAACAATTGAGACTTATTCAGAAACATAATGAGGGCGATCATATAACAAACGGCCCACTTTTTTGATTGGGTTATAGCGATGACATCTGTCCATTTTGAAGAACAGGCATCGGCAATTTTATCAGGTTCTCAAACTAAATATTGTTTCTCTGTTCTAGTGATATAGTAGAAAACATGGTTTTAAGCAACATAAGTTCAATGAATATTGATGGCGGTGTAAGTTTGATTTTGCACTCACCACAGAAACCTTGGTCTTTTGTTGTTTCCGTTGATCCTTCTCTGATTTCGGGGAGGAAGCATAAGAGTCCCGCAATAGCTGACCTGCTCACAGCCTGTAAGCATAACAGCAGAGATATGGAAGGTGTGTACTCACAGATATCTGTGAATGTTTGTCTTGGTCTGATAAAGTGGATAAAGATTAAAGATTTTTGTGGTTCTAAACGAAGTTCATGAAATTGAACAAAAAAGTTCCATCGTAAATCATCCGCTGAATACAGAAATGTGTAAACCATGTACCGGTAGCTTATGTTAAAGCGTGATTTTGATACTAAAAACCAAGTACAAGATAAAAAATAAATCATACCTACATATTATATTGGCAATATCTAGAGGCACCTACACCGGTGAAACAATCAAATACAAGCCAGACACTGATAAAAATCAGTCTTCCGTGTATCAGGTATATTTGATGCTCATATAAAAACTTTATTTCATATTTGTAGTTCATACCATCATCAAGCAGAGGTGGTGGGCATTGGGTCTCTCTCTCACGAGATGCGGTGAAGCTCAGGAGAATTAAAAAATATGCAACAGGATCCCTTACAATACAGTTTGATTCTATCTCTCTGGCAATCTGGGTTGCCCTAAAACAAAATAAATGATATTGGTTTTGAAAGCATTTCCAATGAATTAAATGGGCTATGCAAGGCCTAATATATATCAATAAAAGGTGCTCATTTTGACTGCAATGATACAGATTTTAAAATATTTACAGACTGACCACAGCGTCTGTATTCTAATATCATCTTAGACTTATTGTTGAAACTATCGCCTTTAAGCTGTATGTGTAAGCAAATATATTGAGACTCAAACTTACCCAAGGCAGTTTCCATCTTTCTGAAGGTACAAAATCTCACTGAATCGTTCAGCCCCTTCAATCTCGCATACTGCAAAAAAAAATGATGTGAACTTCCACACATTTGAAATTGAGGATTTACGGGTAAATATTTTTTAATCAGTTCCTTAACAAATTGGACTTCTTATCTCCTCGAACATAAATAAGGTCACTTTTACTCTTCTACAGAGAGTGTTGTTGTTCACAAACAATTTTTGATATAAAGCGCAAATACATCTAGGTAAAACTGTTAGATACAAGATTCTTTAAAAAAATGATTCCTTCATGCGCCTAAATTTTTAAAGAGACCAATAAATAGCCCACCTAGTTGTCCACAACCTGCACAGGCTACCTCTTGAGAATGCTCACAGACGCAACTCCCGGCACTAAATCTGAGTCCTGCAGGACAGCTGTGGGTGTGAGTGAGTCCGGTCACATTGTCATACTGAGTGAACTTTCCACACTCATGCTCAGCTAGTTGTATGTACTTGTTACCATTTCTCAGACATGAGCAGTTATTTACTACAAAAAATGATGCACTTTATATAAAAACGTCATCTATAAATGAAAGTATTGTCATTGTTATGTTGCGTTCAGTTAAAGCTGCGATCATAAGCAGCTATGAACTACAAAATAACCGTGCATGATTAGTTCAGCGATATCTTCCTTATATGCACGGTACCTGTACCCGGACTCTGTTAGGGTAGGGGAAGCTGAGCAAATCGAATAGTTGTTTGACAAGCTGGAAAGGTAAACTGAAAATGTTGTTTTTTGTTCAGTTCTGTTTATACATAAACTGATGTCTGATGGTGTTACATTGCTCAATCTAACTAAAGGATTAATTTATTGTACAGATTTGCTTAGGGTGTATGATAGCTAAGCTCTTTGGTACTAGGAAAATGGAGTCAGATCAAGTTATCAAACACTGAAGCATAGCTGAGCACTTCACCTATAAAAAGGGTAACACTAACCTTTCCTAACATTTCCTGTCAATGATGGTGGTATAAATAGTCCAGCAGCTATAAGGAGAACTGACAAGCTAGCTATCTTTCTATTCATATTGAAGTCCCCTGAATGCTTATCAGTGTCTTGCTTGTTCCATACAGTTTAAATGTCAAATTCAATTGTGAACCTGCATTAAGACATTTATAAATTATGGACAGATAACTGTCAACTTTTGACATTATAACCAAAGCGCATTACAATAAAACTTGTCACTTGTCGTTAATCATTCTGGTTGTCAGGAGTTACTAATTTCTTTATACCACGGCCAGTGGCGAATGACAAGCCATATACCAGATAACAGTGGTTCAAAATATCATCAAGACATTACCCTTGTAGAGGATTTTGAGGGGGGTTACCCTAAGGCAGCGATACCTGCCACAGCGACCACGCACATTGCCTATTTATGCTGAGTACGCCGACTCTCTAAAACGAGTGCGCCGACTCTATCTAAGTGAAAATGTATCGAGTATGCCGAATCTATCTGCCTGTGAATAAACCGAGTACACCGACACTTTCTGAGGGGGAAGGTAATGAGCACGCCAACTCTATCTGGGTGACCTGACTTTGGGGCTGGATTTGGGGGGGGGGGTTATGTACAAACTATTAACATATTTATCGGGCAAGATAAATTGGAGAGGGAAGGGATACGGACAAACTATTAACATATTTATCGGGCAAGATAAATTTGGGAGGGAAGGGATATGGACAAACTATTAACATATTTATCTGGCAAAATAAATGAGTGAGATGGAATGGCTCTGGATTTTAACTACCTTTGCGAGATAGCTGGGAGGAATTGGACTTGGAATCAGGTCAATGGATGCAGTGGTGCAATGAGGGTTTTCATTTAGCCTCTACCTTCTACCCAAGGGAGGCTACAGTCTAACAGCAGGGTACAACAAGGCAACATAATGTCAAGGCAGGGAGATCTGCCAGCAGGCAGAACTCAAGAAACTTACTTCAGTTGGTTAAGTCGTGTACTATGAGCTTTTATTTGGTTGCTGACTGGATTAAAATATAAGGTCTTGCTACTTCAGCTGCTGGATACTAACTGGCTAGAATCTACTCATGTACAGTGATTAAAAGCATATATAATACAATACTGGGTTATCAAAGAATAGGAAACAATGAACATTCTAGATGGGTGTGTAAGAGTTGAAATCAGTTATTAAAAACATATTATGAACTGGCTGATGAAATATTATTATAGATGGGTTTGAAAGAGCTAAAATTAGAAAATTTACTAAAAATGATAAAATGAATACAATAAAATTTATGAAATTTTATTTTGAATGTTCAGCTGTCGTGGAAAATCAACCACACCCTCACCAGGCCTAAAGCCAATTTGCAAATAACAAATCCCTGGGTAAATCTATTGTGCCCTAAGATTGAGTTGCCGTTGAACTAAGTTCCTGTTGGTCCAATTGATGAAACGTTGGACCCATAAATATTATTGTTATCATCAAATATTATCATATTTCAATTCTTGATAGGACAAGCGACTTGTTGAGTTCAGTGGTTCTAAACCAATGTCAGGTTAATGTTGTTTTCGTATTTAACACATAGGGAACATTAAAGGCAATTGCTTGGTGATATTTCAAAATTGAATGGTTTGTTCACCCAATGAACTAAACCTCCAGGAAGAACAACTCATAGTTAAGCTGGCTGCTGATTGGCTAATTCCGAAAAATTGAAAAATGATGTGCATGCATAAATAATGGTCACTTGAAATTAGAGAGTGATCAGTAAAAAATGGAATTGCAATCATTAGGAGTTATTGTTTATGATGAAACATGGTTATGAGGGATAACAGGATTCATACCTTCAACTGCCTGTCCAACATTTCATGAGTTAGAGTCAGATGACACATTCCTCAGCATATCTTGCTTGTATATGCTGATTTTAATGGGGTTTTCATCATTTTACAATCAAAATGTGAATGTTCAATGCATTTACCTGCAAGGTATATGTTCTTTGCAATATAGTCCATAGCCCCATGTTTTTAGATTGACCAATTATGGGTTCTGCATAGAGATTCCAGGATTTATAGAGTGAAAAATTAACATTTTAATGACTTTTCTCTGCATTATTTTTGAGGTTTAAGCATTGTATATCTGACTAGACTGGCACCTCAACTGTCAATGTGATGTAACTGAAAATGAGTCATTTGGTTGGTGTTATAGTTACATCTTTGTGTCTGATTATGTCCTGTATTTATGCTGCGTTTAATGATTTAGTGTTGTGTCTCGATGGTGAGTTATATTGGGAGAATTCTTATGAGTTGGATAGTGTGAGATGTTAATAAGGAAAGAGTGAGCAGATAGAATTGCTACTTTTATTCTCGATCCCAATATCACAGCTGACAATAGTTAGGGGAACATTACATTATATATTATACTCATTAGTGATGCACAGCATTAAAAGGAAACATTATTAACATACCAGGGAGATTAAATGCTCATTATTTTTAAGTAACACAATCTACTTATAAATGAATCATGAGGGTCCAGACATTCCTCTGGTAATGAAACCTTAATCAGGATGTCAATATCCAGATATAACAAATGAGCATCTTCTCAGTTTAGTGAAACAAACCATCAGCTATGAGAATATTTGGTGTCAACACCATGGCCATCAAGCCTCATCACTAAACATATTCATAGCATTGCGGTTATTTTCTAGTGAGTCAGTGTATTCAGTGTAACCCATCCCTAATTGCTACAAAAGAACTTGGGCTACCATGGAGTTATGTTTCCAATTTAGTGTGTTTTTGAGAGGACAACTCTGAACCAACTGCACACACCTCAATTGGCCATGTGACTGCAGTTGTTCTTCCTATAGGTTTAGTTCATTGGTTCACCAAGAGATTGATAAAGTATCTCAACAATACCATGCATGGCTTTACTATCCATCCATCCCTATGATATGTAATTAAGAATTTGCATAGTAAGTCTAGTTCAAGACTGAAGAAAAATAATGTAGCCTGGTCGTAACATAGACAATGATACCAATAATCCCAGCAGGTATAAGATTTGACTATTAATTTCTCAGTAAGTTGTAGATATAAACCTTGACGTGATATATTGCCTTTCCAGTTTCTCATGAACTAGTTGTCCCATCTCAAAAATTCCTTCACTGACGTGTTGTCAGTAATCTGACTTATGTTTAATATGACAATTTTTTTTAAACTGCTTGTTTCTAACTTGATTAATTGTACATTAAATAAAAGATATTGAAAATATATAGGCAACAATGGGCAAAATGATGAAGTATATTACGTTATGCAAAAGCGTGATGAAAATTTATGCAGTATTCCATGCAATGCACATTGTGTATCACAATGAATCACCTTTTGTGGGTGATTATTTGGCATCGAAACAGAAATGTTGATGCTCATAAATTCTCTACTATTGAATCTATCATCAAACCCCACAATCAAAACCTCGGAAATAATCTCTAGTTTGATGGAAGCTAGTGTGTATAACGCGTTGTTTAACCTATTTTTGCTGGAGAGGAGTGCGTGTTTTGGACCAACTTAACCTGGTTAAGCCACAAAAATCCAAATATCTCAAGATGTAAAGCCATAATCAACAATCGCTTCGACCAAAAGCTAAACAATCTCCTGCTGTTCAGCATGCTGACAACAAAATTGACTGACATCTTTCTGAATTTATGAATTTTGGCTTGAAACTTTTGACCTAAATTAGTTTAAATTTTGGTCATCATCTGTTACAGTTGTGATAACCAGGATCTGTAAGTGACAGTACAAGACCAAAATGGTTTAATATATTGGACATTGTATTTTCTGCATTATCGGGGTCGCATGTAATGAGGGGTCAGAAATGACCCTATTACTATCGCAAAAATCAATTTCAGGTCTCAAAGACAGGAGACCTAAAATCGTAAAGTTTCACTAAAATGTCACTTCTCCAGTTAGTGCTATGCCTCCTCTATATGGTGAAAGTCTAAACTAATCAAATACCTCAGAAACAAGGTACAGAGGGCTCAATTTAAAACGGGCACTTTGTGCCCGAAACTGAACTTTCAGAGGTCACTGCGACTCAACGTCAAATATTTGGGAGGTTTCAACTGTGAAAACTATTAAACATGATCACCAATACAATACTAAAAAGTTTCGATCGATTTATATTACCCTGCATATAGTGTTATTGCCAAGATCAAATCTCAACATCAGACAAACAATATGATGAAATCAGGTAGCCGACAGTGCTATTTTATTCTTAATCATGATGAGAGTAAACCTGAAATTAAAATCTGTAAGATTTGGTGTAAAATGATGACATTGTGCTATGGAACGAAGTTAAGATCATGTAATGTTTCCTTTTCTCTTCCGCTAGGTAAGAGGTTGGGGTAGCCAATGTCTTTGCTTTTATCAGCTGATGTGAAGGATCGACTACCAGGTCAAATGGTAATTTCACGATATTTCATATATACTGATATCCAGTTTAATTTTTACTATATACTACAACCATTATATTCACTACAAATATAAACACTTTCAGTGGCCTGGTATTGGCTTTCTTTCCCACCAAATGGAGATCAGATCAGAGCCAACACATTGGCTAGGGGCAGGGAGGTGTTGCCCATTATACAGGTTAGGGTGAAGCAGACACTGTTGACCATCTGAAAGCTTAGACATCAGCTGGGCAGGTAAAGTCTTGTAAATTGGGACATAGTACTGCAGAAGCTCTTCTCAAGTGATTACCCCATTCTTCAGCTAACTGGCATCCGCTATTCTCCACACATCTGAGGCATCTCATTGACTCATTGTAGTTCTCACTTAATTGAAAATCAATAGATTAAAACAAAAACATAATGAGGGTTGAAGATATAACGAATTGTTCACTGGTTTTAATCGGGTTATAGCAATGACATCTGTCCATTTTGAAGGACAACCATTGGAATATTTACCCGTAATACATTATTTCTCTGTTCTCGTGATATAGTAACACACATTGTTTTAAGCAACATGAATTTAATGAATATTTATGACAGCGATTTTGCACTCACCACAGAAAGTTTGGTGTTTTGAGGTATCCGTTGGAACTTCTCTGATTTCTTGGAGCTAGCATAAGAGTCAAGCAATAGTTGAGCTGCTCGCAGCCTGTAAGCAAAACAGCAGAGCTATGGAAGGTGTGTACTCACAGATATCTGTGTATACATGATAAATATATATCAGTTTGTGTCTTGGGTTGTGAAAATGATATATTAGATTAAGAATTAATGTTTTGTGGATGTAAGTGAAGTTTATGATATTGAACCAAAAAGCTTCATCATAAACCATCAGCTGAATGCAAACATGTGGAAACCATGTTCCGGTAGCTAATGTTTAATCATGCAATAGGATCACTTGATTTTGATGCTAAAAACCAAATATGGAAAAAAAATTTACCTACATATCATATCGGCAAAAGTTAGAGGTACCTACACCAGTGAAACAATCAAATACGAGCCAGACACCAATATCAAACAGTCTTCTGTGTACCAAGTATATTTAATGCTCATGTAAAATTTTCAATTGAAATTTGTAGTTCATACCATCTCCAAGCAGAGGTGGTGGGCATTGGGTCTCCCTCTCCCGAGAAGCAATAAACTTCAGGGCAATTAAAACACGTGCAACAGGATCCTTTATAGTACACTTGGATACTATCTCTCTTGAAATCTGGCTGGCCCTGAAACAAAATAATTGTTTTTTTAAGCATTTCCTGTGAACTAAATGGGCTCTGCAAGCCAATATTTTAATCAATATAAGGTGCCCCTCTTTAACTGCAATAAAACAAATTTTAATTCACATCGAAAACTACACCGCGTGTATGTAGTTTTGAAACATGGTTCTAACTTGGATTTATGCTTTCACAATTCTAGTATGCAAGTGTCAAAGATGGGATTATAATTACAAGGACCTGCAAAGTCAACAAACTATTGCCAATTATATGTATGTACAGGTAATGTGGAATAGGAATATGGAATATGCTCAGGACTAAAATTGAGAGCTTAAGATAATTGAGCAAATTATGAACAAGTAAAAAAAGGGAGGTGGTATGGTGCAGCACATGTGTGATATACTGAATACAAGAATTGATGAGACTCAGATACTATCATGTTCCATAAATTCCTATAGCCTAAGACTACGTGTTATTATAATTATAAAATATATATAAATAATAACATCCAGATGACGGGACGCTGCCGTAGCGGACAGACGTATCATCTTAAATATGGATGGCTATCTGTGCAACCAGCACTTCCAGCTCTATCAACATGACAACGATGACAAAAACACATAATATATCACAACCCTGACAACTACTGATGGCCAACTGTGCCTCGACTGCGCCGACAGCTTGGCCACCGTTGGGCGCGTCGGCCAGACACTATACCACATCACCCGACTTTGACTTTCAACTGCACATTAAAAAGAGCGTCCGCTGCCAAACCAATTCAAGCGCTACAAAACAATTGAATACCAAACAAAAAATCTTCAGGCAAATCAAACTAAAGCAATAAAGCAGCTAAATGTAAACATCGGGCTATGTCCAATTAGGCTTAACCAACACGGACTCCTCACAGGTGTTTGTCTTTCCATTTGTCCCAGTATTCATTTCAAAGCATTACACCAAGGACAATTAATATAAATTTCCACATGTTCAAGGACTACCCTTTGTCAGCTTGAAAAAATCAATCCTATGCCCACACCATGATAAAGATGCCTCTACATATTTTATTTTCCTAAAAGCTGCAAAAGTAGTCATGCCAACATTCATGGTTACTCACAACTAAGTGATGATGATAATTTTTAATGTTGAAGGCTAACTGATGACACTACAGTTGATTATCCCTGAAATCTCTTTTACCTATCCATGTTCATTAAGTTGCTGTGGCGCCTAATCCATGTTTATTTACAACTTAGATGCTGTAATTTTCATTGGCAATAGCTTGTTGGAATGTAGAGTAGACAATTAATCCCTTAATTACTGAATCAAACAATTAAAAATCAGCAAGAATGGGTGATTCGTCAGACAGCCAAAATTTGGTTTCATTGTTTCTTTTGTGATAATCCAAATATATCTGAATGATAAAATGACTGAGCTAAAAACAATGCAAACAGATTTTACCTTGTGAATTTTGTTAATTCTCACAAGAAATAAGCGTAGTTTAATTTCGGCAAATTTAACGTCGATACACAGTGTTGAGAGGAGTGTATTTAATGGAATGAATTTTGTTATAATACAATTGGAGCAGGGTTATGTTTGATAGTACCTGCATATTGCCATGCAAGAAGAAGATTTGGTGCTTCCCTTAATCATCATGTTTTATACTCCCACAATTAGTTGCCGTTTTCTCGCTGGGCAAACATTAATAAACCAAACTCACATTGGTACATAATTATACTCCAACCATAGTGGAAATTGCATCAATTCATATTGAATTAGGCCGGTATTGCATTTTAAAAACTGTCTGACAATGTTTGTGGTCTTCCCTTGTACCAACAATGATTCAGCATACCTAGCTTAATTGGTTATGACAATTACCCACAAAGTTTTTTACGGTACCTTACTTACAGGTCAATGGTGATCATTTCTGGTCCCTGATAAGAGCAAACAGCAATACAATATTTTGAGCTTACTGCAGCTACCCTAAAAAGAAGTTAAGAGCAGGTGACATTCAGCATCCACTGAAACACCATCAAATATGTTCAGCTTTTTAGAGGAAAATAACCCACTGATTGCTGAAGAGGTGATAATCCTACAATTACACAATTGTCAAACCTTGAAAAAAGTAAGCCCTCCGTAAACAGGCAAGCAAGCTTGAGGATAAAATCGTAACGGCTTTCAAATCTTTGATTTGTGTATGCTGCTAAGACAACATATGTTAGTATTGCATTGGCGAGATTTCCTTACGATTTAAGAAAGTTTCTGGTTACGTTGCAATCTAATTTTGTCTGAAAATGCATAGCTTCTTTGAAAAGGGATTTTTCATTTGATTTATTGCCAGCGGTCCTTACCGCCAACTAGTTATGATGTTTCACAAATGTATGGCAGCCGTCTTATTCCAGGAGGCGATATTTTGAATTATAGCAATAAACGCTCTGATACCTGGCATATCAACTCCACTATTTGGTCATCTTTATATATATTGAACATTTGGCAAGGGCAAACTTTGCTTTTGTGATTAATCTAAAGATTTTAGTGTGATAAAGAGAAATTTTCACTGCACTCATGGAAATAAGTTGATGATAAAAATCTAGTGAAAGATTAAGCCCATTTGACCATCTCTTATAGTGATGATACTCTCATAGCATTCTACGCTGATTTTCTAAGTTGAGACTGATATCTAGTGAAATGTAACGTTGATTGATGGGACAGGGTAATTGAAGACAATTGTTTTAGTTGTGTTGGCATTTGTTGGCCTTACACTGTTGATAATCCCTGAAAACATTAATTACTTGTAGTTGTGCCTAATCCATGTTTATGCACAGTAATTATCAAAGGCAATGGCTCAATTGAACTTAAAGTAGATAATTCATTCCTATAATTACAGGTACAACAATTAACTTCTGGCAAGAATCCACAATACCTCAGACAGCCCAAATCTGATTCCATTGTGTGATAAACCAAATGAATCCCGATATCAAACATTATTGATAGCCAAAGACAATACAGCAAGATTTCATTGCGAGAAT
The DNA here is from genome assembly GCA_914767715.1 of Membranipora membranacea. Taxonomy (NCBI): domain Eukaryota; kingdom Metazoa; phylum Bryozoa; class Gymnolaemata; order Cheilostomatida; family Membraniporidae; genus Membranipora; species Membranipora membranacea. The sequence continues at coordinate 13,606,111 of OU612072.1, forward strand.
AGCATAAATTCTCCTGGGAAATAGGCTTCATTTAACTCTGGAAAAGTTTATGTCGATACAGAGCATTGAGTTAAATGAATTTCGTTGATACACTCAGAAGAGTTGGGGCTGATATCTTCTACAAAATACCATGCCGGTTGCATGTTGAGTTATCATCCTATGTTTTCCAATCCCAAAATAAATTGCGTTTTTCTTGCTGAGCAGACACCAATTATAAAAAATTTACATTGACACTAGGTTGTTGACTCAATGTGCGGTCAAAATATCATCGACCCATATTGATATAGGCCGGAATTGTATTGGCAAACTGTATGGCAATGGATCCATTGCCATACAGTTTGCCAATACAAACACCTGGACTGGTAGATAAACTGCACATGCAGATACTCACTGAGAGAAAATTAAGAACGGCAAGCTCTGCGGAAACATCGATATCTTCTACAAAATACCATGCCGGTTACATGTTGAGTTATCATCCTATGTTTTCCACTCCCAAAATAAATTGCGTTTTTCTTACTGAGCAGACATCAGTTATAAAAAAATTACATTGACACTAGGTTGTTGACTCAATGTGCGGTAAAAATATCATCCATCCTATGCCATACAGTTTGCCAATACAATTCCGGCCTATGTCAATATTGGTCGATGATATTTTGACCGCACATTGAGTCAACAACCTAGTGTCAATGTAAATTTTTTATAACTGATGTCTGCTCAGCAAGAAAAACGCAATTTATTTTGGGAGTAGAAAACATAGGATGATAACTCAGCATGTAACCGGCATGGTATTTTGTAGAAGATATCGATGTTTCCGCAGAGCTTGCCGCTCTAAATTTTCTCTCAGCGAATATCTGCATGTGCAGTTTTTCTACCAGTCCAGGTCTTGAGTTAAATTCCAGCCATGACATAGGTCAGCGGTGACCATTTTGGATGCTTAAAAGAAGGATACAGCACTACGTTTTAATGAATTAAGAACAGGAATTTGCAAACCTTGATAATACTAATGTGATCAAGCCAGCAAACCCAAAGAATCAATTTTGATTTCTTGGTGTGGAAGGTTTGATACTGGTATCCCTTCTATTCCCTTTTCACCAAATCCTTAATATAATTTGGCAAATCCTTGATTCATTTGCATTTCTAAGACACTCGTGTTCGTATCGCCTGGGTGTGATTTTCTGACAACATCTACAAGTTTGGATAGTGTTGTACATTGTAATTTAACTTTCCTGGGCAATTCAATAGCTTGTCAATGGAGGGAATGTTCATTTGATTTAATACCATACCTACTGCCAGCCAATCATGATGTTACAAAACTGAGTAGAAGCTGCGCTACTCGTTCGAGATGGATTTACCTTTATGATGATACACTCGCTGATATCTAGTATATCAACTCGACGTTATGGCGTCGTGTTTTGTCATTTTAAAATTCCTTGAAAGTTTCGAAGGTAATATAATTGTAAAATAGATTGTGATAGTGATGTTACCATTTTCTTGACAGTAGGCTACATTTAGTTTTCCAAATTGAGATTTGATTCCTAAAAATTTGTAACATAGATTGATGTGAAATGGTCCTTGAAAACAGGTTCCATTGAGAATCGCCTGCTATTCAGAATGCATTGTTCTAGCCAGTGTTTACCTTTCAGATTAATTCTGACACTTCTCAATTGTGGGTGAGCACAACTCCTAAAATATGAAAATCAAAACTACATACATGCGATGCAGTTTGCGATGTGATTTATAAATGAAGGGCTTACCAAAGCATTGGTATTCTGATCTCATATTAGACTTAGTGTTAACATTATAGCCTTTCAGTTGTTTTAAGGCTTAAACTTACCCAAGGCAATTTCCATCTTTCTGAAGGTTCAAAATCTCACTGAATCGTTCAGCCCCTTCAATCTCGCATACTGCAAAAAAAATTATGTGAACTTTGACACATTTGAAATTGAGGATTTAAGGGTAAATACTTGTTAATCAGTTCCTTAACAAATCGGACTTCTTATCTCCTCGAACATGAATAAGGTCACTTTTACTCTTCTACAAATACTGTTGTTGTTCACAAACAATTTTTGATACACAGCGCAAAACCTCTAGGTAAAACTGTTAGCAACAAGTCTCTGTAAAAAATTGATTCCTTCATGCGCCTGCATTTTTGAAGAGACTGATGAATAGCCCACCTAGTTGTCCACAGCCTTCACAGACTACCTCTGGAGAATGCTGACAGACGCAACTCTTGGCACTAAATCTGAGTCCTTCAGGGCAGCTGTGGGTGTGAGTGAGTGCGGTCACATTGTCATACTGAGTGAACTTTCCACACTCATGCTCTGCTAGTTGTATGTACTTGTTACCATTTCTAAGACATGAGCAGTTGTTCACTACAAAAAATGATGCACTTTATTGAAAACATCATCTATAAATGAAAGTATTGTCATTGTTATGTTGCGTTCAGTTAAAGCTGCGATCATAGGCAGCTATGAACTACAAAATAACGATGCATGATTAGTTCAGCGATATCTTCTTAATATGCACGGTACCTGTACCCAGACTCTGGGAGGGTGGGCAAGGCGAGCAAATCGAAGGGTTATTTGACAAGCTGGAAAGGTAAATTAAAATGTTTTTTTTTTGTTCAGTTCTGCTTATACATAAGCCGATGTCTGATGGTGTCACATTGCTCAATCTAACTAAAGGATTAATTTATTTTACAGCTTGGCTTAGGGTGTATGATAGCTAAGCTCTTGCCTTTGGTACTAGGAAAATGGAGTCAGACCAAGTTATCAAACACTTAAGCATAGCTGACCACTCTACCTTAGAAAAAGGGTAACACTAACCTTTCTTTACATTTCCTGTCAATGATGGGTGTATAAATAGTTCAGCAGCTACAAGGAGAACTGACAAGCCAGTTATCTTTGTATTCATATTGAAGTCCCCTGAATACTAATCAGTGCCGTGCTTGTTCCATACGGTTTGAATGTCAAATTAAATTGTTAACCTGCATTAAGACATTATATAAATTATGGACAGATAACTGTCAACTTTTGACATTATAACCAAAGCACATTACAATAAAACTTGTTACTTGTCGTTAATCATTCTGGTTGTTAGGAGTTACTAATTTCTTTATATCACAGCCAGTGGCAAATGACAAGCCATATACCAGATACCAGTGGTTTAAAATATCATCAATCATCATTACTCTCACCAAGCCTAAAGCCAAATTTCAAATCCCAGGGTAAATCCCTTGCGCACTAAGATTGATTTGCCGTTGAACAAAGTTTCTATTGGTCCAATTTGGGTGTGTTTTTCGGAGTAATCTCCCTTGGTTATTTACAGATGAGGCCATACTGTTGCAAAGTTATATATCAGCCATAAAGGAAGCAGATGAGACCTTTTGCTGTAAAAACTCCTCAGTTTCTGCTAACTGCAATGATATTTTTATTCGGTAATCCAAAAATCTGACATATATGCTGAAATAAAAAAGTACCGGAAAATCTTAATTGTTAATACAATAAAAATTAAATAGTAATACATTGAATTATAAGAACCTGATCAATCACAATGAAATTTAGTGTCAGGAAGGAAGGTGTCATGAGATATACAGCTAAATTTGTATTGCAAAAAAATTCCATATATATATATTAAGTTATTGTGTTAAATATAGAATTGTTTTGTATTACAATAACATTAAAGGGCAACCATGGTTTCAAACAACTTCTTATTGATCAATAGCAGATTGCACCTTCTGCATAGGGAAAAGGCAAAATCTAATTTTGATGATTATTTAGCCAGAATTCTTGTGAATTATTTCATCTATCAGGTACTCAAACTCAGCTAAAATAGAATACCACAGAGCAGTTTCCTGTTCCTATTATTATTTAGCCTGTGCTCTATCATCATTACAGCAATGTCTTGGAACCTCCCCTAAACTGAAGTGTTACCCAGCTTAGAGTCAGCAACTACTTTGAGTATTGCACCGCGTCATGCACAAAGCTGATGCTGCCTAGCACATTTTTCACTACCCATTTATGCATTGCTGCGAATCCTTGGTTGCCCTTTAAATATATATATGTTATTCTGAATTTTTTTTCTGCAATCACTATTTTCAGGTTAGATTCATATAACATTCAATATTCAAAGCTGGAATATCATTATTTCTCTTTATTTTAATGATATATTTATTTTATTATATAATATACCAAAAATCAGATTACATGTGAAGTCAATTTTTGTCTCATAAAGTGGGTCAGTATAATCCGCCTATGAAATTGCCCTCAATTTATTTTTATCTTAATTTCCCTGGCTGCCAGACAAAACAGTGTGATCTGCTCCAATGAAGGCTTATTTAAAAAAGTGCCAATTTATGGTCTCATTTGTTCAGCGTCCCCTATAATAAGGGACAACTCCTGACACAACCCCATTGATGAAAAGTGAGACCAAGGAGTTTGAAAAAGGAGTGGAAACGGCCTCTCATTTCAAATTGTTGTTTGTCTCCACTGGTAATTGTCCTCTCTTTATCAGCAAATTTTTTTTCATGACCACAGCCAATCAGAGCAGAGACTGCAGAGAGTGACTTCTTGCCAAAAAGAAGTACAACTTGAATTGCTGTAATAATTTTGATGAACTGTCCAATCAGCAAGAGCATAGTTGTGAAATTTCATTTATCAAGATGGGTTCTACCACAAATTTCCTAAAGTGTTTGAACCTCTTGAAAAGAAACTAAACTAAATAGCAGAGAGATATAGATAGCACTCAGGTATAGTCCATGTTTCAAACTATAGTCTTGTTCTAACTGGGACTCTAAAGCCCTCTGCTACTCATATGAGAAGGGAAAGATTCACTGCAGACATGGCCATAAATTTGCCTCATAATTTGGTAATCAATGGCGGTTTTCATCAGTCAAACGTGGTATGTTATGCCTCCCATTGTCACTTAGGTGTTAGAAAGGGCTTATTTAAGTACTTTCACTACTTTTATCTGGTCTAAGTTCCTCACATGGGTTTTAAATGGTGAATGAATAATTTATTTTCAGTTTCTCTATCCCCCCCTCAAACATTTGCATTGGAATTATAATTCAATACCCTGCAAAAGTGGTTACTATATTATTATCTATGTCTCATCTACACTTTTGGTGATTTACATCATGATATATTGTCTCTGGGTGTCTGAATATACCATGTCAAATATTTTAATAATTTTCAACTGGAGACAGACATATAAAAAGACTGAGGACTTAAATTATTTTTTAATGGAGGGACCATATTAGTACAACCCTTGGAAAGTCATCAAGTCACTAATCAAATACCTCAGAAACAAGGCACAGAGGGCTCAATTTAAAACGGGCACCTTATACCCGAAAATGAACTTCCAGAGGTCACTGCGACTCAACGTCAAATATTTGGGAGGTTTCAACTGTGAAAAAAACTATTAAACATGATCACCAATTCAATACTAAAAAGTTTTGAGTGGCCGCCAGCCAGCCGGTGAGCCAGCTTAATTCAGATAAAATCGTCTTCTTTCTATTTTCGATCGATTTATATTACCCTGCATAGTTTTATTACCAAGATCAAATCTCAACATCAGACAAACAATATGATGAAATCAGGTAGCCGACAGTGCTATTTTATTCTTAATCATGATGAGAGTAAACCTAAAATTATAATCTGTAAGTATTGGTGTAAAATGATGACATTGTGCTATGGAACGAAGTTAAGATCATGTAATGTTTCCTTTTCTCTTCCGCTAGGTAGGAGGTTGGGGTAGCCAAAGTCTTTGCTTTTATCAGCTGATGTGAAGGATCGACTACCAGATCAAATGGTAATTTCACGATAGTACCTCATATATACTGATATCCAGTTTAATTTTTACTATATACTACAACTATTATATTCACTACAAATAGGAACAATTTCAGTGGCCTGGCATCGGCTTTCTTTCCCACCAAATGCAGATCAGATCAGAGCCAACACATTGGCTAGGGGCAGGGAGGTGTTGCCCATTATACAGGTTAGGGTGAAGCAGACACTGTTGACCATCTGAAAGCTTAGACATCAGCTGGGCAGGTAAAGTCTTGTAAATTGGGACATAGTACTGCAGAAGCTCTTCTCAAGTCATTACTCCATTCTTCAGCTAACTGGCATCCGCTATTCTTCTGACATCTAAGGCATCTCATTGTCTCTTTGTAATTCTCACTACAATGAAAAACAATAGACTAATACAAAAACATAATGAGGGTTGAAGATATAACAAATTGTTCACCGGTTTTAATCGGGTTATAGCAATGACATCTGTCCATTTTGAAAGACAACCATTGGAATATTTACCCGCAATAAATTATTTCTCTGTTCTCGTGATATAGTAACACACATTGTTTTAAGCAACATGAATTTAATGAATATTTATGACAGCGATTTTGCACTCACCACAGAAACTTTGGTGTTTTGTCGTATCCGTTGGAACTTCTCTGATTTCTTGGAGCTAGCATAAGACTCAAGCAATAGCTGAGCTGCTCGCAGCCTGTAAGCAAAACAACAGAGCTATGGAAGGTGTGTACTCACAGATATCTGTGTATACATGATAAATATATATCAGTTTTTGTCTTGCGTTGTGAAAATGATAAATTAGATTAAGATTTAATGTTTTTGTGGATGTAAGTGAAGTTTATGATATTGAACCAATAAGCTTCATCATGAACCATCAGCTGAATGCACACATGTGGAAACCATGTACCGGTAGCTAATGTTTAATCATGCAATAGAATCACTTGATTTTGATGCTAAAAACCAAATATGGAAAAATGAATTTACCTACATATCATATCGGCAAAAGATAGAGGTACCTACATCAGTGAAACAATCAAATACAAGCCAGACACCAATATCAAACAGTCTTCTGTGTATCAAGTATATTTAATGCTCATGTAAAATTTTCAATTGAAATTTGTAGTTCATACCATCTCCAAGCAGAGGTGGTGGGCATTGGGTCTCCCTCTCACGAGAAGCAATAAACCTCAGGGCAATTAAAAAATATGCAACAGGATCCTTTCTAGTACACTTGGATACTATCTCTCTTGAAATCTGGCTGGCCCTGAAAGAAAAAAATTGTTTTTTTAAGCATTTCCTGTGAATTAAATATATACATCAGTATAAGGTGCCCCTCTTTAACTGCAATATAACAAATTTTAATTCACACATCGAAAACTACATCGCATGTATGTAGTTTTGAAACATGGGTCTAACTTGGATTTATGCTTTCACAATTCTAGTATGCAAGTGTCAAAGATGGGAGTATAATTACAAGGATCTGCAAAGTCAACAAACTATTGCCAATTATATGTATGTACAGGTAATGTGGAATAGGAATATGGAATAATTATGCTCAGGACTAAAGTTGATAGCTAAAGATAATTGAGCAAATTATGATCAAGTAAAAAAAGGAGGTGGTATGGTGCAGCACTTGTGTGATATACTGAATACAAGGATTGATGAGACTCAGATACTATCATGTTCCATAAATTCCTATAGCCTAAGACTACATGTTATTATAATTATAAAATATATATAAATAATAACATCCAGATGACGGGACGCTGCCGTAGCGGACAGACATATCATCTTAAATATGGATGGCTATCTGTGCAACCAGCACTTCCAGCTCTATCAACATGACAACGATGACAAAAACACATATTATTATATCACAACCCTGACAACTACTGATGGCCAACTGTGCCTCGACTGCGCCGACAGCTTGGCCACCGTTGGGCGCGTCGGCCAGACACTATACCACATCACCCAACTCTGACTTTCAACTGCATGTTAAAAAGAGCGTCCACTGCCAAACCAATTCAAGCGCTACAAAACAATTAAATGCCAAACAAAGAATCTTCAGGCAAATCAAACTAAAACAATAAAGCAGCTAAATGTAAACATCGGGCTATGTCCAAAAGGCCTAACCAACACTGACTCCTCACAGGTGTTTGCCTTTCCATTTGTCCCAGTATTCATTTCAAAGCATTACACCAAGGACAGGTGATATAAATTTCCACATGTTCAAGGACTACCCTTTGTCAGCTTGAAAAAATCAATCCTATGCCCACACCGTGATAAAGATGCCTTTACATATTTTATTTTCATAAAAGCTGCAAAAGTAGTCATGCCAACATTCATGGTTATTCACAACTAAGTGATGATGATAATTTTTAAATGTTGAAGGCTAACTGATGGCACTACAGTTGATTATCCCTGAAATCTCTTTTACCTATCCATGTTCATTAAGTTGCTGTGGCGCCTAATCCATGTTTATTTACAACTTGGATGCAGTAATTTTCATTTTCAATAGCTTGTTCGAATGTAGAGTAGACAATTAAACACCTTAATTACTGAATCAAACAATTAAAAATCAGCAAGAATGGGTGATTCGCCAGACAGCCACAATTTAGTTTCATTGTTTCTTTTGTGATAATCCATATAAATCTGAATAATAAACATGACTGAGCTAAAAACAATGCAAACAGATTTTACCTTGTGAATTTTATTAATTCTCACAAGAAATAAGCGTCATTTGATTTCGGCAAATTTAACGTCGACGGGGCAGGGTAATTGAAGACAAATGTTTTAGTTGTGTTGGCATTTGCTGGCATCACAGTTGATAATCCCTGAAAACATTAATAACTTGTAGTTGTGCCTAATCCATGTTTATGCACAATAACTATCATAGGCAATGGCTCAATTGAACTTAAAGTAGATAATTCATTCCTATAATTACAGCTACAACAATTAACTTCTGGCAAGAATCCACAATACCTCAGACAGCCCAAATCTGAGTCCATTGTGTGATAAACCAAATGAATCTCCATATCAAACATTGTTGATAGCCAAAGACAATACGGCAAGATTTTATTGCGAGAATAGCATAAATTCTCCCGGGAAATAGGCTTCATTTAACTCTGGCAAAGTTTATGTCGATACAGAGCGTTGAGTTGTTACACTCCAAAGAGTTGGGGCTGATATCTTCTACAAAATACCATGCCAATTACATGTTGAGTTATCATCCTATGTTTTCCACTCCCAAAATAAATTGCGTCTTTCTTGCTGTGCAGACATCAGTTATACAAAATTTACATTGAAACTAGGTTGTTGACTCAATGTGCGGTCAAAATATCATCGACCCATATTGATATAGGCCGGAATTGTATTGGCAAACTGTATGGCAATGGACAATGATTCTGCAGAGCTTGGCGTTCTAAATTTTCAATTCAATTCAATTGTTCAATTCCAGTTTTTCTACTAGTCCAGGTCTTGAGTTCAATTCCAGCCATGACTTAGGTCAGCAGTGACCATTTTGTATGCTAGAAAGAATGATACAGCACGACGTTTTAATGAATTTAGAACAGGAACTTGCAAACCTTGATAATACTAATGTGATCAAGCCAGCAAACCCAAAGAATCAATTTTTTTTTCTTGGTGTGGAAGGTTTGATACTGCTATTTCATCTATTCCCTTTTCACCAACTCCTTAATATAATTTGGCAAATCCTTGATTCATTTGCACTTCTAAGACACTCGTGTTCGTATCGCCTGGGTATGATTTTCTGACAACATCTACAAGTTTTGAAAGTGTTGTACTTTGTTATTTAACTTTGCTGGGCAATTCAATAGCTTGTCAATGGAGGGAATGTTCATTTGATTTAATACCATACCTACTGCCAGCCAGTCATGATGTTACAAAACTGAGTGGCAGCTGCCCTACTCATTCGAGATGGATTTACCTTTATGATGATACACTCGCTGATATCTAGTATATCAACTCGACGTTATTGCGTCGTGTTTTGTCATTTTAAAATTCCTTGAAAGTTTGGAAGGTAATATAATTGTAAAATAGATTGTGATAGTGATGTTACCATTTTCTTGACGGTAGGCTACATTTAGTTTTCCAAATTGATATTTGATTCCTAAAAATATGTAACATAGATTGATGTGAAATGGTCCTTGAAAACAGTTTCCATTGAGAACTGCATGCTATTCAGAATGCATTGTTCTAGCCAGTGTTTACCTTTCGGATTAATTCTGACACTTCTCAATTGAGGATGAGAACAACTCCTAAAATATGAAAATCAAAACTACATTACATGCGATGCAGTTTTCGATTTGATTTAAAAATGAAGGGCTTACCAAAGCATTGGTATTCTGTTCTCATATTTGACTTAATGTTAACATTATAGCCTTTCAGTTGATTTAAGGCTTAAAGGGCAACCAAGGTTTCAAACAACTTCTCATTGATGGCCATAGATTAATAGCAGATTGCACCTTCTGCATCGGGAAAAAGACAAAATATAATTCGGATGATTATTCAGCCAGAATTCTTGTGAAACATTTTTTCCATCAGGTACTCAAACTCAGCTAAAAGAGAATACCACATAGCAGTTTCCTGTTCCTGTTATTATTTAGCCTGTGCTCTATAATTATTACAGCAAAGTCTTGGAACCTCCCCTAAACTGAAGTGTTACCCAGCTTAGAGTCAGCAACTACTTTGAGTTTTGCATCGCGTAATGCACAAAGCTGATGCTGCCCAGCACATTATTTGCTACCCATTAATGCATTGCTGCGAAACCTTGGTTGCCCTTTAAACTTACCCAAGGCAATTTCCATCTTTCTGAAGGTTCAAAATCTCACTGAATCGTTCAGCCCCTTCAATCTCGCATACTGCAAAAAAAATGATGTGAACTTTGACACATTTGAAATTGAGGATTTAAGGGTAAATACTTGTTAATCAGTTCCTTAACAAATCGGACTTCATATCTCCTCGAACATGAATAAGGTCACTTTTACTCTACACAAGGGGTCCCAGCAATGGGGTCCCAGCAATGGGCCATGTAAGGCCAATAACCTTAACACGTACGCTGTGTTTCATAGGGTGGCAATGGTGGATTGGAATGTGCTGTGGGATGAGAGAACACAACTCCGAGTAGTGAATAGCGGGCTATCTAATTAGCGCCATCGACCCATTCTTTTTTGGGGATGGTGATATGGCGCAATCGGTTAGCGCGCTTGCTATTCACTGCCAGGCGATTAGTGCCGCAGGAGGTGTGGGTTCGAGTCCAACTGGGGGAGCTTTCATTGTTGATTGTTCCAGCCCCATGCACCCTCGGGTGTATACCTCTTCTACTCTTCTACAAATAGTGTTGTTGTTCACAAACAATTTTTTATACAAAGCTCTAAACCTCTAGGTAAAACTTTTAGCAACAAGTCTCTGTAGAAAATTGATTCCTTCATGCGCCTGCATTTTCGAAGAGACTGATAAATAGCCCACCTAGTTGTCCACAACCTTCACAGACTACCTCTTGAGAATGCTCACAGACGCAACTCTTGGCACTAAATCTGAGTCCTTCAGGGCAGCTGTGGGTGTGAGTGAGTCCCGTCACATTGTCATACTGAGTGAACTTTCCACACTCATGCTCAGCTAGTTGTATGTACTTGTTACCATTTCTCAGACATGAGCAGTTATTCACTACAAGAAATGATGCACTTTATATGAAAACATCATCAATAAATGAAAGTATTGTCATTGTTATGTTGCGTTCAGTTAAAGTTGCGATCATAAGCAGCTATGATCTACAAAATAATGGTGCATGATTAGTTCAGCGATATCTTCTTAAAGGGATAATACACTTCTGATCTCTGTTTGGCAGCCAATGGAGCACAGAAAAATGTATGTACATACAAAAACTCCTTATTTGTAATTCAAAACCCCTTGTTCTGCTCAAATGTGCATTCTAAATTGTAGTTGTGCATCTCCAACAAGAAATAAGACAACTAACAGAATTGCTTGTGATCTGAAAAAAGCTGATTTTGTGAGCAGTTGTGTGCTCCTACCTCTTGGTTAGTGTTTCAATTGTCCAGATACTCAAAGTGCGCATGTGCAATAAGGATGACCTTTGACTTTAGCTTGTTATTTTCTAACAGCCCAGCTTAACACTTTTATTACCATATCCGGTTATGGTAGTAAAAGTGTTAAGCTGGGCTGTTAGAAAATAACAAGCTAAAGTGCAAAGGTCATCCTTATTGCACATGCGCACTTTAAGTATCTGGACAATTGAAACACTAACCAAGAGGTAGGAGCACCCAACTGCTCACAAAATCAGCTTTTTTCAGATCACAAGCAATTCTGTTAGTTGTCTTATTTCTTGTTGGAGATGCACAACTACAATTTAGAATGCACATTTGAGCAGAACAAGGGGTTTTGAATTACAAATAAGGAGTTTATGTATGTACATACATTTTTCTGTGCTCCATTGGCTGCAAAACAGAGATCAGAAGTGTATTATCCTTTAATAGGCACGGTACCTGTACCCAGACTACCCAGACTCTGGGAGGGTAGGGCAAGCCGAGCAAATCGAAGGGTTGTTTGACAAGCTGGAAAGGTAAACTAAAAATGTTGTTTTTTGTTCAGTTCTGCTTATACATAAACCGATGTCTGATGGTGTCACATTGCTCAATCTAACTAAAGGATTAATGTCTTGTACTGCTTTGCTTAGGGTGTATGTTAACTAAGCTCTTGCCTTTGGTACTAAGAAAATTGAGTCAGACCAAGTTATCATACACTGAAGCATAGCTGAGCACTCTACCTTATATAAAGTGTAACACTAACCTTTCTTAACATTTCCTGTCAATGATGGTTGTATAAATAGTCCAGCAGCTATAAGGAGAACTGACAAGCCAGTTATCTTTGTATTCATATTGATGTCCGCTGAGTGCAAAACAACGCTGAACTTCTTCTATTCGGTGTTACGGTCAAATGAAATTGTGAGCCTGCATTGAGACTTTCATGAATTATGGACCGATAAATGTCAACATTTGACATAATAACCAAAGCAAATAACAGTAAAATTTATTGCTTGTGGTTACTCATTTTGGTTGTTATGAGGTACTCATTTCTTCATACCGAGGCAAGTGGCAAATGGCATATACCAGATACTATTCAAATCATTCAAAAAATTTCAGGACATTACCCTCACCAAGCAGCTTAAAATCAGAAGCCAATGTGCATTGATCGATGAAAAGATAGACCGATAAATAGTTGTCATCTAATGATTTATGATAGGTCACAGATAGGACAACTGGTGTGTTAATGTTGTTCTTGTCTCTTACACAAAGGGAACATTAAAGGCAAAGTCTTGGTGATATTACAAAAGTGACATGTTTGATTGATAACAGGCCTAGACATTACCATGGGCGGCTTTGCTAGCGATCCATTCAAGTGATATGGAATTAAGAAAGCCCATGGTTAGTCTGGTCATAACATAGACAATAATACCGAAAATCACAGCTTGTCTAAGCATTGACAATTATTGTCTCAGTAAGTTGCAGATGTAAACCTTCACTTCCATGATTTGAACAGCCGCCAGCCAGTCAGCCAGCTAGTTTTATTCAGATAAAATTGTCTGGTTTCTGTTTTCGATCAATCTATACTAGCCTGCATAGTTTTATTACAGATCAAATCTCAACATCAGACAAACTATTATGATGAAATCAGGTAGCTGGCAGTGTTGTTTTATTCTTAATCATGATGACAGTGAACCTGAAATTATAATCTGGCAGATTTTGTGTAAAATGATGACATTGTGCTATGCAACAAGGTTAAGATTATGTTATGTTTCCTTTTTCAGTTCTGCTAGGTGGGAGGTGGGAGGGGGGGGGATAGGGAATGTCTTTGCTTTTATTGTCTGGTGGAAAGGATCCAAAGCCAGGTCAAATGGTAATTTCCTGATCAGAGCCAACGCATTGGCGAGGGGTGGGGAGGTGTGGCCATTTCTACAGATAAGGGTGAAGCAGAGTTTGTTAGGGCCAGATAGCTTAGAAATGAGCTTGACAGGTAAACTCTTGTAAATTTGGACAAAGTACTGCCGAAGCTCTTCTCAAGTTCTTTCTCCATTCCACAGCTAACGTGCACCCGTTATTCTCCTGACATCTGATGCATCTCATTGCTGCTTTGTAGTTCTCACTACCATGAAAAAAACCGATACAGGCTAATAAAGAAACACATTTACTATCAATGCTATTTCTATTGGCTCACTGTTTTAGTTTGGCTATTGACACCTGTCTTTTTAAAGAAAACCCGCCAATATTTGTACTAGGTCTGCGCTGGCTAGAAGCTATTCCTCAGTCCTTGGGATACCAACCATCGGATTATTTTAAGCAACATCAGATGATCAGTTGTATGACAATGTAAGTTTGATTTTGAACTCACCACAGAATCTTTGGTGCGTTGTCTATTCGTTTAGAACTTCTTAGGTTTACAGGAGCCAACATCAGGGTCAGGCAAGAGATGAATTGCTCGCAGCCTGTAAACAAAACAGCAGAAGTTATTAGCGTATGATCACACTGATCACTTGATATACTATTGCATGAATATCTATGATCGATAGAGAGTTGAATTTTACTAACCAGGGGTGGGTACATAATTAGGTACTGCTACTATATTGACTCCAAAGATCAGAGATACACAATTTAATAGTGCAATATCAATGTCACTGTGGGGTATGAGCTTTAAAATGTTAGATCATAATCTAAATTAAAAAGATAACTGTAGATTCAGGTAAGCATTCAATAACTGCTGTCCTATTTTCTGAATCTGTATTTTGATTATCGGAAGGTGTATAAGCTATTTGCCATTTTCATCAGACTGAGTTCCTTACGTTAAAAAAAAAGGTTACCCACAAAATCGATTGGGTAATTTCCCCAGTGAAACATTTCGATTATCACAAGCACGTCATCTAGACTTCCATGGGGTATATCAAGTGAGTTTGACCCCCATTGCATATTCTTTTTAATTGACATTCTACTTCTCACCATCTTCAAGTACAGGTGCTGGGCATTGTGACTCACTCTCACGAGCAGCAGTCCACATTAGGGTCACTAGTGTATTAAAAACCGGATCTTTTACAACACAAGTTGATATTATCTCTATGACTATCCTGCTTGCCCTGTAATGGAAGAAATGTATCTGGTTGGAAAGAGCTTCCCCTGAATTTTGGATGTTTTTTTCAGTCAATCAGCTTTAAAATCATTCATTGACTGGTCAAAGCATAAATACTGCAGTCTGTTCTTCGAAAAACTGTCAGGACAATAACCTATAAGCTTTGAGCAATAAAGAAGAAGGTTTAAGACTCACCCCAAGCAATCTCCAGCTTTTTGCAAGGCTACAAACTCATTTAGTCGGTCAAGGCCCTCAACTTCACATACTGTAACAGAAATGGTTCATTTTATTCAAATAATTATGGATTAAATTTCAAAAAGAAAGTCAGTTTGAATTTGCTTCATTTCAATCGTTTACAGACACATTTCATCAAGGGTCTCGATAAGATTCTGAGAGTGAAATTTGTTAACAAACCCATTTCCCTTCATTTAAATGAAGACAAACAAATGGCCTACCTGGTGGCCCACAACCAACACAGTCAACCGTTGGAAAATTCTCACAAACACAACTCTCCGTACTAAATCTTAGTCCTTCAGGGCAGCTGTGGGTGTGAGTCAGTCTGGTGATGTTGTCGAACTGAGTAAACTTTTCACATCTGTGTGCTGCTAATTGTATGTACTTGTTACCATTTTTCCGACATGAGCAGTTATGAACTGCAAACAATGACATAAAAATATCCCATCAACAGAAGTTCATTTTGTCCATTCCCTTTTTTTACACAAGCGATTATAGACAAGAAGATAACGATGTATGAATAACCAGGCATCTTAATATGCAAAATATCTGAATTTAGGTAGAAAGAGTCATTTCAAGCATAACTTCATAAGCTCAACTGAAAAATTCCTCTCTTGGCCGGCTGGAAATTAAGCGCTTTAAGTGCTAAAACGGAACTAAATCTGCTTGTACTACAAAGCTCAGCCTAGTAGATATATAGTCAAGCTCCCTCAAATCATCTCAGAGGGACAACCA
Organism: Membranipora membranacea; assembly: GCA_914767715.1. Taxonomy (NCBI): domain Eukaryota; kingdom Metazoa; phylum Bryozoa; class Gymnolaemata; order Cheilostomatida; family Membraniporidae; genus Membranipora; species Membranipora membranacea. Next base: position 13,622,046 of record OU612072.1, read on the forward strand.
AAATTATCAATCACACAGCAAAGCACCATGATTTGTGCTTACAATTAATATCAGTAGATCTACCTTCGCAAAATCAAAGATGATCCATTAGTTAACACTTACCTTTCTTCACAGCTGTGGACGGTACTATTAATGATACAGTAATAATGAGAAGAACCAACAAACTATTTATGTAATATGTATTCATACTGAATACCTGAGACAAAGTATGCCGGGTTTATTTAACTCAATTTGACACACTGCTGAAAATGTGAACCAGCTTCAAGACTTTACAAATGAAAAAATGGCTATTTTAGCATTCATGTATATGCTAGATGAGTAGAAATGTAATTTATGTCTCACACTGTTTTCAGTGTGAGGTTTCCTTTTATCCCATTAACTCTTGGTGGTGATTGGCCAGTTAAAGCTATAAATCTATGGATTATTCCAAACAAAATATGGATGATAAAATAGCGTGGCGGAGCTTGACCCTTTAAAAGTATGTAAGGTGTTTTTCTAGTGCTAATTTGCAAATGACAAACCGCAGGGTAATAACTCATGCCGCTGAGAACCAACCGATTGATGAGTGTTTTCAATTTGACCATATTATCAATAGCACATTTGAACCAATATCATAGTCTTAATCTTTTCTTTTTGATAGGTCAAGTGATTTGTTGACTTGAATGGCTCCAATAAATTGTGAGATTGTACTTGTTCTGGACATCTATAAAAAATCGCAGATGGCTTATGCGGGGTGAATATGCAATCATTGCAATCATTGCAATCATTTCTCTTTCAATCGATCCCGCTCAGCTGGCAACTTTGATAAATCAAATTTTCTAACCTGCAGGTGATTTCAATGTGGTGATCAACATGCAGCATATGATGAAAAATACCCGTCTGTTACCTCAGAGTGATCGATCCCTTATTTGAAGATATTTGTAAAACCTTTGTCCCAACAAAAAATCCAACTTGATGAATGTTCTCACTTCCCTCAACAACAGGCCAGACAAATTTAATACAACATAACTCCTCCTACTTTACTAAGTACCTAACATAAGGAACAATCAACCAATTGATCGTCTGTCTATACACGCTTACAACTGCTACCAGAAGGAATATTCAGTAGACTGCAGTTGCAATTCTCGAGAATGAGTATTGTATATGCACAAGTCATTGTATCATGTTGGGTAATATTGTATTTTTCAACCAAATATGGCCATCGTTTGACCAAAGAACCTAAGAGAGTTTAGTGGTCTAACTTGACTAAGATGGCTACTAAAATACCTAAATGTTCGGACATGTCCCAGTTACATCAGTGGGTCCATAACTCCTACCAAACAGAGATCCGGTATAAATGACCAGAAATTGCCACCAACAAATTTTTCATTCTACGTACGAAAGTTGCTTTTGTCACAGAACGTTTCCGCTCCTTAGCATAGGAATGCAGATTGCTCAAAACTTCTCTTTTTCCCTATGCGTAAGGTGCAATCTGCTAATAATCAATGAAAAGTTGTTGGAAACCTAGCCTGTCTTGACAAGCCCAGAGTTTTAGACCAAGGAGTTACTCCTTGTTTAGACTATCAATCAACAATGACAAGATTTTGCAAGTAAGCTGAAGCAAACACTAAGGATGCATTTTTTGATTACCTAATTATATGAACAGGCGTTTGGAAAACCATAAATGAGTACAGCTAGCGTTTTGCGTTTAAAACTGAATTGGTGTCAAACAAGTGTACATAAACGCTTTATGTGTACAGGTTGGCATGTATGAGTCAAGGCAAGATAACTCTTAATTACAGTTGTGATGTTTTGCTATAATTCTCTAACCATAAATATGTTGACACTGTGAACAGCGTAGCACCTCACATTCCATCAGCCTTAGTACATTGACAATGGAGCAAACGTGGAGGTAAGAATAGAAAAGCTGTTGTTGAGAAAAAGCTCTGTTTACCGGCTCTCGTGCTTGCAAATGCAAGATTAATGAACAATAATGGTGACAAACTTGCTACTCTAAATAATTACAATTATGCATATAAGAATGCTAGTGCAATCGCTACAACATAGGCTTGGCTTCATCAGGATATTGAGGATACCCATATGGCGATTGACGGGTTTCATGTATTTTGAGCAGACCGTGACTTTGCTGCCTGTGATAAAAGCGGGGGTGGTGGATATGGTATGTGGCTAATAAGGAGAGAGGGGTGAACAAATACATCAGTCAACAGGTGCTTCCTCTCGAAGGATTTAGAACTTTTAAACCTTAAGCTCCAACCCCACTTTCTCCCAAGAGGGATAAATGTTGTCCACCTCTTCGCAGTATACATCCAACCTGATGATAAGGTTAGAATGAAATAGCTTCAATCTGAAATAAAAAAACTGATCAACGAAGAGAAACTATAATCATAAAGCAAGACACTGGATAGAAGTTCAACAGATATCAAGCTGGCGTGGAAGGGCATAAAATCCATGTCAAACCTATTCAATGAAGCCACCAGTAACTTTGACCTACTGCAACAAACTGAGCAGACCAAATTAGCAGATGACCTCAACCGATTCTACACAAGTTTCAACAATCCTGATCTAACTCAAGCAGCAGCTTGGCCTCCTGACCCACCTGATCCCGAACCACCTGATGCTGACCCACCACCTTATATCAGCATAGAGGAAGTACGAGAGCAGTTCAGATGATAAAATCCATCCAAAGCAGCTGGTCCAGACTGCATCTCAACCAGAGTATTAATAGACTGTTACTTTGAACTTGCTCCTATTCTTTGTGAAATTTTTAATTTATGTTTAAAGTCTGGAACTCTTCCAAAATTATGGAAACTATCAGCAATCACACCACTTCCTTAGAAGCCAAATCCATCGTGCAATAATGATAACAGACTAAAAGCGAAGATTTTAAAATCAATACTTTAAAGACTTTGTTTGAGGCTGATCTTTTGTATCACATCTTATTCTCCATATTTTATTCTATCATGTGAGCGATTTTCAGCTTTAGAATCCAAATATTGAGGAAGTTATGGCCTCTCAAACTTCCAGGGTGATTGCCTTCAATCGGCATTGGGAATAAGCGGATGTTTCCCCTGGGGTATGTCACAACCATAGACATGTGACATAGACATTATGAGTTATTAGTTAATACACTAATAATCACATAATAATTGATGATCAAAACAGACATGGGTGGGAATCGAACCCGGGTCCCCATACCTATAGGCATTGACGCTACCATCACGCCACTTACGTGACGTACCCTAGGGATTGCCGGCTGATTTTTACTGCCGATAAATTGCCGTCACCTTGGAAGTTTGAGAGGCCATAACTTCCTCAATATTTGGATTCTAAAGCTGAAAATCGCTCACATAATAGAATAAAATATGGAGAATAAGATGTGATACAAAAGAGCAGCCTAAAACAAAGTCTTTAAAGTATTATAGCCCCAGATGATGTAGTTTGCTATACAAACAGAATCGTAGTACCAAAGACGCATGTATTAGTATTGATTATTTTTTACGGTCTTAAATCAAACTGATGCCAATTAAATTATTTCCAGAAGTATTTTAACTTAATTTTTTGCCAGTTCATTCAGTCTTTGTACTTACAGCATCAGTAACTCTTAACAACATAAATGATTAATGCATTGAGCTTCAGCAGGTATTCTCTGAATTCATTGCCATTCTTCATTTTTTGATTTTATAAAAAAAATAAATGTGAATTTTGGCAATATATTTCATTGTCTTGTAGCCAATATTATACAATGTAAGATGTGACGTGTTTCTCACATGTCACAAGATATCAATTGATTGTATGACTGGTAATATGGCTGCCACAAGCAGGACAACATACAGATAAAATATGATTCACCAAATTATGTTCTGTGGTAAAAAATTTTATTTTTGGACTAAGCCCCAAAAAGGTCTAAGTCCATGAGTTGGATATGTATTAAAACTTTTAGCCATGGATGAGACAATAAAGTACGATTTCTAACGTACTATAACACATTATTTCCCAGCACATTTTACATTATTAGTTATAATATAATTAATCATTGCGTTAAAGTCGGCCAAGATTGATTTCACTTGTTTACAAGAGAATGTAAACCTGACAGAATGATTCACATAATGTAGCAGATCATTCAAAACTTGTAAAAACTTCTGTAACTCTCTGAAAATGAAATTATAACAAAGGTTGTTGACAGTCTAGGTCAATAAAAATAGAGTTTTTCAACAGGAATCATGAAAAAGAAATACCGTTTTGAACTCAAATCGCAACCTAGACAGCTGGACATACAAACTCTTGTATGTGGGGACACAATTCTGCAGTGGCAAGTCTCAGGTTCTCTCTGTACTGCGCGGCCAACTGGCAGCCTTTATCTTCTCCACATTTGAGGCATTTCCTAGCCTCTTTGTAGTTCTCACTACAATACCAAAAACAACTAGCGTTTATACTCATGATTGTGGGTCTATTTATCCATTTCTAATATTTTGCCTCTGAGTGTTGAATCAATGGTATGCTTTTATGTTATGATATCTTAATATCATGTATATGACTCTTTTATTGATATTACAGTAAAACATTGAATATTTTTTTACCACAAAAACTTTGGTGCACTGTCTTTCCAATCTTTACTGTTTTCAGGAGCCAACATAAGAGCCATACATTCTGAGATTCACAGCCTGTAAGCAAATTACCAGCGATTGATAGAATATTTGTTAACATTTGTTTATTATGATTGGGATATTCGAATATCATGGTTCCATGCATCGAATTCGTGGTTCAATTCGATTTTGAATTATGAAATCTAACCATTCCCATGATTGAAAAAGCATGAAAAACATCTGCCGCCGCCGGGACTTGAACCCCGGCCTCCCGCGTTACGTGATCGCAGCTTTAAACTGAGAGCAACATAACATTGACAATGCATACATTAATAGATGCTGTTTTTGTTAAAATGTGCATAATTTTTTTGTAGTAAATAACTGCTCATGTCTGAGAAATGGGAACAAGTACATACAACTAGCAGAGCATGAGTGTGGAAAGTTTACTCAGTACTACAACATTGTCAAACTAGCTCACACCCACAGCTGCCCAGAAGGACTCAGATTTAGTGTGAAAACTTGTGTCTGTGAGCTTTCTCAGGGGGTAAAATGTGAAGGTTGTGGACCAGCAGGTAAGCATCTAATCTTTCTCTGCAAAAATGCAGGATTGTAAGGGAGTTTATTTCACAATGAGAGGACCAATGCTAATCATTCTACTTTTGACAAACATTGTTTGTGAACAACACTCTCATTTGAAAAGTAAGGTTAAGGAAGGTAAGCTATGTTAGTTTATGCACTCTCATGCTTGTGAAGGTTGTCTACCACTGGGTAGGCAATTTATCAGTCCCTTTAGAAGTGAAGGGTTGTATGAGCACATTAAAAGATCATGTTTTTCATTCAGAGACTCATTGCCAACAGTTTTACCTAGGACTGTTTTGGGCTTTTTATCAAAAGAATTTCGTGAACATCAGTCTCCCTTGAAAGTAATATACCTGTTAAATATTTCATGGTAGATGAGAAAACAAGTCCAATTTGCAAAGGAACTGATTTACAATTGTCTCTCTAATGTTATTAAATGTTGAACATTTGCAAATTAACAATTATAACATCATTGTTTGTTACAGTTTGCGAAATTGAAATAGCTGAACTATTCAGTGAGATTTTTGGCCTTCGAAAAGATGGAAATTGCCTGGGGTAAGTTTGAGTCTCAATATTTTTGCTTACACATACAGCTTAAAGGCTAAAGCTTCAACACTAAGTCGAGGATGAGAAAAAAATATCGATGCTTTGGTCAGTCCGTGATTATTCCAAAATCTGTATTATTGCAGTCAAAATGAGCACCTTATATTGATATATATTTGGCCTTGCATAGCCCATTTAATTCATGTTAAATGCTTTCGAAACCAAGATTGCCAGAGAGCTAGAATCAAACTGTATTGTAAGGGATCCTGTTACATATTTTGTAGCTGTCCTCAGGTTCATCACATCTCGTGAGAGAGAGACCCAATGCCCACCCCCTCTGCTTGAAGATGGTAAGAAATACAAATATCAAATATCAAATAAAGATTTTAGATGAGCATCAAATATACCTGATACACGGAAGGATGATTGATATTGGTGTCAGGCTTGTATTTGATTGTTTCACTGGTGTAGGTGCCTCTAGATATTGCAAATATAATATGTAGGTATGATATATTTTATATATATTTGGTTTTCAGTAGCAAACTCACGCTTTAACATAAGCTACCTGTACATGGTTTCCACATTTTTGTATTCAGCGGATGATTTACGATGAAACTTTTTTGATTAATTTCATTAACTTCGCTTAGATCCACAAAAATCTTTAATCTTTATCTATTTTATCAGCCCAAGACGAACATTTACATATATCTGTGAGTACACACCTTCCATATCTCTGCTGTTTTGCTTACAGGCTGCGAGCAGCTCAGCGATTGCTTGACTCGTATGCTACCTCCCAAAAGTCAGAGAAGTTTCAACGGAAACAACCAAACACCAAGCTTTCTGTGGTGAGTGCAAAATCAAACTTACACTGTCATAAATGATTGTTGAACTTATGTTGCTTAAAACCATGTGTTCTACTTAGCCTGTCTTAGCAAGCTTTGTTCGGTGGGGGGGTGGACGAACTAAGCTTGTCAACTCTTGCGCGGCTCGTTGTCGAGCAGCCGATATAAATCGTTGTCTCCTCTTTTAATCGGTTAGATAACTTCTTCATCACACCAATCAATTTGTAAAGGGAAACGGAGTCAGACAACTCCATTCCCAATATAGATATGATCTGACTAACTCCCTTTCTCTTTACAAATTGATTGGTGTGATGAAGAAGTTACCTACCCGATTGCAAGAGGAGACAATGATTTATATCGGCTGCTCGACAATGAGCCGCGCAAGAGTTGACAAGCTTTGTTCGTCCCCCCCCCCCACCGAACAAAGCTTGTTAAGACAGGCTAGTGTTATACTATATCACAACAACAGGGAAATAATATTTAGTTGGAGAACACCTGACAAAGTTTCCAATGCTTGTTCTTCAAAATGGACAGATGTCATCGGTGTAACCCAATTCAAAAAAGTGAGCCATTTGTTATATCTTTGACCATCATTGTGGGTCTGAGTTAGTCTGTCACATACACTGTATGTGACACGCCTAGGTGCATGACTCTACATGAAGTTAGGCATTGTATATTGCACTGTCATGGTTGCCATGGTCCTAATCTGATTAATTGTTATACTCTTCCGCATTTACTTCCATTTTTTGCACATTTAATTACCATCTAAATGCGGAGGTTGGCCACCAAAATAATGACGTATCATCCCACCTGTTTCTATTTTTACGACCTATTTATACAGGTCAGTAAAAAGAACAGTGGTTTTTGCTCTGAAGATTCAGTTACAACTTGGCGTTGCAATTTATCAGTTGCCTGGGGCATTTGCCCCAGGGTGTAGTTCAGTAATAAAATCATCAAACTGCCGAAAAACTGCACTCAGTATTATAAATTAATCTCATATGAACTCTGCCAGCAGTGAACTGTCGTGATCTTTCTCGATCCGACAAGTCTACATTGTTTATTTACTGCAGTGAGAATTACAAAGAGACAATGAGATGCCTTAGATATAAGGATAATAGCGGATGAAATTTAGCTGGAGAATGGAGGAAGGACTTCAGAGAAGTTTCTGCAGTACGTTGTCCCAATTTACAAGAGTTTACATGTCCAGCGGATGTCTAAGATCTCTGGCTTGTATTTGTATTGTATTTCCCAACCAAGCCAATATGTTTTGATAAGGCAGGTCAAGCTAGATTGCGTTTTATGTTCCCTTCGTGGAAAAGGAACGAACCAATTTTATGTTGGTTTAGAGTTACTGAACCCAACAAACCACTTGTCCAGTCATGAGTCAAAAGATAAAAACTATTTATCGGTTGATGAATGTCTTTTGCATAAATTTGCAATAGTAGTGAAAACTTCAAAGAGACATTGAGATGTCTTATATGTGTGGAGAATAGCGGATGCAAGTCAGCTGGAAAACAGATTATGGACATGAAATAAGTTTCTGCAGTACGTTGTTTCTTTTTACAAGAATTTGCATGTCCAGCTGATGTCTAAGCTTGCGAGCCTCCCTTCACTCTTGTCTGAATAATGAGCCTCGGCAATTGCATCCCACAAGAAGGGTAAAATAAAAAAGCAACTAAGCATATTCATCACCTTGTTTTGAAGCTACCATTTGGACTTGCTTGCTAGGCACACACAAAAGCCATAACTTGTTTGTTTGTTTAATTGGTAGCTTTTCACCCGAAAATGCTTACAATTATAAGAAGTACATCATAAAATCGCACACTTTCATAACAATAAGTTTCAATTACCAGGTACTGTATATTCCAATTTTAATCCAAGGCACTAAAAAGGTACTATTTCTAACAAGTGACCATAACTCCATTTGGAGAAAAACAGTACCTTTTTAGTACCTTCTCATCCCAACTTTGAGTGAAAATCAGTCTAAACTGGGCCACAGACTGTTTTTGAACATAAAATATTGTTCTGAACTAGAATGACACCAAAAACCTGTTCACAGACACTGTAGTAGCCATATCAAGTTATGATAACGCGCTCCAATATCAATAGCCCGTCACATGAGAGTGTTAGATAGGAGGGGCTCTTGTCTGAGAATATCAACAGCCATCAGAATGAAAAACAAAATTTCCAGTCTGATTCCTGTTGCGGTAATGTAAGACAGTAAGGTGGCATGCTCTTCATTACCTTATTTTCTAAGCACAGAGACAGGAAAAAGCTCCAGGAATTTGATTGAATCGATCGTTAGAGGTGTTTTAAATGGTCATGGGGCTTTTATTTACAAGTTGTTCTTTTGGTAGCAAGAGCTACAAGGAGGCTATTAAATGTATACAGTGTTCAGAGCATGATGGATGTCAGCTGGCTGAAAATACAAATCCTCTTGAGGGATGGAGCAGCAGAACTATTTCCTCATATACAAAAGTTCTCATGCCAAGCTTTTTTCTAAAATTAGATATACCTTTTTGAACTATTTTGTGGTTTGACAATGTGTTTTTCCCACTTGTTGTACAAAAAAAATCAACTACACTCGCTTTTGACCTATGATAATGACCATTTGTTACCAATGCATATTTTGTAAGACTCAACTTTCATGATTATGTATGTTCAAGTGCAATTAGAAAGAAAGGCTTGTCTATCATCATAAATTATTCTGTAAAAATCACCACGTAGATCTGAATCAGTGGACATGATCCTCAACATTGCATTACTGCATTATGTCTTAATGTGTTGAAAACTCGAAAAATTTAAATAAAGTTCCATTTCTGATTTTGTGATGATAACATCCTCTGAATATTGTGCTTCTTTGAATCCTGTCATTGTGGCCTCTTACGAAAAAAGAAGCACCTGAGACTTCATACTTTGCATGTTTGCACTAATTATGCAAAAAATTTGTGGTTTGGAAAAGTTTGTTTGAAGTAAGTTTAATATCATAAATTGAAGAAAGAGACAATACACTTAAGAAGAAGTGGTAATTAATACATAAGTCCAGTTAGAGTAGAACAAATCAAAACAGTGCTAAGATAATCCGAAATTGTAATAGTGCTCTCGTGTTGCCGATCCAGATGCAGGTCATATCAAAGGTGCATTACTTCAAAGTCCCCTACTCTAACCAGCAGCTAAAGTTCCCTGACCTTGTAATATGTAATGTAATGTAATATGATAGATTATTTAGAATTTACCACCAGAGGAACAAGGCCCCCCCCGCACCTACATTGTTGCAGAAACAGCAAGGTCACCAGTCAGCCAGAGAGGTATGTGGTCAATTGACCATTACATTGGCAGTACATTAGTCTGTCCAAACAACAGCTACGCCACCAAACCAAAGCAGCTTAGAAGTACTAGGCCACCCAAAGGCTTCTTCATGCTTTGAAGAAGATTGCTCCCCGTTTCAAACCGTTCATTTTATCCATGAGTCGTTTCAAAGATTTACACAATTTTTTTACTGCTTGCAGTAGCGGCAAGATTTTCAGATGTTATGCTATCAACTGCATGTTCTGATGTTCTTTTTTATGGATCTATAGAACAGAGCAGGACAATAGAGCGAAAGCTGGGACACCCTGCAGAGTTTATGCTCGGGGAGTCTGAGATACGCCTTAGCTTTGATTCTCTAGTGTCACCTGGGCTCCATATCCCGGCTTCACCCTTGCCATTTGATGACTCACATATGAGCTATACCTAATTTGGCAGCAAGTGATAATATCCATGACAAGCTGGAAAAATAGATAGGGGAAGTAGTTGGTACATTCTTCAGCTCAGATTCAGGTATCACAGGCAAGGAAACACCCGTACTATACAGCGAATATTGGTTTTATATAAATATTCAGTAAAAGGGCTACACAGCGAGTGGCTGCATTACCAGCTGTAAGGAGGCTAAAACAGAGCCTATCAATCAAGAAAAATACTTGATTTCTCAATTATTTTCAAACATTTCATCAAAATATCTCAGTGCATTTGACAATTTGAAATCCCAACAGATGCTGAAATCAATGTAGTGCCAGAAACTAAACCCAATCCGATATCAAAAACAAGACTTCCTATTGAGCTTCAATCAGCAACATATTGTACAACACACCAGGTACATCATCGACAACAAGGGTACACAGTAGCAGCAAGACGAGTGCGAAAGAAAAAGACACCACATTACTCTTCTGAAGCGCCATCACCAAGTAACCTTATTTATGAGCTTTTTCCTGCAAAACAACAGCCAAACACAGACAGGTCCAAATCCACACAACTAGGAACCGGAAAGATGCCTAAAAAAATTCATATCTTCTGACTCTGGCTAACTTATGCAATGACACAATGCAAATTCTTAGTACTGGCAGATTTCAAATAACACAAATATCGACAACATAGCATATACTTTAAAAAAAACCTAGACAGGACACTAAAGAGCATAGAGCATAAGCATTGAGGACTTGAAGCACTGAGTCATTTAATTGTTGGTTACTACATGGCAAGTTTTAACTGTATGATGTGATTAAAGCTGTGAACCAGCAGTCACTTCCTGTTTTTGGCGGCCATATTGGATCTTAAGGTCATATGACATCAAAATTAGAAGTTCCATAATATTTAAATAAATGTGATAACCCCCATACCTTACATTGGTGTTGGCACATCCACATTCCAGGTTATTTGTTATCGCAGAAATCGAGTTCACAGTTTGGCATTGGTAAGGGATGGAGTTGATAATCAAACAGAATGCCACTTTGGTCAGGATAATACAGAGAGAAATTGATTAAGATTTGGATATGAATCATGTGTGCAATATAGGGGCGCTATTTTACTGAAGATTGGAGATTGAGTGTTTTAAATAAATCAAAACCTATAATTTTTGGGATCACAGGATCCTGGGTTCGAGCCCAACCAGGTCCACGTTTGTCTAGATAAAATTGCTCTATTTTTCTCTGAAGAAATTGAAGACAGCATTGTGTTCAGGGAGCCCCAATATATTATTTACATCAGCTTAGTACATCACATTATTAAATATGACCAGCTCGATCCTGGAATAAATACACAAATTCATGAAAAAAAAAGAATCTCAGCAGATTTTAGCGATCTAATCTCTGCTGTCAGTCAACATACTTTAATCTATTATGAAGAGATTTTGGATGAAAACCACAATTGAGTTTTAATGAAATTCTTTTCTGCCTACAAGAGGTGAATGTTATATTGCTCCATGATAGCAACGAGGTAGTGTAAACTACCTTAAAAGGTCAGATCACCCAGTAACAGATCATTGAGCACACAGCTACAATCCATATTCATACAAGCTTCTTTTAGGCACCTGTCGGTTACTGAGTTAATCATGTCCAGACTGAGGTTGTGTGCACCATTCTCAAGTAAGAGGTTCTTTGAGTCAGCTGGCTTCAGAATTCTTTGATGTGGATTGTTCTTAGAGTTCTGTTTAAACCAAGAGAACATATTCACAATTAGAGGAGAGCATCTAGCCACTTGGGTGAATTGCATCGGATTTACACTAATGATTAATTTTGGCAACTTTTACAATTAACTAATGGGATGTGGTTATAATAAAGGATGAAGTGCTGAAATTTTGAGGATAGCACACGGGTCGATTATAGTTTCAACACTGATTTTATAAATATCGCAAATGTAGTTTTGTTTCATCATGTTTGACCTAATTAATGCTTTGTATAATCTAATGATGGTTTCTCTCGATAGCATTGAAATGTCACAAAGTGTATTCTTTTTCACAAATTAGCCCATTGACATAAAGGAGACTAAGACCATGAGAAACTTCATACATATATACATAGGCCTAGCCATAAAACTCAAATTAGCTTTTCTCAAATCAATGTCAACTCTTTTGAGAGTGAATTCCAAGCAACAAGAAAAGGTGAGAACTCTTTTTAAGATTCAAGTTACAATAACCATAGTAAAACATCAAAAGAAAACAGCTAAACTCTTACCTTTCCTTTTTGTTCTCTTCCCTCAAGATTCTTTTTAGATATCTCTGTTTTCTTTTTCGAGCTGGGCGGTATTGTGACGGGCTTTTCCATCTGCAATGATACATGATTGTTTTAAGTTAAGTAAGTCTGACTGATCCTACATCAGGGTTCACAATGAAAAACGTATTTCCTCATGAAAAAATGGGTTTCTGCCAGTAAATGTGCATGAGCAATATTCAGGATTGAACATTCATAATCATTTGCCTTAGGCGGGCAAATATTAGCTGGAGGATAATTAGTTTTAATTTAACTTTATGTTACCCAGCATTAAATTATGGCTAGCTGAGATTTGAATCAGTAAAATAGAAAAGAGGGGGGGGCAAATATCTGCTGGCTTTAAATTCAGCTATTTCAATTATATGCGAATAACTTGGCTAAAATTTGGCTAACATTTTATTTTTCATGTTGCATAGCTTCTGTTTTTTGGAGATCTTTGTCATTTAAAGAAAATTAAAATTTTTGAAACACTGCCTCCTTTAACTATTATCCCATCTCTTGGTTGTTCAATAAAAACCAGTGACAGATTTTTCCAACGGCAATGGGATATCAATACTAACAAGTCCTACTCACAGTGGGGACCACATGATACTCCTCTGCAGATTTAATATAAGTCTGTCTCCTCGTCTCTCCTCTTCTATTCTCCTCCTCTTTGTGTGTAGTCTGAGGATCCTCAAAGCTCTGCTGAGCATAGCCTGAGTTCTGTGTAGTCTGAGGTTCCTCACAGCTCTGCTGAGCATAGCCTGAGTTCTGTATAAGGGGTGAGATTTGTACGGTGGGTTTACCCATCAGGTCAAGGTAAGCGTTGAGCAGCTCAACTGGGTTATGATCGCTTAGGGCTGAGTTCTGCTCCAAATCACATCCGACCATCTCCACTGAAGAGAGAAATAAGAGGATGATGACTCTTTGTAACAGATAGATATTTGCTTATGTATAGGTTAAGAAACTAAAACCAGATATTCTCTGTGGGCGAACACCATCAGGTAGATAAAGCATGCCGTATGTCTTTGTACCGATGTTATCATATGAAAAACTTGGTTACCTCCTTAAAGAAAACTGTGGTTCCTGAAAGTATCTATGGGAATTAGGAAAAACAGTTTTCGAACTAACTCTAGAAATATTAAGTCAGAGTTGTCCCCTTGTAAGCAGTGTGGGCACAACTCATAATTTACCAGGAGTAATAGGATAGAAACTGTATTTTATAAGAAAAAAAAATGAACCGGATTAATAATAGGGAAATACCAATATCATTGATGCTGTGAGAAACATCACTAATCTGGTTGATCATCGGGTGCATGCCAAGAGATAAACTCAACTCTTCTACTTGGGTCTCTAGGAAGCAGAAATAGGCGACGACTCTCTGCAACAGCATTACCTGTATAGCAAAGCAACTAAACTGTGTATGGCAGCAGCTACACTACTCTCCTAGCCTATCCATTAAATATGGCACAGAGTTAGACCAAACAAAGAGCAAACAAGATCAACCACCAATTTTAGTTTCAACTAAACAATTTCAGAAGCAAAAAAATATACTTGCATTTTCAATTTTATACGCAAGTCAAATTTCTCAACAATCTCAATTTAATTATCCAAATATCATTAATTTTTAACATGAACTGACAAAACACTGTATGATGTTAGTTCAAGAACTGGAATCAAACAATCACATAACATTCAACAGGGTCAATTGGTTGACCAATAAACCCTACCTTGCTATCTTTAGGGTCATCTTCTTCTAGCGGCACTTTATCATGACACTGATTTATGAGCAGATTTGTCTGTTTATGCCTCATTCTGTAAACATGACTGGTTTTATCATTTAATGTAACAAAAAAAATAAATATTTTGCTGGTTAATATGAGGTTTGATGGTCTAAACACAGTTGAGAGGTTGCAACCTCAGCGGATCCGCAATGAGTTTTTATATACACATCAATCCTCTGAGAGTCAGCTGAGACTTATATTTTAGTAATGTGACATCTTGCAAACAGCTCTGTACTCTGAGGTTGCAACCGCTGATTTAACCTCTGAGGATCAGCTGAGGCTGCTGTCAGCATATGTTAACAATGACGACCGACAACAATGACAATGATGACAAAACCTCTGAGGTTGCAACCTTCAAGTGTGTTTTGACCATAAGAGGTAGCCTGATAATTGGTGAATCGGTGTCCTGACCATAATTAATTTGTCTAAAGAAAATGCTTCTCAAGCTAGTCAAGGATTGTAATAGTCTGAGCCCCAAGACTCTCGCCCTTGCCTGATTGCGAGGAACGATAAGATCTACCCCTGATGTCTAAGTTTGATTATCCCACAAAACACACTTCTAATCCGTTTATTTTCACTCTCACCTCTCGTAGATTCGATGCTGCAGCGCCCCATCTCTTTCTTTAATCTCACTTGCAGCTCCTAATCCCACCTCGGTTATACCTTGTCCTACCAAACCGAAATGTGAAACAAATATTGAAGGTCACATTATTTTCTGGGAACATTGAGAGCATAGCAGTGTTAATTCTCCTAGAGTACCAATAGTCTGATTTGTATCTGGCACCAATTTATGGAATTATATGAGCTTTTTATATTTCAGTTAAGAGGAGATAATTTGATGAGTAAATTCTTTGATTTCTGAAAGAAAACCTTAGTTGACTTCAGATCTTACTGCTTGGCGTTGGGGTTAAGGCACCAATGCATTATTGAATTAATGATCAGAATTCAGTCATCCAATCTTTTCACCAAAAATTTGATCTGGTATTTCTGAGGATTTTATTTCATTATAGAAATGTTGATAAAATAGTAAATGCCATTAGCCTCACAAACCTTTTGGTCTCTTTACCCATGGGAGATTCGGTCGAGAACTGCCTTTCGTTGTCCCCTGTGCTTTCTTACATACAGGTATAAACATCACTGATCTCCTACTTCTACCAAGAGGTCTGCAAATCACTGGAGCTCTCCTTTCTGTCAGGTGATAAATAGAGCAAGTTTGATCCGATTGCCTGCTTTCCAGTTGCTCCCTTCCACTGGTCAGTCCGCAGACATGGCAAGAGGAGGGGAGCAACTCCAAAGGCAGGCAAATAGACCAAACTTGGTGAAGGTGATAAATAATATTCAACTTGTGAAAACAGTTAGATTTAATTGTGTTGGGAACTTCTAAAACTAGACTGTGGCACAACGGGAATTGATCCAACCCAGCTGCATCTAAATAACAAATAACCAAGCAGCTCAGCCAACTACATAAGGTTAGGCTGCAAAATATAAACACACAACAATTTGGCAAAAGAACAGAAACAAATTATCTTGCAAGCGAGTTCAAAACCCATACAATGAATTCTGTTAAGATAAAAAAATTGTCAACAATTTAGTGAGAAGGATCATGTCATCATTAAGTAGAATAAATCTGCAACATTGCATCAATCATATCCTAGTACATGTAGTTATACAAGAACTGATAAATATCAGTGTTGCGAACGGTAATAAGTGTATGTGTCACATTACCAAAAGCTTCTTTGATAGCGTTGTCTCCCTCGTTATTGAGTGAGGGTGTACGTTCAGGTTGAGCTCGGGTTTCAGATTGATTTTGGTCCTGTCCAGTCACATGGTCATCATTTTGTGATGTTACAACATCATTCTCTTCTTTACATCCATTATCTGAGTCCGCCATAGGTGATGGATAAGGGAATACTTGTCTATACTTTACTTACTGAAAATCCTGACTACAAGAAATTGAGATCATTCAGGTCAGCTCTGATGAATAAACATAGTCAATGTTTACTGAGCATTTTGGTCGCAGTTTGGAAATGGCGGCCATACTAACTTAACAGGCAACTGTTTTATTATGCCTCCAATTTGATGATATGGCAGCATGTCAATATGCCTACACAGAACAGCTTGGAGCTGCTTAGCCACTGCGTTGACTCAAATTGGCCGCAACCAAGCACATTGGCTAGCGCCCGCTACACTTCCAACATTCTCACAGGGCAAATTTTTGAGCACGTGCATACATACTGCAACACCCTAGACACAAAATGCTCAAGCAATACACAACTCCAATGGGCAAAGATTTCCTGCTTTCTATGCCTGCAATAAGGTTTCACAGCGTTATATGTTTAGTCATAATCATTTCATGATAGGGTCAGTAATACCTCCCAAACCCTACAAAACTCCATAGACTAAGAAGATGAATGAGGGTTATCTCAGCAATTTTTAACCAGCTACTGCGAGGTGGCTACTACTAAAGGTTAAGCAGTGGAATTAAATTACGTGGTAACGCCAAAGCTAAATCAGTCATGATCAGTTCTATAGCAGTTTGCAGCTTGACAGATCGATGCCCCAGGAATCTTACAACAAGCCAGGAGGCTCGTCAGTCATTGGGGTGAAAATGACAGATATCAGCTAACAATACTAAACACCATGTCAAGATTTCAAAAGTAGTACATACAACCTAGACACTACGTCAACAACAACACCCACAACTACATCGGTGGGAACACGCATGTCAAAGGCACCCCTCTGCCTCTCCGTATGAGTAACAGTAGCCGTACGGTTGCGGGCATGTCAACCATTGCCAAAATCCCAGGTTTTGGAGTAGACCTGTGAACCAAACCTCAGATCAGATGATCTGGAGCTGACAGTTGATGCTGCTTGCGGTCCTCCACACAGTACACATCCTTCCTAAATGTAAAAATGTAATGTTGTCAGTACATATCTCAGTGAGTAGTGGAGAGAATGTATGCTGATTCACTTCTTCTGTAACCCTGGCCTGGGGCCTAGGCATAAATAAATAACTAATCTCACAACTGTCAACTGTTCAACAGTTGACAAAAGTTGTGAGATTATTAGACTAGTTATATATATATTTAAAAAATCAAAGATGAATCAGATGTAGAAAGTTTCCACATCTAATTCACCTTCATTCAAGCTTCAATCCTCACACTAGAGGTACCAGACTCTTCCCAATGCAATAATCAATTAATCATGCATAGCAGTAGAGTAAGTTCTATTGTTCCTTGTGTAGCATACCCTTGCTTTAATTATTTTTTACTGCACAGCAGACGGCTCCATGCATTCATTGGTCGGTTATGTGTCAACCTTGACCTTGATTTATATCTTGATCACAAAGTGGGTATAGGTGCAAACTCCATGCTATAAGAAAATTGTGTAGAAAAACTGCTAATAGGCGGAGCTTAATTGGAGTTTCAGTTTAAGCTTGTTTACAAGTGCCTCAAGAGTCCTTTTATTGTGAGAATGGCTTTCATTCTTCTTTTGCATGTTACCCAGCCCACTAAGGGGGAGAATCATCACCGAAGTCAACAGATATATAAACCGTGAAGGATACCAGCTACACTCATGGCTGAAAAACAAGTAGATTCCTTTCTCTGTGTAGGACTGGCAATTGTTGATCTGATTGTTGAAGTCAATGGCTATCCAGTTGAAGATGACAAATGCAGGTATTTTATCGCCCTGCACCAATCGATTGTTTGTATCCTCTGACTATGATATATACATAACCATATGCTTAAAATCCAAACTCACCTGTTCAGGTATGGAAATGAATGCATCTTCCAGCAATGATGGTGGGAGTTCAATGCTTCCAGGCATGGCATGAATCATGTACCAGACTGAATAATTTCCACTAAAATAGGCTATCTCTCTGCATTCTGTACTACACTTACAATCACAGACTTAAGCTGGTGTACAAAATTCCTGAATTCTGTGTTCATTGTGAGTCTCTCATGCAAGTGTAGTTGACGAACTAGAAAATATCTTATTGACAGTTCATTGCCACAGCATATGTATAACTAGTGCAATACAACACATCCGGCCAGCAAGTTGTAACAAACGTTGGATAGCTGTTCAACCACTCTGATCCTATCATACGATCGTATGAATATCTCTGATCAATATAGCATGAATTTATAAGCCAGATTAAAGATACATATACTAATAGTGTAAGCTTGATGTCAGTGCTCAGTTCAGCTGTGTGGGTAGATAACTGAGCCCTAGCAACATTCATATATATCTTCTTTGATTTGTAGAGCTCAAAGTTTGTATGAGGAGGTCGGTGGTAACGCTGCAAAGAACTGTATGATATTATCAATCCTTGGTGAAAAGCCACACTTCTTGGGTTGTGTCGGTAACACACAACATCACATGGAGTAAGATGATAATCATCTGTGAAATTGAGAATGTTATGTGATACCCTGTCTGAACAGTGTCATAACAAAATATATGATCAATATCAATTTGATGTCTTTTACTTCGAACAAGCAGTTGAGCCTTGCGATCTCCTTAGTTAGTCACCCATGCGAATGTGCTCCTCTTACTGGTATCATTCTAGTTATATATAGGTCTTGTAGTACAATACATGACTTGCTAGATATATGGTGCTCAGTATATCAGCTCAGCTAAATGTACAACTTGTGAGTTCAGGTCATGGCACATGCTACTGTCCCCTGCACGCTAAACTAAGCAGAGAATGTGCTTCCTGCAGAAGTCCCATTTTATTACCTTATAACGTGTCATATTTTACACACACATTTTGACTGCCTTTACTTTGTATTTTGATGCAATTTGCAGATTGTTGCTGCATGTGTTCAAGAAATACGATATAGATTCATCTGCGATGGTAGTTTATAAGGAACACCCGATCCCATACACTGTATGTTTGCTGAATAAAGTCGCTGGGACCCGCACATGTATCCATCATAGAGGGTGAGTCTCAGGTCTGTCTGCTGGCTAATCTTAGTTAGGGATCTTTTCTGATCATTCATAGGATGATTCTCCTTTTGTGAGGAAATTGTCATTGTCATGTTTTGCTTAGACCAGGTTTGGTCCATTTGCCTGTATTGGTATTCAGTATTGCTCCCCTTCCACTGGTCACGCCGCAGGCAAAAGGGGCGCGGCGTGACCAGTGGAAGGGGCGTGACCAGTGGAAGGGGCGTGACCAGTGGAAGGGTCGGTAGGTAGGGCAGGTAGATTGGATCAAACTTGTTCTCTGTTTTGCTGGACAAGAATTGTAGGAGTCAGTCTTAATTATTGATGCAAACTGTTTGAGTTTGCATGTTGTTGCAAGGTGACTGTTAGAGTAATACTTCAATTGAAAGTGATTGTTGGAGTTATTGTAAATTATTAGACTTTGTGTGTTGATGGAAGGTAATCGCTGAAAGTGATCCGTCAATGGAAATGAATTGTTGGATATGATGGAAAGGTATTGTTGGAGTTGAGAGAAATTAGTTGTTAAGGCAGTGTCTTGAAAGGATTTGAATAACTTCTATCACAACACCAAATCCAACAATCCCTTTCCATTTAGACGCCAACTCCAACACTGCAAATGTTTGCCAATTCATTGTCATTGTCATTGGAGATTTCATTAGGGGGTGGGCCTCTGCTTGGAACTCAAATAATAATTTATATTTCTACAATTTAAAATCTACTCAGCTTTAGTGTTTGATTGTCATTTGACAATTTGACACCATGTGGTTTATGAGTGTCAATCATTGGCAGTTATTCCAATTAGTAACCTGTCAAATCTGAGGCAACAAGATCTTAGACATCTATAGTACAAGTGCTGTCACTGGGATATCAATGAGTACACATGAGACATAAGATCTGATGCTGTCATGGGCTTGTCATTCACACCCCCAAGTATTTGACACAATTTTGCCCAGGCACAATACTACCAAGTGCATTGGTTCCCATATATAACAAACCGTTCACAGTGACATTTATTTCAGTATCGAGACAGGTTTTATGTATTGTTGATACAATGGTCATGGAGTCCTACAGTGCCCTACAAATACTTTATTAACATGATGGAATCTCAAAATTGCTCCCATGAGGCCATCTTATCCCATTCGAAATGCAGCAAACGAATTTCAATTCTTATTTTTTATTATTTACAGGATGCTACCAGAGTTATATTATGACACATTTATCAATGCAGACTTGAAGCTATCAACTTACACATGGGTCCATTTTGAAGTAAGTAAAGTATTATCTGCTCACACATAAATAAGACATTGGTAATTCTCTATTGAAAATATATGTGCCTAGCAAAACACATCAAACTAAATCTGGATATGTGTGCGATTCAATATAGTGTTTCAGTTTCCTCCCAATACATCTTTTCATGTCGAAACACATATGATTAGAATCAGGTTATAATAGAGGAGCCCTTATTTGTTTAGAGGAAACCTAATGTCAACTTACATCATTTGTACTAATTGGGATCGGAGTCTGTCCAAACTAGTTGAGGTTCGAGTAAATTGTAGACTGCAACAAGTTCCCTTGTTCCAAATCTGCTTAGAATGGTTAAGCTTCTCTTTTGTATATTCTTTTATCCGCTAGGTAATATTTTTACCCATGGGTTTTTGGGTGCAGAAACTTGATAACCCTCCACCATCCTCTACAAATGTACTAGACCATGCATGTTTGATAATTCAAAGTTGTCTCCTCATGTTAACAAAGAGGATAAATCCAATGCTTTTGCTCAAAAACTTCTAGAGGCCTGTTCGTCACGTGATTTGAACTAGAAGGCAAGCATGTGATGGCATTAAGTCAAGTCATCGATTTCATGCTCAATCAAAGATGACAAATTCCTATCCGTGTGCCAACTTCACTGTATGCCATAAAAGGAGGAAGGGAATCTTCACCATTTTGCACATGTTTGAAATAGTGAAATCTAAGGCCGGCTAAAATTTTCTCAACCTCAATACTTATATAAACTCTGCCCTGTTTGCTGTTAGTGGCATTTCTTTATCAACCACATATGGTTGTTGAGTTATAATAGAATTTCCACCTCAGCTTCTTACAACTGGTGCTTGCTAACTAACGAATCTAGCTAAACCAAACTCTAGCCAATATTCACTCCCCTATGTATATCGGTGCTTGATATCCAAATTTAACTTATTTAATTATTGATGTATTTGAAGGGAAGGTATGAATATCATGACACAAAGAAACAGATACAATACCTACATGACCTGAAGCAATCTCAAGGCTACAAGTATAAACTATCAGTAGAACTGGAGAAGGCTAGCAGAGTGCTGGGTATGTATTCACACTGCTTTGGTATTTGGTAGGATAACATTCCAATCAAGTCTTCATTTTCTCTAACAGAATCCTCACTCTCCCTTATTGGTTACAACAGGGAGTCTAGAACTCCCAAACTCCATGTTGTAACAATTGGGAAGATTGTGGAAATAAACAAAAAAAAGTTTTGATCTGAAAGTTATCCTAGCTTTCCTAGGTAACAAATTTGATCCGTGTCACCAGTGGAATGGAAGCAAAGAAAAAAAGATTCCGACAAATTGGATCATACATTATCTAAATGGAAATGACTGCTTGATAACAGCAACTCACCCAGCATCCTACTGTTCCCTTAAATATTTGGCCAGTGTCCTAGATATCCGAGCACTGAGTCATATAAGTTTGTGATGATGTAATGTTCCCTTTTTATTTAGGTAGATTTTGGTTTTTCTATCAACTTGGAAACATTTAGATATGGGGAAGTCCAGAATATGGATCAATTTGCACCATTTTGTTATCTTTATGATACTCTAGCAAGACATCGGAAATATTTCGGCATGGCATAGCTAGATTTGAAATATTCTTCCCCATAATCTAACAATACTTGCTCATATCAAGCCATTTAGCTGTCAAATGACAGCAAAACGTACCAAAACTGACATCGATACTTCATTGCAAAAATGTATATCTTAAGATTTAGAATCAATTTAGTCCAAGTACCTGAGATGGTCCTGCCCCACATTCTGAAAACCAGCTTCAACGAACTCCTGATGCATACACTAAGGCTACTTTAATTAATAATTTTATGATCTATATTAAATTTGAGAGTGACATGCTATAGTTAATCATGTGATAGGTGTGACCATACACACCCAACTTAGGTTATAAGGAGATATAAGACCTATTGTGCTCAAAACTACTAGTTCAAAAATTGGTGTTTTACTCACCGACATGTAATCGATCCATGAGGAGCACTCTCTGGCCTTTCAGAGCCTACTGAAGAAAACTGTGTTATGAAAAGATAAATTTGGTCTAAGTAGTTACAGACCATCAGGCTTCCCTTAGAAAATTAATTTTTACGTCTTTCCTGCTGAGGTTTCCTTATAGCAGAACACAGAATAAAAATAAATTGTTTGCTTAAAATTGATCATGTGGTTCTGGTTGTTGCCTGTAGAGAATCTGTTGGATGCCCCGGTTGATTACTTGTTCATAAGTAAGGACTTTTCTAAGCTGATGGGTTATGAGAAGATGGAGGAGTCAGCTCAAGGCCTGTCTGAGAGAGTGAACAATGGAGTTACTGTCATCTGCCCCTGGGGTGAACAAGGGGCCGCTGCTATGACTAAAGGCTCTCAGGTATGATCTGCTGTAAAGAATACTGGTACCTACCATTAAGGCACCCCTAATTAGATCAAGTTTGATCTATTTTGCCAGTGTTGGACTTGCTCCCTTCCCTTTACTGACTAAAAGGTGGTAATGTTAGCCTTCTTGTGGGCCCAGGAGAATACCCTCTTCACCATACCTAGATACCGGCGTGTCAATAGAGGGGGCAACTCAAACTGTGCAAAAATTGATCAAACTTGATATAACTGCGAATTAGCTAAACTGCACATTGGCTTTTATTTAGCCATCTAAGTCAGCTTGTAGGGCAAGACCAATCCAGCATGCCTAAATACTTACTTTGAGGCTGCTCTTTTGTATCACATCTTATTCTCCATATTTATTCTATCATGTGAGCAAATTCCAGCTTTAGAATCCAAATATTGAGGAAGTTATGGGCTCTCAAACTTCAAAGGTGACGGCAGTCTATCGGCAGTAAGAATCAGCGGGCAATCCCAGTGTAATGTCACAACCGTCATACTTATTATGATACACTAATAATTAGGATGATGATCAAAATGTTCAGGGATGTAGCGGACTCTAACCCAGGTCCGAATGGTCATGCAGGCAACGCCGCTAAACCTGAGCTATATTGTCTACAGGCTCACAGAGCTGGACCTAGTGGTGCGATGGTAGCGTTGTTGCCTGCAGGTATGCAAACCCAGGTTTGAGTCCCACTTCGGTCTGAATTTTGATCATCATCTTATCTGTGTGATTATT